>OW052207.1:8160940-9398135 GCA_932527185.1 Ecliptopera silaceata | reverse complement strand
TTCTGAAACAAATATCGTAGCTAAAAATAAATAAAGTTGCTTTTGTGTCGAATATTATTTTAGGGTTCCGCTATTGTTATTGCTCAACGGTTTAAATGCGGTGTACGGAACACTAACAAAGGTAGTATAAACACTAGTGAATAAAGCTTGCAACGATTTGATTGATTTTTTAAATGAATTAAAAAGTAAGAAAATGTAATCTTTATTGTGTAACACATAGTGACGAAGTATATTTAATTTTTATTTTGATTAGTTTAATTGAAAACTTATTACTCGCGCACTGTGGTATCTTCTTATTAATCTTAGTTTTTATTAATTTGAATATTTGATTACCTAACGGCCGGTTTCTGGAAACCCAAATCACAATTGATCCTAGTTTGACACATACTAATTATTTGATTTTTTCGTTGATCACATCGTTTGAGAAACCTTAAGTAAGTTATTTTAGACAAACGTAGAGTAGGACGCCCTCCAGCAAGATTGAGCCGCGATCTGCGATGTATCTAGCAGATACTGGATGAGAAAATTCGAAGACCAAGGTCAATGGCACATTTTAGAACTCCCAAGACGTGCCATTCAGTCCTGAGGGGACACTTAAGTATAACAGTAGACTGAAATAGGTTGAAATTTTTACTACTAATATGCATGTAATGTACATTCTTTGTTGGCACAAAAACTCAAAGCATATAAACAAAATCTTTTTAACTACTAATATAATATGCATGAAAATTCATTGCTGGCACAGACATAATCAAAAAATATAAACAAAATCTTTCTAGTCAATAATTTCCACACACATATATCAATCAAAACATACCCAGCGTATTAGATACGCTTATCTACAAAGACTTCTAATAGCGGCATTATCAAAACGATTTCATGGCTAGCTATCTGCTCCTCTCAATTAAGTCCCTCCTCTTTGCCCTCCTCCCCTCAGACGCCCGGTGTGCGTGACAAATTGCAGATTCTCCAGCAAAAGCGGCTAATTACGTCTAATTGAACAACGTCTGGTCTGGACTATACACTGAGTTGAGAACTAAGAATGGCCACGCATTGGTTGAGGTTCCTCAAAAGTGGTGGACGTGATATTAGCGGCGGTACAGCATAAATCCGATGACAGGTAGAGACTGAGAAAACAGAGAAAATTAGTTTTTAGTAGAGATCGAATCTACATAATTGCAATGTTAGTCGTCGTCGTCGGAAATCCGAAGGGAACCGAGCAAACCGGCTCAAACGGCGGCGAACGGCTTACGAAAGAGTAAAGTAGGCAAAACGAGTACCGCGAGTGAACCAGCTGATGAACATGATCAATGGCACGTAGTCAGCAGGCAAAACCGGAGGAAAAAGCAACAATCCCAGCCCATTACTGTCGGAATGGGTAAGGAACATGACGACATTCAAGCAGTTGAGAGAATCAAATACATCCAGGCATGGTCTTTTAAACCAGACACGACAGTGGAGAAAATTACAAGTTTCTTGAATAATATAAAGAAATCAGACTACATCGTGAAGAAACGCGACATCAAATCAGAACTACACGCATCATTTCTCATCGGGATGCCGGAGAGTATTTACGATGACGTTACCCGTCCAACAGAGTGGCCACCCCGGGTACGATTCGTGCCCTGGATCCCCTTTCGGCCGCGTCCCCGCCTCGGGTGGGGATCCCAGCGCGCCGATGCGGCCGGCGCGAACGCATGACTCATTCGTGGTAAGTGCAGTCGGCGAGCGAGATCGCCGATGTTCACCGAGTGACTTTAACTATTCAATACTACCTACTAAACTTGTTGTGTGTCACCAAAACGTAAGAGCACTCAAGGAGAAAACAAGACGGCTAGAAGTTATGCTAGAGACTATATTAAAATGTGATGTTCTCTGTATCACAGAACATTGGCTAAAAGACTTTGAATTGAACTGTATTCATATTAATAATTATACTTTAGGTTCATACTACTGTAGAAGTTCAATTGAGCACGGAGGTGCATGTATTTTTGTAAATGATAAAATTAAATTTAAAGTAATCGACTTCAGCAGCATTTCAGTAGAGCAAAAGTGTGAAATTGCTGCCGTAGAATTAATTGACTTTGAGATAGTTATTGTTTGTGTGTATAGATCGAATCTAACAAAAACATCTGATTTTTTTCGGTCTTTTTGTCGTGCGGCGCGCCTGCCGCCTGCGTGCAGTCCGCTTTGCGCGCGGTGGTGTCGTCGTGCGAGCCCACTGATCGCTCACTTAGGTTTAGGTACTTTACACCTTTTGAAATCTTTAAAATCATTATGGTGGGAGTCGCTAACAAAAATACTAAAGATATCTATGACATCTCGATTTCACTCCTCCGTAAAGCCGCCGCCCCAATATCAGCTATCCTTGCGGTTCTATTTAACAAATGCTTAAAGGAAGGTGATTATCCTCAAGCGCTTAAAAACGTGAGAGTGTCCCCCCTGTACAAAGGAAAGGGGCGAAGGGATGATGTAAATAATTACCGACCTGTGAGTATTATACCGGGCATGGCCAAGATACTCGAGCACGGCCTCAGCGCGCGGCTCTCGGAGTATTTGTCGAGCACTGCCGTATTGTCAGATAGGCAATACGCCTATCGAAGGGGCAGATCAACGATAGATGCGGCGAGGGAAGTGGTGCGCCGTGTGCTAGGGGCACGAGAGCGAAAAATGCAGGTAGCGGTCGTGTTCTGCGACCTGTCAAAAGCTTTTGACGTCGCGGATCATGCCGTTCTTGTCTCAAAACTGTCATACTATGGTGTGTGTGGGTCGTCCCTGCAACTAATGACAAGATTCATGACTGCAAGATCTCAAACGGTCACCGGCAGGGCTGGCACAATAAGATCACAGCCGCTGTCAAACAATATCGGAGTGGCCCAGGGATCATCTCTGTCAAATATAGTCTTTTGTCTACTCCTGAATGACCTACCAGGATGGATTGAAGACGCTCACATACTCATGTATGCAGACGATGTGGCAGCTGTGGTAGAGGCCCCAACAATTGATGCCCTGGAAGCTAGGCTGAACATTGTAGCAGGCAAATTGCATCAGTGGTTTACCTACAATGGCCTAATTTTGAATGTCACTAAGACAAATTACATACATTTCAATTTGGCAGGGCGAGCTTACAGATCTATGTATGTAGTTATTAATGGTAAGGCCGTCAGTCAGGTGAACGAGACTGTATTTTTGGGTTTCACATTAGACCGAGCTCTGACTTGGGAACACCATATTGATACGCTGTGTAAAAAAGCTGGTAGAGCTTGTTTTGCCATTTGGCGCCTATCCGCAACATTGGATCAGCAAACGGTAAGAAATTTTTATTTCGCAGCAGTTCATTCACACCTACAATATGGGGTTGAACTATGGGGCCGTGCAGCGGATTGGGAACGTGCTTTCAGGCTTCAAAAAAAAGCAGTGCGAGCCATTGTACGAGTTTCTCAAGAGACATCAGCTAGACCGTATTTTGTTACGCTTAAAATATTGACTGTTCCCTCTCTCTTGATCTACCAGGCAGCAATCTATGCCCGAAATCACCTGGAAGAATACGATAGGCATGGGGACGGTCATAGATACCCTTTGCGGCACACTGAACGATTACGAGCGGTCCCTAGACGGCTCACAAAAACAGAAAAGCTGGTATACATGATGGGGCCCGCAGTGTACAACCGCCTGCCTTCCACTGTCACTGACGCACCATCAACGCAATCCTTCAAATACAGACTCAAAGATTGGCTCATCAGCCAGTCGTTTTATGATGTTGACGAATTTATTGTCCTTAAGTTATGTAGGTGACATTTTATTTTATTTTTTTATTTTTGTTATTATTAAGATTATTTAAATTATTATTATTTTTTTGATTTTATATGTACTAACTAATGATTAAAACTTGTATCCGATTAATTTATGAATTGACATGTAATCTTTATTATGAATAAATGAACTATGAACTATGTTATATGTATAGCTACGTTCAACTTGTGTATTGTGTAGGTGAATGTCGCTGGTGCAATCACAGACATCTTTACTTCTCCTGCCACCCAGAATAGATTCTTTCATAAAAAAGACCTACAACACAATACAGCTTACATCAAATACTAAAAAAATAATTTGTAGTATGTAATTAACTAGAATGTTCCGACTGTCCGTTGTAAAGAAAAGTTCTACATCAATAATAACTGGATTTAAATATCATTACGCTGAATTGACACCACGTTAAAACAGTATTTAGTTTTAATTATTTGTAAGAAGGATCACTCAAAAACCGATAGAAAGTAGGTCATATTCTTGCCCGTTCCTCTAGGCTCTGATCGCGAAGAACCGGCTTCTAGCAGTTTTAATACTTTCAATAAGTACTACTTTTTAGTTTTAACGTATTAGATAAGATAAGCTTATCTGTAAGGTTGTAACAAGTGAAAATAAATAAATAAATGAAATAATCCTTGTGTTTTTACTATAATATGTATAAAACATTTGAAGTAAGGTTACTAAATCTACTGTACCCATTCCAAAACTGGAATAGCGATAGCGTATTCTGTAATTAAGAATGCGTGGGAGGAATCCGACCGCTAATGGAGGCTCAGATAAAAGTAATTAACGATTCAATTCGATTAAACTCAGCCTTTGTAACACCGGCTTAGAGCAGGAGACGGGAGGTGGTTTTCTTACCTTACTAAAATGACAGTTTGAAAAATACACACTCAGTAAGTAATGTCAAATGCCAAAATCGTGACCATTTCTTAACTAAAGAAATAGTTACGCCTTAAAAGTAATAATTATAAACACAATAGTATGTCAAAACTTAAATAGGTGTAAGGTGTGTAAGAATGAATGTTAATTGTGATAATAACGATACCATACTTAGGTAACAATGACATTGTCCCGTACAATATTTAATTTTATTTTTAGAACAAATTAGTTTAGATAGGTAGAACCTGATTCTCAAAGGTTATAAACAGTTGGTTAAAAGTCTTCTAAGCAGGAATTGAGGAGCGTTTCTTTTTGTAATTAATTGGTCTAAGTACATAGAGTCCATAGTTGTAACTAAAAAGAACGTTTTATGGAACAAAACTCTGATACTTGTCATGTCCTATTTTTTGACACATGTCAAATAATATGACAACATGAACGAAGTCGCGGGCGCTTCACTAGTTGGTGATGAAACCGCTGCTTCACACCTGCCTCGCTCTCACTTGGTGTTACCATACCTATGTCCAAAGTTTATTCCTTTCACAAGTAATGTAAATACAATTTGCGATATTTTTCCGTAGCACTTCATTGTTTTTATACAGAAAGTCAATGGGAACAATTAACTTTATAAAGCGACAATGAGTTGAATGACGTGTAGGTATTGCAATTACAGTAAGTACTTCCACTAACGTATCCCTCCATAATTGCGGCGATGCATTTTTATTGTTACTTTTTAAAGCTTCACGTGTAATTGTGGGTAATTTATTGGTCGAATTACGCCACAGCAGAAATTTCTTAATGAGCGTGAAAAAACCATTTGACAGACAATATTTCTTGAAAATTATTCCGCTGTTCTGCTTTTAAGAATAACGTGTACGTACTGTAAGTAAATGCTTAACTTTAATAAGTTTAACTACACATAAAAACAAGTGACCGTCAGTTTTGAATATTCAAATTTCCACATAATTATTTAAATGCCATCTCTCGGTCTATTGTGAGTCGAGTGCTCGTACAAATCTTTTTATTGCCCTCAGAGCCATAAAACTTTAATTCGGAGCTTCAAGATATCTCCAGGTTAATGCTTAATGACATTTTGTCCGTTTTTGGGGCAGACTCCTTCTAAGACAAGCGCTTTCAAGTTCCACGCGCTAGGGCTGCTAGGAGCCTCCGAGTTTGAAACTAGCGGCCGGTTTCTCGAACGATGATCAACGAAAAAATCAAATAATTACTATGTGTCAATTCGGATCAATCGTGATTTGGGTTTTCAGAAACCGGCCGTAGGTTTCGCAATATTTGTATTGATGTTGTACGCTTTCGGTCAATAAACGTTTTTATTTATTTTTGTCGGGTGCTGATGACAGCTTTAGATTAATGAATTACGTCACTATTATCCTTAGATCATGTTATTCTTATCAATGATTGTAAATAAGTAAAAATTTTTTTTGTCCACTTCTTGGTAGGCAAACAAGAATACATTGTAAACTATACCTACTCAAATAAAATAAATATTTGGGAACCCTAGCTCGCTTTATCAAGAAATTGCAATTTATTGACGAAATAAATTCCACTGATAAGATAAATACATTTATTTGTATTTGGGACTTTGCATTTGAACCGGTTTTATCTCGACTTGCATTTACATGACAAATGCATTATTTTCTTTTAATTATCTGAATATTATTAACAAGGTATGTAAACTAATTAACCCAAATTTGACTTATAGAGGTATAATGTTATTATTGTTTCTAAATGCCTATAATTACATTATGATGATGATAATAATTATAATAAAAAAGGCTAAGATTTTTATTCACATACGTCTAATACAGTATAATTACAAGATGTACATATTTATAAAATACCGAAGAAATAGTTGAGCTACGAGTAGGTGCAGACCGTTGCAATCAATCTATAGATAGCTCAACTGATCCAGATCAGTATCTAAGTATTCCGAGCGTGTGTTACTTAACAAAACTTTCTTCGTCAGACCCAACTTACATCACCATACTCACATTAAATCAAAAGATTAAAAAAAATCTACATCTATCGATACTCTATCGTCAGAAGCATTACAATAACTCGTTTCTACGTCTGATTTAAAAGAAAATAAAGATTAATCTGGGCCAGTTCCGAGGGATATTAAACCGATACAAATGAAAAGGAATGGATGCTGCGTGTCGTGATGCTGACATTATAGAGACGCGCCTCCGGCTCTTACTGATGGGAACTAATCGATTCAAGATCTATCGATATCGATAGACAATAGTTTTTTTTTATTCATATAATTTATTCATGAGACTTTGCCTATGCCAGCTTCGTTGAGCCAAAATTAATAGTTGCAAACCATTACATAATATTACATACTTCATAAATAACTATGTACCAACCAGTTATTTAATTATGTTTTGACTTACCAGCCCTCTATACTTTTAACTCAGTCAGCAAAAACGACAATCACAAAAGAGATGCAGACGATGTAGGTAGGTATCTAAATACATCAGTCACGTGATTTTGACAATATATGTGGAAAAATTCCTAGCCGTTTGACTCAGGGGCAGCTCAGAAGATTTTGAATGGTTAGGATATAGTCTAGGCTAGGTAAAATTCTCTGAGGCCTGAACTTTTGACAGCTTTGGGGCCATTTGGTCTGCTCTTAAGAGATTCCTGATATCAGGCCTTATTTGTGCAAGAAATAGGGCTAGGCTAGGTAAAATTCTCTGAGACCTGAACTTTTGACAGCTGATTTTCTCACTTTTGATGATGATTATGATGATTTATCACAGCTTATGAGATTCCTGAAATCAGGTTTTATTTAAATAATTTTCTGATGTAATCGATATCGATGTTTAGTGGGGAACTAGAGCCAGCTCTACACTTGGTCTCGGATCCCGGCCCGTCATCACGGAGTGCATTAGCGACCCGCACCGCCCTCCCGGCGCCTCCAACCATTATTACGAAACTTTTTGTTCTTTCAATTCTACATATTTTGAGCGGAATTATCATTGGCAATCAGATACAGAATTATGTTCGAATTAAAAACGTCTTGATAGCTTTTTGATGTTTGATGGTTTCGCGGAAGTAATTAGAATGATGCATTTGATCTCTAAACCGTGTTATAATCTTGACAAGATAAGACAATCAAGGTGTGTTTGCAGACTATGACGTAGAAAACAATATTCGCGGACATTTCACACGTAACATTCCAGTCCAAAACTAAGAAAAGCTTGTAACTAAGTACTATGGAAATTAGACTGCTACTAAGTATACTTATATACAATTTTCGGGCTCGGGTACTACTCTACTAATACATATTATAAAGAGAAAATATTCGTATTTTTGTGTGTATGTTTGTAATAAATAAACTCAAAAACTACTGCGCCGATTTTAAAAATTATTTCATCATTTGAAAGTCACATTCACCCTAAGTAACATAGATTATATTTATTGCTAGAAAAAAATAGGGATCCTTATTTAAACTTTAGTAACGTAACCAAAGGTGTAAAAATGCCAAACAATTCTTATGTCCACCCTTGCGAAGTAAGGGCGCTAGTACTGAATAAGGGAATAATTTTAGCTTATTAAAGAAATTATTTTAGCTTTTTAAACAATGTCTTCCAGCTTGCAGCTATCAAAACTTGTTAAAAATCATTTATAAAATCAGCGGCACTCTTTCAATTACACAAGTAGTCATTACGAGAAATCGTAAATAATCTGAGATCTATAAACTCAGTGATTATAAATATAAAGTGCATTGGGAACGAGAACGCTTTCACTTTGCTCATTTATCTGATCACTGATTGATATTTCAAGTATTTTGGACAAGAGTGAGTCGGTTGTTGCAGGTACTTTGACAGTAACTGAGTATTTAGAGTCTCCCTCCATTACCGGTCATTTTTGAACACTCAGATCTCCGCCTTTTTGTTAAAAGATTAGTAAACTTAAATCCCCGTAAACTCCGACATTGGCAAAATCGTGGCAACCCTAGCCTGCGAAAAGCCACTAAGAAATGAAGAAAAAGAAGAAGAAGAAGTAACTGAGTATGTACTATTTATTACTGATAGTGACAGAGTAGGTAAGGTACTACTCTGAGTGACTATCAGCTATAATTATTTTCAGTTTAGAAATGGGTAATAATTATATCAGTATTTGTGACTTATTTCGTACTAATTTGTAATATTCTAATTTGTATTGTAATTTATAATGATGTCATAAGAATCTTTGCTTATTTGTAGTATTGTTGTGTGGATTGTCCAGCATTATTTATTATTATTTATATTTTTCGATCGATATTATAAAACTCTATTTTATTTTTTATTTAACTGAGGTAAAAAGAGGTCTTTTCAGCCTGTATAAAATGAAATCTGAAGGAACTACTATCATGATGAAATAAAAAAGATGAATTGCCAAAATTTTTATCTAAGTAATTAAAAGCATGGCAAATTGTCAGTGACCGTTGATAATAAATAATAATAAATGACCCAGCTGGTATTATTTATTATGCCATCTGTTCAAAATGGCATTCATTGATGCCTTGTCATGTACCAGCTGAGCATCGAACCCGCGAACGAATCGATTCGTCTCGGGCCGCAAAACCTAATTGAGTGGTACCATGTACCTACGTAGGTATACAATACACGAATATTGGTTCCAAATTAATACTATAAGGTTTTAGCTGCATTAAGATGAGGCTGGACCTTTCTCACTTCTTCTTATTATCGACTGACAACTTTATTTTGTTGTAGCATCGTGTTGGAAAGATTAGCCAGACTAGACACTGCTTTACCGTGCCTAGCTGTTACCGGTGTGCGCCACGAGGAGGCTCTTTCCATGCACCGTTTCTCACTTGCAAAATACGGCAGTGACCACTTCCCATCAGGTGGCTTGCATTTTTGACCGTCAGCTAGGGCAAATAAAAGTTTAATTTAAAATATTTCCTATCCAGTTCCCAACTAATCTTCGAAAGCTATCGAAAAAGCACCAGAGCGGACATTCATTAGCTCATCATTGAAAGCTCGCTGCGAGTTCACTCACGGCTTTTGGGTTATTTTCTGGCTTGCAATAGTAAAACCACATGAGTATGAGTTGGGCTGGCTGGGGTGAGGTTAGCAGGGGGACAATGCACAATACACCCCATTGCGGGACGTCAGTGCAGATCTCATTCCCCCACTTAGAATTAGAATTAGTAAAACCACATCATATAGGTACTTAGTTTGATATTTTAATATTAACGCTTGTACTATTTTAACTGCTTAAAGTCGTCTCTTACACCGATATATTATTTAAAAATGTATGGAACCCTGCCAATAAAACCAGACTCGTACTTGACGCAATTTGTTCATAGTTTTGTTTTAGAATCTAATTAATCGTGCCTCAATGCGCGTCTCTAATAATAAAGGTTTTTAGTAAGTACATTATTCACCAATCATACATAAAAACCTATCAAATCTAATCACACATCTCTAGAGATCGATGTTTTTAGCATGTCTCTAGAGGTCGATGTCGATGTTTGAGGCACATCTCTAGAGGTCGACGTCGATGTTTTTAGCACTTCTCTTGAGTTCGATGTCGATTTTCGAGGCACATCTCTAGAGGCCGATATCGATGTTTTTAGCACATCTCTAGCTTATTTTATTTATATTTATAATTCACGCTATCCGCTGAGACATTTACCTACTATGATTTAGTCCGTAGTAGGTACAACTAACTGTGGAAGGAAATGGGGGAGGCCTACGCTAAAAAAAAAAGCGGCTACTAATGTGTAAATAATAACATAATATGTACTTAATAATATTTAATAACTTAATCACTATAATTAATAAAATTTTTGAAATGCATGTATATTTATTTAATAATAGTAGAATAAATGGCTTTTTTTACTTTTTTTTTTTTACTTTTAGGTACAACCAAGTTTCAGTCGTCAAATAAATAAAAAAAAAATACTGATGTTTGCCTCAAAATTAGTACCAAAACTTTTTTAAGTTACCTTTTCTATCCGAGTATCCGAGTGTCCGAGCAAAAAGCATTTCATAAGCTCGAATTAAACCCGATATCGATATAAGAAATGCTGAGAGATGATTTTATATCGATAACAAAAAATGTGCTTGTCATCGTCTTGACCACGGAGCTGTGTCACGGAGCTAACACGAACTAGATCCGACTCGACTATTCTTGTATATACAATATTAACAGTAGAAAAGTTTTAAATCCAAAACATATTAACAGACTTTCATAAAACTTTGTTATGAAAACATCAATTTTTATAAATCTTGTAATAGAGTCAATCAAAAGTATTATCACCTACTCCGGTTCAACAGGGTGCTAGTGCCAGAATGATAATAAACAGTGCGTTTCATGACTCCGTGAGGAAATGCGTTTTCTTAAGGACAGCTTAACATCAGTTGTTAGGTTTTTGCCTGAAAACCAGCGCCGCGTTGCTTCTGGCAAAGCTGCATTAAGATGAGGCTGGACCTTTCTCACTTCTTCTTATTATCGACTGACAACTTTATTTTGTTGTAGCATCGTGTTGGAAAGATTAGCCAGACTAGACACTGCTTTACCGTGCCTAGCTGTTACCGGTGTGCGCCACGAGGAGGCTCTTTCCATGCACCGTTTCTCACTTGCAAAATACGGCAGTGACCACTTCCCATCAGGTGGCTTGCATTTTTGACCGTCAGCTAGGGCAAATAAAAGTTTAATTTAAAATATTTCCTATCCAGTTCCCAACTAATCTTCGAAAGCTATCGAAAAAGCACCAGAGCGGACATTCATTAGCTCATCATTGAAAGCTCGCTGCGATACAGACTATACAGATACAGATTTTTTTTACTTTACTTTACATCGTCTGAAAATAATCGATATAACAAGAACATATGCCTTTTGTTCAAAAAAAATATTATTTGTTTCTCTTATTTTATTTCCAACCTATTTTTATTAATAATTAAAATATTTTAATTTACAAAAAAGTGTAGGTACGTAAGTATTCTATCAGGAATCTAGTTCCTATATTAGGTACAAGCTTCGCTTAGTTTGAGACTAGAGATGTGTGAAATGTCCATATTGGTATAATATACTTATATGTAGTAAGTATGTCTGTTCCTTCTATCTATTCAGAGTCCCTAAAAAGTCCCGAGTAAATGCGATGCATCAAGAGCCGAGGGGCGTGGTGGCAACACTGGCAACGCGTTTCATTTCACGCACCTTCTCGGAAATTACGAATTACGTCGATTTATTGGGCTCCAAGTTTTTTAGATAGAAAATGTTCGTTCAAAGAGTTTTTAAGAGGTCATTTATTTTATTTTTATCTAGGTATATTTATTAGCAATACATCGGTAATAAAATAAATAAATATTTTTTTTTCTATTCTATGATAAATTAATTGGAATTGGACTACTTTACTTACAACACTACCCAAAAATTACGGTCGCTGTAAGTGTAGAAGTCATCATCATTATCAACCTGTATCAGTTTACAGCTGGACGAAGGTCTCTCCTAAAGCTCGTCAATAAAAATAAAACAAGAACCCTGCCTTTAGAAGTATGTAAAAATTAAAATAAATTACATTTTATAAGAATTACCCATGTCCAATTGAATATTATGTCCGTTATTACATAAATTCAAAAACCTAACATCAAAATTTTGCTCGCTCAATCGAATCAACCGCGCTCGATAAAAAAACAAAATGGAGGCATCGCTTTGTGGCAAGCCGCTATTAGTGCCTCCATTACCTCCACACAGAATACAGCGTAGTGCTGTACTGGCGACGACACAAGTGGTAGTAAATAAATATATAAAAATCTTAATTTCAATCATACCCACTTCATTTATTCAAACCACAGAACATAAAAAAGTCCTATGATTCAAACGACTTAATTCTTGTGATTTTACGGAATAAATTATATTTCTTATTATTAGGGGGATATCCTTACAATTACAACTGAAATGTTTTTGAACTGTTATTTGAGCAAATTGCAGTTCAGTTTTCTTCTTCGTCTTTTATTGATATTTTGAATGATCGATTTTCATACCGTTTGATAGAATTAACGAAAAATCAGGTAAAACTGAAAACTGAACTGCAACTGAAAGGATATTCGGTCCCCTGATCAGTGTTTGAGGCTATTTGACGATCCTGTCATGAAAATAAATGAACTGTCAGTTTTGCTACTGACTAACATCTCACGATACCTATACTTATTTTATCTCAGCGTTTTGTGTGTGGTTGTACTTGACTCGTAATTATGGGTCATTAGGCTGCTTCCGAGGTATAGGGAATATGGCCTTTTAATATCCCCATTCCTCACAATTCCTTGCTTTGGCATTATCAGCTCTGTGGACTGAGATATCTTACGTGTGTATCATTCGATGACTTCGACTTTTGATTGAGATTTTTTTTAGTTTTTTTACTCTTGCCATTTTTATCTTAGCTTTTTAGATTATTGCTATTAATTTGCTAAGTCAAGTTTTTTATCAGCTATATAGCGAGTGTTAAAGAGTCTTTTATATGGTTGACATACTTAGTTAAAGTAATCTTAGCACCTATATGAATTGATTGAAATAAACCTGCTAAATAGCCAGTAAGCTGGAACTAAGTAAGTACCTAACCAATCCCTAAGTTGAAATTATAAAAATAACAACTATGTTTGTTTTTAAATGCTAAAAATATTCTAAAGCGTACGTTTACCGCGCATGAAGTTTCTCGGCAAGTTTCTTGCCCGTTCTTCTAGGCTCTGGTCGCGTGGAAGGCACCTAGAATCACCTAGTATGTAAGACGATTCTAAATGATCCTTGTGATTTTATTGAGTATTTTTTTTTTTACTTTTTACTTTACATGGAGACAAAACACGATGGTTATTAAAAAAAACCTGCGAATTGCCAAAAGTGCCGGATGAGATCCGATGTTATTATGTGCCATTAAAAACGATGAAAAACTGTTTTATAGTATAATTAGAAATCGTCTCGGATTGTCAAATGTAGTTTCATTTACAACCAGACGATACGATTTCTTTGTTGACATGAATAATTTTAGAATTTTAATTTATAAAAATAATTTTATTCTAAATTTGAATCTCAGAATTTCAATTGAATGTCAGAGAAAAAAGTGAACGCATATATAAAAAAAAAGTTCATAATTTGAATTATTGTTTTTTTTTAAATTATTTAAGAAGCGTATTCCAAAATACATGACATGCAGACCATGCAGTAGGTATTTATATATACTTCCTATTTATCAACTTATTTAATATTTTTGATGTGGCTAAGGTTTATTTTGATATATTTGATACTTGCCCGTTCTAGGCTTAATCACCTAAATATGATTCTAAATGATTCTTGTGATTCTAAATAAAAAGTAGACTGTTATGAAAGTTGTATCGTCACATATAACCCGCAGTAATTGGTGGTGTAATTTTGTTCGGTTGACTCCAGTTTTTTGTCCGTTCATTCCTGTCTCCTCCGCTAATAGGTGACCACAGGTTTTTTGTAAATAGATGACATTTCTGAACCGAGGATAATGATGCCTGATGGAAGGCTCTGGATGAGTCTGGGAGGTTTAAAAGTTATGTGAACGACAATCACACGACCGTAATTCTGCGACTCAAAACTCACAAAATTAAGCTCATTTGGCCTCACCATTAATCATTGTTTTAGTTTTTTCCACAAAGTACCTACCTACTCGATAAGAACGCGCAGCTACAAACGCTCGCCTTCTGTATAATCCTCGCCAGCTCCTGTATATGTATGTAAGTATGTATATGTTTGTATGTATGTACTATTTATCGATAAGTAGGCACTTACCTGTGGTATTTAAAATCGGCAGGTGCACATCAAGTGTGGTCGGACTTACGATGAAGGCGATAAAGCAAGCTACAACTTGCAAAAGTGCTACTACTACTTACAGTTTGTGGCTGTTTGTATGGCACTAAAGAAAAGTAGAGTATTAAATATTTATATCTTCTTCTTTGTCCTGGCCTTATGTCCCATTTCTTTTGGGGTCGGCCCTCCTTGTTTTCATACGCCAGTATTAAATATTTATATAAAATATAAATAAAAAAATATTCATGCTCATTATTTCTGATAGAATTTTTATTTAAGTATATATTTTTTGTACATACGACTCATCTTACAAACATTTACTCTCTGCGAAAATCGAACCTACGAACTACATAGCAGGTAGAGCTCTTACCAACCGAGTTGAAAAACGTCAAAACGAGATTATGGCATTAAATACTTAAAAATAGATTTAAAAAATATCTCGAGTATCTACTAAATAGCAAACCGTGTTAAAAACTATTAACTATAACATCGCACCTTTAAACAATTTGGTGCCATATCACAAGCAGAGAACCGTAGTACTTACCCAATTTGGTGCCATATCACAAGCCGAGAACTGTACCTACTTATAACGATGCAATTACAAGTAGCAAAATACAAGAACACTTTGTACTGGCGCAGCTTATAAATAACGCCGATAAGTACACGATTAAATATAAGTTTATGTTAAAGAGATATTTAATTTAGTCAAAGTCAGCGTTTATAATGTAAAAGTTATTAATGTTGATACCTACAGACATTTATTCACAAACAAACTTACGACTATCACAGTATTTAAAAAATGAAATTTTTTATAAAATATGTGAGAAACAGTTGAGCTATCTGCAGACCGTCAAAAACGATCCATAGATAGCTCAACTGATCCAAATCAGTACGAATCGGAAGCGTACCCTTGATACTGGGTACATTGTTGCGCTATAGTTACAAAACTATTAATGAAATAATGTGAGCACCTATATAGGTAGTATATCATATATTCTTTCGTATATCTCAGAGTGTTTTAGTTTTGAATAAAATATGAAATACAATTTTATGTATTAATATTCAGAAATAATGTTCTTTTCTTAGGAGTCAAGTTTTCATCAAAAGACATCAACGCGCTCAATGCATGTTGGTTTTTTAAAAACAAAACTTAAATACATTTTTAAATATCATCTCATTGAATGGAATTAATAAAAAAGTATAGCCATGACTTTTTCCAGGCACGGTAGATATACTATAAGATCTCTGGAGCATCAGTCTAGATAATTATCTATGTCTGGA
This sequence comes from Ecliptopera silaceata, assembly GCA_932527185.1. Classification (NCBI taxonomy): domain Eukaryota; kingdom Metazoa; phylum Arthropoda; class Insecta; order Lepidoptera; family Geometridae; genus Ecliptopera; species Ecliptopera silaceata. The sequence continues at coordinate 9,382,358 of OW052207.1, read as the reverse complement.
AACGTGTTTTTTTTATTATTCAGGTATCCTGCAAATTTTTGTAACTTCACTCCTAATTTGACCGGACTCTACTACTATAGACTACTGCCATTGAAGTGAGCACAAGAAGAAAACATGTTGTACCGTCCCCTGCCATAAGGGCAGGGGAATGATGATGATGGTCTACCCTATCGTCGAACAAGGACAGGGGAATGATGATGATGATGGTCTACCTACCCTGTCATCGAATAAGGTCAGGGAGAATTATGATGATGGTCTACCCTATCGTCGAATAAGGACAGGGGAATGATGATGATGATGGTCTACCCTATCGTTGAATAAGGACAGGGGAATGATGATGATGGTCTACAGCCATCTTCAATTGCCCTTCAACTCTGCAGCAAAACGTATAATTCTGACAGACAAGCAGTTTTATTTATGTGTACTCGTAGCGGCGACTCGCAAAGGCGGGTTGGTTTATTTGCTCGACTCGATAAAGCAATAAATATTGTACATCCTGTGAACGTAGGCTTTCAAATGGGTTTGCTATGTACTTACTTACAGATATACTACATACATGATTACTTGCTTTAATAAATAATTAGTCACGGACATTTCACACATCACATCCTATTCTCAAAGTAAGACAAAGCTTGTACTATGGAAACTAGATTGCTGAAATGATATTTTTTTTTAACAGATACCTACATTAAAGTGCTTTCATAGATACTTAATAAAAAAAAATAGTATGATACGTAATAGAGCTGTTTAGTATTTAAATTACAAGTTAATTACGTATTCGAAATACGTTTTTTTAGTTTCTAATAATGTTTTTAAGATTTTTATTCATAAATAAAAACAGTAAAAATTACTTTTAATTATTAAAGGCCAAATATTATGTCATGTAATTGTTTTTATTAGCAAGTAAAACGAACCCACGTCAATTATACAGCGTGTATCTATTGGTTACATCGTAATAACGCTTGATTACGTAATTACAGGCTTAGCCGAGCCTATTAGTCAGACTTAGAATTAAGAACACCCTGTAACACGAGTAATTATTAATTTATTTGATGGGAGACCGCTGTGACCTATAATTTTAGACTATTAAACTGGTATAAAACATAAATGCATAACTTGCCTTGGGCATAGGAAGCTACGGTTACGAAGGCAAAAAGATTTATTTGCCATTATCTTTGAGTATATGAAATATACTTTCGTCCAGCAGCGAGATGGGTTGACGATATGGCTAGCGTGGCGGGTTGCACATGGATGAGACTAGCACAGGTCCGTGGAGAGTGGCACAAGAAAAGGGAGGCCTATGCCCAGCAGTGGGCTAAATCTGGCTGCGGATGATGATGATGATATGAAATATATTCAAAAATCTAGCACAGGACCGTGGAGAGTGGCACAAGAAAAGGGAGGCCTATGCCCAGCAGTGGGCAAAATCTGGCTGCGGATGATGATGATGATGATATGAAATATATACAAAAATATACGATATGGATACAATCATGTGCGTATCATGTTTTGTTATTGTTTTTGTTCGTTTTATTTCATTTGTTTTTTATTGTAAAATGTGTTCATTTGAAATATCAAATACCATACTTATATGTATAAATGATAAATAGCTAATATTATTAATGTTAGCTGAGCTATCTATAGATCGTTTGCAGCGGTCTACAGATATCTCAACTGTTTCTTTTGAATTTTACAAATACATATGTACATTTTGTCAGTACTATAATAGTCGTTAGTTATCTAAACTAATATTATAAAGAGGAAAGATTTGATTGTTTGTTTGTTTGTTTGCATCGAATAGGCTCAAAAACTACTGGACCGATTGAAAATATTCTTTCGCCGTTGTGAAGCTACACTATCTGCGATGAACATAGGCTATATTATATTTTCAAAAAATATAGGAATCCTTACCAAAACTTCAATTATGTAACCCAAGGTGTAAAAAAATACCTAAGAAATTCCTTACCCGCTACCCGTGCGAAGCCGGGGCGTACTACTAGTGTTGTGAATAAATTAGTTAATGAAAACTTAGGTACTTACTTATATTATTTTGATACTATTATTTTTATAAATATTTAAACGTAGTCTAGTAATTATGTGTGCATGTCCATGCTCTATTTTCTCGTGAGTAATTTCAGCATAGGCGGCGTTCTATTGTGTTTTCTAAGAAGTGAAGCATCAGACCAATTCGTGCGGTCAGTTGAAATGTAGCTTTGACGACTCACTTCCTGTTGCGGGATCATTCTATACTTTTCTCATTTACGGCTCGTGAAGGGAACCACCCAGAATTTAAGGATAAAGCAGGAATTTATGATGGCACTTATCTTGAAAGTTAATGAGCTTTTTACGCAATTTTAGGTTAAAACCAAAATACCTAGAGGTTCTTTTTGACCATAGATCAGATATTTAACCTTTTTTTTGATAAGAAAATAGGTAAGTAAGTCGTAAGATTCTTACGACTTACCTACCTAGCGCTACTGAAATAGGCGTTTTAAAGATCGTATACAACATATCCCCAGCTCTACTCCCAACGTCACTTGTCCTTGGCTTCCTTTCTGTAACTACCGTTATCCATCTGTCATCAGTAACAGTTACCTAACTTAGCCTAAAAAACTACTATCATATAAGTTTATGTCTGCTCTTACAGAACTCTGTCATCTTGCAGATAACTCCAAGAATAGCTGACAGCGCACGTCAAAATTGTCTACAAATTCTCTTTTATTTCGTTGAACAATATTAATAATATAGAAACTACACAGAATGGGAAATAAATAACGTCGGCCCCTAGGGCGGCGAAAGCTCGATTTTTATCGAAATCAACCGTGCATGATCGATAAAATCGATTCAATTCGTTGCGCTTTTAAAACACGATAATATGGGTTAGTATCAAAATCTTTTTTACCTGCTAACTTTTAAATAAAATTGTTTTATGCTAAAGATATTAAAAATACTCCGAATATAGGTACGAATTTGAGTTCGCATGCTGCGTTTTCGACTAATTAAATAAGCATGATCTCACCTTCGTCTGTATGTCTACTCTACTGTTAAGAGGCCAACTCTTCAATGATCTTGACTTATACACAAAGGACATATAGCATAACCGAGTAGTAGTCAAATAGATACATATCGAATAACATCGATAAGATATTTGATCGAGCGGTAAGGCCGGTAAGCCCTACGTCGCCCGAAGCGCTGCGCGTACGCCGATCGCAATTCCCCGTGTGGCTGCACCGCTCACTTATTAAATCCTTTCCGCCCCGCCCTAATAGCAGCCATTACAGGTAATATAATAAAACGTATACGCCGCAGTGAACGCTCCACGAGAATATAGCATTAAATTGTGAAGAACACCTTACTATACCTGCAGAAGCGTTTTTCTTCTGTCTCTGTATGCTTTCAGAACTTTATAAAAAATATCTGATCCGTTGGTGCGCGGACGCACTGAAGAGGTAAAATTTGTGAGGTTTTAATAAAAGATTTTTTTTAATTTGAATTATTAAAAATTAAAGAAGCTTTACAAATCACTTTTTGGTGTAGAACCAAGCTGTTAGAGACACCGTGATTCGTATATTTCCCAAATAAGTCAAAAATATCTTCTACAAAAAATATATTTTATATCTCAATCTCTATCTAAGAATCTCTACCGAGATTTTGCGAACAATCGTCTCTCAGATCTCCATACATTTTTGTATGGATATCCGAGAGACGACTCTCGGCTCGAGAGTAGGGAGTTTATAAAATACAAGCACGGACTAAGCCCTCTGAAAATAGATAACTTTTGAGAACGAGCGATTTTCCAAATGGCTTTTAAAAAAAAAAATAGTTCAAAAATAGTCGATAGATGGCAGTAGACAAATAGTGTATCAAAATCCCTCTCTTTTTTATCTGTATAATCTATTGGTAGCTCTGTCGTGTAGCTGTCATTATCATCCTGTCACGTCCGTTTCGGTGTATTCAGCGTTTTGATAAATTTTGTTTGCTTTTATTTTAGCATTCGTGTACCTTCTTGTGGATTTTACTTTTGACGACAACAGACTGTATACTGGTTTCTGATTTCTGCCACGATTGAACACTTTTAGCTTTTGTCAAACAGTTTTGAATTTTTTCTAGGACAAATATTTCACACCACAGATAAAATATGAAAACTTTTTGTGTTGACAATTGACATTGAAATGCATTTGACGTTGAGCGCCATCTATCGTGTATTATAAGAACACTCCCTGGAAAATCGCTCATTAAAACGCTTTCTGGCGCTTTTACGTATCCGATGTTTTAATGGACACGAGCTAAGATCGATGCCATGCGCATTGTCATTAAGCCGACATTAATGTTGAGTATTTATTTTATGGCGGCGACAATGTAAATGCTGGCTGCATTATTCAAGCATGGCCTCTTTGGCGGTAAACTGTCACGCGCAGTTTAGTATTCCCATCGCGGTGAAGCAGCACGAAAACTGAGGAACACATCAGAACTTTTGAAAGGAATCGATTTGTACCAAAAGTGAATCAAAAGTAAGTACCTACCTAAAATTAAAACTAAAGACAAAACTAAACTAAAATCCAAACTAAAGTAATACGATTCTAATTATAATTACCATCTTAAATAATAAAAAAAAAATGCGTTTTTTTATTGTTCTAGAAGTCGTCTTTTATACTTGTTTGTACCTCCCTACCGGTTATTATTTTTAGTCTATATTACTCTGTGCGTACCAAAAAGTACCTACTCTGGTAAATAATGTTAAATAAATATTCATGAACATTTCACACATCACACTCTAGTCCCAAACTAAGCATAGCTTGTACTATGGAAACTAGAATGCTGATAGAATATTTATACTTTAATAATATGTAATGTATTTACAAAAAATATATAACTATATTTGTCTGGTTGTCAATATGATATTAACAACCAGACAAAGAACAAATATTTATGTTCATCACACAAACATTTGCTCTGGGTGGGAATTGAACCCACGACCCACAGCCTGGAAGGCAGAGCTACTTCCAATTGAGCTTTGACGCCAGTCAAACTATCATTCACCATGAACGTTTAACAAACAGAATAAAATGGAGGAACCTATGACGAGTTTGTTGTGGACGAACGGATACTGTTAAAATGCAACTTATTTATTTTGGTTTAGGTACCTACTCAAAATGGTTGCGGAAGTGGATATCCGTGACGCTGAAGCCTTTCACGAAGCTTTTGAGGTCAGCAGGTGTTAACTTGGACAGACGGTCAGTTCGTCGGCTCTTTTTAAAGCAGTTTTGTAAGTATGTGGGCAATCCATTTTTTTTTATTTTTTTTATTTATTTAATCCAAACACTTACTTAACATTTGGTTAGGCACTAACCTCCTTAGGAAATAACAGAGTTGTGACGAAAAATTACGTAATAAAGTTGTAACCGTTTAAAAATTGTTAGCACGATAATCAGAAACCTAGTTAATTATTCTCTTTAATATGGCGTGGAGTGGATATTGTCCACATCTCGCTCTAGTCCCAAACCAAGTAACTAAAGCTTATAGGTACAACGGGAAGACAATTGCTGTTTTTTTTTGTAAAAACATTAGTATTTACTTAGTAAAAGTACCTATCGTATACAATGACACAAACTTTAATATTTGTCTGAAATCGTCTTGCCACTCTTTGCCTTTGACTACAACATCTAAGTACCTAATACTTACACAAAAGAACTACTTAATACTAACAATTTTAAGTAAGTAGGTACCTTCTCAAAAACGAGACCTGACAAACCTTCGCATATAATATCCCTCATGAAGTCATGACAAAGCGTATCACACACAGCGTCGCATAATAAGATATTTAGTCATTCTGCGCACGCGCACGCGATTTAACACACGCCGCGCACCGCCGCCGTCAGCGCTGTTCATGAATGCCAACTTTATGGTAATAGAAGGGCTACTTACTTATGCTTACGGGTTTTTGATAGGGTTTTTATTTTGTTGTCATTCTTGGCTTAATGGTCAAGTTTGATGGAGCAATGGTGTAGGCAATAAAAGCCGCTGTGGTATGAGCAGTGTAAAATAGTATTTGCGCACTAAGTATTAAAAAAAGCTCTAATTTTTCACGAAATCTAGGTACTCTGGAGTAGTAGAGCTAGTGAAGCTCGTCCGGCGAAGTACCACTGCAACTATTTCTGTCACTAAGCAGCGATGCTTGTACTATTATTTAATTCCTTATTGCACAGAATATAAAACTATACGCACTAAGGGAGGACTTTATGCTAAAGCATTCTCTACCAGCCAACCTATCGTCCTAATAGAAGAGACAATGGCGTGCGACAAAAATATATAAAAATAATATAAGACTAAACCAAACTATGTATTATTATTCTACAAATAGGAATTTAAATAATAAACTATAAAAAAAATGCATTGCTGTGTTTTGGTATTAATACTTTCGGTGTATAAATATAAATGCCAGCGCAAGAGTTCTCTATATGCTTAAGAGTGATTAACGCAGTATAATACCTCACAGGGCACGTCCCTGAATTGTTATAGACAGTCCGCCTTATCCAGGATTTTTTTAGATTTTTTTAGAGATTTTAGATTATCAGGTGGGCCATCCACTTGGTAATACTTTCCTACTTAATTAATGTGATACCGAGAGGGAGAGGCACCTTAATCCATCACTTACGTAAATAAAACAAAAATGTAGCAACTTCTGGATCAAATTATCATAAGAAAACCTAGGTTATCATTTAAAAAAGTAAATCGTAGTATTTTTTTTTAAATAGGTAGGTAAGTAATATGTGTCTGCAAAAACATTTATCACCTGTCTGTCGGCGTTCTATAAAGCGTTGAATTAGCACGAAGAGCAGATGTATGAGGAATAGATTAACTTATGTACCCAGTGGCGTAGCTACCAAGGGGCGAGGCGGGGCAGTGCCCCGGGGCCCTCGAGCTCAGGGGGGCCCCCTGAGCTCTATTACTAGAAATCTCGATCGAACTGAACTTTTAGAAAGGAGATAGGGCAATCCTCTACGGAGCGTGGGCCACGACTTAAAAACTCGTCCCTCAAGGTTGCCACATAATACATATTAAAGGGCTTTTACAGGCCTATTTCTTGCTATTTTTATAATAAAATCGGTCCCATTGAAATCGAAAAATTTGAAAAATTTCTCGCGTGAAAAATTAAGCTTTTTGCTTTTCAGACTGTTTGAAAATCCAACCAGTGGGAATCGAGATACTTCCGAATAACTGTATTTTTTTGAAGTGAAAACTTCTTTAGCGGCGCTGGGTGGGTAAAAACTTTCAAACTCGCGTCAGGGTCACGTGACGTCGAAAAAGCGTAAGATCTTATTTAATTTTTATACATTGCTCGTAAAACAAGAGACGACAAAAGAACACACTTGCGGTCACGCGACGTATGACTCAAACAATTAAATAGTGTTGTGGCGACATGACGTGACGATGACGTGGCGACATGACGTGACGTGACGATGACGACGAAGCCAACGAAGACACAGACACATTCGCGCTTGCGCGATGACGTGACGATGACGTGGCGACATGACGTGACGTGACGATGACGACGAAGCCAACGAAGACACAGACACATTCGCGCTTGCGCGAATGTGTCTGTGTCTTCGTTGGCTTCGTCGTTGTGTCACATTCGCGCTTGCGCGAATGTGACACAACGACATGACACAATCACAATGACACAGACACATTCGCGCTTGCGCGAATGTGTCTGTGTCAGTGTGTCTTCGTTGTCTTCGTCGTTGTGTCACATTCGCGCTTGCGCGAATGTGACACAATGACATGACACAATCACGACTGTGGTTATATTTTTGAAGTGAAAACTTAAAAGTGAAAACACAACGTTAATATTGAAGTTTTCACTTCTGCCGGCACTCCCGGAGTGCTAGCTTTTTTTTTGTACAATACCACATGCTTTTCAGTAACAACTCACTTTCCACAGGTTGGATTTTCAAACAATCCGAGAAATTAATAAAGCCCGTTTAATGTTAATTATATTTACATTTTTTTCCTAGCATTAGTTTTTGCAATAACTTCGTTAAAATCCAGGTTTGATGCGGTTTTGTTTTCAATTGCTATTAGCGATAAATGTCGGAGTCGAGTTTGGCCCATACCATTTCTTAAATGATCTTTTAGCTGCTGCAGAAGTGACATAGTCCAGTCAAAATAGACATTCCAGTTTGCATTAATTCCCAACCAACAAGCTGGATTTTTGTGCAGGCCTTGAATACGTCATTACAAACGATATGCCAAAAATCCCCATCGATCCCGCCTGTGCGTTGTTTTTTATTCGAGATCAAAGGTCATACATTTGCGTTTTTTGCGTATATCTCTGAAACAACGAGAGCTATCGAAAAATGGTTCAGACAAAGCTTGTAGATCGTAAAATTGTCTACAAAAATATAGAAACACTTTTCTTCGCATCGCTTTCGAGATACCGCAGAAAAATCGTCGAAGATGCTGCGTTTTTTCTTCATTTCAACCGTTTTATTTTCAATAGTTATAATTTTTCAATAGTTATAAAAAATCATACTTAACAAATTAATTAACTTTTATGAAAATTTACCGCAGGATCTTATAAAGTACATACATCAGCAGGGCTCCACGAAGTTTGAGATTTTAAGGCCAATTATTTATACCTTTAATTCCATTGTTTAAACCAATGGATATTACGAAACAAATTGTCAGTTAAAAATTGAATAACTTTTTGAAAAATGATGATTAAGCTTTTTTTCTTCAGGGCTCGGTTCTTTCAAGTGTTAAGAATATACAACAATTTTTTCAAATTTTTAAAATCAAATTTTATGTTATAAAATATTATTTTTATTGCTGAACTCTCTTTAGCGGCTTGCTGTAACAGCCGCGCGGAGCTCTATTTTCAACGTATGATTAAAGTTATAAATAATGGAGATAGAGTTCCGAAAGATAGGACTTTTTTATTGGAAATTTCCTCTTCTTTAACGAGCTTTTTTCAAAATTGCTTAAATGTTCATATTTTTCAAGTTATTAACAAAAAATGGTATATCATTTTTTTTTAAATCTTATTTTGTTAATAACTATTGCAATTTTTAACCTGCACCAAAATCCTTCAAAAACATTTTTCTATAGGTGATTCCGAATCGAATGAGCCATCGCTCATATTTTTAAGTTTTTGAACTTGTTGACTAGTCTAAATCAGTTTACATAGCAGTGGGGCCCCATTTTTTAATTTGCCCCAGGGCCCTTGGTTACCTAGCTACGCCACTGTATGTACCTACCTAACCTAAGAGATTGCCAGGTGGACGTATTCAGAATTGACATTGGGGTTAGTAATCAAAATAGATAGAAAAAACTTATAAAGGCGCTTTAGCCTGCAAAGTTAATTTTAAGTAAACAAGTAGATATACTTACTAAACCGTGTTTAGATTTAAGTATTCATTGTATTATAAGTATGATTAATAAAGACCTTTTAAAACAACAAACAATCAAAATAGATTAAGATAGAATAGAGTAGGTAGGTACCTACAGCGGAACAGAATAGAACAGAAAGAAAAAGAATATAATATAATAGTTATTTTGTTACATTCAAAGAACAAACTAGTTACCATAAGAAAATAATGTTTCTCAGTAGGTACGCAATCACATGTTAATATTATGAGAAAAATAAATAATCTTAAACCTAAACTACTGTAATACATATACTACATTCTTCTTATCGTGTCGATGCTACAACTGTAGGTATTCTGTTGTAGCATCGTGTTGGAAAGATTAGCCAGACTAGACACTGCTTTACCGTGCCTAGCTGTTACCGGTGTGCGCCACGAGGAGGCTCTTTCCATGCACCCATACTACATTATACTACATTATCTACCTATGAAGCAAGTCATAATAGTGATTTTGAAGTGGAGTCTACTGTGCCCAGGAACTATTTGTGATTGTAATTTGCATTGTGTTAACATTTCTGAATAGTACCTACTATTCAGAAATGTATACCAGGGGTACCTACCCCTGGCTCTTGACTAAGTCCTGAGTACGTCCAAAAACGTGTGGTTTTATGAGTTACACAGCACATTACTTTGTGTGCATTTTACATTGTTTTATGGTTGTATGGTGTTATGTCGCGACTTTAAAGATAGCCATCCGATTCTCAGACAGATATTAAATGCCTGAGTTGTTGCGATTCTAGAATACACAATGTATCTACTCAGATAATAATCACAAATGGACATTCTAACATAGGTACCTAAGTACTAGGTAAGTACGTAAACTTTGAGAATCATTTTGAGGATAAATGAAGTAATTCGATGCTTGCTCGAAATACTGATGGGGGGTTACTAGATTGGAAATCGAGTCTAAACAATTATATTTTGTTATTTATAAATATATTTTTACACCTATTCTTTTTGTTGGTGGTATTCAGATCTTCGGATAGGTAAGAAGCAAAATATTCTATATTTATCCCACGTTAAGTGGGATCGGCACAACATGGAAATGGGGTGCATGGAAAGAGCCTCCTCGTGGCGCACACCGGTAACAGCTAGGCACGGTAAAGCAGTGTCTAGTCTGGCTAATCTTTCCAACACGATGCTACAACAAAGTACAGTTGTAGCATCGACACTATAAGAAGAAGAAGGCACAACTCTTGTCCTCTTTCTCCACTCACTCTTATCATTCGTCAGTTCTGTATCTACTCCTCTCACATTCATATCCTCTTGCACACAATCCAACCATTTCTTTTTCGGCCTTCCTTTACTGGCCCAACCACTAACCTACATTTATAACTTTTTTCGTAATATGATTTTCATCCCTCCTCAAAACATGTCTATACCACGCTAATCTTGCTCTCCTCATTTATAGTTAGGGACTTTAAAAAGCGATTATAATATTGTATAAATATATTTTCATATTGATGTATTGTTTTTACTGTTGGGAAGTTAGGTTATGTTTGGGGGAATACAGTCATAAAAATCGTTGTAACATTGTATAAATATATTAGATCTAGGAAGGCACCATGCCCTGGCTACGCTTCCAAGTGGCGCCTTGCCGACGGTTGTGGTTCCCACGCGTGGACTTGTGCTTCTCCTTCTTGTCTCGGTTTTGAAGCACCTCCTTCTCTTGACCCTGGCCTTTGGCTTTGCCGATGACGTCAGTATTCCTGAAATATTATAACATTCTATATCGACACTAATCTTATAAAAAAGAAAGATTTTTATTATTTGTAAGTAAATAATAAATATAAAATAAATAATACATAAGTAAATAATATATATCTACCCAATCTTATAAACAAAGAAAAATAATTTTGTATGTAACGAATAAAATTGAAAATTAACTTGACCGAAAAATTATTTCACTTGTACTGAGTAACATCGGCTATTATTAAATTTAATTAAAAATCAAGTTACTGCATGACCTCCTTTCGTCAGTGAAGTTCTAACAGTGCGTAAGTCAAAAATGTCCATTTTACAGGAGATTTGTTTAAACGAGCCGCACCGTCATTCTCCGTCAAATAGCATTCAATAGTCAAAACCGCCCAAAACTGACTTCCGCACTGTTAGAACTTCACTGACGTTATGCAAACACGTGATTTTGACGTGACAACGTCTTATAATTCGATAGAGCCAGCTGCACGCACGAAAAAACATGACTCATGAGGCGTTCTGAGGCGTTCTGAGGCGTTCCATGAAGTGACGTTGTCACGTTCAACTATCGTCAGTAAACCGACTTTACAGACAACCATTTTTTTTTTGGTACGGAACCCTCCAAGCGCGAGTCGAACTCACACTAGGGCAGTTTTTGACGTGTAACGTCTTATAATTCGATAGAGCCGGCTGCACGCACTAAAAAACATGACTCATGAGGCGTTCTGAGGCGTTCCATGAAGTGCAAGCGAGAGCGCGGATTATTTTGCAGAACCGCTTACAATCCCGTTCGTTGACGTTGTCACGTTCAACTATCGTCAGTAAACCGACTTTACAGACAACCATTTTTTTTTTGTCTTATTTCTCTACCTAGGTGGTGGAGGCTTGTGTCCCTTCCCCCTTCGCGCCTGAAAGCTGGCCTCTCTCCTGGCTCTCATCTCCTCAGGGTTGCTGCAGAAGTCCAGCTGGTTCCGACTCGGACCTGGCTGCTCCAGCGTTGGAATATCCACCTCCTCTTCAGATTCCTCCTGGAAAATATTCATGACAATGTTTAAAAGATTGGTAATTTGATAAGATTTCAGACCCATACTTATTGATGATGATAAATGTCTGCTGTCAAATGGTAGTGTGAAAGGCCTGACAGCTGTCAAAAGTTGAGGTGGTGTCGAAATCATGTGCTCTCTTTGTGTGATGAACATAAATATATGTTCTGTGTCTGTGCGTTACTATGTATTCTATACACTATACAGTATGTATTTACAAACAAAAAGTATATATATTGTCAGCAATCTAGTTACCATAGTACAAGTTTTGCTTAGTTTGGGACTAGAGTAGACTAGAGAGAATAAGTACATTTATATATATTTATAAAAAAATATTTATTCTCCAGATCATCATAATATATTGAGATAACCTCATCTCGGTCCCCTTTGGCCTGCAGTGCCCGGGGCGTGACGAAGGGCCGTCTAACCTCCTCCGCATCAGGCGCGCGCGGCGCCATTCCGTCGCTGTCATACGTGTCGTCATACTCGTCGGAATACATGTTCTCTTCGTCACACACCAGGCTGGAAGACACTCTTATTAATGATTGGGTTAGACTCAAAATTCCCATTAAGGGGATACCTCTCGGTCTAGCGGGATTTTTTTTAAGGTTTTCTTTTTTATTGCGGCTGAACTGTTATATTTTTTACTAGTGCGAAAATAAACAATAATTTTCTGTGTAACCCTGTATCAATGTTTGCGATTGGTTCTTTATATTAACTTACTTAATTATTTAACTGTACAAAACTGTTTCTGTACAGTTAAATAATTATGTAAATAGTACCTATTTATTTTTTTGACGTATTCGACTTGGATTGGTGGGACACTGCCAAGGACAGAGAGAGGTGGAACTGTTTGGAGGAGGCCTTTGCCCAGCAGTGGGACAATATAGGCGAGAATAAAAAAAAATAGTACCTTATGAACAAATTACTTACTTATACTTGCTATAAATATCAGACATAATCTTGTTATCCTTATCATCCAACATATCTTTCAAGTCCCGATACTTTTCCTTTCGTTTCCCGACGTGGATCTTGGAGAGGTCTACGTCATCTCTTGTCATTATATCGAACCGATCGCCGTCAAACACGTTCAGTCGTTCTATGCCTGTTTCTAGATACTTCTTGTCTAGAATATCTTCTGGAATTATTGGTAGGGTTTGGTCTAGTGCTGTGGAGAAATTAACAAAAATCAAATCAAATATATATCTATGTAATGTATTGTATTAAGTATGTCAGTCTTCTAGTACCCATAACACAAGCTCTGCTTAGCTTGGGGCTAGATGATGTGTGGATTGTCCAGCATTATTTATTTATTTATCAATTTATTTATTTACCTAATAGGCGTTTTTGCAGAGTCAAAATAAAATATGTATACTTGCTAACTAAAACTAGTATATATATAAATAAACAATTGTGTGGTTGTTAACAGCTTTGTAGGTTGTTGTAAATGTATTCTACAATTTGTTTTTTGCAATTTATATCGATATATTTGAATTAAAATCCTTAAATTCAAGATGGCGGCTAACAAACCGGCGGAATTTGGTCGCCATTTTGAATTTAGACTGCCTGTGATCCCAAATGCTAGGCTAGGCGTCACAGCTCAGTTAGTAGCTGTACCTTCCATGCTGTAGGTCGTGGGTTCGATCCCAACGAGAACAAAGGTTTGAGTAGTGAACACTGATGTTTTTTCTGTGTCTGGTATTCCTTGTTACACACATACAAACAAGAAAGCAGATCATACATACTCATACATCCGCAATATTAGGAAAAATCTTAAAATGGCGATTCTATGACCAATAATCTAAAATAACTCAATCAAATTGTTAAGATATGGGTTTTGTTGGGTAAAATACTAACCTTTCAGCGGCTCCGCTAGATTATCTTCCAATATGCTATTAATAACTCTTTCCGCACTAAATCCATAGTGCTTCAAGCATTTCAAGACAAAACCATCCCCCAAATGTGGCATAATGTCCTTCACTTCACTGATCAATGACTCCTCCATCACGTGATCGGGAATCTCTTCTCTGATTGGTTGAACTGCGGTGTGATTGTGTGCGGGCTCTGAATGGCCGTTCGTGATTGGTTGATTGCTATCGGGAATCGGTTCGTCTAGGTTCGAATAGATGGCGTGGAGAATGAAATCTGTTTTCACTGTGTCTCTGAGTTCTGGGTTAAGATTATATTTGCATTTTGGTTATTACTAAATTGTAGGGTATTTATATGAAATTGAAGTAAGTTTTAATACGAAAAAGCGAAACAATACGCCTAGAACATATTTGTTCTCAGTGAGAATCAGACCTATAAACTGTAGCGTAAAAGACAGAAATATTGGCAACTCAAAGTTGATTCCGAGTTTTGAGTTATTTAAGATTTATTTTAATCATCTTCAAATCAAATAAATCTTATAACTGTTATAAGATTTATAGATATATGTGTGTGTTACAGTACGTCAAATAAATGTTTTATCTAACTAACTAAAAAATATTTCATTACATACTATGTTGCAACATGAAAGTATCCAATAGTTCTTGATTTCCCCGCTAGGGGCGCTTGTTATTTCAGATTAAAAACTACTTACATCAAACCTTTTGAATAAAGTAATGAGGTTTTGTACAAAAAGGATACATATCAGGGTAGGCCTGTTTCAGCATTTCAATGTCATCATGCACCGGATAACAAGCGTGGTAGTCCTTGATGAGAAGTCGCTCTGATAATCCATCTAACATAACAGCTAGGTATTCTTCAACATGAGTTTGGATATTACCTCTGGAAATTAAAATGATAATAATAAGACACCATCATGATAGAGGAGAGTGGAAGAAGTGAACATGTTGTACCTACATAGCGTGATATAAGGTTGAAAAGATGAAAAAGCCATCATCGGGACTATCTCAAAATGAATGTTTATGTAAATTGAAATCAGGTTTCTTAATTTATTTATCTTGTAAATTACTTTTAATTCTTTTTTGATTACTGTTTTATAAGTTACTGACACATAATAGCATTACGGCATCATAAGATTACGCCTCTTTACTTTCTGTACATTTTTTAGGATAAATAGATAAAAAATTTTAAGGTATAAAAATGTTATTTAAAATCGCTATAAACTAAAAAGGGCATGCATATTCCGATCAAGAATAGGAATAATGACATGCAACAGTTGTATTTTTTACAACATCATACTTTATACATCTTACCTACACATAACCCTTTTCAATCAAATAAATCCGTATATTCCTCGTCAATGCGTGAAAAATTTCGTACACATTATAGCAATATTATGTAACACCCTGTATATTTTTGAATACTCACTGCCCACTAAATATATCGTTCTTATAAACGGCCAACATTTCCCGAAACACGTCGATAAGCTCCGCCCTCGCCGCGTGTAGGTACCCTTCGAGTTGTGATGACGTCACACTCGTCACGTCGCCTACAGTCGACAGCTTTTCGTAGAGCAAGGGAATACCGTATTCGTAGAGTTGTACTATACTGAAACAAATTGGTTACAAGTGTAAAATATTTATAAGTAAAACAAAATATATTTTTAAAAAGAATATCATCAAGAGAAAAATAGATATCGCACGCCTAAAATCAATTATAAGCAGAATTGTTATGTTGTAGATTAGATTAACCCCCTATCTTATAAAAAGTTAGCGTTGACTTTATGTCAGTATTACGTATAGTAATCAATACTTCAAGTCTCCGCTAACTTTTTATAAGATAGACCGTACATATTTCAAGCCAAGACCCTGCGTTACTTATCTAATAATTATCAATTACTTACCTAATAACAAAATTCGTTTTCCTAAGTATTCTCACAGCCTTGGGGTACACCTCTAGAAATACTCTCAGCGTCATAGCAGTATCCAGTAGATGTATAATTAGGTCTCTCAGTACGTCTATCGTCAGTTTGTCCTTGGCTTTGGTGGAGGACGGACGTGGCATGTCAGAGAAACCTTTGAAAGTCTCCGGCAAGTTCGGTGGGTCAGCACTGTCGTAGTTTTTGTTTACTTGTAGTATTATGAATTTAAAAGCCTGTTTTGAAGAAAAAAAATGTTATAACTATACTATATAAATCTGCTAAGTAATCCTGTAATTAATTAATATATTTTCTTAATATTGTGGTGTCCTATAATTGGGGAAACCATAGATTTAAGTCCTTTATTTGTATTTTATGTTTTTTCCGTTGGATAACCTTAATAAATAAATAAATATGCAGATGAATAATAACAAAAACTGTTTGTTTAGTGACTGTTTTTAACACCCTTTAGACATGTGAATTCTAAT
The DNA here is from genome assembly GCA_932527185.1 of Ecliptopera silaceata. Taxonomy (NCBI): domain Eukaryota; kingdom Metazoa; phylum Arthropoda; class Insecta; order Lepidoptera; family Geometridae; genus Ecliptopera; species Ecliptopera silaceata. The sequence goes on along the minus strand of OW052207.1, from coordinate 9,365,902 downwards.
TAATTTTAAACCTATCATTTAATACAGGGTTTTAAACACTTCAACAAAAAAGATACGTTAAAATTCTATAAACAGACGATTGAAATATTAAATTTTTGTAAGTCAATAACTAAAAGTTTCCCCAATTTATTTTATCTATCTAACATTTGCTCTGGGCGGGAATCGAACCCACAACCCACAGCCAACCCAGAACACACAGCATGGAAGACAGAGCTACTACCAACTGAACTGTGACGCCTGTCCTTAGTCCTTACCTCATGCACAAAAGCCACTGCAGCCACCGCATCATTCTCATACTGCGGCTGTATTGAGAACACACTCTCTAGCAATCTGCTCACATGTCTGGGATTGTCCACTCCGTAAGTTATACAGATGTCCCATATTATAGGTATTGTGAATATAAACTTGTTGTAGAGAGTGTCTGCCATGAATTCTTTTGTCATCCATTGCGACTGAAATTAAAATATAGAGAAAACTACAACATTATTAGAGTTTTGGCTCAAGTTTTATTATGAAAACCGCTAAAGAGTGGAATTCGTTGCCGGCGTCGGTGTTTCCAGTTGAATATAATTTGGATGTTTTCAAGAGGAGAGTGAATAGGTTCTATCTAGGCAAACGCGTTACACCGTAGGCCGCATCATCATTTAACATCAGATGTGATTGCGGCCAAGCGTTTGCCTATAATGCATAAAAAAAAAGTTTTGAGCAAAAATGGTTATACAAAACCTGAATAGATTAATTAATACCTATATTTACTTCATTATTACTACATGTACGTAGTAATGATCAAATTAAAAAATCTTCAAAAATGATGATTTTTGTATTTTCATGTTTAAGAGATTAATTAATATAATGGTTTACATAGAGTGAGGTGTTATTCAATAACTTATTCTCATATCAAAATGGATCAGATAAATATTGTTTTTTTTTAACCTATACTGTCCCACGGCTGAGCAAAGGTCTCCCCCAAAGCCTTCCCGGTCTTTGGCGACACTCCACCAATCCCTCTCCTGGGTGTCCAGAGTATTATAATTATTAAATAAATACTAATAGAAAACAGATAATCTATTAGTATTAGTAGATTTTGTATTGAACAAAATTAATTAAAAATATTACCTTGCTTTCCTTATTAGTAACAAGTCTACTAAACACAATAAGCACATGTTTTCTACTATCCTCATACAGTTTCTGTACGTCTCTGCTCTCGTGGGGGGGCAAGTAAGGGGGGCTAGCTTCCTGAAGGAACGAAACAAGGGAGTCCATGCATTCCGGGTGGTACAACACTGTACTCCAGAACCTGGAAATGTATCTCATTTTACTCAAAATGAAGGATATTGAATAATTTTATTATTGTAATTACTAGTGCAAAAGTTCTAGTAAATTCTTTTGACACAAAACTTTAGGGACATGTGTCATAGAAAGCAATAAAAAGTAAAAAAAAACATTTAAAAAAAAAAGTAAGTTATCTTAATCATATGCTGTAATGTAATTATAAAATAGTTAAAGAAATAAAAACGAGATTGTGATCAATGGGGCGTCCATAAATTACGTGAGATGTTTAAAGGGGTGAGGGGGTCGATTCAAATCTCATCTAATCTTACGTTGGAGAGAGGGGGAGTCTCGGCAAAGATCACTATACTATATACTATTTTGGTCCATATAATCATTTTTTTTCTTTTAACAATAACAGTCCAACGTGTTTACGTAAGAAAGCCACATTTTGAGAGATTGGGGGATGGGGTAGGGGGTTGAATAAAATCTCACAACATCTCACCAGGGGGGAGGGAGTGACAGAAAATTGGAAAAAACACCATACGTAATTTGTGGACGCCCCCCAAGCAATTGCCTATAGTATAAAAAAAAACTCAACAATATTTCTTACAGTACTAAAAACCTTCATGTTAATTGCTGAAATAGGTATGTTTTTATCTTTTTTGATGTCAGCTATATAACATGGAAACTGATGTAAAAACTTTGAATACCTGTGATATTCTAAACTGAGTATCCACTTGACATCCTCCAAGTATGCTTCCATCCTGGTTTTCCATGCTTCCACAGCGCCTATCACCAAAGTGCTGCCTGAAGGAGGACCTTCATACAGCGTCAGCTCACGGCTAGGCACCCAATAGGTGTCCTGAAATAGAAGTAAAGGCATTTAGCCAAATTCTGTAATGTAGGTACTAAATGTGCAAATAATTTCACTAGGTTAAAATAAAACCAATCGCATTGTAGGTAGATACAGAGAAATCTAAGGCTTAGGTATTCATTTTTTACATTATCAGGGAATTCCCCATGTATTCTTTGAATATGCTTCTGAACATAAATAAGTGTTCTAAGTTTAAATACGCCATAGTACTATAGTGCTTACCAAGGCTTTAACCTGGCGAACTACACCACAGTCGGTCACAGATAACGTCAGTGATTCCACAGGCAAGTTATCAGGATTCTGAAAAGCAATTTCTCACTTATACTTGAGATATGATATGACGTTGATGCAGGCAGATTTACAGCTGTTGAAGTACTTACGGCGAACTTTGATGTTTCAATAGACATCTCACTAAAGGGCTAATTTATTTGACTAAGCGAAGATGCCTAGATAGAAAACAGAAGAAAAAAGACAACGCGACAAAACTGAAGTCTGAAATTAAAACTGAAAACACAACACCTGTGCACAATGACACACTACACCGCACGCACTGACTTTGACTTTATCTAAAAAGAAGCAAAGTGAAATTATTGTTCGAATACATCAATGTCAATTTCTTTATTCTCTTTCTAGGATGTCATTGTCAAAGTCTATCCAATTTATGTTGTGGTTTTTTTTGTATTCGTTCTCGTTCCGTTCATTGTATAAAACAACTAAAATTAAATAAGCGGCTTTGTTTGGATGTATTTTTGATTATAACTAGCCCTAAGTCATGAATAAGCTTGGCACTGACCCTAAAGTAAAAAAAACTCTTGTCCGAAACTGTGAGAAGAAAATAAAGCCGCCAAATCGTAAGCAAGTCGTTCATGATGTTGTCGGTTGTTCTTCAAAAGTGACCGGTTCCTCGCAGAAGGAGAATAATCTACAAGAGCCTACCTTGTGCTCCAGTGAAGCTCTAGCTAATTATCTATCTGATACAAAGCTATCTGCGCCACCGCAGAGAACAGAAGAGCTAAATGTAGATAAAAGTAAAGTTAGTGCTAAAGTAAGTTGTATGATTTTTTCAATTATGTATTCTTTTTTTTAACATGAAGTTCAGCAAATATGTATGGACAGTATCATGTACTAAATAAAATAGTTTTAGAACTGTAACCAGATTTCTAATATTGAAACAGTATGAAAGTAGCTTACTTTATTAAATACACATCTATTTAAAATCTAGCTAGAGTAAGCTTATTTATATTATTATTTCAGGTTACAAAAAAGCTGAACTTTCATTGCAATGACAGAATTTTCAAGAATCTCATAGAACTAAATGCAAATGTTGAAGATATAAAAAAACAAAGTCATCAAAGACCCACAAGCTCTACATCTCTGAAAAAAGACCTTGAACCAAATATTGAAGACTTTTCTGAAGAAATTGTGGAGCCAGATTCACCGCCAAACATTCCAGTGATAAAACCTAAATTCAAATTGGTTAAAAAGGTTGAAAATGGACAACTCCACAAATTAGTTTCTGCTTTTGAAAACTTATGACAAAAGTTCATTCATTATGTACTTTACTGTGCCAAAATATTAACAGTGCTATTCTAAGGCAATCCAAACTAAACTTTGGTCTTCGGTAGGCTCTTTATGTACCTATTTGTTGGATGTAACCAGATTGTTTATCTTTTAATAATAAATTATGGCAAAAATTGACAATTACTTTATATACCCATGATATAAATAAATAAAATATGTCAATGGTCTGACCATGCTAAGTTTGCATTACTTTGAAAGTGATGAATTTGAAAACTGTTATTTTGTTGTGTGATATCAATAAAATAATATTATTTAGGAATGAAATTGTTTATTAATCAAATAAGATTGCGGCTAAATAGACTTAGGAAACAGGTATCTTATGAAGTCTTTTTATTTTATTCTAAGATTATTGAGTTATGCTAATTTTACAACTATTCGAAACATTGTTTTCAGTTTTTGAAATCACGCGCGTTCATGCATCATTCATATCCAATCCACAGAACACGAATATCTTTTGTCGAACGAATGAACAATTGAGAGTTTCGCAGTCATATTTCACAAGCTGAATGGATGGAGCTCATTATTAAAAATTACAGGTGTGATACCTTTTTGCAATGAATATAATTTATCTTTTTAATCGTTACATGAAAAGCTCTACGAGCCAATCTTTTTATTTTTTCAATTTCACTCATTCCCTTCACACTCGTTCAATCAAACTATGAATAATTCAATTCACTCACTCAGTCAATTTTAGACATTTGTCCGCTGCGGTTGTGAACTAGGAGTGCCCGAATAAAACAAATAATCCAAAAGAGAAAACATTACCATGGCTGAAACAGAAATATTAAATAGTAGTGAAAATAATGAGCAATTTTTCGAAGGTGTAGAAAAGCTCATAGAAATATGGTTTACACCGGCTAAAAATGCGGATTTACGGAAAATAACCCGGTAAGTTCCATTTCACTATTTTACGATGTTTACTCACAAAATTATTCGAATGTAGTTAGAATTATGTAACTAGTAAATAACAAGTATGCAATTTTCGAGATGTTGCTACCTACCGGCAACTGAAAAAAACGATCTAATCGTACCAGCGCATTACATAAACATGATAAAATATAAGTTATTTTATTCAATTCAAGCAACAATCCATCACCGTCTATTCTAAGTTATTCCAGCGGGTTAAATCCTATAGAATGGTCTGATTGGGGAATGAGAATGTTCTGGAATCAGCTGTTTGACAAACATGCCTAGGTACCTCTATTTCACCCGTGTGGCTAAAAGGTGATGGCTGTCACAACTTCTAACTTTAGCCGGCTTGGCCAGCTCTGCCCCGCCTTGTGATGTTGACATAGTGATACTGCGTACAGATTTCTAATTATTACAAAAAACATTAGGTACGTGGTACGTAGCACCTAAGTATGGATTAGGAAAATAATTATTTTGACAGAGAAGATCATTCTTGTAAATTACGCCCTGTTCAGCCATACGACACTTAATTAATTCTACCCAAAAATTAACCATTGAAACCTTTCATGAGTTATTGATGTAGATAGAAATTGACTATAATAATAGGTACCTAATTAGCAACTCTGGTTACTTATTGGATGTTACATTGGTATAGGTAGGTATGAAGTAGGATTCGAAGACATACCTACTAAGTTAGACTCCACGTGGGTCTGTGTGACACCCCTAGAATTTATTTATAAAGCGTACCTCTAAAGCTCCCTGGGGGGTGTTGAATGGAATAAACCAGTGCTACTTGAATTCAGTATCGAAGTGAGGTTACGAGCGAAGCGAGCCGGTGACAGGCTTCTTTTTGCGAAGTGAATAGAAATGTAGGTGGGTGGGATTGGCGAAGTGCTCATCACAGGCAGGTCTAACTTTCGGTAGGAAACCTCTAATATTTCGTAAATAGATGCCTAGACACGAGGCATTTACGAAATTTTGTTATAATTGCGACCATAGACATCACGGATAATATCTGAAACATATTTATTAGCGAACTAGCAGAGGGCTTAGTCCGAAGACGCATTTTAAAACTCCCTACTCTCGAGCCGACAGTCGTCTCTCGGATGTCCATACATTTTTCAGTTTCAACTTTTGAACTCCGGACACTTCATTTGACTCCTGTATTCCGGCAGTCATTTGTCCTCATCAGAGGGCTTAGTCCGAGCCTGCATTTTAAAACTCCTTACTCTCGAGCCGAGAGTCGTCTCTCGGATGTCCTTATATTTTTGTAAGAAGTAGAGAGAGAGATCCGAGAGACGACTCTCGGCTCGAGAGTAGAGAGTTTTAAAATGCAAGCTCGGACTAAGCCCTCAGTAGTTGAACTCGGAGGCTAATGAACTTCAACAAAAGATTGTCCTCAAGATTACAACACAAAATTTTATATCAGAATCTATAGGTTTGTAATTTGAGATCCCACCCTCTTCTCCCTGTCTTTCTGTCGCTTAAATCATGTCGTGACGACACGTTATCGTGCCAAGATTTCAACAAGAGACTGTCGAAAAACGGTACTAGACCGGTAAATAATACGCGCGTTACATCATGCTAGATGCAGTACATCAGATCAGATGTGATAGCTTGTTTCGTGTAGTGTAATCGGTCACTGCACCTCACTTAACCAGCAAGCTAACACATCAAGTGTATTACATCTAGCATGGTTGTAATACCCGTCTAGATTGTACTATTTTAGTAGTTTTAGAACAGGAGTAAAGTATCTTCTTTATTTCAGGCAACAATGGGACAACGTGCTGAAGATAGTTCGCTGTGAGATCATCTCTTTCACTCAGAGCGAGCAAGTTGATGCTTACGTGCTTAGGTAAGTTTGTACATTTATTTTACCGGACTAACTTGTGATCCAATGCGTATTTAGTAAGTAGGTATCTCATGGAGTCAAGAGTCAAGTGTTCAGTTCATACAGAAAATATCTAGTGTTCTGAAAGACAAAAGTAATCAGCAACACTGTTGAAGTACAAGTTGATTGCAAATATTACAAATGGGTAATTCATATATGCTGTAAATTGAAATTTGGTTAGTAGGTATTTATAGAAAACTATAATATTTGCCATCGCGCCATAGTACCTAATTTTGTTATAAACTACGAAATCGAGGAAGAAATAATGTTACTTCAATTTGTCGACATGTCTTTTACGGATATTAATTTCTATATCATACACAACAAGCTATAAACTCTAAATAATAATAAATTGTTCAGCTATAATAACTTTTACCCTCCCCTTATACATATAAGTCGTCGGATTAAATTACTCTCATAATATTGATGAAATCATTGACAAAAGGTTTGAAGCACGCACATTATAACATAATGGAATTTCCGAAAAATGATAACTTTACGATAAGCTCACGAATGAATTTAAAATGAAATGTATTGCAACTTGCTACAATGAATCCTTCTCATAGAAAATAAAAATTACAATGTTTAGAGTTAGATTACGATATAACATACATTACATAGTTACTATAAAACCCAAAAAATGAATAGAAGATGAATGGGACGTAGACGGTGTTTTTGGCTCCTTATTAAATTAAAATAAAAAAATTTAAAATCACCAATACGTATCGTATAAAACAACAGAAAGTTACTTATAAGACATACACTAAGTTAAAATAGATCCTTGCTACTTAAATTGGCATTACAACTAAAATATACTTCATTATCTTATCGATAAAACCAAAAGGTCAATTTAAACTTTGCTAACAGAAGAAAACGTTTCTTCACAACAATCTAGTAAATCTAGATCCCCTCTGTCAACGAGTAAATGGACCAATTTATTTATCAAGCGAGCATTTTGCGAATTATTCTATCAAGACTGCAAATGATTATGTCTGTAAATACACAGAATTGCATTGACTGTGTGATCATCCAGTTGATAGATGTTAGGATCGACCCTCGTGATCCTTGGAACTGGTTTCTGTTGAAAAATATATTTGCGAGTGCAAAAAAAGTGTATTTTCCCTGTTTATATTTAAGCAAAGCTTTCAAAAAAATACTTGGAAAATATAGCGTTCAATGAACAAGCAGTCCCGATCTGTTTCGCAGACGGAACTAAAAGATTTCTGGTATATGCCACAAATTCATCTTGAAAATGAAGCTTTATAAATATTGTTTGTAGTACATTGGTAGGAATCTGGTAATAAAAATACGATCTAGCTGGACAAAGAGGGTAATCGCGTTTCCTTCATTGAGATAGTGTAACCGCTAGTAAAAGTCCCCGTGACCACGCTAAAATATCCGCATAATTATCTTAAGTTCTGTCTATTATGTAATACAATTAACACAAGTACAGATAAAGTACTCATTAGATTTGTAGACCATTGACGCAATAGGCACGCGCCAGCCGTACCGATGTTAATATCGACCTTTGGGTACTCGGCTCGGGTTATCAAGAAGTTATCTTCTTTCTCGTAGTAAACTACGCTGTTTCGGACTAATTATTCTGTTACTATGTGGAGATCTTGCGACTTCCAGTAAAAAGAAACGAATCGTAAGAGCATACTATAAATCACGCGACATATGCGTGATTCGTATTTCCCCAATCGGGAACAATGATAGTTCAAACAGGATGTGGTGCTTTAGATCCACGAAATCATTAATAAATAAGTATTCACGTACAATTTACACATCAGAAAGAAAGAAAAAACTTTATTTTGTGTCACACACATGAGATCAAAAATATACATACAATTCATCACACTCAAGTCCCAAACTAAGAAAACTTGTACTATGGGAACTAGACTGCTGATTGAATACTTATACATATACCTTTTTTATCTTTTGTAAATATGTACAATACACAGTAACACCCAGACATATCGGTAAGCTATTTACTTTCACGATCAGAACACAATGACAGGCGCATGAAACTCAACACTTTTATGTCTTGTTATTTCCGCTTCCCAGACCACGTCTTCTGAGAACGTTTTGTAGTAAGAAAAAGACAACCTTGCTAAATATATAGACTTGGATCTACATATATTACTTTCCTTTTACAATCGATAAATGGCTGGCTTATGACCTTGGTCGTGGATGCGAGTATTTTTGATCAACTAAACCTATAAATTGGCAAGATATGGAACTTACAGCTGGTCAAAGCCTCAGAAGAAGCCGGAAGAGCTGGTGCCATTTCTGATTATGCTCTTTACGTGTGCGCATTACGTGTGTCCACGTAGAGTGTGACATGTTGTGACGTGACGGGAATCAAGCCAAGAATTCTACATGATGGTGAAAGCATTTATGTAGTTGTAGATTCGTCAGACGGAAAATTTGACTACAAACTTCAGAAAGGTCGGGATTATCTGCTGCGTATAATAGAGTATTGATTGACGTATAGTCTGGTTAATAAATTAACAGATAGCTACTAGACGGCCCGTCTTGTGCAAGCGTGCAGTACCTTGCAACGTATGTAGCTAATGGTCTGATTTGTGTGAAAATAAACAAGTTTATTTTTAACTCACTTCAAACAAGGAGGTTCTATTCGATTGTATGTTTTTTTGGATGTATATTTCTTCACCAATTATGAACTAAGTTGTGATTTTTTGATCGGTAGGACATACTTCAGAGATGGTCCCGTATAAATTTCACAATGATCTGACAAGTACTTTTGAGTAATCTTTCTATGTCTCATAACTTCGATTGTGACACGCAAACCGTTCCGATAGCGAGCTAAGACGAACTTTCACCCCATATAAAATAACGGAAGGCCTAGCGTTCACGGGATCGGCTGACTGTCTACCTGATTTTGTTCCGAAATAAATGTCTTGTACGAAACAGGTATGTGGTATATGGCTATCTTGATTATCTAAATTTTCTCGCAATGTTTTGTCTTCTACTACTGCTTTGTCTTAAGAAGCTTCTATAGACCCTCTTAACTTTTGAAGGTAGCTTTGTCTCTCCTAATGAAGTACTTATTCCTCTCCGTTCAAGGTTGTCTGGTGGAGATCGCTTTTTAGCGATAAGGCCGCCCATTGTATATCATAGTTTAGTTGTTAAGTTTCTATATGTTTAAATGTAAGTTGTGGTGTGCAATAAAGTATTTTCTATCTATCTATCTATCTATCTACTTACTCACCTACCTGTGTTACCATGGTACTCAGATTTGCGTGTAAAATTTAATTGATCGCTGCGATTTTTCCACTTTCCGTATATAATTATAAATATTGCCAGCACTAAGTATTAATTGCATTTTAATCGGTTAAGTATGCTGATGATATTGTAATTTAGGATGTTTCATTTACATGTGGATTAGTAATGATGATGAATAATCAGAGTTAATGTATGCATATTCTTGATGATTTTCTATATTACAAGCTTTGCATAGTTTTGGACTAGAGTGCGATGTGTGGAATGTAAATGAATATGATTTATTAAATAAAAGGCTGGGGTGTAAGGGGGTAAAAAACAAAGATTAAACGTAACTGAGGACGGGTTCAAAAATATTTTCCTCACAAAAGAGTAAGACTACATATTCTCCAAAAACAAGTTCTTAAACAGGAGCTCAGTTTTCTAATATTTTGTTTTTTTTCCTAACCTATCAAAAAAGTGTTTTTTTTCCCTAACCTATCTCGTCCCACTGCTGGGCAAAGGTCTAAAAAAAAAGTGATATTATTATAATAATAAAATTGAAAAGCATGTATTCTTAGCCACATTATTTCCTAAGCACCTTAACAAACACTTTGCTAAAGGCGGAAACCAATTACCCATCCTCCTCGTGTTTCTAGCGCACTTCTATCCTGTATATAAGTCGTTAGTAGTCTGTCATCATAACAACAGTTTGTATGCTTAGATTACATAAATAAAAACCGGCCAAGTGCGAATCGGACACGCGTACAAAGGGTTTGATATAAAAAATGTAGATTTTTATGAGAGTCGTTCAGAATTTGTTAGGTACATAAGCGACAACAGAAATACATTATCTGTGAAAATTTCAACTCTCTAACTAATCACTGCCCGTACCCGTATAGCCCAGCATAGGTAAAATTGGAAAAGGTTGGAGGAGGCCTTTGCCCGCGAATGAGCGTCCCAATAAGAAAAGAAAGAGAAAAGAATACTTACCTAAATATACAAATTATTGGGAAACAAACAATGGCTTAAATAAAAAAATAAATAAAGATAACTAATCACTGTTTGTGAGATACATTCTGGCGACAGACTGACAGACAGACATCGATGTCTCGATTTACCCTCTTGGGTACGGAACTCCAAACTAAACTATAACTAAATTACATGTTACGTAGTGTCAGAGATAATATAAGCCACTACAACTCTCTGATTTCATCTTTTTCCGAGTCACGTTTTTTTGTATGAGATTGGCAGTTTATTTATATACTTCAGGCAAATAAAGAATTTCATTTCATTTCATTTCATTTCATAGTCTCTGGTAGTGTTGTCCTGATGCCACAGTTAGTTTCTTTACATCGCAGGTGTTACTTATAAGTGCAGACTAATTACATATGCAAATAATTAGCGTGTACCTCTCTAGTCTTGTGATTTGATAGATAGATAAATACTTTATTAACAAATACAAATTTAACACACACGAAACATTAAATCTACAGTACAACAGGCGGCCTCATCGATAAAATCGTAATTTGTAACTGATTTTGAAAAAAAAAAGGTAGCACTCCGTTGTGTTTTCACTTCTAAGTTTTCACATAAAAATATAACCACAGACGTCATAATGACAATGACAATCACAATGACACAGACACATTCGCGCAAGCGCCCTGTGCCGCCTAAACAGAGTCAGCACACTCAGGCACGGTAGAAAGAGTGGGAGATACTAGTTCCTCTCCCTTTCCCTCGATCTTACGCTTTCGATCCACGTCACGTGACCCTGACGCGAGTTTGAAAGTTTTTACCCACCCAGCGCCGCTAAAGAAGTTTTCACTTCAAAAATAAAGAAAACTGTTTCAAAAGATATCACGTCTAGATTAAAATAAACCCTTTATAAAGGGAACGCCAACAGCACAAAAACAATAACCCTTTATACTATTTTAATCAAATTTTTAATTGAGTTTTTCACCCATAAACATAAAAAAACTGTCCTCCCTTCGCAACTATTCGACTAACTGTGACAGGTAAAGGGGTGACTTCGAGCGTTGGAATGGAATGAGGAGGCAACCCCCATGCCACCCAGACTAAAATATTCAATTTATACACCTCAGCTGCGGTTTCGACTAAATCAGATTTTCTGTTCGTTCATCACGTTCTACATTTCGATATATTGTGTGATCGGGAAATTAAATTGCCTCGTTGTACACGATAACGCTCAATATTTACAACACCTGACATAACACTAGGCACTACTGTGGCAATCAGGTCTACATGTAGTGGCCATGGCAACACAGCGCTTCACAACGCTCTAAGCGCTGTGTTGCCACTTGCTCTAAACAAATATTTGCAGGCGCAATCAAGCCTTCACCCTTCATTTTATTTTCTACCACCTAGACTTATCTGTCGCGGATAGAAGTCGATTTGTTTACTCCTCTAAAAACGGAACGGGATCAATCGAAACTCGGGTAGGCGTGACTCTATTTTCAGAAGCTTTTATTGTGAAAGTTTTGTTATCATTTTGCCACTCAGAGTGGGAGGAAGTTTGTCAACATCGAGACAGATATAGCTTTGAAAATCGATAATCTTGTCGTAGAATCTTGAGTTACCAACAACAAAATTATCGCTTTTACCGACACGATAAATTGTCGGAATCGAGGAAATCATCTCAAGAGGATGGTTCTTTACACGCGAGATGGTCATACGTAAGAAGTAACTTAATAATTATGTCTTAGCATTAATATTAATTTACCATTCTAGGTACAACCAATACAACTGCCAACTGGAGACAGTTTCGCAATAGTTTTTAAATAGATTTTCTAAATCAACTCCGGAACATTACTTTGCGAACTGCGCTGGCCGAAAACGTCACGTATTAGTGCGACGCGCGTCGAGTCCACCACCATGCAATTCCACATGCCACAGAATAGTGAACAGCTCAGCATGGAGAGGGTAAGGTCAAGGTGGTTCTCAATGCGCATGCTCTATGCACTCTAAGATACTGATGCTACTTGACTAGCGGTTTGAGGGTCCACCCAACCCAACCCCTCTCCGTGCTACATACTACGTACTTTATATATAATTATTCTGTGCCCGTTTTGTTCCTCTGAAATGTTCCGTATTGATTGAAACTGATGGAAGTTCAAAACCCTTTCGCCTGAAAACGATGACACATTGATTATGTTGTAAAGACAAATATTGACGGTAACTTTGCTCAACAAAATCAATACTAGCAATGATACGCTGAGTATATCTTTTGAACTATTGTGACTCGAATAGAATTCCTGATTTCGGCAACCAATCTATTGATAGGTTATTGTCCGAATTTAGCATTAAGATATAGTAGGGTTATACAAATGTAAACGTGTCGATTGTTAACCTCAAATACGTCTTATCTTGACCTACATAGAGTAAAAAGTCCAATGTTTTACTGAGCTCAAATAAATACAAATGTTCACGAATGATGTCATTGGTTCATTGTAAAAGTTATGTAACAAAAACATTGTATAAAGTATGGCAAAAAGTAGCTTTAATGGAAAACCGGCTTTTTATGTTGTTGTTTTCAAGGTGAGGGAGTTCTATTTCTATTATTCAATTCAGCATATAAAGATAATAATATTAGGTTTTTGAATTATGTGCATAATAAAAATAATGACTAACTTCAAATGCATGTACTCTTCGTCATCATTAAAGTCTTAATTACCTCCTTGAAAATACTTAGTAGGGACTCGAAACTATGGATATGGATTTTAATCGAACTAATTCCTACTAATAAATAAACGCGAAAGTTTGTATGGATGGATGTATGTTTGTTACTCATTCACGTAAAAACTACTGAATGGATTTTTATAAAACTTTACAATAATGTAGTTTATACATCAGAATAACACATCTATATATATAAAAATCAATGCCACTTTTCGTTGTTATTTTATAACTCAAGAACGGGCTCTCCTATCCAAACCAAATTTTTAGGCTTTATTTGGACTAATTAGCAGATGGTTTATGTGATGTTTGCATATAATCTGTCGAGTAGTTCTTCATTTATCACATTTTTTGTAGTCTGCTTATTTAATGCCTTTAAGGCGGAACAGAGTTCGCCGGGACAGCTAGTAGGCTATAATTTATAAAGATATTCTGTTTGTTAAAAATATAATATAGAAAGAAAGACGAAGTTCGGGCAAAGGGCATCAGCCAGAAATTTATAATTATCAATTATTTTTATACCACACTCTTTACTCCAAGTTCTCCAAGCTATTGTAACATAATTCCTTTGATATCGACAATGAGTTTTAAAGAAATGAAGGTACAGCCAGTCGCATGCCGATGAGATTCTCAAACAAAAAGCTACGTTACAAGAACGTCTATAGCAGTCAAACAAGACGATACTTCAGGCGGCTTCAACCTGGTTCACCTTGAGTTTAGAGGTCCAGCGAATTCGGAACTTGCTTCGTTACAGGCAGTCTTTTACACTAGACAGAACAAGCACTTTTTAGGGTTCTAGGTACTTTTAATGAGTAAAACGGAACCCTATTACTGAGACTTCTCTGTCCGTCTGTCCGTCTATCTGTCTGTTTGTCTGTCTGTCACCAAGCTGCATATCTTGAACCGTGATAGTTTCTGAAATGTTCACAGATCATGTATTTCTGTTACCGCTATATCAACAAATTCTGAAAACAGAATAAAATTACTATTAAAGAGTGGTCTCATAAAAAAAAACGTGTTTTGGTACGGAACCTTCCGTGCGCGAGTTCGACTCACACTTATCCGGTTTTATTGTAAGTTAAGCAGCCTTTTGATACCTAGTAAATTACATAATATATAACACGATTCTAAATGTTCCTTGCGATTTTACTGAATAAACTTTTATTTATTTTGATACTTTTGATAGTCGTGATCATGACAAAGTATAAGCTCTGTCTTCTATGTTGTAGGTTCGATCTCCACGTTTGTTTGGTGACAAACGTTTTTGTTTGTACTAAGTCTGTCTGGGTGTTACTGTATTTTAGAAAATATATATTATACTAACAGCAACATTTCATAAGCTTTGCTTAGCTTGGCTAGGTAGCGGTTTATTGCTTATTGTTTTAATAAATATTTACCCTAGCAGTTGACTTTCTTAGAATGGTTTTTATAGGTATTGAGGTTAAATGAAGGTTATGTAAAGGAAAACTTGAACTAACTTGGCTAGACATAAAACGAACGAACAGCCTATGTTTTGAATCTTTCGCAGTGTTGTTATTTTTATTTTGAGATAGTTTATATATAAATCATGGGTCTTGTTATACTTTACAAAGCAATTTAGTTCAGTTTTGCTTTTTGGTTTATCACTTGTAATTTTTTTCATAAATAAATACATTTTGTTGATCATCATTGCTAGTTCGAAGACAGTTCTTCGAACTAGCAATGACGTAGACAGGATTCTAAATAATTTCTCAGGAAGTGCGTGTTACGTAAATTCCTCACAGTCTCCCATTTACGGCATAATCACATTTAGAAGTTTTCCGAAACTCATAGTGCAAGCAAAATCAAAATAAACAGTTTGTTGGATGGTTGCCAATCCTGGTCAATCGCAACGTAGTGTATATCCTGTTACAATCTTTCTATCACCATAACAGTATCTTAGTATTTCTTATTGTTAATTTGTTATACTATATGGGAACTGTTTAAGCTTTCACGATAAGAACTCATAGTATAAGTATTATACGGGATGTTATCGCGTAGTTCGTATTTTAGTCTGCCCGCGTGACCACGGCTATTGCAACTTAGCTGAAACATCGGGAATACCTATAAATATTAGGTTCGCGATAAAATCCCGTATAATATATCTCTTTGTTATATATTGTTGTAAAAAACGTGATTGACCCGACCTTCGTGCTTGACACAATAAACTAGAACGTTTAACACGGTCAGATTTGGATTACAAATATGACCTCATACTTCAATTATATTTGATATTCAACCTTATACACACCCGTACTTTATTAAGTGATTTAAATTGCGGACAGTACCTAGTAATAGTAGGTAATATAATAGTAGGTTTTATCTAGACAAGCGCGTTACACCATAGGTCGCATCATCATTTAACATCAAGTGTGATTTAAAAGATAAAAGATAAAAAATATTTATTGCTTTCGGTCTTAAAATTACATTACTCTAATATTACAGTCTAGTTCGGTCAAACGTTTGCCTATAAATGTATAGAAATACATGCTAAAATAGCTTCAAATAATGTTATTAAACAGCAAGCTAAATATACAAGAAATATCAAGATTTTTCTCGCAAAAAACTCCATAAAAGCCTTTCATTGCCTCCCTCCCTCCTTACGGAGGAGGAGTAGGGAGGTTACCCGTTCTAGATACAAAACAGAAGTACTGTCACTCCCAGTAAATTAACAATATCACGTTGTTCATTCAATTTTGTTCGACAATCGTAAATAACTAACAATGTTGGAGCTGATTTTTCACAAGAACTATCACGTTTTGATATCCCTTTTTTAGGAAAAATAAATTTCAAGTTTTTATATTCCATACTTGGGTTAGGAAAAATAAATATACTTATATTCACGGAGATTTCACACATCGTACTCTAGTCCCAAGCTAAGCAAAGCTTGTACTCTGAGAACTAGATTGTTGAATACTTAAATACTTTTTTTCAGTAATTAGGTACATGTACATTAGTATCACCTTAACTTCAAATACATGTTATATAGATGACAAATAATATAAAATATCAATGTATTCTGCTTATGAGCCATGTTAGTTTCAAATATTTGCTCTTGTTGGGGATCAAACCCACGACCTGCAGCATGAAAGGTAGCTAGCACAACTGAGCTACGTCTGTCGAAGGTATGGACGGTATGTTATCATGTTAGTTGTTCCTTCTGCGGTGCATAAATCCCAGAGGCCGTCCATCCTCGATCGATCCGTTTGGCACCTGCGCGGTTCACTGCATTCAACAGGCTGTGACGCAGTTGCCATAGGTCCAACCTTAAACATATTTTACATGTTTTAAGGTGATACCTCTCGCTCTAGCGGGAAATTAAATTTTTTTTGGGTTTATTTTTATTGCGGCTGAACTGTTATATATGTAAGTATAAACAATAATTTTCTGTGTATAACCCTGTATCAATTTTTGAGATTGGTTCTGTATATTAACTTATTTAATTAAATTACTGTATAAAACAGTTTTATAATTGCAACCTTATCGTGCAAAATAAATCTATAGGTCTAGCTGATAAGGTTCCCTTACAGTCGTAAAATAGTTTGTAATAAAATTAGGAGACGAACTATTCAGTTTCATCTTAGTTGAATACAACCTAGCTCTGTATAATATAAGGTTCAGTTTCAAACGACAAATAGACTCTAGAGTAATTTATAAGGTGACGAAACGCGACGCCTTTAGTTAGCGAGTAGCTACCCCTTTTCTTTTATACATTTCGAAGTAAAATATAAAATTTTTATTTAGCGTCACAATAAATTAGAAAAAATGTATGGAAAATAATCTTGAGAATAAATAAAGATCTTAAGCCACAAATATACGAAAGCTCGTATTATGGGAACTAGATTGCTGATGTAGTGATGATTGGAATCTGTCAATACTGAAATGTAATTTGCGTACTGAGTACAGAGTAGTATTTCCGTGACTGTCTCCTGATATTCATTTCAACGAATTGCTGGAACTGAGTTACAGACAGTTTGTAAACATGCATGTTATGAAATCAGACACAGAACTGAAGATATTTCCATAACACGTTACCTCTTTGCAACCATGGCCATTGATTCACCGCCAAGGGGGCGTTCATTGCGTGAGACGTTTAGGGGGGGTCGAACCAAATCTCACCCGATCTCACATGGAGAGGGCGGTCTACATAAACAATTACATATTTTTTTTCCTAGAAAGAAGCTGTAAAAGCACGTGCAATGCAATTTGACGAATCTCAAGTGAGATTAGAGAAGGGGCGAGCAAAATCTCACGATATCTCACCAAGGGGAAAGGGGGGGTCGAAAATTTCGAATTACGTAGGCAAATTTGGCGATTTCGACTCGAAATCGCCAAATTTGCCCACGTAATTAACGGACGCCCCCAAATGTATAAATAAATCTTATTATCACTCTTTCAATTACTTTCTGCAAATTCTTTAAAACGAGCCAAGTTTTTTCAAGGTTAAGCGGCGGATCGATTGATACCGTAAAAGCGATTTTAATATGTAAACTACCTAATATTATATTACTCTACATTCGTATGTATGAAGTAAATACAGGCGGCAAAGCGTCATAATCATCACCATCATCACCGTCATCATCATCATCAACCTGTATCAGTTTAATGCTGGGCGTAGGTCTCTCCAAAGACGCGCCACTGAGCCCGGTCTTCGGCTCTTCTCATCCAGTGTTTGCCAGCTACACCGTCGCTCCATCACCGCCGGAGGGCGTGATACATTACAAATGCCTAAACGCTGTCTCATTTCAGCAAAAGCGAAATAATAAAGCGTAATAGAGACAAAACGACCTGGTAGTAGTTCTCTATTTAAATGTATATTCTATTCTATTCTATTTCTACTTAGACTTACCAACAGAAAAGAGACTGGTATTAGCCGCCTTTGTCAATTTCGTGAGTCTATTGCTCTGTCCTCTCTATTTCTACGGTCACAAAGCATGCTTACCGTAGATAACATATATAAATAAATGAAGACGATGTAAAAATAACCAATTTATTTATAAACTGTGCACGGCTAGTGCATGCAAGTCCATGGCTTCACAGTTTATCTAATCTAACAGCATGTCCACATTATGTTATGTCAACAAAACTACACGTAATCTTTTCTATCTATTGGGTTTTTTTTTTTTTTTTTTTTTTTTTTTTTTTTTTTTTTTTTTTTTTTTTTTTTTTAGAATAATCTGACTTATAAATTAAATAATTACGGACAATTCACATAACACCAAGTAGCCCCGAAATAAGCGCTACTTTTTGAGTTGAAAAATACATATATTTAAGCAAATTGACCGTACAAGTATTTGTTTCTTTTAGGGATCGAACCCGCATCTCACAACATGAAAGTCAGAGCAATTAGACTTGTCACTTGTCTAATTTGTCAGTCTTCCTGAATTTCTTAAATGTTTATTTACTCGATTAATAGACAGTCTTAAACACTCATAAGTTATGTAAGTTGTGAGTCATAACTTACAACTTACATTGGAATAAAAAAATATATTTGTATGCATCTAACAGAAGAACAGTGTTCTAGACACAAAATCTAAGTTTAGAATAATAATTTTATAATAACATCCTATGATACAAAGTATAGTTACTGTATTATTTACAACCACAATGTGCATACTGTTTATTATCATAAGCACATAGTTCTGTTATCAGCGTATTTATAACATCCGAATACTTTACTCCTGGAGCAGCTTCAGCATTTCTAAAGGAACTTTCCAGAGAAAGAGAGGGGGAGAAAGAAAGAGAGGTCCCATAAATGTGACCAAGTTGGGTGTGATTTGACAGGTTTCCAAAAACCGGCCTCTCGAGACCAGTCGACAGTTCCCTGTAATTTCAAGAAAGCTGGCTAATAAGTTTCGGTCAAGTTTTTATGCGGACCTGGGGGCCAATTCTCGCTCTTTAGAGATTAAGTCGAATTCGACATAGGTCGAAAAAAGACGGAGTATGTCGCTAAATAAGCTATTGTTGTAATGTCGTTAATAGACATGTCGTTTCGAGCTTGTCAAGTTGGGTTATCCCGAGCAAAATGTAATATGGAATTAGTTGAAACTAGTTTAATTTAACGCCCGTACGTAACGTAAACGTATTATTTTTAGTTAATTCAGTGACACTTGGACACAGAACAAACATCTATGTGTGCCATCACAGTTCGCTCGTCCATGATGATCATCACATATTATGATACACATATTTAGTGTAACATGCATGATACACATATTTCGTGTAACATGCATGATACACATATTTAGTGTAACATGATACAGATATATACTTACGGCCGGTTTCTCAAACGATGAACAACGAAAAAATCAAATAATTACTATGTGTCAAACTCGGATCAATCGTGATTTGGGTTTCCAGAAACCGGCCGTTAGTGTCTTTTTTCCTGTTTCATTATCCTGACATTTCATGTCCTGTTACCATTTATTTATGTTAAAAAATCTACGTTAAACTGCGCAAAAAATATTAAACATGGAACATAATTTCAATTTATTCAACATAACATCAGTATCACAAAGTTTCCGTGCATTTGTATTCCACGTGCATCTCAATTTAACCCATCTATGACAAACATGATCCTCCACGTGAAATGCGCACGCGTCGATTTTAAATAGCTTCAACATATATAAACAGATAGTTTATACAGATAGTCACTTGTTATCCTTGGACATTCGCATCAGCCAATTTGGTATTCGGCACTCCGTACCCAAGCTGGTCCAAGAGAAGCCTTGGGTATAATAGACCCTAGATTAAAGAGTTTAAAGTCCAGTGTGGAAAACCACAAAGCATGTTGTCCTGCCCTCTGTTCCCGACCACATGCGCTCGAACGGATCTTGTAAGGGCATCTGATAAGGCCATTTAAGCTACCACTTACTGGAGCAAATTCGTTTGAGGATGTACCATTGACATGATGAATTAATTCTTGGCAGGTCTACAAGATGTTGGATGATATTTTTGCATAGAGTATAGGCGAGTGTAGCCTTTTAGGCTATTTGCTCAAAAGGCTATAAGCGCCCGTACCTACCTACTCTATCTCGTATATATAAATAAAATAAAATATGTTTATTTCAGGCACAGACCCATATCACAAAGAAAAATTGTACAGTAAATTACAAACTAAACAAAAAGTAAAAGTCAAAATAATGTTAGCCATTAAGAATGCACTGGTAGAAAGTTACCAGTGTTGGTCATTTTTTGTTTCTGAGCATATGGACAGAAACATATGTATATGCCTGACACATTCACTTGTCTCCTTTAGTCCTTTTGTTAAGACCATGATATTGTTATTTTGTTTAAAATTCAAAGCGAACGATGCTATGATATTGTAGTGTTGGTTGCTTTTAATCCTTTTTTTTCTGTACGTTTATAACTTATTTACACTGCAACATTCGACAGTAAAGTTCATGTTGACGCGCAGTGTATCTCAAATACGTCACTGTTTCGATACGTTTACGATTGACACATTTATTCGTGCTCAACCCTGCAAGTCGTAAATATACACATAGTAACAAGAAGCGCTACTACATAACCGTTCAATCAATTTGATTAACTTACCTACACATGTTGCTAAGGGGCGATGAATACCTACCGTGCTGTAATATGCGTCATTTGCGGTGATTCACGGGTTTTCTTTTAATCGATAGGTAAGGTTTTTTTAACTGATTATGTGCAAATAATGTTTTTAATAATATCATCGTTGTATTGCAGGCGGTTCACAATATGATGATTCTTTTTTTACAAAACTACACAGCGTTTAACAAGAGTTTGAACTAAATGTCCATATTTGGTGCAAGTATAAATTAAATTGAGAGATGAGTTCGGCTCATTGATTTCCGCTTGTTTATATAGCAAACTATAAACACGATGCTCTGAAGTATCATGCTACAGCTCTTTTCTTATCAGAGGTACGCAGCTCTAATGTTAATAAGTTCAAATTGTCTTCTGAATACCAAAATCAAAGATCGCATTAGTTTTAAATAAATAAATTATATTGTAATAAATTATAATTAATAAACATTGTCATGGAAACCAAACTGTTCAGGATATAGGTACTTACCTACTTTAAAATTCAGTTGCAAGATTTGATTTGAACATACGAACATCAACAAAAGCAAGTGATGACGATATAGTTCTTCATTACCATTACACTTTTTAGCAAGATTATGACTCTTAATCACAAATTCTTCCAAACCCTACCAATTTTACAAAACATGGCCGCGAAAAGCTCCTATTATATGAACAATATTATACCCTTCTTTCTGTATGGTTGGTGCAATACTTCCCTACTTAGATAACCATTTTCTTGTGCGTCGAGAACAAAGATAACCTTATCAAGCTATCAGTGTGGTGAACGGTTAGAGGTCAAATCTTAGTGACCTCTGAGATTGAGTGATATCACTAAAAGCGATAACATTTTAGTTCCAACGTAAAGAACTTCCACAAACTTCATGGTAGCGTATTAACAGGTTAAGTTAGTACGTATGTATTTGTTTGTTCGAATAATTCGCAAATTTTGTATGGAAAGTAAATCGGGCATGTTACTCGAAAAGTTCCCCATCTCTTTTCGAGAATCAAATCAAATAAAACTCAGGCCAAGCGCCAACCTCAAATATGATAATTAACTCATCTAACTTAGGCTTTAGCAATAACAGCAACATAATTTTCCAAGCAGCAATGTGGTTATGGTTACCGATGCATCATTTTTAAAAACGTTATACGTCGACGATGTTATTTTATAACTTAATAACGAGATATGAAAGACACTTAATAATAGTGCAAATAATTTGAAAAAAAAAAATATGTTCTAGCTGGCGTACAATTCAATAAAGTATTTTCGTTATCAGTTTTATTATTTAGATTATAATTCTAACGTCCTAATTAGTTTCTTATCTCAAATGCATGCTATTATAATTAATAATACTAATAAACTTGCCTATAAATTTATGTTTGCTCTAAGATTGGCGGGAACAGAACAAATATTAGCACGTAATTTAGTGCACAATTATTAATGTATGCACATTTGATTGTACTTTGACCAGACTTCGATAGATTTTCCTTACAAATAATACCTACTTATCTGGGGTTTTTTTATTGAATGTAGCTAATATTATGCTGTGACGTAGGTAAATCAACACCATTCCAGGGGGTACTTAAAACAATTTTGTACTTAAAGTGTTACTTAAAACATTTGATGGTAGTTTATGTATCATTACGTCGTGTTCATAAAGATAATTAATCTAAATATTATAGGAAAGATTTACACTTATCGTGTCTTTTATGTGAAAAAACATGACTCATGCGGCGTTACCTCGCTCTGAGGCGTTCCATGTAAGGCTTAAAGTGCAAGCGAGAGCGCGGAACGAGCGACAAAGAAGCACAATCGGCCCTTGCGTTCGTTGTCACGTTCAACTATCGTCAGTAAACCGACTTTACAGACAACCATTTTTTTTTACAGCGAAAGCAGCATGTTCGTGTCCCGTCGCCGGTTCATTCTGAAAACGTGCGGCACGACGACTCCGTTGCGTTGCGTGCGAGCCGTGCTCGCGTTGGCGCGCGACGTGGCGGGCCACGCGTGCGTGCACAACGTGTTCTACTCGCGCCGGGAGTTTGCACGCCCGCAGGCGCAGTTGCAGCCGCACGATAACTTTGATTCGGAGGTGAGCTATCTTCACAACCTTTGTTTTTTCAAAGGCTTGACTAGAAAAATACGACATCCTCTTATAAGAGGACGGCCATCTTGGATTAGAATCCAAGATGGCCGCCACCGTAAAATGGCGGATGGCATTTCTTTTATGATAAATTCTGTGGTGTTTATTTGATATTGTTCTTTAACATATGAGTTTTTTTGTATGATATTGTTAATTAATGTGACGTTACTCTTTGATTCTCAGCTTTACCTTAACAAGAGACGTTACGTAACTTCTCTTTGTAAGGTAAGGCTGAAAATCTTAGATTTTACTTGCATGAAACGTTGTATGTTGAAACCACTTCCAAATTCCTCTCTTCCATCCTTCCTTTTCATTTTCAAATTCACTTTTGCTTTCAAATATCCAAACAAAACACTTCGCTCGAAACTTTTAATGCTATAAATTCTGTCATCTTTCCTATCAAACATTACATTTGATTAACATTTGAAGTCGAATTCTTATCAGGATGACTAGTACTTTGGACGCTGACCAGTATACCTACATGGCACCGATTACACAATTCGCAGAACTGATAAAGGCAGTTCGCGGCAGATAATCGGGGTCAATCGGTTCAGGGTAGATTGCGAGGCCCGTCTTAGTTAGGTGCTCAATGTTAATGCCCCACGGACGTCACGGCTTACAGCTTTGGGGTCAAAGAGTGTTATCTGTCATCCAACGGTCTCATGATTTAGATTCGCTGCGTGCATTGCATTAGATCTATCTTCTTTCTTAACTAGGCAAAGCGCTGCAGTCGGATCATCATTTAACATCAGTACCCCAAATACGAGTTTGTGCATACACGGAGCGTAGAGACGCAATCGCCGAGCGTCACCGATTTTGTATGGAGTTCCAAGCTTCTTAAGAAATCTGCTAGGAGCGCTGCTTGGATCTCTACGATCCGTGTGTGCACAAACTCGTACTTGGGGTATAGGTATGATTGCGTTATGTTGTACTGTACTATGTGCTTTTATTACCAGAGGGCTTAGTCCGAGCTTGCATTTTAAAACTCCCTACTCTCGAGCCGATAGTCGTCTCTCGGATATCCATACAAAAATATAAGGACATCCGAGAGACGACTGTCGGCTCGAGAGTAGGGAGTTTTAAAATGCAAGCTCGGACTAAGCCCTCTGTCTCGTTTTTTATGGATTGTTATTTTTATGTGTAAGTGTACTTTGTGTGTTATATATATGCAAATAAAAACCTGTCTATGTTTAAAATAAAAAGATTAACATTTTCCGCGGAATCTAGGTTTGAATGAAACTTTCACGACAACTTATACTATGACTTTTTCCTGCGTGTGAAACCTACTGAAAGGTGGTTTCTTTAAAATAACGCAATTTGTTCAAGTCTACTCCAATCGATTAACTGTGACATGTAAGTCTATGGGTTTCGTCAGGTGTTACGGTACCTTATAGAATTAGTAGTTATGTCAAACTTAGCCTACATGTGTACAATATTACTCCTATATCCTGTAAGATCTCGCTCTAGCCTCAAACTAGAAGAACGTGGACTGTGGGAACTAGATTGCTGATAGAATATTATTCATAAATTCATTGATTTTTGTGGTGTAAATCGTACATAGAACACACAGCAAAACCTCCTGTGTCTGGACACAGAACTAATAGTAATGTTTATCACACAAATGTTTAGTCATCATGGGGTCGTGGGATCGATCCCACGACCCACAGCATAAAAAGCAGAACTACTACTAGCTGAGCTGACGCCTGTCAATTTTAATTATTAATACATATAAAAAATAACTATAAGGAAAAAAAACTAGAAAAATAGCAATTTAATAACTCTGGTACCTACACTACAACTATTAGTGCGAATCCAATTCATACAAATTAATCGGTAATTGATAACGAGATTGAACTCTACCACCAATAACTTACGGGTTATTTTATCCTGTCTGATGACAAATTAGCTGATTACTCATACGAATTGTGACGTCATTCAACGATAATTTTCCAGCAGATTTATGTTTCCCAAAGTTTTCCTATAGTTATAGAGACAACTTATATTATAACTAAGACAGATTATATCCTATAGGTCCAGGGGGCACGAATTAGTGTGATAGTCGTAAACGTATCGAAACATTGACGTATTTGAGATACACTGGGCGTTAACTGCAGCTTTACTGTCGAACGTTGCAGCGTTACCATGCAGTGTGTTTTAGATACATGACGTTTACAATTGTCACGATTATTCGTGCACAGCCCTATCTAGTTTTACTCTGTATCCAAAAGGTTGTCTGGTAGCGATCAGTTTCGATAAGTTTGCGATTGTCACATTTATTAATGGTCACATCTCTGTACTTTGTATGTTCTTCTCATCATCATCTTCTTACCCTTGTCCCACATTATGTGGGGTCGGTACAACACGTCTTCTTCTTCCACTCTTCTCTCTCCTCTATCAGACGTCATCTCAATGCTCACACCTTTCTTACACATGTCATCATTCACGCAATCCATCCATCTTTTCTTTGGCCTCCCTCTACTTCTACATCCATCCACATTCATATCTAACACTCTTCTTGTTATATGGCTTTCTTCCCTGCGCATGACATGCCAATTTGTATGTTCTTCTGTCACATATAAAATAATCTATTCTGAATACTACTCTCTCTAAGTCTTGCTAAATACTGATGCAGTCTTGTTATAATTCCAGGTGAAGCTGCTAGATTCGTTCTTCGGCGACGGACGAGCGTACATAATGGGACCGGATCAGGATTGCTGGTACCTATACACACTGTTGCCGCTGGAAGGTACTACTTTAGCTATTGAAAAAAACTATTTTAGTATTTATATTAAAGGGCTTTTTTTGTAATAATCTATACCTTCCCACTGCTGGGCAAAGGTCTCCCCCCTCTCTTTTCACTTTCCTCTATCTCTTACTACTTACTAGTAAAGTGCTTCCTGCACTGTATATCACAAAGATTAGAAGATCCCAATATTTAGTATAGTTATTGATTCGATTGGATTTGAACCTACGACCTTCCTCTTGATACGGGGGTGCGATAACCAAAGTCAAGTAATTTAGTACCCATAACACAAGCTCTGCTGAGCTTGGGGCTAGATGATGTGTGGATTGTCCAGCATTATTTATTTATAAAAAAAAAATAAAGTCTTAGCTAAAACTCCCATCTATCAAGCCATGTTAATTATTTTTACACTCAATCAAAAAGCTCTCATAGCAACTTAAATAACTTAAAGTGTATTTAACACTTCTGTATTCGCCCAGGCACAGTAGACGCACTGGAAAAAGAACAGCATGAGGTGGACATCCGCCAGGTGTCTTCGGAGCCCGACCAGACCATCGAGATCCTCATGTCGGACCTGGATCCAGCTGTCATGGATATCTTCACCAGGGCCTGCTCTCAGGACGCTGCTCAGGCCACCAGGGTAAGGGGAAACAAAAGCAAAGAAAAAAAAACATGTTAAAAGCTTATAAATAGTTTCAATATGCGAAAAATCTAAATAAAAAAACAATGCTATTTAGATTAGTTATTTAGCATTAACAAGTTTATTTTTCTAGGAAATAAAACAAATATTATAAACATATTCTTGACTTTACTATTTACAAAAAATTGTGTATAAATATTATATCAGCATTCTACTATCCATAGTACAAGCTTTACTTAGCTAGATTTGGACATTAACTTTTATTTAAATATGTACCATTATCATATGTTTTTCTTATTTCAGGAGTCTGGCATCGATAAAATAATCCCAGGAATGGTTATAGACGATTTCTTGTTTGATCCATGCGGCTATTCCATGAATGGGGTAGCTAAAGATGTAAGTACCTTCACACTGGTTCTTTTACTTTGCATCATAACTTTGCACACATCTAATTATCAACATATTAATAGAAGTTAAGTAAAATTAGTTGATAGTAAGAACAGATAAATTAGAGAAATTACATAAGTTAAAAGGTTTTTTTATAAGTACATTTTCGTCTAATGAATTGTTTTCCAAACGCTGCTAAAATAGGGAGAAGAAGATTTACCTTCTGTAAGTGTTTTATTAAGTTAAAATAATTATATTTCTCTATTCATAAGTCAAAATCACATAATTTTATTAAAATCAAGATCAGTTACTACGCTATGTAACTATAGCGTTTCGCGATCAGTGTCTAGATCTAGAAGAAAATTTTAAGCCTGGTTCCTACTGTTTTTTGTATGATGTTTCTTACTGTAAACTTACTGTTAACTGTAAACTGACTAACAGATACTCGATCTATCTTTTAAAAAGTTAGCGCGGACTTGATGTCTTGTTTACCGTACGTAATGGTGACATTATGTCAACGCTAACTGCGCTAGGGGGACTGAATATAAATTTAATTTAGTCTCTAAACTGAGACTAAACTGATTCTAAACTAACTGTAAACTGATCCTAAACTGATATTCCCAGGGCTGCTACATGACGATCCACATAACCCCGGAGCGCGGCTGCTCGTACGTGTCGTTCGAGTCCAACGCGCCTGTCGCGTCCTACGACGAGCTCATCGCGCGCGTGCTGCGCGCCTTCCGGCCCAACAAGTTCGTGCTCACCGTCTTCGCTACTCCGGTAATTAATACTGCATATTGTGTTACATATTTGAGTTACTACTGCGCCTGTTTACACAGTAAGACAGATGTCACAGCTCATTGGTAGCACAATTCTGTCTTCCGTGACCGCGAGTGCGCGTTAAGCATCCACGATCTGAATTCTGATTGAATACTAGTCAGTAGTATATCGTTAGGACTCCTCAGTAAAGACTGAAAATCTAGTAGACCTAACTAGTGTGTCATTAGTAGTCAGTCAGTATAACCTCGTGTCTGTTTGTTTGTAGGACTCTCCGGCGGCGTCGAGCCCGCGCCAGCTGAAGCAGTGGTCCCCGCCGGGCGGCTGGGCGCAGCAGGAGGCGCAGTACTGCCGGTTCAGCGGATACGAGCTGCACTACGCGCTCTACTGCAAGTTCCCGAGCTGAGGGCGCGCCCCCCCCGCCCGCGCCGCGCCCCGCCCCGCGCGCACTGACACACACCACTACAGGTACTGTGCACTACACACACACACACACACGTACTGCACACTACGAGCTGAGGGCGCGCCCCCCCCCGCCCGCGCCGCGCCCCGCCCCGCGCGCACTGACACACACCACTACAGGTACTGTGCACTACACACACACACACACACGTAGTGCACACTACGAGCTGAGGGCGCGCCCCCCCCGCCCGCGCCGCGCCCCGCCCCGCGCGCACTGACACACACCACTACAGGTACTGTGCACTACACACACACACGTACTGCACACTACGAGCTGAGGGCGCGCCCCCCCCGCCCGCGCCGCGCCCCGCCCCGCGCGCACTGACACACACCACTACAGGTACTGTGCACTACACACACACACGTACTGCACACTACGAGCTGAGGGCGCGCCCCCCCCGCCCGCGCCGCGCCCCGCCCCGCGCGCACTGACACACACCACTACAGGTACTGTGCACTACACACACACACGTACTGCACACTACGAGCTGAGGGCGCGCCCCCCCCCGCCCGCGCCGCGCCCCGCCCCGCGCGCACTGACACACACCACTACAGGTACTGTGCACTACACACACACACGTACTGCACACTACGAGCTGAGGGCGCGCCCCCCCCCGCCCGCGCCGCGCCCCGCCCCGCGCGCACTGACACACACCACTACAGGTACTGTGCACTACACACACACACGTACTGCACACTACGAGCTGAGGGCGCGCCCCCCCCCGCCCGCGCCGCGCCCCGCCCCGCGCGCACTGACACACACCACTACAGGTACTGTGCACTACACACACACACGTACTGCACACTACGAGCTGAGGGCGCGCCCCCCCCCGCCCGCGCCGCGCCCCGCCCCGCGCGCACTGACACACACCACTACAGGTACTGTGCACTACACACACACACGTACTGCACACTACGAGCTGAGGGCGCGCCCCCCCCGCCCGCGCCGCGCCCCGCCCCGCGCGCACTGACACACACCACTACAGGTACTGTGCACTACACACACACACACACACACACGTACTGCACACTACGAGCTGAGGGCGCGCCCCCCCCCGCCCGCGCCGCGCCCCGCCCCGCGCGCACTGACACACACCACTACAGGTACTGTGCACTACACACACACACGTACTGCACACTACGAGCTGAGGGCGCGCCCCCCCCGCCCGCGCCGCGCCCCGCCCCGCGCGCACTGACACACACCACTACAGGTACTGTGCACTACACACACACACGTACTGAACTTACGCTACCGGTGGTCAAAGCTGCAGATTGAGGAACCTCCGAACTTACATACGTTTTGGGCTGTCCTGGCATCGGTGATGCGAGTTTTCACTTAGCATCACTGGTCCTTATTTATAGCTGGACCCTAACGCCTATATTATACACAATACTTACAGTTTGCTGACGATAATTATGTTTTCTTTCAGACAAATAAGTGAGATCCTGAGCGTGGCGCCGCGATGGCGCGGCGGGGGCTGCGCGTGGCTGCCGGCGCTGCTGCGCGCCGCGTGCGGCTGCCTGCCCGCCTGCCTGCCGGCCGGGCTGCGCCCCCCGGGCCCCGCGGCCCCGCGACACGCGCGCACCCGCGCCCGGGCCGCGTGACATCTTCCCAATACAGTGTGCTAAATCACAGTGTTATTGTAAACAAACTGATCCCACCAGCGTCATAGTACCACAACTAACTTTAATATATTGTGTAAAGACTTGTATTGAGCAGTGTCCATAGTACCACATTTTACCAACTATATGTTGTACAACTTCATATTGTGTTTGTGTCAGTGATATAGTTACTGATTGTAATACTTACTGGTATAAACTTACTGATTGATTGGAGCGTCGGAAATAGCTATTCTATTGGAATGTTTTCATGAATATCTTAATTTGTAATTCTGTAGCATATTTTCTATAAATCATCATTATTTGTGATTGAATGAAACAAATATGTGAAACAGTGAAATGCTAAAACCCTGTAACAGAAAAGTGATAACTTACTAACATATAAGAAAAAATAATTCTCCATTGAGTGTAATATGATCATTTCTAGCTACAGCAATATATCAACATCATAACATACTATTGAAACATTTATAAAACAAACTTAAGATAAATTAAATTGCGATAAACATCACTGAAACAACTGCTTAAGAGTTGAATGAAGTTAACATTTTCTTGATTGGCACTCACAAAACTTTAATTTTTTTGTCAAAATTAACTATAATTTGTAAAAATAAGATTAGAAAATCTAAAGCAGAATTGAATACTGCTATAGAAAATTGAAATTTTTGTAGAACTTTGACATATAATTGTAAATAAAAAACTTGCTCCTAATTTACAACTAAAGTAAACTAATTCTTTGACTTTTTAATTGCTAAATTTTTAATTCAGAACTCGTGACTTCATATTATTATGCAACTTCATGAATTTTCTAACATCTTCAGGTTGACCAACCTTTTAAAGTAATAATATATTTAGATGACCAAGCAAAAACAATAAAATTGAAATATTGTAATTATAGATAAAATGACAGATATATATTACATAATATTCAATGACATTTGAAACAAATTTGTAAATAACAAATCGTACATTGATATCTAAGTATTCAAACATTATAAATAACATTATATCAACTTTTTTCTAAAATCTAGATCATTCTGAACCATACACTAGCCTGTCAATATGAGATTAAAAAACCGAGTAAATACAATTATCTAATGTCAAGTAGCAGCTTAGAAGGCAAATGTGACAGCTCAAAAAAAGTATGTAGATTTCTAAAATTTAAGTTTTTAGTAAATCTCCAGTTTGTTAGAAATTGCAGAGATTTCTTCAGAAGTTCCTACCTAAACCTAACATTGCTTGTCGGCACCCGTACATTTTGTATACTTTTCTGCTACTAATGTAAATAATTTTGCTTTTAGCTATACAAGCTTTTTTCACGTCTGTAGTTATGAGAATTTCTTATCCTCTTATAAATTTATATACCTTGGAGTATGTTAATTAATAAGAGCAAGCAAAATTTTATAAAAGCTGATTTATTACATCTAAAAATCAAAACAATAACTTGATTTTTATTATTTACATTTTTCATTTCATCCTTACAGCTATTTTTACAGGAGTCCTAATACAATAATGTAGTCAACATTACAAAATATGTATAATCAATAAAAAATATTAATTTCAATGTCAAACACAATTCGATTTAATATAACGTAAAAAATTGTATATAATAAATAGTCATAGTAAATTCTCATAACTACAGACGTACAAAACAATTTCAAAACTTAGGTGTCAATGGACACCCGAATGGAACGAAGTTCTTAATAACTGGCTTGCTTTCTATGAGAGAGCACGCCGCACGGCTTACAACTATAGCAAAAAAATTACAACCAAAAGAGGGGTGGGTTTCTTTCCCAACCAGTCACACTTTTTTCCCAACCGACTCGTTGGGAAAAAAAATATACTACAGTCACACTGTGACGAAAGTGTGACTGGTTGGGAAGTTACAACACGTTACAACTTTCGGTCTTGATTTTTTCCGTCTAACCCCCTTTCGCAACGCGCGATAGGGTACTTCGTTCCAATATTGTAAATGTAAATACGGTTACACCAGGGTGCCGTTGTGATGTTGTTTCCATTCCAATGATAGGCGTTAACATACTTACGTGATATTATGATAGTTCCCTTAGTATAGATTATTAGTCGGCAATACCTATTCCGTTGTAATGTCAAGTAGACAATTCGTTTACTTAGAAATAACGATCTTCTATTGTTAATCTAGAGCCCCTTGTAACAAAGTCTAATAGACTATTAGTTGATTAAAATTAAGCTGTGGACATCCTATAGCTGAAAAAAATTATTATTCTCTTGTAGACAGTTTCTTGTAACCCAATAACGGCCGGTTTCTCGAACGATGATCAACGATAAAATCAAATAATTAATAAGTGTCAAACTCGGATCAATCGTGATTTGGGTTTCCAGAAACCGGCCGTAAATTGTCTAGAATTGATTTTTGATTGTAACAGTAGCGTAGATTAAGACCAATGTCTGTAGACTAGTTGTGACAGACTGTCTAGAATAGACAATGTGTATGCAGTGTCAGTAGTGTGTCATGCGGCGTAGATGTAATGTGTATGTAATCTTACATCCTCAAGGGCGTTGGCGACGGGCGGTACCGTTTATAAAATCAAATAAAGATTTCGTCTCTAGCAGTCGACTTTTATTCTCATCCCTTGGATTATAACTGAATATCAATACATTTATTCTCCTACTTTGGATTTTAACTAAATATCAATACATATTCTCAGATATGTATAATGCTATGATTGGTAACTATAGTAGTGAAGTTAGCAGTCGACTTTTATTCTCATCCCTTGGATTATAACTGAATATCAATACATTTATTCTCCTCCTTTGGATTGTAACTGAATATCAATATCTACATATTCTCAGATATATATGTAATGCTATGATTGGTAACTATAGTAGTGAAGTTAGCAGTCGACTTTTATCTCATCCCTTGGATTATAACTGAATATCAATACATTTATTCTCCTACTTTGGATTTAACTAAATATCAATACATATTCTCAGATATGTAATGCTATGATTGGTAACTATAGTAGTGAAATTAGCAGTCGACTTTTATTCTCATCCTTTGGATTTTAACTAAATATCAATACAATACATATCGGATCTCAGATATGTAATGCATGATTGGTAGATAATTATAGTAGTGAAGTTACAGCAGATTTTAAATTGATAGTATATGGCAGAATTAAGATAATCCATTCTAAATGCACGCCCGTCTACAAAAATAATATTAGGTAGGTACGTGTGAGGGTATACTTATAAACATGAAGCACTTGAAACATGGAGTCGACCGCGCGCTTACAGATCTAGATTAAACAGCCACCATTGATAAAATCAATGGTATGTCTTTTATGTTTATTTATTGCACCAAACTATACAATGGTAGGACTTAATAATATATGCATAATGTTAGCGTTTACATCAAGCCTATCTGCTACTGCTATTAGTTCCATGTAGGGGGTTGGCAAGGTGCCATTGCCATTGCCGAAAATTTACATTCTAATTTTCCACCGCCTCCAAACGTAGGTAAGTATAATATAAACCTACACTATTTCTGTTGTTTACGCAGATAAACTTCAAAAACACTACACAATAGAATTATTCTTTATTGTACACATAAAACACAGAGAAGAAACCATGTACAGGCGAACTATTCTCAGAAAGCGAATGTCAAAGAAATCTGCCGAACTGGCAGTCCGTAAGTATATTATGTCTGAAAGAAAAACAACTGGGTGGTCTCCCTAGTTAGGTAAGACAGATTACATTTTTTTAATCATTAATCATACGCATTATGCAACAATAAGCGATAACCTGGAATTTTATCACGCATCGTTTAAGTTTAATGTCAAGGAAGGTCGCTGTCGATTAGTGTCGGTGCATTTCGCATTTGCATAGATCAACGACAATAAAAAATAAGACAGCAAACAAGAATACGGTTCACTTTGGTGATAACTGGTTACTGTACCTCTACCATGAGTTGTCACAGTAAAATCGCCTGACTACTACAGTAGTTACGTCAATATTAGATTAGTACATATTACGAATTTTAGTACCCAACTATCCGCTAGAGGCGCTGTACAAATCTTCATACATTTTTTCAACTACAGACGCTAGCGAGTGTAGTAAATATAGTATAGTAAAAACTCATGGTAGAGCCACTGGTTATTAAAGCCTGGTTTACACATCTTACAGTTAGTTTAGTTAGTAGCCTACTAACTAAAACTACACTTAATTGTACAGGTGTCTCTAAAACTAGGTTAAGGGCTTTTCTGGCTTTTATTATGGCTCCTAATTTTGACAGGCGTCACAGCTCTGTTGGTAGTAGCTCTGCCTTCCGTGCTATCGTGGGTTCGATTCTCACCCAGAGCAAATGTTTGTGTGATGAACATAAATATTTGTTCTGTGTCTGGTTGTTTCTATGTATTCTACTTAAGTATTCTAACAGCAGTCTAGTTCCCATAGTACAAGTTTTGCTTAGTTTGGGACTAGAGTGCGATTTGTGAAATGTCCGTTAACATTTACCTATTTAGGTATTTCTCTATGAAAGGTAAATAGTGGTTCAGACTTAGTTGAACTTAGATACTTTCTTATTTTTTTTTATATCCATTAGTAGATATTAGATTAGTTATGTTACTTTTAAAAGTTACGTATTTTGCACAACTTGTTTCCTTGTACTGTGACCGGCCGGCTCGACGCACAGTGCTACAATTTTAGTGTTAACCGCGCATTGCGTTCCTTCGCACTTCTTTGTAATCACGGTTGTGTTTTTTATTTTCAATTAAAAATTTTTATCATTATCAGTGCTACGGAAAGTTTCTGCGATTACAGCTTAGGTATGTATTTTATTAATAATTGATTACATTTATAGTTACGTACAAAGGTAAATCGCAATTTGTAATTAAAAACAAATTATCGTGGTAAAGTTTGTTCTTTTATTCTTTTACGTCCGGATTGGACAAACTGTATAAACTTGTACCACTTATAATTAAGATCTTTTATGTACAACAGTTAAACAATAAATTGTTCTGATTTCTGATTTCTGATTTCTGAGTAGGTTCACAGGGGTTATTAGGAAAAACTCTTTTAACTAAGTGAAACTAGATGACTAATTGTCAGTTTCTATTCTAGTGCTCCTAGCTCGCGACTGGGTACTAAGACGTCTGAGAACGGATAAATTAACCATTTATTTGTATTTGTTATTTTTTTATTTGTGTGTTATTTGTATAATTCTCGCAAAAAAAATAGCGTCTATACTGAAGCTACATTGTGTTGTTATTTAATTTCAGACATTCTTAATTCTAAATTAGTAATATTTTAATTTCGTGAGGTGTTTTTCAAACTAAATCAAATTTAATTAATACTTTTATTTCAACAAAACCAATTCAGTTATGATGTCAGGCATACACCTACTTACCTACCAAATCGGTAGTAGGTACCTACGTTGCTATGAAGATATAATTTTGTTTATAAAGATTGTGTTATTTTTAATCGGCAATATTAAAACGATTGGATATACAGGGAGGCCCAAGTTTTTTACAACTTATATTTTTTTTTTGCATTATGCCTATAGGCAAACGCTTGACCGCAATCTCATCTGATGTTAAATGTTGATGCGGTCTACGGTGAAGTCGTTTGCCTAGATAGAACCTATTCACTCTCCTCTTGAGAACCTCCATATTATGGAATAATCCGATGGCTTACCTAATGTAACTGGTAACCACTGCCCATAACAATGCAATACCTCACTGATCACTTTTAAACGTGCGAGCTGAGTTACATAATGCATTAGGTATCTACTACACGAATTTTATTTATCTCACATCACATAATAGAAATATGTAATAGTTTTTATAATTAACATATTTTGAAAAATGTTAGAAAAATCCTTAAAGTTGGTAGTCTATGTACATACTGAGACATGAAGTTACCTACTAAGACAAGTCTTAAAACTAGAACACAGAAATTCGTATCATTGCTGGGTGGCAGAAATATGGTGCACTATTAGTCTTTATTATCCCGGACAAGAGGACTGAGCCCTTAGTCTGTACTGAGTACTCTCGAGCAGACAGTCGTCTCTCGGATGTCCATACATTTTTGTATGACTATCCGAGAGACGACTGTCGGCTCGAGAGTAGGGAGTTTTAAAATGCGTCTTCGGACTAATGGTGGGTACACACGTACGTACTTGTTCGATAAACTTGCTCGATCTCGAGCAAGTACGAACGTGTGTACCATGCAAGTCTCAAGACAAATGCTCGAAGCCAACCAAAATGTTCGATTCGAACAAGATTCAAACGTCCATAATTCTTGCTCGATGTTCGATGCAAACATGTTTGTACATGTAGCCGCGAGGTCGAGCATGTTAGTCGTGATTGATAATTTGTGAAGAGGGTGCGAGTGCACTGTTAAAATGTCGGACTTTCGTTCTTTTTCTCGGGATTTTGTGGTTATTATAGAGTCATACCTATTCATTCGTAAATAGTTACGAAACTCTTCAGGTTCTAACTCTTTTATCAAATTAACATGACTGTGACGTTCTCTTCTTTGCAACATTGGCCTAACCCAGCGACGACGACGCCTTCTTCGCGTAGTTTTTCCCTGACAGTAAATGTAGCAGGCGATGCCCACCAAACACAACAACGAATCGTCCATTGCTCGAAGAGTTTCAACGCACACTAAACATGTTCTTTGAGCAAGCTTTTACGTGTAGACGCAGGATCGAGCATGTTTGTAGATAGTCATGCTCGGATGAAACATGCTCATCGCGCATGTACGTACGTGTGTACCCACCATAAGGGCTCGGAATAAATGTGACAATCGTAAACGTAACGTATTTGATACACTGCGCGCTACCGCTGCCACGTTTGACAATAAAGCTGATGTTGACGCTCAATGTATTTCAAAAACATCACTGTTAGCCCACCCCTGGTATTTTATTTTTATACTTATTAATATTTAACTCAATAAAGTGATGTCTGGTTTAAATTCGTCTTCTCAATGTCAACCACTCCATAAAATAACACCGTAAAATAAATGAGTCATTTTAATTATCATCCGCGAATCTATATTTCAACTATATATATCAGTCAGTCAGTCGTAGTTTAGCTTTATATAGTTTAATATACTAGTATATACATATATATATATATATATTATCTATATAATTATGTATATAGCATACTCGTTAACTTGTTAATCAGTTCTTTCTATATGAGCTTTAGCTAACTTTACAAATATTGTTACACACTTCATGGGCCTAAAGTCTAGTCTAGAGTACATCAAATAACGTTAATTTTATGTAAATAAAGAATATCACAATCGTTGGTCAAGGAACACCTTCCAAGCCTTCCACTGTCCACCTACCAAATGCTCAAGTCGACATGGGTTTTTCAAGAAACGTTCAATTGTATTACCTATTGTTTTAAGATTATAGCTAAGAATATTTTTCACATAAAGACCAAAGATAGAGTACCTACATGCTTATATTCCATGATATTCTGTAGACAAATATGTAAAAAAAGTAAAAAAGTATAGTACTTATTTCACAAGAAGAATGACAACTGATCTTGTACATTATACATACTTATATGGATGTCTATACCCAGCAGTGGGCTAGTACGGGCTGCCGATGATGATATGGATGTCTAATCCTATAAGTACCTAACTCACCTTGACTGATCCTTTTTTTGATTACCTAGTAGGTAGGTACAGTTCTTTTTCGGCCTTCTTGCAATAAGTCAACGACCGCTGAAGGTTATACTGAAATGCACCTTGAGACTTTATGCATTAATTGTGAAAGTTAGTACGTTCTTAAATGTCTTTAAACCTATTTTAAAATTGGATTCTTACAGTTGGCAATAAAATTCGTCAAGTTGGTTAATTTGCAAGTTTCGTAATAATTCGCATTTGCACTTATTCAGTCCTTACCTATAGGTAGGTATGTACCTAGTGTCTACACGCACTAGCCTAGCCATAGCTTGCAGTATAGATAGTAGGTAGTAGGTCTTTACCGTATAGGTAGGTAGGTACCTAGTGTACACGCATTAGCCGTTGCATGCAGTAGGTATACTTGCAGTATAGATAATGGGCCCAGTCATGTCATACACGTAGGTTCTGCAATAAAACGGAATGAACCAGCATTTCTCGGTCACTGAACCACTTATGTAAAGTTATGCTTCACGAAGCAAACAAAAAGATGCGTAGTAAGTAGCTCAACGTATGTGATGTGCAGTGAACTTTCTTTTTGATTTTACGCATAGAGCTGGCTTAGCAGAGCTGGTTTCATGCTATACATACGAGGTATAATCTAGAAAGAAATTATACTAGGAAATCAATATTAAAAATATCACAAAAATAACATTTATAACAAATATCACAAAGGGTGTTGATGCTAAAGTATTCTTTACCAGCCAAACCAACATGTTTGGCGCGCAACATGTTTAAAAAAACTTTATAAATTATTATCATTTCTTACTTTCCAGATAGCAAACAGTTGTCAAAATGGGTGAAAAGATTACGGCGTTTCTTCTCTACGTCCGGATAATCCTGGACCACATCATAGACTTCTTCTACGGCCTTTACTGGGACAAGAGCAAGAGAGTTATACCCATCCCGGATTTGAGTAAGAAACATATGGTGCTCACGGAGAGTGCTGTCTCCCTCGCACAGAAGATAAGGAACAAAGAGCTGAAGTCTGAAGACCTGATGCTCACTCTCATCGAGCGGATTAAAGAAGTGAGTCGACATTGACATTTTCAGTATTAACTGAGGACTTACGGCCGGTTTCTCGAACGATGATCAACGAAAAAATCAAATACATAATTACTATGTGTCAAACTCGGATCAATCGTGATTTGGGTTTCCAGAAACCGGCCGTTATTGATGTACTTGGTTGGTGTACATAAAGACAGTAAATGACTAAGTTACATAAATAACGTAGTTCACGACGACAGACAATATAAGAAACTTAGATATTGCTCCATAGCAAAATGTGATTTTAACTCGTTTTGATAGATGCTTTCAAATTTTAGGTAAATCCCATCATAAATGCTATAGCCGCTGACCGATACGAAGCAGCGCTGATCGAAGCCAGGAAAGTAGATGCCTCCATCGCTGCAGGACTGTCTGATGATGAATGGAAGAAGAAGCCGTTCCTAGGTAAATACATTGTTTCATACGAGGGTAGTAGTGGCACAGCTAATGAGGGTTCATCCATAAAGTACGTCACACTAATTTCATGAGTTTTTGAGCCCCCCCCCCGTCCTTGTCACAGGTGGTCACATTTCTGAGACCCCCCCCTCCCTAGTGTGACGTCACATGTTTTGCAATTTAACATCGAAAAATTATTAAATTAAAACAGCAGTTCTTAAATTAAAAAAGCGGCTATGAACTTGTCAACAAAACAATTTAAACCGTATTGCCTTAAAGATAGAGTTGGACATATTTTTTAGTTCAATTAATATTTTAAATTACGCGATTAGTACCTCTAGATTTTGAATGTGATGTCACGAAACTTAGGACCCCTCCCACCCCTTGTCACACCATGTCACACTTTGTCGACCCCCTCCCCCCCCCTTTACGTGTGACGTACTTTATGGATGAACCCTGATGCACTAGATAATGCAATGACCAAACCTATTATTTCAAAATGCAATTGCAATTTGCAATGGCTGGTTAAGGCCGGACGTTCTACATAGTCATATCTACCATTTCACCTTACAATGAATGGTACTACTGTTACTTAAAGATCTGTGTATGAGCAGTTTTGTTGTACCGATTCTCTCGAATTCACACGCAACAAATATTACACAGAACGACCTCATAACCACCGAAACCACACAAATTGCTGTATCATGTAATGTCATTTGCTTGACAAGATTTACAAAACAGTAGGTAAATGGAACACAACAACACGAACCTCGATTAGTACAATGCAATCTGATTACAATCATATTCCATACATCCGTACTGAAACAAAATTATTTTTGTGTTACGTTATCTTAACGCACTTAAGATACACTAACGCTGCAACGTCGGACAAGCTGAAGTTAATGCACAATATATCTCAAATACGTCACTGTTTCGATACGTTTACGATCATTTTGTATTCGTGCTCACGTGGACACATGTCCCGAGAAGAACTTACTGAATATAGTAGCGTTAGCAACTCAAATTCCTGATGATAATGGTCATAAAACTATGTTTGGCAGGTGTTCCATTCACGACTAAGGAATTTCAAGCAATCAAAGGCATGCCACTGACCTTGGGTCTCTGGTCCCGGCGCAAGGAAGTGGCCACTGAGGACAGCAAAGCTATAGTTATGCTGAAGGATGTTGGTGCTATCCCTATTGCTTCTTCAAATCTTCCAGAACTGCTTGTCTGGTGAGGACCCATTAACATAACCTCTAGTTTATTTGGGAAAAGTGGGTATCAAATTTGGGAAAAGTGGTCTCTTAGAAGATGACCTTTTCAGTTAAAAACAGTTGAGCATCGCATCAATATTTTCCAGTTTTTAAAATTCTCTTCAAATATTTAACTTCAGTGTTTATGAGAAAGCTTTTATGAGAATTTCTCTCATATAAAATCTAGATATAGCGGAATTTGCGGCATTTAGCAGACTAGTAAGGGTACCACGAACTGCTTCACACTACAAATGATTTTTGTTAGAACTACTGCATCGTAAATCCTGGTCACGGCATCAAACTGTACAGTTTCCTACGACAACAATATTTAAAATATCTGTTAGAAATATGGTGAACACTCTAAAGGTGTTATTTTACAGGCAAGAGACCATCAACTATGTGTACGGGATGACGAAGAACCCGCACCACACTGGGAGAACTACCGGAGGCTCCAGCGGGGCTGAGGCCGCACTGACCGCCAGTTACGCAACACCCATCAGTTTGTGTAAGAACTTTCCTCTAATCTTCATTGGCTCTTCTTAACTTTACAATGACCTACGTCCAGCAGTGGACTGACATAGGTTGATGATGATGATGATGATGAACTTTACAATACAAATACAATTCAGTAACGTAAATTACTAACTAGATACAGTGGATACCTCCTTTACGGTTTTCAATATGCAATTCATCATTTTCCTACCCTTGCTTCATATTATGTGGGGTCGGTACAACACGTCTTCTTCCACTCTCCTCTATCAGACGTCATCTCGATGCTCCTTTCTTACACATGTCATTCACACAGTCCATCCATCTTTTCTTTGGCCTCTCTCTAATTCTACATCCATCTACATATCTAACACTCTATATGGTTTTATATGTGCAACTTTTTTAAATTCTATTATGAGTACGAAAACGCGCTCCAATACATAGTCACTTTTAACAATATATAAAATTACCTTACTGAATTTGAACTGTTTATTGTACAATTAAGTGTAAATCATTTAAATCATACATAAACATATAATAAGGAAATCACCTTTGAACAAAATTATCCCTGACCTATTTTTGGAATAAGTAGGTATATTATTGACATTATCAGACTATTATTAGTCAAGAACAATAAATTCCTAACCATACTAACAATTTTACAAGTAACTTAATAGATAAATAAACAATATTTCAGAAACGATCACCAAGTGATGTAAATCTGTTACAACAAACATTAAAAAACATTATTTATGGGACTCTTACATGTAAACATGCTTTTTGGTGCGAAACCTTCATGCACTAGTCCGATTCACACTTGGCCGGTTTTATTATAAGTTTATTTTTAATTTGCAGGTTCAGACATCGGCGGCTCGACAAGAATGCCGGCGTTCTACTGCGGAATGTTTGGCTACCATCCCACTCCAGGCACTAATAGCGTGAAAGGTTAGTCTGGGGCTATTCCTTGTGAATGAGTGCTGTGCTATTGAACATTTCACTGCAAAAGCCTGTAAATTTTTTCGCGGATTTTTTTTTGTGAATTTAAAAGCCTTTTTATTTAAATCAAAGCTTAAAAATTATGTTTACATAATTTTTTAAGCTTCTTTAGGTGAAGGTAGGAATGGTTCAAAATTTAGATGCAAGACAGATGTTTGCGGCGAGATGGAGCGACGATCTGCAAAGTGTAGCTGGCAAACACAACATGAGAAGAGCCGAAGACCGGGCTCTGTGGCGCGTCTTGAGAGAGACCTACGTCCAGCAGTGGACAATATAGGTTGATGATGATGATGATAATGTTGACAGATTCTCTGTGACCCAGGCAGAGGTTATCGTCTAACATCAAGTATATCATCA
Organism: Ecliptopera silaceata; assembly: GCA_932527185.1. Taxonomy (NCBI): domain Eukaryota; kingdom Metazoa; phylum Arthropoda; class Insecta; order Lepidoptera; family Geometridae; genus Ecliptopera; species Ecliptopera silaceata. The sequence continues at coordinate 9,323,885 of OW052207.1, read as the reverse complement.
GCTTTTTAATTTGTTTAAGGGTTTTACATATCAGATCTTTACCTTCTTTAGACTTCTCAAAAAAGTTCAATACATTTACATTTTAAATGCACGGTAAATAAACAAAATACACATTGAACTAAAGACGCAATGATTTTGTTTCAACAGAAGCACATACTCGCCCTCGTATGTCGATCTGCCCTTCACTTGTTTCATAATTAGGTTGTTGTTATTTGGTAATAAGTACCTACACTTACATACAGTGCTCTTATTTATAGCAAAGCAGCTTTCGGTTATCGAATAAAATGAGAACGTAGCAATCAAACCAACTTTTTAATAAAAAAAATAGAAAATATATAAAATACATAGAGGTATGATAGATGTAAAAATGCACTGTATGCAATGGTGCCACATGTGCAATTTACATAAATTGTACAAGTGTCTTCTAAGCTCGAACACAACGCCGGCGTTTCGTGATAGGGTCAGGCCTGCAAACTTCGTATGGCTGGCATTTCACTCCATCGCAATTCTCTCCTACGCCTGTTGACAAATTCTACTTCAAAATCCATCAGAGAAGCCAGAACAGCCTGACATTCAGCAAGCAAATACCTAAATACTTCTAGTGTCTTGCGTTTGCGTTCTGCGTGCATGTTTTATTAAGCTAAGTTACCTAGAACTTTAGAGGTTATACTCACAGTACTTTAACTATAGGTAGGTACGTTAACCTACGTTTAAAGTACTGTGAGTACGTTTGTTACTAACTACAGCAAACGTACTAAAAACTTCCAGAAACGTTCTGAAAAGATCTTTGAAGATCAAAAACTGCAAAATTCTTTGAGCTTTCTTGGATAAAAAAGTTACTTAATTATATATAATAAGAATTATTAAGCCATTTTAGATAGTTACCTGATTTAGAAGATCCATGATTAGAAGTCTGAGTTAAAGCACATGACTTCCTGCCCTGGTAGTTTGGACAGCAGAGGCCCGGGTAACACTCCTTGTCTGAAATGCAGATCCGTGTCGACTGTATCCAAGATGGCGGCGGGCACCCCGACCCTGTAAAAAAAATGGTTGTCTGTAAAGTCGGTTTACTGACGATAGTTGAATGTGACAACGAACGCAAAGGCCGCTTCTTTGTCGCTCGTTTCGCGCTTTTCGTTCTCTCGCTTGCACTTCAAGCCTTACATGGAACGCCTCAGAGCGAGGTAACGCTGCATGAGTCATGTTTTTTCGTGCGTGCAGCCGGCTCTATCGAATTATAAGACGTTGTCACGTCAAAAAGGTTATTTGGAAAAAAAACAGTACCTACAATAAACTCTAAAAACATACAAAGACACATAAACCAGTAAAGTTAATGTAATTTAATGTAGCTTAGCACTCATATCAAGGGCTGAATAAATAATTCACATTATATAGAAAGCTGTTGAAAATTCTGTATCAAGGAGGATGAAGAAAAATAAAGTGTGCTTACCGTTGCTATATTGGATGCAGTAGCATACACCCAAAAATACCATCCATGTCATCAATCTCTTAAAAGGTCCTGAGGAAATAGAAATTAGAAACTACTTATATAGATATATCAGCACGCAGTTTGCTGTATTTTGTGTTGTTACAACTTCTGCTGACTAAACTAACGAGTCAGTGTATAGGTACCTAGTATGAATAATGTTTAGAACTTCCAACGCAAGATTAGGAACTTTAAATTTCACTTCTAATCTAGTCTCTAGTGAAAGAGCTCACACAAACAAACACGCGGGCAAGCATGCCCGTATGTCTGTTCTTGTGAGCTGTTACTTACGTCTATGAAAATAGTACAGTTTAATTTTAATAAATAATGCTGGACAATCCACACAACATCATCTAGCCCCAAGCTAAGCAGAGCTTGTGTTATGGGTACTAAGACTAACATACTTAATACAATACATTACATAGATAGATATTTTTTTTTACTATATATACATATAAAATACCCAGAACACCTGGAATAAATATTTGCAGATCGTACAAACATTTATCCCAAGGCGGGAATCGAACCCGCAACCTTTCGCGTCGCAGGCGGACCATCGCCCACCGCGCCACATCGGTCGTCAATAGATAATAGTTTTACATAATAAATAAAAACTTACCCATAGTGATAGGTAACTTCACTAGAATACTACAATCAATAGTGCAGTGAGCAGGAAAACGCTTCTCATTTATATACCCAACTTGGAATATAGTACCTAATAGAAGAATGCACCTAGAACTTCTCATTCTCAACCAATATAAGTTGGTATTAGTCATACCAATAAGATTGTACTTATTAATATTATTTTCTAGCTTCCGAGTGCCGACTTCTTCTTCTTTATATTGTCAATGCTACAAATTATCTCTATCAGATTAATTTAGATAAATTTTTGCTAGCTCTACAGCACCACTTGTGTTCCGTTCCGTCCGACTAGATGTACCTAGGTACCTACACCGTTATTAAATTTTGCGTTATGATTAGGTAGATACATGATAAAATATTTCTTTTGCAAAAAATATTTTTCCGTGCAATGCTATTTTGGTGCCATTAATAAAAAGAAATGAATGAAGATATCTAAGTACCTATATATTATTACTTAAACTTACTAATGTACTTGTTTTTTTTTTATTAATTTACTAAATAAAGTAGATATTATGTAGTCACATGACTACATATAATACCTACTAAAAGGGTTTTCCAAAGAGCTTCGACCGGGCTAGGTATATGCGTCATTAGTTTGTAAGGAAAATACTATCTATTATGACCTAAATTAAGTAATCAAGTCATGCAAGCGACGACTAAGTATGATTGTGAGGATTGTTTTCCTACAAACAGGAAAGTTTATAAAAAAACAAGTTATTTTTGATTTTGATTGAACATACCTGTCTCTAAGGAAAATGAACATAAGTGATGCAGCAAATGTGCCATTCCTCTGCCAATAGTTACAGCTCAGTTGGTAGTAGCTCTGCTTTGCATGCTGTGGTGGGTTCTATTCCCACCCAGAGCAAATGTTTATGTGATGAACAAAAATATTTGTTCTGTGTCAGGGTGTTCTATGTATTCTATGTTCCTATGTATAAACAAACGAAAATGTACATAAGTATTCTATCAGAGCTCTAGTTTCCATAGTACAAGCTTTGCTTAGTTTGGGACTAAAGAGGAATGTGTGTAACTGTGTATTGTCCGTGAATTATTTTTTTGAAGTGAAAACTTCTTTAGCGGCGCTGGGTGGGTAAAAACTTTCAAACTCGCGTCAGGGTCACGTGACATTGATAAAAAGCGTAAGATCGAGGGAAAGGGAGAGGAACTAGTATCTCCCACTCTTTCTACCGTGCCTGAGTGTGCTCTATTTAGGCGGCACACAGACACATTCGCGCTTGCGCGAATGTGTCTGTGTCATTGTGATTGTCATTGTCATTATGACGTCTGTGGTTATATTTTTGAAGTGAAAACTTAAAAGTGAAAACACAACGTTAATATTGAAGTTTTCACTTCTGCCGGCACTCCCGGAGTGCTACCTTTTTTTTATAATATTAAAATACGGCATTACCAAGCACGTCCGATGAAAACCCTGCGAAGCATTGCCGTCTTAGCAGTGCGAATAGTGCGATGCTTCACAAGGACTCTTTCGTTCGTTTTTGAGTGTACCTACTAGATTTAAGTTGATTAGGTGTAGGTACAGTTACACCGTTGACAATCTCTGTAGCATAAGTGTACCTAATTTGTGGGTAGATACTTACTGAGGGAGTTTTCTGTACTCCCACGATTACAAATAATAAGCGGCTTCTAAGAACACTTTGTTTATTGTAAGACAATGTGATTAAGTATAAAGCTATGCGAATAATCAAGATGTCAACCAGTAGTAGGGGAGCCCACGATGCTAAGTGTGGATTTACTAATCTGATCCTTTATCCTTCACGCGCAGCCATACATATGACGCTCATATTTGGTGGAGGTACTTAACCGGGTACAAGGTACAGTCACGAGCATTAATTTGGGACCCTTTTCCATTAAATGTTGTTAGAACATTCATAATGCAATAAGGTCGAAACTTCAGTATGACGTATGACATACGTTAGAATATTAGCACTAAATAACGTCAGTTTGCCACACGATATTAAACCTTAGGTGGGTCCCAAATTAAAACTCGTGACTGTACCTCCTGTATGTTAATTTTCCGCGCTCGAGTAAATCCCGAAATCCCCTCTTGGGCTCCCCTACTACAGTGAAATAGCCGAAAGAGTAATGGCAGCTTTACACAGCGCTAGTGCTGGGACAGTGTTCGATACAATCGCCACACCTACTTTCTTTTTTTTGTTCTAGGAGTTTTTTTCCGCACTGAAGAGGCAGAAGACAGTATGTTCGCCCTCGGATTCATCTCCAAACATGTCGAGGATCTGGCGCCTCTAGCCAAAGCTATCTCTATATCTGACGAATACATATCGAAGATAGATAGACAAGTCGATATTAAGGTATTGAGCTTAGGTTACTATTAACTATGTTAAATGTTAATTCTGTGACCAGAATTTACTGTGACATCTCATGGTAGATACACTGTGTACAGATGAGATGTCACAGTAAAATCGCCTGACTTTACTACAGTAGTTACGTCAATATTAGTATGACGAATTTTAGTACCCAACTATCCGCTAGAGGCGCTGTACAAATCTTCATAGGTACATTTTTTTAACTACAGACGCTAGCGAGTATAGTAATTAAAGTATAGTAAAAACTCATGGTAGACCTACAGTTCTATAATTGAATACTATTTAAGGCTTATTTGTGCTACATTCACTATTACTCAATAATTTGTAAAAGCTGTTTGTATTCCATGTAACATAAAAAAAAAAAAAAGTAATATGCCATACTCAGAGACGTTAATTAAATATAAGCATTTATTATTTGCGGGTCGCACATGGATGAGACTAGCACAGGACCGTGGAGAATGGCACTAGGGAGGCCTATGCCCAGCAGTGGGCGAAATCTGGCTGCTGATGATGATTATTTGCTGGCAAATTGGCTTATCAATCACTCACGTCAATTATCAATAAGTAGAAGTTTTTGATGTTTTGTCTCATCATGAATTTAAACTATGTCAAAAACTACATTTGATAAAGAATTGTTTGTATTAAAACGATAGGTCATAGGGTGCTTCCTTGTGGCACTCCATTGAGGTACTACAAAATAAATTAATGTATTCTAAAATAAATAAGTATTCATGATAGTCAAAATTGAGGTATAATGCAATGGCTGTTGGGCTTTCAGGACATCAACGTTTACTATATGGAGACATCTCAGGACTACATGGTCAGCTCTGTGAGGCCAGATCTGAGAACCGCGATGAAGAAGTGAGCATAAGAAAATATTTCTATTAAATGATTTCTTCATAGTTTTTTCTCATTAAAAAGTTGTAGAAGGTAAAATAATAATTTTCTCCAGTACCGAACAAAAATATGTTCAATGTTAATTTTCATCTTCCTTCTCCTTAGTTTGCACTCCTCCTGGGGGGCTATCCAGATCCAAAAACATTTCAGTTTTCAGGCTACCCCCCCCCAGACCACTCCCGATCATGCCCTGCATCTTAGTTTGTCTGATCATTATTCGATGATTTATCTTTCCGATTGATCAACAAAATCCAAAACGGTTGGTACCCATACCGAAGTCCACCTCTTTTCTCACATAATCAAATATGCATATCTTTTCAGGGTTGTCCACAAGCTGACCCAGGCTTGTGGGTCCAGTGACTTGGCCCCAAAGCCGTACTACCACGAGGGATTCAACTACATGTATCGACTCTGGAACTACTGGTTGTCGAAGGAGATTGAAAACTTTTCTGAAATGTTCACCAACTTTAATGGAGAGGCGAACTGTGTTGTGGAGGTTGTTAAAAAGGTAACTCAGGGTATTATAGACCACCTAGGGCCTTAAACTAATGAAAAAACTGGTGTACCGAAAATAGTCTAGATAATAATAAACCATCTCATTTAGCAAGGCGGAATGATTTTGAAAATTGGATAGATCGAAAACCTTATTAAATACCACAAATATTTATCAGGAAACTATAGGTACATAAAACACAGTACCTACCTACAAAGTTACAACGGGCGGATTTATCGCTATGAGTGATCACTTCCGATAACCTTTTGAACATTCTTCATGCATAGCAGTTACGCATATAGTCGCAATTTTAGTATTTTTCTTTGGGTAGGTTATATTGCATGCCAGCCAGCCTCAAACAGAAAGATTTATATTCCACTTATCCTCACATAAAAGTCACTATTTCTTCAAGATAGTAAACAACCATCAGTTAACTCTACTTTAATTCATATTTTTTAATTGACCGCACTAATAAGACGAAGTCAATCTCTTATTCCAGATGATAGGACAAAGCAAGCATTGTTTCTTCAGCGTGCTTCGTCTGTGCGAACTGAAGCTGCCTCTACCAGAGCCGGCCTGGGCGGAAAAGATCACTAAAGAGATGAAGGATGACCTGTTTGTAAGTGCCAGTTCAGCTGTTAAGTGTACAGAGACCAGTTTCGGTCAGACTCTAATTTTTTCCTAAACTTTTACATGTTGAAAACCTCAGAGGGCTGAGTCCGAGGTTGCATTTTAAAACTCCCTACTCTCGAGCCGACAGTCGCTTCTGGGATATCCTTATATTTTTGTATAGATATCCGAGAGACGACTCTCGGCTATATTTTATATTCCTATTTCATATTTTCTTTGTTCGTAATATTTTAATGTTGAATATTCTATTGTAGGTGTCATAGAGCGATGGGTTCTATGACAATTATCGTCTTGTTTATGTCAAATTGTCAATACTTCTTTTCCAGCTCCATAGATAACATTTCGTATGTTTCATGTATTCCAGAGTAAATTGGGCGATACCGGAGTGTTGTTACTCCCGAGCGCGCCTCACGCGGCCCCGTACCACCACTCCTGCCTCCTCAGACCTTACAACTTCTCCTACTTCGCCGCCGTGAACACCTTGAAATGTCCAGCTGTTCAGGTAAGCTAACCAGTACAAATATACTTAAATAAATATTCACGGAAAATTCACACAACACACTCTAGTCACAAACTAAGCAACGCTTGTTCCTACCTAGGTACTATGAGAACAAGACTGCTGACCTAATACTTATACATATATTATCTACATTTAATTTTTGTAAATACATACATACAATTCTTATACATAGTAACAACCAGACACAAAACAAATATTCATGTTCTTCACACAAACATTTACTCTGGGTGGGAATCGAACCCACGACCCACTGCATGGAAGGCAGAGCTACTACCAACTGAGCTGTGACGCCTGTCTGAATAATAATAGTCAACTACCTTTTGTTTTCCAGGTGCCTCTAGGTAAGAACAGCGATGGTCTACCAATAGGTATCCAGGTGTTAGCGGCGCCATACAAAGACGCTCTGTGCTTATCTGTCGCAAAATACTTGGAAAAGGAGTTTGGAGGAGCAGTTATGGCTTGCAAAATCAAAGACTAGTAACGCAAGAAAATCACAAAACTGTGACAAATTTGACTGCATTAATTGTTTTTATGGTATAGTTAAGTTTATGTAAAGGATGTTTTGAGGAATTGATGACTGATGTCTTGATCTAAATACAGGGCCACTTTTTATGGCTTAGGGGCGTTGGCTCCCCTGTACACCCCCCTAAGGGGATCCATAGAAGTGGCCAAGTTTTGGGAAAACACTGTTTGAGATCATCGACACGAAGAAGAAGAAGGGGACCCATGTCCCGATATATGCGGCGACCAGGCTGAGAGGATAGTATAAGTAAGTAAGTATACTTCATCTTAAAAATATCCCAAGCACTACATATTTTTAAGACTTACTTATACCAGAGACTAGTAATATAAATAGACTGCCAATCTCATACAAAAAAACGTGACTCGGAAAAAGGTGAAATCCGAGAGTTGTAGTGGCTTATTTCTAGATGGCGCTGTATTCCGATCAAACCTATGGTATAAATCATTGTTTACGATCACCTAAAAATAAAATAAAAATGTTGGTGTGCACTAACACAGAAATAATACAGATTTTTTTGGCTTTTAGTGCTGTTAGGATAATTTTTACGATAATTTTTCGGCGCCATCTAGAAATAAGCCACTACAACTCTCGGATTTCACCTTTTTCCGAGTCACGTTTTTTTGTATGAGATTGGCAGTCTATTTATATTACTAGTCTCTGCTTATACTATCCTCTCAGCCTGGTCGGCCTTACCCACAGGAGAGACTAAATAATATTATATTATTATAGATGAAAATGGTGAATTTTAATACTCACGTTCACGTATATGTGGACAGGGATTTTGTAACTTATATTTTATCCGTTTTTGTAGTTTGTCTGTACTTACCTATTTTTTAGTAATAAATTTATTTTTTATAATTGAATTGGTGTTTTACTAATTCGTCACAGAAACGTTATATGTACCTACAATACCTGTGAGATAGTAGAGTAATTAAAATACTTGTTAATAATTCTTATTAGTTTATTTAAAAAAATATTGCATTTTTACTGCACCTTCACCTTATTGTCATACATTACATTTTATACTCTCTTACAATTAAAATATATTTAATAAATACAATTTAATTTTTTAACATTATTAAATACATATCAGTCTTTCAACTTAGTTTCATACATAGTCTTATAACAACGCATAAATGTGACAATCGTAAACGTATATACACGGTGTCGAATTCGAGTTACACTACGCGTTGACGCTCGACTGGTGAACGTTGTAGCGTCACCGCGCTGTGTATCTTGAATGTGCTAACGTTACGATATACATAATGACAATCGAAAACGTGACGTAAGTAGTTTTATACTTGATACATTTATTTATTGATTTACACTGCGCGGACACGCTGCAATGTTCGGCAGACGAGCTGACTTAGACGCGCAGTGAACATCAAATATGCTACCGTTTTCATACGTTTACGATTGTCACATATGTAACTCTCAGATTCTTACGCGTTATATTCCTAACTATATATCAAAAAATATAAAACTTTGCATATAATCTAGATAATTGATCATCACCACTTATTTCCCATGCCTAAATATTGTCCCATATATTGTAAGGGTCGTTGAACTGCCAAAATTTAGATACATAAACATACCCACATCCTGCTAATATAGTAGTAGTAAAGAGACGGGTATTGACGTGACAACGTCTTATAATTCGATAGAGCCGGCTGCACGCACGTAAAAACATTACTCATGCAACGTTACCTCGCTCTGAGACTCATGCGGCGTTACCTCGCTCTGAGGTGTTCCATGAAGTGCAAGCGAGCGACAAAGAAGCACAATCGACCTTTGCATTCGTTGTCACGTTCAACTATCGTCGGTAGACTTTACAGACAACCATTTTTTATTTTTATATTCGCAAGCGCAGTTTTAGTCTAAAACTGCATTTTAAAGCATAGTTTTTGATGTAGCTGATAGAAAGTGCTATACGAATATCCCCCTATCTTATAAAAAGTTAGCATTGACTTTATGTCATCATTAAGTACGTATGGTAATCAGTACTTCAAGTCTGCACTAACTTTTTATAAGCTAGACCAGAAATGTATAGATGTGTGTGTTGACAAGTTACAATTAATAAAGAACGGCCGGATCTATCGGTTATTAAGTACAAAACTGAGCCGAACGCGCATCCATTTTTAAATGATTTATCTTTATTCGTAACTAGCTGCCCGTGCCCACTTTTAGTAAGGATCCCTATTTTTTTTGAAAATATAATAGCCTATGACACTCAGCAATAATGTGGCTTTCTATTAGTGAAAGAATTTTTAAAATCGGTTCAGTAGATCCCGAGATTACCCCTTACAATTGAACAAATATACAAACTTTACCTCTTTATAATATTAGTATAGATATACCTTTTCACTATGAGTACCTACTGATCGTCAAATTTAAAAAAATAATCTACTAATATGTAACTTACGGCCGGTTTCTCGAACGATGATCAACGAAAAAATCAAATAACTATGTGTCAAACTCGGATCAATCGTGATTTGGGTTTCCAGAAACCGGCCGTTAATGTTATAAACTAAATACCTAGTGTGGTTCAAGTGTCGATGCGACACGGTGGTTGGAAGCCTCCGAAGGTAGTCTCGAGATGTCGCGCGACCGCGAGACATAGCTTGTCATTCCGAGGAGCGCTCACTACTTGCACTCCAAGTGGCACGCCGTTTCTGTTGAGGCCGAGCGGTACCTGAAATTTCAATACTCAATTTATTTATGTAAACTTTATTCACAAACAAACTTACGACTATACAGTATTTACAAAATGTACATTGTCATATAAAATACATAAGAAACAGTTGAGCTATTAACAGACCGTTGCAAACGATCTATAGATAGTTCAACTGATCCAAATCAGTACCGATTTAGCGATACCGATTTCGGTAGCGATTTATTTAACAATTTATTTATTGTTTCATATGTTAAGACTAGGTTGTTACAGTAAGTACATTTATTTGGTTACGACATATGAACCCTGTTTGAGGGCACTACAATATGGCACTACAGGATGGTAGGCAATTTAAATGAGTATAGCGAAAAACAGATTACGATTTACAAGATATTAAGCGTACAATACCAAGTATGAGGCGATAGTTTGTGCACATAGTAGAACAAATATCAACACACATTTTTTATATTCATAAATATTTCACACATAAGCAATGCTTGTACAATGGTAACAAGAATCCAAACATACATTAATTTCTGTAAATACATAGAATACCCAGACCAGAACAAATACATATCTATGTACATCACACAAACATAATTTGCTTTCGGTGGGGATCGAACCCACGACTCACAGCATAGAAGACTAAGCTATTACCAACTTAGATGTGACGTGACGCCTGTCTGGTAACAGAACATAACATAGTAACTATATGTATATAACTACATAGTATCTATATAACTACATAGTCAACTTTAAGTATACCTGTGTTGCGGGTAGTTGAAGTACGTTAAGAATCCCCCAGTACGCGAAGTTGAAGGGTCGCAGGAACGCCGAGTAGTGGTAGGGCGCCGGGTAAGGCGCGCTTGGAAATATTAACACACCGTTGTCGCCTAATTTACTCTGTAAAACACATTAAAAAATGTTTATTTATACTGAATTTTACACAATATAATATATATTTTTTAAATGCTGGACAATCCACACAACATCATCTAGCCCCAAGCTAAGCAGAGCTTATGTTACGAGTACTAGAAGACTGACATACTTAATACAATACATTACATAGATACATATTTTTATATTATAGGTACATATAAAATACCCAGAACACTCAGAATAAATATTTGCAGATCGTACAAACATTTATCCCAAGGCGGGAATCGAACCCGCAACCTACGCGTCGCAGGCAGACCTTCGCCCGCCGCGCCACATCGGTCATCAAATCACTAAGTTCAATGAAATAAGATTACATTTTATTTAGTAATAACAGCCAAGGGACAACGAAGTATTCTGGAAATAAGTAAAAAATTTTGGAAATCAGGAATCATTTTTTTTTTTTTTTTTAACCTATTGTGTCCCACTGCAAGGCAAAGGTCTCCCCCAAACTCTTCCATTCATCCCGATCTCCTGCGTCCATCCACCACTCCGTCGCGTATGAGTCGACATCGTCTCTCCAACGTCTTCTCGGCCGGCCCGGTCGTCAAATATGGAATACAAATTTGCAGATATTTTCTCTTTATAATACTAGCGTAGAAAAAGCTAAAAGTTTTGTTTAAATAGTATTTTGAAGACACTGACCAGCAAGTCATCGTTCAGGTCCTTAGTAAGCGTGTCTGCCCACTCCTTGTTAACAGCCGGCAGTACTTGGTCATCAAGCAGCTTGATGATACCCGCCAGAGTGTATTCCGACTGACCGATCAACTGAAAGCACATATATTAAAATGGTTTAAAAATATGTTGAGAAAGATAAAATATAATTTTAATGAATATTTAAGGACATTTAACACATCACATTCTAGTCCCAAACTAAGCAAAGTACTATGGGAACTTGATTGCTGATAGAATATTTTTTTTGTAAATACATACATACATAGAATACATAGTAACACCCAGACACAGGACAAATATTTATGTTCATCAGACAGACATTTGCTCTGGGTGGGAATCGAACCCACGACTCACAGCATGGAAGGCAGAGCTACTACCAACTGAGCTGTAACAACAAAAAAAAATAAAACGAAGTCGCGAAGTCGCTAGTAAGACAGTAGTTTCTTGCCTGTTCTTTTAGGCTCTGGTTGTGATGTGATTTTAATGAACTTAGTCATTTTACAGAATAAAGATTAACTAACTTCATTTCATTATAATCCTCTCCGTTCAAGGTTGTCTGGTAGAGATCGCTTTTTAGCGATAAGGCCGCTCATTGTATATCATAGTTTAGTTTTTAAATTCCTATATGTAGTACCTAGGTATGTTTAAATTTAAGTTGTGGTGTGCAATAAAGTATTTTCTATCTATCTAATTTTGATTTGACATAATTCTCACCTTTTTCCCCAACTCAATGATCCCGTTGGCTTCGCCATTGTTGTTAGTAATGAGTTTGGCGAACACATCCGCCTCCTTGGTCATGGCATGTCGCCACAGACTATACATGAAGTCGAAACCTCCGTGGTAGTACCTTTCCGGCGCCAAGTCACTCGATGTAACCTCTTTTGTTAGATGGGTTATTACTCTGTAGAGATATTTTTAAAATAAGTAAGTATTTTAAAGAATATGCAAATTAAATAATCTAGTGATCTGTGGCGCGGTGGGCGATGGTCCGCCTGCGACGCGGAAGGTTGCGGGTTCTATTCCCGCCTTGGGATAAATGTTTATACGATCTGCAAATATTTATTCCGGGTGTTCTGGGTATTTTATATGTATAATAAAAAATATCTATGTAATGTATTGTATTAAGTATGTCAGTCTTCTAGTACCCATAACACAAGCCCTGCTTAGCTTGGGGCTAGATGATGTTGTGTGGATTGTCCAGCATTATTTATTTATTTATTTATCCAAATGGCTGAGTGTAGCGCTATATTCTACGAAAAGGGAAGATTTACGTCGAGCGACCTTTGGCTCGGGGTCCGAGAACCGATTGATATTATTCGGTTATATTATGTTCAAACTCCGTGATAACTTCGTTAGCGCGATTTACCAACGCCATCTGTTGGCCTGTTGCGTAGACTACGATGCAGTTTACCATGTAGCGAGATAGATGGCGCTACACTTGGATCTGGCGATTGACTATGGGTATTACCCATACTATTACTATATTATAAAGGTATTACTAGGTATTCAAGTTTATAGAGTAAAAAGGGCTTATTGCTAGGAACTATGTTTTTAAGACTTCTAAAATATAATAATAAATACATACTTCTTCATAGCGTCCCTGAGGTCTCCACAAATAGGACTGACTCGTAGATCCTGCGCCGTTTCTACGTAGTAATACTTTATTTTCTGAAACAAACAATTTCACTGTTTTTTTGATAATGTGCCCATTTTTCCATGAACGTTAATATTTAAAACTAATAGCGAGGTAATTAAAATGACCAAGAAGCGAATGAAATAAAATCATCAGAGAATTAACACTTTTCAATGAACATGTTCGGGCATTAGCGCGTAGTGCTTAAATACGTTAAAGTCATAATAACTTTATTCAGTAAAATCACAAAAATAATTTAGAATCACCTAGTTATAAGACGATTCTAAATGATTCTAATGCCCTAGAAGAACGGACAAGAAACTTACGGCCTGGTTCCTACCGTTTTTTTATATAATCCTTCTTACAAAGAATTACTAGGTATTAAACTAAATTAAGTACTGAAGTTTCAGTGCGGTGTCAATTTAACTTAATAATAATACACTAATGAGTTAAAAAAGAAGAATAAAAAAGCTATACGTAAATCAAAAAGACAGCACACGCTTCGCTTCAGAAACAAATATACTACAAAGTACATAAGCCCTGTGCTCAAATACATTATATATAATAATATATATAATAATAATACATGATTCTGTAATTTTTGCGTGGTCAGTTCTTTCTAATCACCTTAAGATCGACCTGTCCATCCAGATCTAACTGAGGCGCCATGTGCCCGGCCACTATCTTAGTTAGCGGCGCGAGGTCCTCACAATGCTTGGCCGCGAAGCCTATCGACGCCATTGTAGGGTCTTTGCCGGACCTTAGAGCAGACCCTGGAACGTATTTTAAAATCTATAATCTTAATCCGGGTGTTCTGTTTATTTTATATGTATAAAAAAATATATCTATCTATGTAATGTATTGTATTAAGTATGTCAGTCTGCTAGTACCCATAACACAAGCTCTGCTTAGCTTGGGGCTAGATGATGTTGTGTGGATTGTCCAGCATTATTTATTATTATTTATTAATCCAGCGAGATGGAGCGACGATCTGCGGAGTGTAGCTGGCAAACACTGGATGAGAAGAGTCGAAGACCGGACTCAGTGGCGCGTCTAGGGTGGACCTACGTCCAGCAGTGGACTGATATAGGTTGATGATGATGATGATAATGAATCTTAATCTAATCGTTATCACTTTTTGTTATTGTATCATTATTTTATTATGTGAAGAAATATATTTTTTTAATTATTTGATTAAAATATAGTAGTACCCACCCGTTTCGGCTTCGCACTGGTAGACTTTTTGACACTTACACATAATATGGCTTTCTATTGCTCCAATAATTATCAAAATCGGTTTATTAGATCCAGAGATTAGTGGGATACCTTTTAAACTGGTATGTCCAGCGGTGGGGTTGTGAGCGAAGAGTCCACAGTAGAAGGCTGGCATACGAGTCGATCCACCGATATCTGAACCTGATTTCAAAAATTAATATTAATGGCGATAATACACAGCGAACAAAGCTATAAAAATTGTAAAAACTTTAAATTTTGTCACACATTTATTTGCAAAGATTGCTGGTTATCAAGAACAGAATTAATTACTGCAATCATTTTTTTATATCCACATTTAAAAAAATTATAAAAACTTTTTAGATAGTTATTGTTTTTTCATGATTATTTTCTCTAACTTCTGTCACAACATTTCTCAAACCCTCAAGTTTTTGATCTTTGGCATCACAAACCTTCTAAAAAAACTACCCTATTATAGTACATATAAGTAATGTTATTGTATTAAGTATGTCAGTCTTCTAGTACCCATAACACAAGCTCTGCTTAGCTTGGGGCTAGATGATGTTGTGTGGATTGTCCAGTATTTATTATTTATTTATTGCAGTTGAAATGAATACACAAATACATACATAGAGAGATGGGAGAGGCCATGGCGGCGGCTAGGGCTGCCTCGCCGCCGCTGGAGCCGCCGGTCGTCCGCCCCGTGTGGTGCGGGTTGTTGGTCTGGCCAAACACCATGTTACGGGATTCCTGCCTAAAACATAATATTTATTTATTTGATTTTTTTTATTTTAAAGATAATTTATTTATTATAATAAGCCACAAACACTGAAGTATTGAACTATTGGTAATATGTAAGTGCAACAGTAACTCACCATTTATTAATCTCGGGTACGTTGGTGACCGCGACGGGAATAGAACCCGCGGCCCGCATGAGCCGGACGCACTCGGCATCGACGCCTGCCTTCGTGTCCTTCCGCGCGCTGATGCCCAGAGTATGAAGCATGCCGAGCACTGCATGGCTCTCTTTAGCTGTAAATGGCACTCCTGAAAATAAACATAAAATGCTGTGAATGGCACGCCTGTTAATACATACAATATGATGTGAATGGCACTCCTAAAAATACAGACAAAATGATGTGAATGATACTCTTGGAAATGCATACAAAATGATGCGAATGGGACTCCTAAAAATACAGACAAAATGCTGTGAATGGCACTCCTAAAAATACAGACAAAATGATGTGAATGATACTCTTGGAAATGCATACAAAATGATGTGAATGGGACTTCTAAAAATACACACAAAATGATGTGGCACCTTAACGTTAAAAATCCTTTTTTGCTACGAAGCCTTACGTGCGCGAGTCAGATTCACACTTGACCAGGTTTTTTTTAAGGTAAATCCATTATGGGTGCCTATGCCTACTGCTAACAGCTTAGTACAGTTACTTAGTTTTTAGTTACTTAGCAGCAGTTAGTACCTAAGAATGGTTTATCCTTGAAAATGTCATCAGATTCCCGCTTAGCGATGAGTTCATCGATTGCTTCTGCTTCTTGAAGCGCTGCATTGTATCTCTCATCAGTGACAGCATTTAGGATTGGATTCACCTGGAACACATCATCATCATCATCATCATCATCCGCAGCCTGACTTGACCCACAGCTGGGTATAGGCCTCTCTTAGCTCTTTCCATTCCGCACGGTTCTTAGCTGTTCTCAACCATCTGCGGCCCACGGTATTGACGATATAAATAATAAATAAATATTCTACTGACAGGCGTCACAGCTCAGTTGGTAGTAGCTCTGCCTTCCATACATGGTTGTGGGTTTGATCCCCACTGAGAGCAAATGTTTGTGTGATGAATTTAAATATTTTTTCTGATTACTATTGTATGTATTTAAGTATTCTATCAGCAATCTAGTTCTCATATTATAAGCTTATAAAGGTGTTTTCTACAAATCTGTCATTGTTATGGAAAGTGGTTACTTAAGATCAAGTGGGCCATCGGATAGTTTCATAATTAAGTAAATCTAGGTGCTACCACTGCTCATTGCATAATATTATGACATAATACATATTTTCTTGCACTCAGATACAATTAATCTTATCTTTTGATTACATGAGTAGATTATATATCATTATATCTATTAAGTATAATTAGCTATAATGTTTCATGATACACAGTTACTAACAGAACTTACAATGTTTTTAGGTCAAATCAAATTATAGAGATACTAGTTGGGGTCCACGAATGTCATATATTCGAGAATTAACTCAATACCAATAGCCGATGTGTTATTCTGAAGCTATAACATTTTAAAGTTTTATTGAAATCCATTCAGTAGTTTTTGCATGAAAGAGTACATACATCCAACCATACAAACTTTTGCATTTATAATAGTAGTAGGATGTGTTTTAGTGAAAAAGAAACAAATATACATGTATACATCCAACCATACAACTTTAGCATTTTTAATTTTAAGTTACAGATCACAGGCTAGACCTAGTGCGGGGACTATTAGTAGTTTGAGTCTTATTTGATGCAATCTTTATTTAGTACTTAAATAAATGTATTTGTAAGTTTTAGTTCAAGTTTCAAGGGTAACCTGGATGTAAAAAGGCCAGTTAAGAAAAGAGTGGCATTAAGAGGAGGCTTATACCCAGCAGTGGGCTAGTACTGTGGGCTGCCTATGACGATGATGATTAGTTCAAGTTTTAACTTACAGCCTTGATCCGTTCAATGCAAACGGACACAAGATCTTTAGACTTG
Organism: Ecliptopera silaceata; assembly: GCA_932527185.1. NCBI lineage: Eukaryota > Metazoa > Arthropoda > Insecta > Lepidoptera > Geometridae > Ecliptopera > Ecliptopera silaceata. The sequence continues at coordinate 9,306,427 of OW052207.1, read as the reverse complement.
AGTTCTCCTCTCCGGATCCTGGCTGCCAGTTCCACCGCACTCAGGGCTAGGATGGAGTGCCGTTTAGTCAACGGAGGTATCTCTCTCTTAGACCCTTCCCATATTAACGAGAACACAAAATCTATTATTGTGTCCAAAATGGTCCGGATGATGAGAAATATGTGTTTGATGCTGTTTAGAGCCATGCCTCTTAATATCTTGCAGGTTTTATTCTGAAATAAAAAAAAAATTATAAGAAACTTTATGTTTAGAAAAGTTATGTATTGATTGTGATATGACTAGTTAAAACAGCATGTACAGAAACCAATAACTATTGTTTTTTAAAGATTTACCCTCTGTCTTATAAAAAGTTAGCATTGACATTATGTCAACATTACATATGGTAATCAAGACATCAAGTCTGCGCTATCTTTTTATAAGATAGACCGTTTATGTTTGTGTAACATTTGTTGAGGTGAATATGTTATTTTAGACTGTATAAAAATATATATCTATGTAATGTATTGTATTAAGTATGTCAGTCTTCTAGTACCCATAACACAAGCTCTGCTTAGCTTGGGGCTAGATGATGTTGTGTGAATTGTCCAGCATTATTTATTATTATTATACAAGTGTGCAGTCTAAGTTCTCTATAAAAATGCTGGACTCACAAAAACTATAATATATATTCAAAAAAAAAATCTCTACATAATCATATTTGTTGAAAAAAAAATGGTTATATGTAGATATAATTAAACTTATTAGACACAGCTACCAAGTTTAATATAATCACTAACATGCTAAGCTTCACAAACAATCATTTGTTTCATATTTGTTTTAAATTTTGATGCTCACCTGATGAAAATGTTTTGTATCAGAATTTTCCAACGCACACATCACAGGTCACTTACATTAATTATGTTACTGTAAACAAATGTATTCAAGCATTTGTCTCCATGTGAATAACAATGGATGAATAACAAGGTACTAGGTACCTACTACTAGGTACGTATATAATATGAATAGCTAACTGTAGTTGCAAAGCTTTGAGTCGCCGTGCCCATAACGCGGGGTAAGGCAAGGTGAAAGTACCTAAGGGGCCGGTCTTACTGCGAGCGGTCAGCGATGAGAAATCCAAGTTCCGCGTTCATTATTTGCAATCTTAGATAAACGGAACCACAAACCGCGGCGAATACGCTAAACCGCGCGCAGTAGGGCCAGTGTACTACAGCATTAAGTACGCAAGATATACTGTTATGTAAGATAATCTTGATGATGCAGTTGAAGTAGGTTGGTATTAAACTTTCTAATGTTGTATGTACGTCGTGTCGAAACGAAAGCAAGCTTTCCTTCCTACTTTTCAGTACCTATCTATGTTTGAGTACTAACCTAGATAAGTATGGATTACTTTTCAATATCTGCTCTTTGTCTAATGGAATGGAACAGGCTTTTTTTTGTTGGTCTTTAATGTTTTCCGAAAAATACGATACGAGATTAATATAATTTCTAAATACACCACACAGTATCTCCTCGCCATTCATGATTCAACAACAACAAAACAGAAAAATCAACAAAAACTGTGATGATGTGATGTGACATACACAAAACATGCAACCGACATTGACATCTTTAAAATTTTGATTGATTTTTAAGAATGATTATAAAATAGTCTTTCAGTTGTATTCTGACATTGCTGACCTTGGTTGACATTGCACTGTGAAATGACAGAATTAATTGACAGCTGTTTTGTAATAACATTCGCGCTGTAGCCGCTGTATCGTTCGTCGCACTTTTGACCTCGCTCAAAAAGCCGATAAATCGCGCTAAACTAAAAACTGTTTCAGTTGCTAGTGTTCTGTGTTGCGGGAATTACCTTTAAGATTCCTCTATTCATAAAAAAATGTCTGGCGTAGTCGTAGTTAAAACAAATCCTTTCGAAGGCCAAAAGCCGGGTACGAGCGGTTTACGTAAAAAAGTTAAAGTTTTCCTTCAAGAAAATTACACAGAAAACTTTATTCAAAGTATTTTGGACGCGAATAAAGATGCTATTGTTGGTTCTATGCTCGTGGTTGGCGGGGATGGTCGGTATTTGGTGAAAGAAGTGGTTGATAAAATCATTAAGATCTCTGCGGCTAATGGGGTAAGTGCCCTTCGTATACAGGTTAAAGTTTATCTGCAGAACACAGTAGACAACAACAATACTGTTTGTACTGTACCAATAATGATTGTACAGAAAAATAGGAAATATTATTGTTATTTTTTTTTTTTAGGTATCAAAACTTATTGTTGGACAAAATGGAATTCTCTCTACACCTGCAGTGTCATGCCTCATCAGGAAATTCAAAACTCTTGGTAAACTATTTTATCCTTGAACATATCTTGTTTTAAAATATAATTAGATAAACATAATTTATTATTTACCTAATTGATTAAAAAACAAATGCCAATTTAAAACATATCCTAACCTACCCTACTTAAAGTATGGTAGGTATTTTGTGATACCCATAAAAAATATCAAATTAATAAAATAAAATCTCTCTATGTGCAACTGAACTGTGTTGAAATAATAGTTAAAAAAAAACAGATCTTTTTCTTAGGATCAACAAATCTTTAACTAAAACATGTTTGTACTCAAAATATTTTTAATATAATAATATCCAATAGGTGGCATTGTCCTCACGGCTTCTCACAACCCGGGCGGAATCAACAACGACTTCGGCATCAAGTTCAACTGTTCCAACGGCGGCCCAGCTCCCGATAACACAACCAATGACATCTATAAAATAACTACTGAGATCAAACAGTACAAAATTGTACCCGATCTGGTTTGCGCAATTGATAAAATTGGTGTGCAGACTTTCACTGTAAGTACTTCTTTGTATGACTTCAACAATGTATTCCCAAAATTTGGCCAACCCTATGGTGTTTTTGGTAACATACTTAGTTAGCTTAGGGTGATACCTCTCCTACTGTACCAGTAATTTAATTAAGAAAGTTAATATAAAGAACCAATCTCAAAAAGTGATACAGTTACACAGAAAATTATTATTTATGTTTGCAAAATAGCTTAAAAAAAATGAATTTCCCCTTAGAGCGAGAGGTATACCCTTAAGCATATAAATTAGTGCACAGTGGGTAGACCAGTAATCTAGTTTCTATAGTACAAGCTTTGCTTAGATTGGGACTAGAGGGTGATTTGTTCGTGATTATATGTACCTTTATTTTATTTACAACTAAAATTACATCCATCTTATAGGTGGAGGACCATCCATTCACCGTGGAAGTGATTGACTCGGTCAATGATTACGCAGCTTATATGAAGGAGATCTTCGACTTTCCCAAGATCAAGGCGCTCATTCAGGGATCCGAGCAGAGGAAGCCATTTAATATACTTATTGATGGCATGAACGGAGGTAAGTAACACTTGAAAGACAGTAACATAGCTGTAGGTAACATATTTAAGACAGTAACATAGCTGTAGGTAACATATTTAAAACAGTAACATAGCTGTAGGTAACATATTTAAGGCTTAGGTTATACCTACACATGTAAGGAGGTACCTAGCACTAACCTAAGTGCAGAGTACAATGATCTCAAGCAGGTACAGTCTACATCACATTGATATGACTGTTTAGAGTAGTCAAAATAATTTTTTAAAAAACAATTTCATATACACAGGTATTTTTATTTATTTATTAAGAGTATCCTACGGAAAAAACACATAAAAATATTATTTTTTATATAATCCTTCTTACAAAGAATTGTAATTAAACTCAATTAAGTACTGAAGTTCCAGTGCGGAGCATCTGTGCATATCAATTTAACGCTGACTATGCAACATATATAACATATACATATATGTACATTTTATATGATCTATATACATTTTATATAGATCATTTATATACTATATACATTTTATATAGACAATAACCAGATAATGAAACCTATTAACTTTTAGTCTTTCTTACCTTTAGTAACCGGTCCATACATCCAGCGGATATTCGTCGATGAATTAGGAGCCTCCACGAAGTCCATCCGTCGATCTGTACCGTTAGAAGACTTCGGGGGAGCCCACCCTGATCCGAACCTGACCTACGCAGCCGACCTGGTGAACGCGGTGAAGGATGGTGACTACGATTTTGGAGCTGCTTTTGATGGAGATGGTATGTGCTACCATTTTTAACTTAATATTTACACATTTATTTTAAAATCTTAGTTATACAATTATTACCTACACTACACTATAAGTAAATCTAATAAACATTATATGTATAATAAAAAACTAGGTTGTCGCCGGCAGCGGGACAATGCCCAAGCTACCGGTGGTTAGGGCTGCAAACTAAGGTACCTACGGACAATGCAAAAAATCATAAGTTATATAAGTATTCTATCACCAATCTAGTGCCCATAGTACAAGCTTTGTTTAGTTTGGGACTGGAGTGTGTGAAATGATTATGAATACATATATTAATTATTTTACTATTATTCCGTACAGGTGATCGCAACATGATTATCGGACGCGACGCATTCTTCGTGACTCCCTCTGATTCCCTCGCGGTGTTGGCCAACAACCTGCAAGCTATCCCTTACTTCCAAAGGAGCGGAGTGCTGGGCTACGCCAGGAGTATGCCAACAGCTGCGGCAGTTGACAGAGTAGCCGCCGCTACTGGGAAAGAAATGTTTGAAGTGCCTACTGGTAAGTTACATTCTAGCCCCCTATCTTATAAAAAGTTGGCGTTGACTTTAAGTCATCATTACGTATGGTAATCAGTACTTCAAGTCTGCGCTAACTTTTTATAAGATAGACCGTAAATATTCTAGGAATCTTCGAGTAGCCGCCGCTACTGGTAAGGAAAGGCCGGCGCAGATCAGGACGGCATGGCAAGGGATTTTAAAGTTTTACTAATGGACATTCAACCGTAGGTATTGTTACAGAAATACGACATAAATTGCTATGCTTTAAAATGATGCCGTGGCATTGAACGTGAACGGAACGGCATCATTTTAAAGCATAGCAATTTATGTCGTATTTCTGTAACAGTACGGTTGAATGTCCATTAGTAAAACTTTAAAATCCCTTGCCATGCCGTCCCGGTCTGCGCCGGCCAGAAATGTTTTAAGTGCCGACTATTGAAGATTTATAGTCTAGATGTTTCTAGAACCTTCTAGAACTAATCTACGAAGTTATGCAAGGTTTTAATAATAGGTAGGTATTCCTGGTATGCTTGAAACATTTCAGAAACAGTGGGTAATAGTGGCTTCGAAATACATAAATAAACAATACCTAAGTAGGTACTATTATTAGTCTGCAAAATCATTATGAATAAAAAAATCAAAATGAATTACTTTTTCAGATATTTGATAAGATAATAATATTTATTATCTACTACTGCATGACTAGCAATACGGATGTGACTTGCACAAAATAAACGATTTTGTAGCAGATTGTAGATCGGATGATTGAACAAATAATGTATTTTTTACCAATATAACTTTGATGATATCATCATGATTCAGCTATATTATTTTACCACTGATCTACTAGAAACACTATCTGTAGATAGAAAATACCTTATTTAACAACACAATTTAAATATTACATATATGTAGGAAATTTAAGGACATACAATGGGCGGCCTTATCGCTAAACAGCGATTTTAATGTGTTGGAAGCAAGCGCTGAAAAACTTTTAGCTTGACAAGCGGCTCAGTTGTTAGTAGCTCTGCCTTCCGTGCTGTGGGTTGTGGGGTCGATTCCCACCCAGAACAAATGTTTGTGTGATGAATATAAATATATGTTCTGTGTCTTGGTGTTACTATGTATGTTAAAAACAAGAAAATAACATCTAGGTTGGAAATACTTCGGTAACCTTATGGATGCCGGTCGTCTCTCCCTCTGCGGAGAAGAAAGCTTCGGCACCGGTTCTGACCATGTGCGAGAAAAGGACGGGCTATGGGCGGCGCTAGCGTGGCTGTCTGTGATCGCAGCTAGCGGGAAGTCCGTCGAAGATATACTCAAGGAACATTGGGCTAAGTTTGGAAGGAACTACTTTACTAGGTACGTTTAAGTTTATTCTATTTTATTTAGCATTGAAAACTAATGAATAATAAAAAATAACAGTGTGTGTTATTTTTAATACCTAGTTTTGAATACCTCGTTTTCACTTATAGATTTCTCTTACTTTTAAACGATACATGAATTTAAGTATAATTGACACTACACTGGAACTTCAGCATTTAATTTTAATTATTTGTTTAATCATACAAAAAAACGGTAGGAACCAGGCCGTAAGTTTCTTGCCCGTTCTTCTAGGCTCTCGTTGCGTGGATCTGGCTACTAGAAAAGAATCACCTTGTATAAGGCGATTCTAAATGATCCTTGTATTTTTATTGAATAAATAAATCATTGATTTTGATGTGCATTTGTCTGTCTGTCTGTCACAAGTTTATATCTCATGAACCTTGGTAGTCAGTCTTGAAATTATCACTGATGATGTATTTCCGTTGGCGCTATAACAACAAATAAAAAACTAAAGACAATCAAATAAATATTTATCTGTAATGTATTGTATTAAGTATGTCAGTCTTCTAGTACCCATAACACAAGCTCAGAGCCCTTAGTCCGAGCTTGTATTTTAAAACTCCCTACTCTCGAGCCGAGAGTCGTCTCTCGGATCTCTCTCTCTACTTCTTACAAAATTATAAGGACATCCGAGAGACGACTCTCGGCTCGAGAGTAGGGAGTTTTAAAATGCAGGCTCGGACTAAGCCCTCTGCTTAGCTTGGGGCTAGATGATGTTGTGTGGATTGTCCAGCATTATTTATTTATTAAAACGAAGTCGCGGGCATAAGTTAGTAGGTAACGTATATTTAAGATTGATTAGCTATGAATGATTTCAGGTATGATTACGAAGAGTGTGCCAGCGACCCTTGCAATGAGATGATGCAGATGTTGGAGAAGACGATCACAGGGCCGGGTTTCATCGGCTCCAAGCATGCGGCGGCGGACAAGACTTATGTCGTTAAGACCGCCGATAACTTCTCGTACATGGACCCTATCGACCAGAGCGTCGCTATGAAACAGGTAGGTACAATAAAATTATAGAAGAGTTAGATAGTGATAAGCAGAGTTTTTTGACGTGACAACGTCTTATAATTCGATAGAGCCGGCTGCACGCACGAAAAAACATGACTCATGCGGCGTTACCTCGCTCTGAGGCGTTCCATGTAAGGCTTGAAGTGCAAGCGAGAGCGCGGAACGAGCGACAAAGAAGCACAATCGACCTTTGCGTTCGTTGTCACGTTCAACTATCGTCAGTAAACCGACTTTACAGACACCCATTTTTTGATTAGACATACATTATTGGTGCAATGCATTGGCACTGTATATAAATATATAATAATTGAGTATATTATACCTATACGTAAGGATATTTTATGTTGAAGTTAAATATACTTTATTTACAAACAAACTAACGACTGTTACAGTATTTACAAAATTTTAACATGTATATGTAAAATAGATAAGAAACAGTTGAGCTATCTACAGACCGTTGCAAACGATCTATAGATAGCTCAACTGATCCAAATGAGTAGGTAACAATCGTATTACAATTAGAAGTAAATATAATGTTTCCATGGAGCACTTATTTAACCGACATTTTAAAAGTGAATCCACACGTTGTGACAAAATACTTGCAGTTACATAATGTGACTTTTAATATTTGTAGGGTCTGCGCATTATCTTCGAGGACGGGTCTCGCATCGTGCTGCGACTTAGCGGCACGGGCAGCTCAGGAGCTACTGTCAGGTAACTCTTTTTTTACAACCTATTTTGTCCCACTGCTGGGCAAAGGCCTCCCCCAAACGCTTCCACTTCTCTCTATGCTTGGCAGTGTCCCACCAATCCAATTCAAACACGTCAAGGCCATCATTAAACTTTTAAAAAACTTAATTAAACACAACGTATTTACAAAAGGTACAAATTTAAAAATATATAACAAACAGTTGAGCTATCTGCAGACTGTTGCAATCACAACTGATCCAATAATAATAACTGATTTGCAGCAATTGAGCTATCTATAGATCGTTTTTAATGGTCTGTAGATAGCTCAAATGTCCGTTCTTCGAAACTCTGACCAGAGTTTCGAAGAACGTGTCGCGTGGAATTAGCACCTAGAAACACCTCATATAACACGATTCTAAGAGAATAGGGACGAGTGGAAGGACTTGGGGGAGAACTTTGCCCAGCAGTGGGACGAGAGCGGTTATAGAAAAAAAAGTTTATTACTATGCCTATGTATGTAACTACTTTAAATTCATTTTCACTTTTCAGACTATACATAGACTCGTACGAAGCTACCAACGTGTTGGGAGAAGCTCAAGACATGTTACGTCCACTTATCGAAGTGTCTCTGAAAATATCGAAACTGCAAGAATACACCGGACGCGACGCGCCCACTGTTATCACGTAAACACACTGGTTATTTTACGGTCACTGGGACGGTGATGTCAATTCTGTTATTGTGTATGTAGTAAATTTTATTTACGTGGGGTTGGCTATATAGAAGTTAAACTGGGAATTATATTTTACACCAAATTACACCAAAATACTTACAAATTTCTATAATTTCATTGAAATAAAAATTTAAATTCTAATATGGAATATGGTAACAGAATTGACAGAATTGTTTTTTAGGTTAACTAATCTAATCTAAGTCGTGTTAGATTTTTATCTCTCCCAATTCAAGGAAATATTAAATGTAATATGAAACTTACTGTAAAGTTTCTACAATACATGAACAATAGCAAATGAGATTCTAAGGATCGAATTCGTTTTTATACTTTACAATGAATTTACAAATGTTTACTGATTTTTTGTGCCTACTTATTTTGCCATATATTTTTATGTATAAGTTAGTATATACTAGTTATAAGTCCAAATGTTATGTTTGTCACAAGATATGGGAATGTTATATTTTGAAAAATGTATTTAAAAAAAAGGTAGCACTCCGGGAGTGCCGGCAGAAGTGAAAACTTCAATATTAACGTTGTGTTTAATTATAAGTATAAAAGTACTATCATTTATGAGGTAGAATACAATGTTTATGTTTTTATTTTTTATTATTTTTTATTTTTCGCCCTGTGCCGCCTAAACAGAGCAGCACACTCAGGCACGGTAGAAAGAGTGGGAGATACTAGTTCCTCTCCCTTCCCCTCGATCTTACGCTTTTTCGATCAGCATCACGTGACCCTGACGCGAGTTTGAAAGTTTTTACCCATACAAAAAAAAGTGCTCAGCGCCGCTAAAGAAGTTTTCACTTCAAAAACTTATGAGATTCAAACATGTTTTAAGGTTAAGTTAAAAACGTTTTATAGCTCAATATTTTATTAAAACAGATTTGTAAAGATACTATTAAATCATGATACTACACAGTAGTCCAAAAATATTAGTTAGTTTTATATTCTTATGAAGTGGTTACAAAATAAATACTTTATGTTTAATATTAATTCTTATTTCTATTGAACATCCTAAATATTGACTAGACATTAAATTCGAAATTTTAACATAGTCAAATTAATTTACATAACCTATTTATAAACTCAACTAGTTTTTGGTAAAATTAGTATTAACTTTATAATTTGAACAAAAATAATGAAATCATTATAACAGAATTCAGATCTATATAAAGAACTTAGGAATATATTTTTTGTGCTAATATTTCTCATAAAACAATACTTAAAAATAGCATGTCAATTTAGAACTATTTGTCATTTAATTACTCGTTGCCACAATACCTTTTACAGGTTTTCATAAGACTCAGTACTATTCGACAATAAAAAACTGCATCAATAGATTGACAGCTCCAAAAACAATAATAGATACGTAAAACACAGTCTTCCATAAGGTCAACTTCCCTCGGAGTTGCAGAGAGCGGATTTGTAAAAGTGAGGGTAGAGCGAAAACGTGGACGAGTCCACTTACTGCTCCAGTGTATCTGAAAGATATTTTACAGCTAGTAAACATAGATTAATTTTCTTAAGGTTAATCCATCAAATCAACCATGACTTGTATGGCTACAACGATTTGGCAACGGAAGATTAGCGCACTCAAATGGCGAAGTAAAACTACTTGAAAAAAACTTGCGACTCCATTGAGCCGCATAGCTCTGCATGTATTTATTTAGTGAATATGTCTTTTTTCACTAAATAATATATATTTTAAAGACATGTATGCATAAAACTTTTCGTTATTTTTATGATTTTTAAATATGAAGACGTTTAATTGGCTCATAGTAAAGAGATATATTATACTTACGGGTTTTAATCAGATAGCACCGCTGTTGGTTTTTAATTAGTTGCATAAATAAATACTAACTAGGAAGTTAACTTACCTAATAATAGTTCCAATGTTTGGACAAAAGCATGCCACTAATATACAAAGCGTGATGATCAGAACGTTGATGATGATAGTGAGTAACCGTGTGTCCTTAAAAGGTAAAAGAAGCACTGCTTCTGTACGCAGCATAAACGCTACGAGAGGGTACACAGTTACCACCTGAAAATAAAGATATAAAGAAGTAAAGGACCAAATACATAGCCTTGGGGTATGCCTCTACTGAGTAATATGGGTCTTACTTAATGTTGTAGGCAAACATGTCCTAAGCGATAGTAAGATCGGTAAAGTGATAACTTACCTGAAATAGTAGCAGTATTCTTGCGACGGCTGTCATAACGTCGTGCATTTCAAAGTTGTTGAGTATATTCTGAAAAAAATAACCACGTTTTACTCCTAGTAAAAACTTAAAAAATAGAAGTGTTTGATTGATTAATAAGAAACTCACGTCTTCAATGCAGGATTTGGCAAGAGGGAAGCAGATATAAAAAACGGCTCCAACCAAAGTGTATGTTAATGTCACCAATACAAACGCTATCGTTAAATCTCTGGCCTGAAAAACAAATGACAAGTGAAGATATATTATTACGAACAGTTAATAAAATAAAAAATGATGAGATAATTAGATCAAGAGTTTAATTAATTGGATCCAGACAAGGAAACATACATACGAAAGAGATTAGTAAAAACGCCGTCTAAAACATTTTTTTACTTTATGCAAGACATATCATATTAGTATTTGTTTTGGAAGAACTGAAAAAGAGAATTAGTGCTCAAAATAAATCTATAGGTGTGAATTTCTTTACAACTTACGTTTTTATCCTGCCTCGCATTATTGCTCATAATAGTAATAATGATGTTGTGGATATAGAACGACAACGCGAGCATGCCACTGAGTACCGCCGCGTCATTCCATGCTCTCGCGTCAGTGGCTAGAGTGCTGATGTTTATACCCCACTCGTAGCCTTTGACGATAACGAATACTAGCAGATAGATCACTGACAGTGTGCCTGAAAAATACATTAAAAAATATTAGATAGTTTAATTGAACATAGAAAAAACAAACGTAGATAAAATTAGGAATGTCTCTAAGGCGTTGTTAGGTTTGTCAATATGCATAAGAAGATGCTCCTATTTTCTTAGAGGATTCGCTTTTAAGACTATATCTCAAAGGCGCAATAGATCTTAATCTGAGATGTTTGAGAAATCTATCAACAGAGATTACAAATTTATCTATCTACCAAATCTAAAACACTTACTTACCCAAAGAGTTAAATCTGGTGAAGAAGGATACATTTCTGAAGTTTAGCAAGGGGAATACAATAAACGCAACGTATATTGGCACGGTGGAATGCAGGCCCCAGTACGGAGAGTCCTCGACTGGAACTGGGACGATCAGGGAGCCGTTGATGCCATGCTTCGGGCAGAGGACTGTAGTGTTGTATGTGGCAGTATTTGATAGGTCCAGATCTATGATGTAAAATATGTGATTACAGGACGAAAATCGGTAAAAAGTAGATTATATAAGTCTATATATTTAGTTTTATAAAAGGCTTTCGAGTGTGTCACAGTCATAAATATATCGGATTTTTTGTATATTTTATCAAATATCAGCTCGCACTTTTACAGAATTACTCACTTATTTCAATGCTTAGATTAAATAACACTGAATTTAGAGAAGTTATTATGACAAAAAAAACTTAACGCCATTAAGTGGTGTACCTCAAGGTAACCAATCTGGGCCGATGATATAAACATTATACAAGTTCCGTAGCTTACTCACCAATAAAGTAGTCAACAGTGAAGTATAAAAAGTTAGCAATAAGTATCCAGTAGACAATGTTTGCTCCCGTTAACACCAGCAGGCTGAAGATATGCGCCACCACTTCAGCCCAGCGACCTAGCAGGGTTCTGCAGAGGGACGGCACTTCACAGTTTTCACTTCCTAGTAGCATAAAAGATCAACAATCAGTACTTGTCAAATCAGTTAACTTTATTGACGAGATTCTGTAAGACTTAAGACTAGATCAATGAGAATAACAAGAAAATTTAAAAGATTAAGTTTTGTATAGGATAATTAAAGAAATAAAAATTGATATGACGATCTAAATGCCATTAAAATTACACTCTTTCCAGACAGCATCAAACATTCATGAAAACAATCTCACAGACATCCTGAAAGATTCAAGAAAAAAGGTAGGTTAACCTGCGCCTGTAAATCTGGAATGAAACATTTCCTTCTATGCAAAGACTAACCAATCAGGACTCAGGAATAAAGCTAAGAGTAAAGTAAGAGAATACTAACCATGATGATAGGCGACCCTCAACAGCACATGAGCGGTGTACAGACACAAGGCAGCCATGAAGGCGACGAGCACCAACGCTGCTGGCAGACCAGCCCGCTCCACTCCCCACGCCATCGTCAGTAGCGATGAGCCCATTATTGTGTTCCATACTGAGAAACTGCAGGTTACAAACACCATCAGACCGATCGGAAAGTTCATCTTGAAAAGGTTTATCTATTTCATAATTATTTGTTATGTTGTAAGTTTCTTGCCCGTTCTTCTAGGCTCTGGTCGCGTGGAACTGGCACCTAGAATCACCTAGTATGTAAGACGATTCTAAATGATCCTTGTGATTTTACTGAATAAAGTAATTTTTGACTTTGACTTTGACTTGATTTCCAGCCTCTGCCGCTAAGCACTGGTTTCCGCATAGCTGTGATACGATTTTAATGGTAGTTGTGGGCCGGGCGGCGGTAGATAGATAGATAACACTTTATTGCACAAAGAAAAATACAAAAAATCTTAGAACTAACTTAATTTAGTACAATGGGCGGCCTTATCGCTGATAGCGATTACTTCCAGGCAACCGTAGCATGGAAAGTTTCACGCGAAGTAGGTAGTAAAAGAAGGGGGTGGGGTGCACAAACGGTAGCAGTGCAGTGTCGGTCGGTAGGTATTGAGTACTACCACAGCGTGCGATAAGCGAATCGACCGTGCAAATGAAGTGAGCCAAACGTCTCAGTTTCGATATTGGCAAAAATGCTCATGCGTGTCTATCTGTTCTCTCTGTCGCATTTTTTATTCATTTTTTTTAAATAGTAGGTACCTAGTTCATATTTGTGTTTCAATTTTTGTGTATTAAATGTGGTTGTAGGATAGCAAAGATAGGAATGGGGTAAAGAATCACTTATTACCTACTAGGTACAAAAGTAGATTGGTAGGTAATAAAAATTGCTAAGAATACATGCTAATCTTAAATAACTTACTTACATGGTGATTAGTGAACTTTGTTTTTTTCTTTCAACATCTATTGACTTTTCAAACTGTTTGTTATAAGTGGCTAATATTGCACTTGCTGACAAATCTGCTGGGCCCTGATAAATAAAACATAGCTAATTACATAAATAATAAAACATAGCTAATTATACAAACATAATCTAGATAAATAGTACCCAAGAGTTTTAAACTACTTATATCACTAATTCACAGAGAATAGAAAATTGTACAGAAGCTCGCATTTAAAAATTTACCTCATTTCCTGTCGGACTAATGAAAAACTGACAATATATTTAGACGCTTTTTGCATAATGTACCTAAACTTTTTAAAGTTTAGGTACTTTCCTCAAAATATAAACTATGCATACAAGAACATAACAAGCTATAGATTAATAGAATAGGATCCAATCCAAAATGATGCAATCCATATCTTCGGTCCTGTCACTCCTGTCTATAGAGATCGAATCATTTTTAGTCATATTTTTGTGTAGTATAATATATATTTCGATTCACAAACTTAACTAAAACTTTATTTTTCAATACAAGAAATGCGACAAAATAAAACGCAGGCTTCTCAGTTAAAACCCCCCCAATTCTGATAGTTCGGGTCACGTGAAGTGGTCACTCACATGTTTGTCTGCGTGCCTCTTTCGGCATAACATACCGGTCAAACCTACTTTGTACGTCAAGCGCAATAATTATTATCTAAATACCTATTCACTTGACCTCAAGAAACTGACCTCGCGAATAGGGATTTAATATCGTTGGGAAGATAGACACCATTTATAACGGATATTTATTGCTGGTCTAGAAATAGAATATTGGTGTTGATGCTATTTGTTGCATTGTGACGTCTTATCGATGCCTTTGTTGACATAGGTACATACGTAGGTAGTAAAACGCGTCCATCATATGTTTCATCATTTAAATACCTAACAAGATAACACTCCCACTAATAAATAAATAAATACTGCTGGACAATCCACACAACATCATCTAGTCTCCAGCTAAGCAGAGCTTGTGTTATGGGTACTAGAAGACTGACATACTTAATACAATACATTACATAGATAAATATAATATCTGCAGATCGTACAAACATTTATCCCAAGGCTGGGAATCGAACCCGCAACCTCCGCGTCGCAGGCGGACCTTTGCCCGCCGTGCCACATCGATCGTCAATAAGTATAGTTTATCCAATTATGAAGCAGAAAAATGGTATACATTGAAGTGCTTACTAGAGAATCCCGGCTATCAGAGCTATCGTCGAAGGAGTTGTAGGCAGGCACCGGCGCCACAGTCGACAGCAGCGGCGCAGCCTCCATGCGGCTCATTTCGCTCCGGTAGCTGTGACTGACGCTGCTTGATGACGTAGAATACCTAATGTGAAAAACAAATTGGTCAAGTTAAATTTAGGATTGAGATCGAAAATATTAGAAGATAAATCGGAAATTTCCCCATTTGTGTAATATGCATGTAATATGCACAATAAAAATGATGTAAAGACCTGCATTGAGTGTAAAATGACCCCGATAAAAGAGTATCAAGTCACTGGCACAGGACATAATTTGCAGCTGCTTATGGCTAGCATATTACTTAAAATAATTAATGATTTATTATTAATAGAGATGACTTACTTGCTTCTACCGTACCTCTTCCTCTTCTCGTCGCAAAATTCACAGTCTGAATAATCAGAACATGCACTGCCAAAAACTCTAAAAAAATAATATTTTGATTAAATTTCCGGAATCGGTTCATCCAACACAGTAATATGTCGACAAATGAGATCACGGATGACGATCCATTATTATTAAATCTGTATTGATATGAGCTGGTGGGCTGTCAAGAGTGAAGGTTGCTTATCTCCGCAGCTATAAATGTAATTATTAGATATGGTCCAAATATTTTATATATTTCTAAGTGACTTATAATTCATATAATAATTAAAGCAAATAGCAATAGATGTAATTATCGTTAACTGTATTATTTTCTTACCTGACTACGCAGGTATTAAACTACTTTGGAGGCTAAGGACATGCGTGTGCGCATTATTTATAACACAATACTACTTTCCTGTACAAACCTAATCTCATTAAGTACAAAATTATATGACAAAAGTTTTAACCATCTAAGTAGATTATCTATTTATACACTATTATTATTCAAAAACTGTGGTTTGTCGCAGTAATGATTCCTATTATTAAAAAAATCGATAAGACACAGTCAATGTACGCAATACAACTGCTTGATTGACAACGGAGGTGAGGCACGAGGCTGAGAGATAATGACGTATCTTCTTGATCCCCGGCTCCTACACTTTATACGATTTTTTACAAAAAGGTAAGTATTGGTAGACAGGCGTCACAGCTCAGTTGGTAGTAGCTCTGCCTTCTATGTTGTTGGTCGTGGGTTCGATTCCCATCCAGAGAAAATGTTTGTGTGATGAAAATAAATATTTTGTTCTGTGTCTGGGTGTTTCTATGTATTCTATCAGCAGTGTAGCTCCTATAGTACAAGCTTTGCTAAGTTTGGGACTAGAGCGCGTTGTATGAAATTTCTGTGAATATTTATTATTATTTATTTATTATTTATATGACTTGGTAGATGCCGTTTTACTTTCTAGTAGGTAATTTATTGCAAACGGACTTTGTCGGTGACGTCTTATGAAATCTTTATCGGGATTTCATCATCCGATATTGGCGCCCGTCTATTCTTTTGTTTACGTAAACTGTATGGGACCTAAATAAATAATGCTGTAAGCCCCCTTTATCGTTTAGTTAATTTATTTGATCATGTAAGTAGATAAATAGGTTTATGTCAAGAATTAGGTGAGTATCGAATAGTGTCTGAAAACCTAAATTACCGACTTATTGTACAAAATTACTACATTAAAAGCTTAACACGTGCGACTACTTAACTATATGATAATTCTTAAAAAATATTGTTAAATTGACAACAAAAATGATAACAAAACAATATTTTACTTATCTCCTCTTAGTTATCAGCCGTTGAGCTTAATGTTTAGCTGATTAATGGTATTTATGATTTTTAAATGCTTGGTTCCAAATTTTACCGCGTTTTTTTAACATACTTACTAGCAAAAGAATTGGATCTACAAATGATCTCCTATCTTAGCTATTGTGAAAATTAAGTAGGTACCTACAACAAAAATTAACATCGGTCATTTTTGTATTTAACGTTTTCCTGTGAGGGGTGCAGGATTAGCGTGGTATTGACATGTAATGAGGGATGAAAATCTTACAAAAAAGTTACGCGGCTGGATTTGAAAGTAGAGGAAGTGGCTGGATTGTGTGAAAGAGCACAATAAATGTGAAAGGAGTAGACTCAGAGTTGGCGAATGATAGGACGATAGGAGTGGAAGAAAAAGACGTTGTGCCGACCCCGCTTATGGTGGGTTAAAGGTCGGGAAATGTTTGCCTATAATGCATAAAAAAAGACGTGTGTAGGTACCTAATGCTAAAAAAAAGTATTCTCCTCTCTGTCAGTCTACTGGGAATGTGCGACATCGCACTGCAATATACTTGAAATGCGTTGCTCCAGTAGTCCTAAAACCCATGCTTTTTTGTTGAGTTTTCACTAAATTCACATCAGATAAGTATTTAAACCCTTAAGGTACCTACATAGCATGAAAATATCTAAGTAAACTCACTCATAACTATCAGTTGATTGCACAGATCGCGGCGAACTAGGCTCATCCTCACAGTTTCTCCCAATATTTTTATTTAAAAATCTCATTTTGTATTGTTACGAGTAGCGTAACGCGCACCGCTACTCACAATAAACGCGATACGGTTATGACTAGCTGTGTGTTCTGTTGCTTCGAGCATAAAGCACTTTTCCGTTGTTGATACAAATATGTACCTACATTGATATTGATGTAGGTACGTTAGTCTGAAAAAAAAAAGATCTCTTTAAACTTTACTCGTAGTACTTGCTACTTTATATGTGTACAGGCATGTACCTACCTATTTGACGAATTTTGCTATGCAGATGTTGCTTAATATACCTATCCCGGTAGATATAATAATGAATACCTATAGCAATACACTATAAAACTACACTTTGCCAAATTAATATTGGTATAAAGTATGTAGATTATTTTAGAGAATTTATTGTGATTTGGCGTGAGTTTAAGTTTGTATTAAGTTTCAAAAATAACAGACAAACATGTAAGACAAACACATTTTATTATTAGAGAAAAGATAAAAAAATATTAACCTTTTTATCTCAAACAACGTAAATATGTCTCTTAATGAGGTATGTTTTATGCCATCCTTATTAATTGATAAAACAATGTAGATTTATGAACCTTTGTTTCATCAGAATATGTTATGGAAAAAAAATATGCCTAAGACAAAGAGAAAAGAAAATTTAAAACAAAAAACATTTATTTACATTTATAATTAACATAAATAGTTCACAATACATACCATTAGCCCAAAAATTTAGAAATTTAAGAGAAAAATATTTTTAAATACAACAGCGCTTTTTGAAGTTAATTTCACATCTGACAAATGCTTGATAAATTCCAAAAACTTTAAAACAGATCATATCTTATGCAAATTAAGATAAAAAATCCTTCATAATAAATAATAGCAGTAAGAAGAAAGAGATAAAGCATGTAGATCTTAAATAAAACATTTAGCCCCACAAGGCGAAATGTAACAATCCAACAGTAAACTAATTAAGTCTCTAATCCCAAACTAAATTTGTACTTCAACATTACAATGACCAAGAAGAAACAAATGTGTTGACTAAAGAACCTAAAGATATACAATTAGGTATTAATTAGCTATAACTAACAACGCCTTTCTACTTATTGTTAATTTTATTCGCACATCATCGGCTGAATGACTTATTTTGCCGGCTTGTTTTTTTAAATTTAAACATTAAAGCCCATTTTTCTCATACAAGCTTTATGCTCTTCGATAAGCGGTCCGCAGTTCTCTTCACCATTTTCTATGATGCTGAAACAGAAAAGAATACCATATCAATGCCAGACTTTCGACAGGCGTCACAGCTCAGTAGGTAATAGCTGCAGCAGCAGTTAATGTTCAGCTCCTACTTTTTGTTGAATTGTATAATTCTTTAATATAATATAATAAGAAGCGACATTCTACGGAGTGTAGCTGGCAAAAACTGGATGAGAAGAGCCAAAAACCGGACTCAGTGGCGTTTCTTGGGAAAGACCTACGTCCAGCAGTGGACTGATATAGGTTGATGATGAATATAATAAAATTGTTAAAACAATAAAATATTTCTGATTTAAATTCTGATAATAATGTTGATTAAACCTTTGATAAATTACATTGCTAGGTCTGGTCTGCATAACCTTACGAGGTCATAATTATGACGATATGTTTTGAACATAGTACTTATTCACAATGTTTTTGCAAGAGATTATTGCGTAATGGTAATATTCCTTTGCAGGATCAAAATAACCTTACCATGCATCTCTCACTCGCTTGGTTTCCGGGCAGGCGCAGCACGGTTTCAGCTTTGGCTTCTCAGTATTAGCTGATACTGGCTCTGGGATTTTTACTTCAACGGCTTTTGCACTTGCATTGCCCATCTTAGAAATAAATCAGCGGAAAACTGATGCAATGCTATTTGGATTCGAAAAAAACGCGATACATACAAACACCACGAAAGATGTCTTCTTGTTTTTGACTTTGACATTTAATAATATATGACTTTGAGTGTTGGCTACATATATACAGTGAGCCCGTAGTCAGAGTTTTATTAGTACAAGTCTCGAGTCTCGAAAACTAGAGCAATACGAAATCTGGTCGAAGGTTTGCTCCTTATATTTGCCAGACAAATACAAACACTTTAGATATCTGAATCTACACTAATATAACATCTTGTTGGACTTTCTTAAAGGTTTGCGATGATACAGCTACCATTAGAAAATATGAGAGTTGGATAAATAAAATGAAAACACCGGAGATAATTATTTCAAAAAACTCTAATTGGACAAGCAAACTAAAAAACAATCGTGCAAAACTTCCTTTGGGCAGGAACACTTTAGAAAAATAAAATCTACTAAACAAAACATAAACGCAATTAATATTCTCTTAGAAAACGTTTAAGTAGATACTAAATCTAAGCGAAATTAATTTGTAAAATTTCATAATTTAAGAAGATAAGTCTATCTCCCAATCAAGCCTTCATAAGGATCGATTACAAATCAAAAGTTCATGATTAAAACATAGTACCCGTACAAGTTATCCGGAAAATAATATAAAGTAAATGAATTGATACATAACTCCTTGGTAAATAAATGATATAAAATAAAAATAAAATGACAAACTGACCGCAATAGTTATGTAGCAAAAAGATACTTAATTTCCCAAAAAAATCATCGCTAAAACACATAGGCATTCATTTAAAATTAACATGTTAATATGGTTAAAATCAAAAATGCACACTTAAAATCTAATACATGGTACTTAATTACTATTGATTCACAGAAAAATATTTAAAAAATGTTAACTGATTAAAACTTGCAGCTTGTGACTTGTTGTTTTATAAATTGTCACAGTAGTGAGAGCTGATACTTAAATATTATTTTAGTCGTATATAAAATCAAGTCATTATCAACGGTCCAAGTGTTTCGATGTATTGATTCATGGTTAGTCAATCGCCATAATTATCCAGAATTTAAGCTGAAAAAGTTTTCTCTGATTATAGATTTCGAAAGCTGTTTAGCTGTATTTTATAAAGAATATCAAAGTTTTTCAGCTTAGTTTCATGTATATGCCCCCTTACAAACCATATTAAATAATATGAAAGAGAAAGAATGCAACTGGCGATACTCACTAGTAAGTGATGACATCATAATCAAACTGATAAAAGATAAAATCAACGTACAAACTTGGTCGAATAATAGCTTCGTTATAAAACATAGTAAAATGTGTTAAAATCAAAAAATAAAACATGCTTCTTATATACCTATGATTAAAATTACAAAAACTTAAAATTATTTTTTACGGCACTCGGCCGGTTTACTTCAACAAATTGTTTTATATCTAGAGATCAAATTGTCGTAACGCTTTCAGCATCATTAAAATATGCGAAACTTAAAACTAATTACTACATTTTCATAGAATCTCATAAAAATCAACTTTAAAAAAAACAACTTGATACAAACTCATTCAGACAGTCCTATCAACGTCCAACTCGATCGAACTGAATTTCATATAAATCAATATAAAAAATGTAATCCCCTTTACGTAGCTCTGGTTTTTCAATTTAAACCACTTGTCTTTTCTCTTGTACGTGACAAAATAAAGTTCAATTTTTTTTAAAATTACCTTCGGGTAAAGGGGTTAGAACTCATTTACTTACCGCTAATAACAGAGTATATTAAACTATTTTACTCTTAAATTAATGGCACGTAATGATTCAGTCTTATGAGCTTGAATTAATCAGTCTCAAGTTTAAGAGATTTGAGTATTGGATAGCGCAAGATTTCAAATTTTTACTGTGTAATTGGTCGCGCGTTATCGTATTTCATATAAATTTTCTATAAAAAACATTAAAAAAAAGGCATAGATCCTCGGGTTCATCAAAAGATACCTAATAAGTACTTGAAAACACGATCGCGCAACCATTTGCAACACTAACAATTTTTTGAAAACTTTAGTTTAGAGGGTATTTTCATTTTTACTTTGCCTACTATAATAGAACATATTGGTCTGAAGCACAATGAAATACTTTTTACCCAGGTATTGACTTGATTTCCATGGAAGATTTTTTTTTAAAACAAAAGACGGAGGATTTAAAAAAATGAAGTCAGATTCTTTTTTTTTAATCTTCATAGGCGCAAAACATGGCCAGAAAAAATAAAAAATAAGAATTATTTTTAAATTCCTCGTAGGTTACCCTCTAAAGAGTTCAGCTATCCATTACGCGTGTAGTGGTAGTGAACTACCATTTGTCTTGTGGTAACGCAGCCGGGTTGTAATGAGGAGGCGATTTGATCAGCTTCCGTTCAGCCCCGGGCGCCGCTGATGGCTTGTAGGAGCTCGCTTGTTTTTGAAGATCTGAGGAGAAAGGATTTAAAACTCTTAGGTTTCATTAAAGTTATTTTTTTCTATCGCAGGCCTTGAGCGTGGAGACGGAATCCAGAAATTCCGTAATGAAATAACCGAACGAAAATAACCTATCATTGCGCATGCGTAATCAACCAAAAAATGTTATGCAATAGCTTTACCGCGGCAGTCCCCGAGACTACTAAAAAGAACAAAAGACTAACATTTAACATTTTTTTCTAACATTTAAATAGTTTTAAAGCACGGCCAAATATTGCAAGTAGCATATACTCATCTGTAGGATGTCTTATCTACCGTATTCCTTATCGAGTTCCAAAGGATGTTCACAAGCTTACAGTTTCTAAATGCTGCTTTTTGGGAATGGATCGATTACTTTGAAAAATACTAAGATTAATGTCATGCAATTACCTGCAATGATGAGCAGCATTTTCCTGCGAGCTCCGAAAGCTGTCACGCCAATCGTCACGAGGTCGGCTTCGTTCAGAGACGCGAACGTAGACAAATCTAGCTCGTGCTTCTTGAACAGATCTGTTCAATATGGACAACACTTTACACAACACAGATTTTATTAACTTTGCTTTTTTTTGTTAGGTTTAAAGACTTTATTTATTTTCTCATAAAAATTGGGTATCAATGTTGTCCAACCAGGAAACGCTAAAATGTTAGTCACATCTTATTTTTATTATTAATGTATCTGTAATTTTTGTCATATCTAAACTAATATTATAAAGAGGGAAGATTTGATTGTTTGTTTGTTTGCATCGAATAGGCTCCGAAACTACCGGATCGATTGCGAAAATTCTTTCACTGTTGTGAAGCTACATTATATGTGCTGAACATAGGCTATATTATAATGATATTTTTTATATAGGCTACCCGTGCGAAGCCGGGGCGTACTACTAGTCTTAAATAAATTTCATTTCAGAATAAAGAACCTCTTGATGAAATATTGGCTTACCTATGTATTTGTTCAAAGCTCGTTCTTGCAGCAGCTCGTACAGTTGTCGGTAGCGGCAGGCGGGGGGTGCGGGCGGGGACGCTGCGGCCGCGGGGGAGGGGGTCAGGCCGGGGGGCGAGCGCAGGGGGGACGTTATGTTGGGCCGCACCAACTCGGAGCGGTTCCAACCCTTTTCAGGCTGGAGACAAACAGATTTGATGATAAATCTGCTAAATCCTTAAACTTGTTAAAATATGTAGCGCCATCTGTCTCGCTACATGATGAACTGCATTTTTTAGGCACTGAGTATTTTAATTTTATTCTCTAATCAAGAGAATAAAATTAAAATCTAGAATAATTTCCACATTTTTGTGAAATCAAAATTGACTTTATTGAATAAAACGCTGATAATCAAAATATCAGATATCCATACATAAACACCCGATCCGATTTCACTTTCGAGAATAAAACCGTATAAAACTCAGACTAAGGGCTATGGAACCAATTGACGTGTTAAAAACACTGGCTGGTTGGATTGTCACAGTGTAAAGAATGTTCAAATTATGCTATGATTGACTGTCGTCAATATAAAATCTTGTGATAATAAAAAGCTACTTAAGCAATTTCAAACCGTAATGTTATGATAATTATATTTAAAATTACACTTACCTATGGCAATAAATAAAACATAAAAAGTAGTAGTCTCAAAGAACACTTACTGTGGTCATAACATCATTGCCCTCATTCAAGTTTATAGGTCCAGGGGAGGTGTGGCTAAAGTAATACCCCGACCAGCGAGGTGTAGGTATTCTATACCCGGAACCTACAGTTTCACGCATCGCCTGCAAATAATGGTCCGTTTAGAGGGGAAAGTGGGGAGTTATAGGGTTCTGTAAAGGGGGTTAGTCAGTTGGATGTTACCGCATAGTGGTGTTGGAAGAGTGCTCAGGTTATCATCACAAAATCTTAGCAATTAGGTGCATTAGTATAAACTCATGGTCGCTTTATACAGAGCTATCTATCCTTAAAACCCCAGCGGAGCTATGTTCGGATCATAATACCCATTAAGAATTATTTTTATATCTTAAAAGATTTTTGACGTGACAACGTCTTATAATTCGATAGAGCCGGCTGCACGCACGAAAAAACATGACTCATGAAGCGTTCCGGCGTTCCGGCGTTCTGAGGCGTTCCAAGATAAGATAAGATACGATTGACGTTGTCACGTTCAACTATCGTCAGTAAACCGACTTTACAGACAACCGCTTTTTTTTAAGTTTTTTTTTATAGGTATCTTAGTACAATTGTATTTTTCTCTATGCTATCGCATCCCACTGCTGGGCAAAGGTCTTAACCAAGTCCTTCCACTAATTCGTCTCGAAAGTATCTAGGTCGGCCTCGACGCCGTCTTCCGTCTTCAGGCATGCATGGTGGCTTTCGCCAACTATTGGTTGTCAAAGGAACAATAAGTTATTATCTTAAGTTTGATGAAAAGTGTAAAAACCTTGCTAGCATCCGACTTCATCTTCCTATATTCGGAGAGGGGCGACAGTTTGAGAGTCTCCAAAGTTTTCTTTTCACAGCCCGGCGCTCGACGCTCCGATAGAGGCACATCTTGGATTAGATTCGCTAGTTCTGTAACAATTTGTGTTATTAGTTCTGCCTGTGGGTCGTGGATTCGATTCCCATCCAGGGAAATGTTTGTGTGATGAACATAAATATTTTGTTGTGTCTGGGTGTTACTATGGATTCTATAAATGTATTTACAAAAAATAAATGTAGGTATATAAATATTACGCCAGCAGTTTAGTTTCCATATTACCTACAAGCGTTGCTTAGTTTGTTACTAGTGTGACACAATAAAAAAATTAGGCATTTGCATGCCTGGGGATCGAACTCACAACCCACATCACCGAACAGTCAGAGCAATATGCGACAGCTACCCTGTCGGTTATTGCTAATTCGGTTATTAACTGAAATTGATTGATATAAAAATAAACTTACAATGACCTCAAAGTTTTTTTAAGCCATGATGGCCCACCTGATGTAAAGTAAGTTTACCTTGTTGTGAGCGATCGTTCTCTGAAGACGGCGTGGGGCTATGCCTCTTGCTTATCGGAGACATTGACGGTGAAACTACGTTGCTACCATCTGCGCCTAAAACACACATATAAACTTATTTTTTTTTTATTTAACCATGTATCACATTAAATTACGTAGGTACCTACTTACATTAAGCAAATTGTTAAAAAATAAAACCGGCCAAGTCCGAGTCGGACTCGCGCACGAAGGCTTCTTTACCAGAATATCACGTTTTAGTGTAAGAATCTAGAAATAGTTGTTTATATTTGTTTTTATAGAGGTAACAGATACACATCTTTGAAAATTCCAAATCTCTAGCTATCATGGTTCATGAGATACAGCCCGGTGACAGACGGACAGACGGACAGACGGACAGACGGACAGACGGACAGACGGACAGACGGACAGACGGACAGACGGACAGACGGACAGGCGGACAGACGGACAGACGGGCAGACGGACAGACGAATAGATGGACAGCGGAGTCTTAGTAATAGGGTTTCTTTGGGTTTAATAGGGTTTAAAAATATGAAACCGGTCTACTCTGTAAAAAGTTCTGCGTTGTCTTATATTAAAAAAATATAATACACGTGCCAAGTAAGCACTTACCGGATATATTCTGTGTGTCGAGCGACACGGAGCTGCCCGTGAAGTTACTCTGGTACCCGCTACTCGCCTGCGAGCTCGAGTTCAGCAGCTGACTTAAAGTCGTCTGTGTATCAACAAAATCATTCATATTCAGCCATTCTCAAGAGCTTGTTTTAGCTATTTTATTGGGAAGAATCATGATAATTGGTTAAAATAATTTGAAAACATACGATTTTTTCGGAGAGAAAATTCCCGTCGCTATTTTTAAGACTTTGACAAGATGCTCAAACGTTTTTGTGAATGCAAGACAAGGAAGTTTTAGAGAAAGGTTGCATATATCAAAAAGTTTTTGCTAAAACCTTCCCAACTTAGTCCCTAACTAACCAAAATTGTACTGTAAGTATAAGATCTAGAACAATCTAGAACAATCTTTTTGCATTCACAAAAACGTTTGAGCATCTTGTGATCGGCTTGTTTGTGATAGAATAAAATACTTACTTATATAGATATTTTTTTTTGTAATACCTACATCCAAACATTACAAGATAC
Source organism: Ecliptopera silaceata (assembly GCA_932527185.1). NCBI lineage: Eukaryota > Metazoa > Arthropoda > Insecta > Lepidoptera > Geometridae > Ecliptopera > Ecliptopera silaceata. Next base: position 9,280,535 of record OW052207.1, on the reverse strand, counting down.
AAGATATTTATTTTGCCAAAATAAGTGTTACAAAGGTCTTAAAATTAGGGAGGCACTTAAAAACTTATTCACCTTTTTCAGGTATCGTAAAAAAGGGTTGGGCGCTTAAACATTATATTATATAGGTACTATATAGGAACTATATTATGCTTATATTATTATTTATATAACTAGTTAACATTTTAGGTACTTAATAGCTCTTAATATATTAGTTAAATAAGTCTAAGTATCACATTTTTGTTTAGTAAAAATTACAATTATAATAAGTTGGGTGTCATTTCTCGAAATATTCTTCAATTGAGTAAAGGCATCTTTTAATTAGGTATGATTTTAATCTTCTATTGAATGTTGTTATTTCCGTTTCATTTTTTATATCGTTTGGTATATTATTAAAGATTTTGACTGCCATGTAATAGGGACTTTTGTTTAGCATTTTTATTCTAGAATATGGTAAATAGAGTTTGTTATTAATTCACGTCACTAGAGGATTCGATCCCGGTCCATTTTTTCTAATCCCGGGATTCGGGATTTTCAACAGTTAATACCGGGATCCCGGGATAATCCCGGGATTGTATTGGTAATAGACAGTGGTAGCAAAATAAAAGTAAAACATATCACAATTAAACTTACATTTTATATCTTTACTTAAATCTTCAAAACAAAACAAAATTATAATTTCTAATAAAATTGACAAAGTAGGCTCTTTTAGAATAGTTTAATGATTATTGCATATTTAGTTTATTTTATTTTACAATAAACTTAAAAAAAACAACTTCTTAAAATTTGTCTAAAGAGATAAATGTTAATAGGACTCATATTTTTAATAATAAAAATCAATGCCACGTTTCGTTGTTATTTTATAACTCAAGAACGGGCTCACCTATCCAAACCAAATTTTCAAGCTTTATTCGGACTAATTAGCAGATGGTTTATGTAAAGTTTGCTTATAATCTGTCGACCTTTAAGGCGGAACAGAGTTCACCGGGTCAGCTAGTTTTTAATAAAAAAGACAACAAACTATTATTCAATTATGTAAGCCACGAAAATAAAATCTACTAGCTGACTCGCGCCTACTTCGTTGGGCATAATTCGACCGTTTTTTCTTCGATTCACTTTTCAAAACGGATTAAGCCTAAAGCCTTTTTATTTTTCGTTCTTTTATATAACCTGCGACACTTAGCAATGATGTCACTTTCTATTGGTGAAAGAATTTTTTAAATTAGTTCAGTAGATCCCGAGATTACCCCTTACAATTCAACAAATACACAAACTTTACCTCTTTATAATATTAGTATAGACTAGTAGATACATATAGATGAAATAACAACGCATCCAACGTCTCATCCGAAAGCAAACTTTATATGTTGCACAAATATGACTTTTAACGTCAAATGAAAGTAAGTGCGTTTTGTTTCACGCACATTTTTGTTGATTTTATTAAAAAATATATAAATCCCGAAAATCCCGGGATTCATTGAATTAAATCCCGGTATTTTCGGGACTAAAATATGATCGGGATCCCGGGATCCCGGTTTTCGGGATCCCGGGATCGAATCCTCTACACGTCACACAAACGTTTGTTCTCAGTGGGGATCACAACTTCTACATGGAAGAGGGAACTTCTAGAAACTAAGCTATCACGCTGCCACGTTATATTTTTGATGGTGGGAGGCGGTGGCTGACCGAAAATACTGGAAGAGTAGGGGGGAGACCATTCCCCAGCAGTGGGAAAGTAAATAAATTGGTAATGTAAGTAAAAACCATATAAATAAATAATTATCTAAGTAAATAAATAAATACTTACAGGTCTTCCTTCAGCATGCATCTGTTGGTATTGAGGTTGCATCATCATCTGCTGAGGAATTCCACCCATATCGGCTCCATTGGTCATCGCTACAATATAACATAACTTACGGTCTATCTTATAAAACGTAAGCGCAGACTTGATGTATTGATTACAGTACGTAATGATGACATAAAGTCAACGCTAACTTTTTATAAGATAGGGGGTTAATCTTTAAACTTATCATATTATCACAAATAAACCTATACTAATAATAATATAATTGGCTAGATTTAATTGTGATTGCTGTTGGTTTTCTAGAAAAAAATAAAATAAAACTAAGCCTTTGACCAAATTGCTTAATTAATAAAGTATTTGAGTGTTACTGGTTTAGAAAAATACTGCGTGTATTCGAAACTAGATCTACCAACGCACTAACTTAAAACCTAAGCTTAGATTATGGAATTCTAATCTGTTAGAAACTTTACGACAATTGTAACTAGGTTGACTGATAAAAATGTCTATGACGACTAAGTAATAGGTACAGTATTACATTATGTACCCACATTTTAAAATACATATGAAACAGTTGAGCTACCGTTGCAAACGATTTTTGGTACCAATCGGAAGCTTATGTAATCAAAATAGTGTCTTGAATTATTTCAATATTTTTTTACTTTTACGATAGAACCGGTAGCTCAACAAGCTCTGCTTAGCTTGGGGCTAGGTGATGTTGTGTGGATTGTCCAGCATTATTTATTTATTTATATAATATAAGGAAAATATAATATGCATCATATAATACTCACGATTCCAGGACCCGCCTTGATTCTTGTACATCACAGAATTAGGGTTCGGCACCGTTAAACTCGGATAATGGAACTGGCCGGCTCTCGGCTGCGGCGAGGGAACCAACCACGAATTGGGGTACACCGGGGGGGTTATCGCAACAGGGGATAGGGGGCTCGGATACCCCCCTGGCGTGGGGGGATTGTGGCCGTAAGGACTCAGCTCGAAGTTCATGCTCATGTTGGATACGTAAGGGGAGCATGGGGAGTTTGTGATGTTGTGTGTTGGGGAGAATGGGTTGAAAACGCCGAAGTTCGGGACAGTGTTGCCAGATATGGCGGGGATGTTGTACGATTCGGGAACTTCTGCGGTTATAACCGGCTCCTTCCCTCCCAGGAGTTCGCGACGAGCCTCGTAGATGTCACCTGTGGAATAATTTGTTTGAACAGATTCAGCTTATTTAACCTTATAACCTTAATAATAAATTAAACTTTATAAACCAAAAGAATAATTTTAGACTCGATTGATGAAGTATCATTGCAATAGTAGAGACTGAAGGGTAGAAGTGTAAAAAAATAAAATAATCCCTCTTCTTCAAAACTATTTAAATTAAAACTTATAATAATATGACAAGTAGTTACACTAATTACATACAAGCGACAATTTTGTATTTGTACTAGTTTAGCAGCATCAGTCTATAAAGGCACGGATCTTTTTAACTGCATTAACGGAACCAAGCTTTTTACGACAATTTATAAATATTATTTTATTTAAAGTACTCGTAATACCTAATAAATATTTATCGCACATCGCTCAGAGTATTGTTAGTACAATATTATGTGGTACTGTGTTTGCATAAACAGTTTTTGTTTCCTTGACCTTAAAATTTTGGCATTTATCCGAATTTCGTAACCTTCATCAAATTAATTTATCACCTTGGCACACAGGACACTTCCTCAGTGGATTTACTCTGCGAGGTAATGCATTTAGACAACCCTGTTCAACGGCGGATCCAGGGGGGTCATGAGGGTCATGACCCCCCCCCCCCCTGAGCTGGTTCCAGGACTTAGGTGGACTAATATTTGAACATTTATTACATTATCAAAATTAAATTACAAGTTCTTGACTTGACCACGACTATGTGACCCCCCTGGCGCCAAAGCTGGATCCGCCCTTGACCCTGTTCTTATCTGTTTATTTTGTTATTTATAACTAAAATCTATATTTCATGAAGATATACTTAGTCCTTTCAAGATATTTTGGTTTGCAATTGTCAGAAAAATAACAATTAAGTTTGAGTATTTTAAGTCTTCACGTAAAATCTAGGGGCACAGAAGTGCCAGCATTCAACTTAATAGTCACTTATAGATAGTACTAAATTAACTGATTTGGCTTTTATTAGAGGATATATCTCCTACGAAAGGGGAAGATCTTCCACGTTGAGTGGCTCGACCTTTGGCTTGGGGTCCGAGAACCGATGGATCGTTAGATGTTAATGTTCAAACTCCGTGATAACCACGTTTCTGTGCCATCTGTTGGTATGTTGCGTAGACTACGATGCAGTTTATCATAGTAGCGATATAGATGGCCTTACACATTCGATTTAACACTTAACGAGACGATTCTAAATGATCCTGGTGATTTTATTGAATAAAGAAACATTTGACTTGACTTGACAGCAGAACGCTGTTGGCTAATTACACGTTTTCAGAGATTCTTGATTAGGTTACAGAGATTTATAACATACCAGCACATCTCTCGATGCCTTTAATGACGACAGACGCGATCCCTTGCTTGGGTTTCCGGCGGATGTTGATGAACACGTTGTATTTCTGCATGAGTGAGGCGGCTGCCTCGTTTTCGATGCGGCAACACTCTTCGGCGACGTCGAATATCACCACTAAGGGTAGACTGCCCTGTGGGGGATATTTGGGTAAACAGGTGTTTCAGTACTAAAATAAAGCCGGCCAAGTTCGAGTCGGACTCGCGCATAAAATGTCCCGTAGCCAAAATCACGATTAATAAGAGCCTCCTTAAATATGAATTTAATTAGTTTATTTGTTTAACTGTTGTAAAAACTAACTCTTAGACTATCACGTTAATTTGTATTTATAGGAATACTATAATAGATTATGGAAATTACCAATATTTGCACACATGAAATTTATTGGTAAAATAGAATGTGTGAAGCTTATTTGTTTTTATGAATAGATACTTTATGTAAGTACTATCGGTTGTATAATTTTAGTTCACACACAGAGTGAATAAAAGATTCGTTATCATTTTCGATAATGATTTGAAATGCGCTCACAACAGGTAGGTACATTATTAGGTCTGTAAGATATTAGGGAAATAAAAAAATTCATTGACTTTACATTTTAAAACTATATCAATAAATTTACAATTTCGAGGGTAGAAAAAAAAAGTCCAGCTAAATAATACTTACAACAAGTTGCTGTCGCGCTGCGTAAACGTCGTTTATAAGTCCGGTGATGGTGACACAAGATTTGCGAATCACAGGGATGTTGGGATCATCTGCGTCCGGGAACATTATCTGGGTCTTCGTACCTTTCATTATGATCTGAATAATATTAAAATTAATTAGACGAGAAAAGAGTAGAAGGAGGAAAGGGAGGCCTTTACCCCGCAGTGGGACGACTAAGCTAAATAATATAATAATTAAATGAGACTGGCTAATGCCCGCGACGACGTCTTGCTGATCCAAATCAGTACCAATCGGAAGCTTACCCAAGACACTGGCTGCATTGCCGCGCTGAATAGCAATAGGGCCAGATACTCACCAGCCCTCGGGTCACGCGTCGCTTCGACTAGACGCCCAGAAATAATTTTGAAAACGCGGTGGACCTCGGTACCCCACGGACCTAGAGTCTCGACCCCAAGAGGAGCAAATATGTATGCCCTGTCGAGACCGGCATATTTGCGTCTCTTGACATCTAATAAATAATAATTAGTGTAATATAGTGGCACCTTCAATTGATCAGCTCCACGGCCGACCACCACGCTGTGGTGCATCGGAGATATCTCGAGCGACATTTGAACTTGAGTTTGGCTCTGCAAATAAATCATTGTATTAGAATCTCGATCTATTCAAGTCTATAGTCAAAACAGTAGTAGGTATGTTTTGTTGTGTGTATTTCGGGAATTAACACTTCCATTAATTTTAACCTAACTTTTGATTAGCAATTAGACAATTTATTTTATTTCTTTATGGCACAGAAATAAAACTATACAATGGGAAGACCTCAAGCAATATCTACCAGCCTTAGATTACCATTGTAATTACATAGATTACCACTAAATAACAACTTACCCCTAAATTGACAATGTAAATTGCAAATTCACGCTAGATTGACAAATTACTGAATTGCAACTTACCGTTAGGATGCAACTTGCAACTTACCACTAGGTTGCAACTTGAAACTTGGAGCTAGGTTGCAAGTTACCATTAGGTTGTAACTTGACACTTACCGCCAAATTGCCGCACATGTAATTCATGAGCAGAGAAGTAGCCTCCATAGTGGCTTGCACCTCCCATTGCACCCCTTTCACTACCAACAGATTTGCGTGCAGTTTCGGACGGTTACGCAGCATTACCTTTTAGAACAGGATACATATTAATATTTTTAATTATTTAAGCTTCTTTCGAGAAGACGAAGAAGATGGTTCTTTGTCTTGGTCGAAAACAAGACTGTAAATAGCCTCCGGTAGCTTATACTATATAATAAATCCTTAAAGTTAGTGGAATTAGGAGTAAGTGGCGTAGTTGGTTACCACTATAAGTTTTAGAAAAGCTCGTGCTAGCTTCTTATTGTAAACGTAGCAAAATATTTCGAGAGATTTTTTAATTTGATGTTTACTAACTTTACTAAGTAAAATATTTGTCACCGTCACACCATTCGATGATCCTGCTTACCTATGTATTTACCTTCTTCAACAAAGAATACAATTAAAAATAAGTACCTTACCTGCCTACTTAGGTATAATACGCATGTAGTTGTAATTTTTGGCAAGGAAATGTGTCGAATCCTTGACCGATCTTTCAATGTAAAAACATGGAATAACTTATCAATGTAATGCCATTGATTTTAAAAAAGGACACGCTTATATCCTCATGTCTTGTAGATAAGTAGGTAAGTACTTACTTTTTAGTAGTAGTAGCTCTGCCTTCCATGCTGTGGATAGTGAGTTCGATTCGATAGCAAGAGCAAATATTTGTGTGATGAACTTAAGTATTTTTTCTGTGTCAGGGTGTTACTATGTAGGTGCATGGAAAGAGCCTCCTCGTGGCGCACACCGGTAACAGCTAGGCACGGTAAAGCAGTGTCTAGTCTGGCTAATCTTTCCAACACGATGCTACAACAAAATACAGTTGTAGCATCGACACGATAAGAAAGAACTATGTAAGTATGCTAAGCATGATGCATGTATTAAGAAAAAAATAGTTTAATCAATTTAGTTTCTCAAGTACAAGCTTTGCATAGTTTGGGTCTAGAGTGTGATGTGTGAATTGTCCATGAATATTTATTTATGTATATTTTTTATGCATTGTAGGCAAACGCTTGACCGCAATCTCTGATGTTAAATGATGATGCGGCCTACGGTGTAACGCGTTTGCCTAGATAGAACCTATTCACTCTCCTCTTGAAAATGTCTATTATTGTCCATACACATTTATTCGCTATACTGTGACGCCTGTCATGTCACTTCTTCTTCTTCTTCGTGTCGTTGATAAACCATTTTAAGAAAATCACCAAGGTTAGACCACCGTTGTGTCTGTTGAAGTCTCACCTGTACATTATACTGTTCCTGTATCTGCATCACGTATGGTGAGGTGATGTCTGGTAGAGGCTGGGTTGGAGCCACTATGGGCAGCTCGAAGCAAAATACTAGCGGGGTCAGCGCCTAGGAGTTATTATATACAAAATTAATAATACAGACTTCAATTATTGACAAGTATGTGTATAATATAAATACATTTATAAATATTACTCAATATTATTTTTTAATAAAATTTATATAGGAGCACCTATAGAGTAAGTATGTTAATATATCAATCGCGGCGTAATCGTTATAAACCCGTTGGTTGTAGGTTCGATTTCCACTTGCCTATGATTTTAAATAAAGGTTCGTTATTGAAGTGTTATATTCTTAATCTATTATTTACACAATTTTATTATCAAAACACACCAAAGATTGCTTTTAGAATATACCAGGGTCCGTTTATCATTCAATAATGTTATTTTTCTCGTTCCAAAGTGCAACTTTATTTACATTTGATGAATTATAATTTGGATTAGTAGAACTATCTATAGATTGATTATTCTGATTATTCTGACAATGTACATTTTGTAAATACTGTATAGTCGTAAGTTGCATGGAAAGAGCCTCCTCGTGGCGCACACCGGTAACAGCTAGGCACGGTACAGCAGTGTCTAGTCTGGCTAATCTTTCCAACACGATGCTACAACAAAATACAGTTGTAGCATCGACACGATAAGAAGAAGAAGTCGTAAGTTTGTTTGTGAACGTAAATAAAGTGCAACTTACTCTAACACGAGCCCTGGCTCGTTCCACGCGCTCCATGTCTCCGGCGATGGAGACCTGGTTACTCTTCTCGACGGCGCTGGTGCGGTTCGAGTCCGGGAAGTGGATGTGGCAGCCTGTCTCCTCCATCACACGTTTGATTGTCAACCCTCCCTGGGAGGAAATAAGGATTACTTTATAAATTGCCGTTGTGGCGCGGCGGGCGATGGTCCGCCTGCGACGCGGAGGATTGCGGGTTCGATTCCCGCCTTGAAATAAATGTTTGTACACATGTTTGTGGTAGCTGCATATAAGATCTAAATTGTATTACCTAAGTACAATGATTAATTCAGTGCTCATATAATATATTTCAGGCACTATCAGCGTTCTATAAGTCGGGACATACGTCACAAACAAGTGGCCTCTTAGACTTTGTTTAAAACTAGATTTATACAAAGGCCTCATATTTTTTATTTTTTTTTATTTAACTTTCAAACAGAACGTCTGTATGTACGTACATTTTATAGTCTGCAAATTAGTTAGTTTGAAGAATAATTGCAGGATTTCAGGGGCCATGGATACACGTTTATAAATAGGTACCTAACTAACCATTTTATTACGAGCAATAATAAAACATTAGGGGCCTAGTGGTTCAGTGTGCCTTAGACCATGGATTCTCATCCAAAAATCCTACAAAAGCTATCTAAAAGAATCAGATTGTTAACTAAAAATGTACTCGACCGGAAACTATTATATACCTAGGGTATTTTTTATATACTTAAGGTACCCATGCTTGTTTACTTTCTAGTAGACGAAATAAAATCTTTACTCACTTTTCCAATGATATGCGAATGATCCGTGTAGCTGACGTCAATTTTCATAGTAACACGGTTGCTCTGCAAGAAAAAAATATTGTGTTTTTTACATTTTCCTCGCAAAGTTCAACTTAGGTATACAGGTTTAAAAATAAATTACAAAATCGCTGTAGGACGTGACAGTCTTTAATGCGGGTGTTCGATTCCTGGAGCGAGACTCCTGTTTAATTGAAGGTCAAAGCCTGCCAAGAGCCTGATAATAATCAAATATGTTAAATACCATAACGGTTGCATAATGCTATACCTACTGGTTGTCCATCACTTAGGGTAGGTTCCTCTTTGACTATGACTTTGAACAAACACAGGTAAAAAGAGAAAGAAGTGACAACAAAACGGTACCTAGGTACTTGACATAATTTATAATTTATTATGTAAAACGTACCCGAGTGTCCAGCAACTGCATAATTTTCTCTCGAGCGAGTTTCACATCATCAGGTCGACCAGCGATTCTGACATGAGGATCTATAAGCATTTACAATCTAAATAGATGCAATTTCAAACACTTCTTTTAAACCACTTGGTAAAAAACTTACCATTTCCTGTATAAAAATCACAAAACTTGTTAATACGTATTTCTTTGATAACATCATATAATCCATTACTGTTATTTTCTGTAAAAACCATTGTTAATTCATTTATAATACGTAGAAATAAATATAAAGATTATTTTTTGAGCGCAATATAACGGACGCGCGTCCCAATTTTTATAAAATTCGTAAAATCCGCCAGACAGGCGCCTGCGGCGCCGCCAACGCCAGTCTTCAAGGCGCCATCCCGCCAAAATAAAATCGCGTTCAACTGTCAATATTTTGAAAAAGTGCGTTCATGTATCTGTTTATGTTTTTTCGAGTTGCATGTGAGGGCTAGCACCTACTAACCTTTTTTTGAACGAGCGCCTATTTTCAAGCGGGCCGGCCAATTTATCAGAGTGTTTGTTTCTGTCATTACCTAAAATGATAAAATTAACACAATTAACCTTGTACATTCAAACCTAATCAAAATTAACTATATAAAAATCAGTAATAAAAGAGAAAATTTATATCTAAGGGTCTTAGTGGCTCAAATCAATTGACTCATTAAAAAAATAAAAACCTACCTACGTAAGTACTGAGTGCGCAATTTTTTACTAAAGTGTCTTTTAAAATATGAATATGATAGGTTTTAAAGAAAGACTTACACGATGGAAGAATGCTTGTGCAGTTTGTGATTCCTCCAAGTTATCTGTAACAAAAAATAATTCAGTACTTAAACCTGCGAAACGCAGCATTCTACATATTTTAAGGATATGTAGGTACTTTATACTGGCACCTAGTTTAATGACTCAAGTCACATTGAGTTCTAAGAAACTTTTAAATAGATTGTTAAAGGCAAAAATAGTGTAGGCAAGTAGGTCTATGAAAACAAAATGCATTAATCATTTTGGGAACTTCATACTATAACTAGTAGTACTTACCTAATTACAAAGTACATATTACAAACCTGCAAGCATTGTTTCCAAACGACGTCTATCAACTCGAAATCTTTCTTGGTACACATCTTCAGCGCTATTTAACCCGAGAATCACTGCTAATTTCTGTAAGTCTTCTGCTGACGTCACCGAGTTGCTCGTTCCACTCTCGGAAGCCTACGAAATAAATACGATATTTTTGTGTAAATTAAAGTTATCATAATTACGGTTGGTAAGTATTCACAAAGCTACAAGAGATTATTGGGAGGTTATATTAGAAAAATATCAAATAAAACGTAAGAAGAGTTAGATAGGTAGTTACCTACTTATGTCGATTGGGTTCAATAGACTTAGACACCCACACCAATATTCAAAATGGAGAAAATAGAATTTCGTGATTTTGGTGATAATAAATCTGAACAACAAGATAATAAAAAAGTTAAGTACATACCTCACTCATTGTATCTTTGTCTGAATTTCCTTTAAATTCAGTTAGATGCGTTTTAACGGTTAAAAAGTTGCTCTTAGACGCCATCGCGAGTTTTATTAATTATTTAATATTAAATTAATAAGTCAAGTTAAATTAATTATTAATCAATCATTCAATAAATAAAATTGTTTGTCCAAAGTAAATATAACATAAAACTTTCTAACTGAATAAAATTTAGAGTGAATAAACTTCGCTTATTGATTGACCATGCCCGAATGAACATGTACCACAAAGATCGGTACAAATATGGCGATTGAGGGTATTTTGGTTTAAATTAGTAACAGTCTATTTTCAAAAAATATTTTTATGTACCTTCATTTTTTAGGAAATCTGTTACCATAAATATATAAAGGTGATCACATACAAAACGTACAATATTATTGACGTCTCGAGGTTTAACCAATCCGAGACTATTGAGTATGGAACACGTTCATTTTATTTAACAGTGTTTTTGAACAGTTTTAAACAAAACATTGCGCTGATTTAAAATTATTAGAGGAAAGTAGGTCTTCTTCTTTTCTTTAAGTGGCTTATGTCCGTCAATACGACAGGCAATTTTGCATGCCAAGTGTTTATTTAAAATATATATCAGTCTAGTCAGTCAATCGTCAAGTCGGCTGTCATTTGTTCTAAGGTGAAGACATTTCTCTTCAAAACCTACAAAACGAGATCAAATAACGATGTCACTTATTTGAACAGTTTTTAGATTACGCTACGATCTCAAGTAATGTAATAAAATGAGTTTCATGTTAGTAAGTGCGTGCGTTGCGTGTTGACTCTGTCCATGCATCCCCTTTATGTTATGTCAATATCAGAAAGGCAACGTTCAGGGGCTCGCCTACACAGGGGGCATGCATGTGTTCCTTGTTTATCCATGTTTATCTATTATATTAAATTTACTTATTTCTACGGAAGTTTTCTATAGCGTTATTTATCGAATTCAATGAAAATTGAGACGCATACTAAGGACTTTCACAAAATATTGCAAAAGTAAAAGAAAAGGTGGAGTTGGGGGAAAAAAAGGATTCAGTATAAAAAAGCTTAACCCTACATTACATTTACCGCAAACATGCATCGTCCGTCGTCGTCGCGTCGTCGGTTCCCGTCCGCGTCCGCCTGTTGCGTCGCGCCGCGCTAACCGCTAGGTAGCGCTCTAGCGCTCGACGCCACGCCAAGCGGCCGGCCGGTCAGCTAAGCCAAACGAAGGAAGCCCAAGCCAGTCGGGTTTCTGCGCTTGCCGGTGCTAGGTGTGTACGTCTCTCTCGGCTCCATCTACACTATCGAGTCGTGTCGTAGTATCTTAAATTAATTATAAATAAATCGCGTCGAATACGTTTACTGAGTGCAACATAATTTAGTGTTAGTTTTAAGTACTTAAGTTACTATATTACGTTATTTTTAGAAGGTAAGTTTGACTTTTTGCTTATTAAGTTCCCTTTATTGTATCCATTTTAACTATTATAGTTGATTTATTTTAACTATTCCATAAAACAAACCATCCACTTCAGTACTTGTATCTTGGTATACTATCCGTCCAAAACAAATTTTGGTTCCTTAGCATCTTGCAAAATTAGGAATGTACTATGTACAAAATAACCAAATAGTGAACTAGCAAAATATCGCAGAATGCGGTAGGTTCATTATATTATGCGAGACACCTTGTATGCTGTAGAAACTGTAGTACTCTAGTCCATTCCAATCCATGTAACAGCTGTTTCCGTTCCGTTGCGTTTTTGTTGTCCAAGTAATGATGGCGAGTCGATGACGCGACGATGGCAATGGCAAGTGTTATTTACTCTGTGGTAATGTAATGGGAATAAACAAGGGATGCCAACATGTTTGGCTTTTTTGTTGCCGAAATTATTGGTATTAATTTGGACGCATGTGTATTGAGCACGTGTTGTTAGTATACCCACGACTCGCAATAATACTGTTATGGAAACAGTACCAGTTTATGTTAGATTTATTCAAAATTAAAAAAAATCATAAAATATTTTCTTTAAAAACAGGATATAAGTAATACGTACCTAGAAATCCTAATAAGTACATACATTAGCATAACAAAAACATTACTAAAGTATACTATTTATTAATTATCTAGTAACAGAAAGTAATTAGTAAGGTTATAGTAACTTTAGTTAGCAGGTTGACTTAAAAAAAACACCATTATTTAAAAACAAGAAAATCCTAATTATTCTCTAGACTCTAGTCTATAGATTTCTAATAAACTAGAAAAATAGAAATAATTCGGGAAAAAATTAATAACAATTAAGTTATTAGATTTTTCATGTTTTTAAACAGTTTTGACTTTATCTTGAAAGTTTTGAAAAATAAACTAATCAGATTAAAAATATAGAGGAATAATACTCAAACCTGTAAGATGAAGGTAAACAGTATAAAAAACTATAAAGCTTTTACCGATTTAAGTAAGTACATAGATGGACCTACAATAAAATTTCTACTTAGCAACAACTTCACACTTTCTTACACATTTAATTCTAAACACCTAAGAGCTCATACACACGAGCGGCACGATGTCGACGGCAGATGCAACTTCAGCCGTCGACACCCGTCAACGGCAGCCGCCGACGCGTCGACGGCAGCCGTCGACCAATAGCGTCGCTTGCAGTTGTTTGTGTTTGTAGCGTGCCGCGTCCGCCATTTTGTCAGTGGACTGCACATAGTCCAGGAGTGCGCACGCGTCGCGGTTTTGTAAAATGAGCTCCAGTGAGAATATTGATGTGGAATTGCTGATTGTAGCAGTAAAGAAAAATGCTTGTATTTGGAATTATAAACTACAAGAGTACAAGCAATGGACATTCGAAAATAATTGAAAAATTGTTCCTCGTTCCTTGGTAAAAGTGGATAAAGCGTAAAAAAATGTCCATCTTGTCCTCTATTCATTAATATTTCTAAAACCAACGCACGTGTTTTTCTTTTTCGTTTTTGTCGACGTCGACGGAGTAAAAGCAATAACAGTGTTTCTTCTTCGGAATTCATTTTGCAACTGGCTCCTGTACAAAGAGAGTCGACGATGGCTGCCGCAGAGCTTCGATGTTGACAAGTCAACGGCAGCCGTCGACGCGTCGGCGGCTGCCGTTGACGGGTGTCGACGGCTGAAGTTGCATCTGCCGTCGACATCGTGCCGCTCGTGTGTATGAGCTCTAACCCTTAATGTTTTACTGAATAAAATAAATACTTAATGACTATTGTTTTATAATGATTTGATGATTGTCATGATAAAAACAAAACAAAAGGTTTTACCGAAAAAAAAAAGGTATTACCTAATACTTACCTAATTACATATGTAAAAAAATGATTTAACCTTTATTATTTTGAATTCTTTACACTAAATAACGATATTTTTTTATTAATTTATCATAAAGTAAAGAATAGTTATTTTATTTCAATAATTGGTAGTTTAATAAATCTATGTTATTTTTGTTCTTTCCTACATTCTAAGATCTACTCGTTTCACTTGTAGGTAACAACTAATGTGTCGGTTACAGCCTTAGTAAAAGTCAATTTAGAATATTTAAAAATATTGACTTTTAAAATTTACGCAAGTCGTGACGTACTTATCGAACGCTCGGACTAGGTATGCTAAATATGCTAATCCTAGATTACAATACAATCGTTTTAGGAATATTCTTTATTGTACTTTGTTTGTTAAAATGTTCATCACACAATACTGACGCCTACATTCGATTGCGTTTATTTGGTAATTTTTCTAGGTTAGATTTACCCAATACTTATATTGGGTAAATCTAACCGTTCGTTTATGGAAGTTTTCCATTATAACTAATTATTTGCTATTCCTTTGGGAGCTGTGTTTAGTTTGAATGAACATGATGTATGGTGTGTTGACTTGTCTATAGAGTTGTACATACACAATGACGTTACACAAAACCTTGAATCGTTGTCCTACAGAAATAGATTGCGCGAATCTGCGAATCACCGCGCATGTGTTCAAAATTTCGTGTCTTTTCAGTATTGCGATTATCTATCATGATGACTTAATATAACTAAATTAACACCATTGGATAGTAGTATAATCTATGTAAGATGATTTGATATTTAAACATGTTAGAAAAGAAGAACAGAAGATAATCGTCCGAAATAAAACTGAAAGTAAGTTATTAATTTTGTGAAGAAAAAATGCGGCTAAACGGACTACTTTTAATTAATTTCTACGTGCTATTAGTTTTATTTAACCACGGTTCATTAAAGTTATTGCTAAAAATGTCTGTAGTATATTTTTTTGCCAGTAGGCCGTAAAAGGCGTATCCTCGATCCGTTACTGTCTGGCGCCGCTGCCGCCGCGTCGGTCGTCGATTGATCGCTGCAAATCGTCGAGACCATTAACGGTTGATTTTATTATACTGGCAATATTCATTATTAATTAACACGAATTAATTTTAATATAAACCTTATTTCTTAAGGACAGACACCAATTTAAGAATTTACGATATCAATATCCCTATGATAAATTTTTTAATTTACAGCATATTTCAAAAATTATTATAAAAAAAAAGTAATTGAGCACATTTTATAATAGTTTCAAAAACTTTGACTAAATAACATGATACTTAATTAAAAAAAAAATCTTAAATTACTAAATTCAATGCGAAAACAAAATTCACGTAATACATTAAAAGTTAGTAAAAAACTACCCAAACGTTGCTACCAGAGCTCTAGAATCGAAAGTTTTGTCTTGCGTGCGTGTTTTGACTAGAGCTTGGCAAATTATAATTGACCGATATAACAAAGAAACAGCTGTCACTAATATGTGAAATGTCACAAAAGGTTGTAGAACTCATACATACAGACTATAGAAACATAATCACATCGAAGTGGAACCAGCTAATTTGAAATCATGTATGCAAATTATATTGGCCTTACACCCGCATTTTATTTTATGGCAGCATCGACTGTCGCTGTAACTTTCTCGGTGCCAGCTGTCGATTTCATTGGAGTGTAATCTAATTCGACATTTGCTTACTGATCCAATACTTACAGTTTTTTATCGGATAGCAAAAAGTATAGATATTAGCATAAGATTATACGATAGAAGTTATAGAAATAACCAGGTATTGAGGTTATAAAAACACTCGTAAATATAGTTTTTTGTTCTGATGATAATGTTAAGCGTAAAAACAAATGAGCTATTGGATACTCATGCGCCAAATACCTGATGAGTTTGCTGCTCAGTCTATTCATAAAGCATTTAAAAGCGAATAAGTACGTTCAAACATTAACGTATTTCTTTTTTTGTTTCAGAACTTTTAGTCATTCCAAAGAAGTGAAATATGGCTAAAACAGAACAATCGTTTCCTAGAAACTTTACAGGTAAGATTTCAAAATTTTTGAACATATTTTTTTTTACAGAAAGCTCGGTTTAGTCATTATAACGTATGTGAATTTTGACTAGGGATTTCGTCGCATTTGGTTTATCTTTAATATAAACTGTTATTATCAATTGAATTAGGTATTTTATCTATTTATTTTGTAATACCAGTGGTAATCAATGAAATACCGTCTGGCAACACTCTGAAGCCACGGTTATAGTGACGTAGTTGGGACAGACACTTTGGCGCGCTTCCATTTTTGAAATAGAATGACTGTTCCGCTTTGATTTATACGTTTTGTTTTGTTTCCGGTTTATTTATTGAAATATGAAATTTAACTTACCTACCTACCACTTAGGTTAAGTTAGTCCCTACTAGGAATCTTTAATTAAACTTGTAAGCTAGTAAGCAAACTTGCAGTCTAGGTCACATATTAAATCGTTTATTCTAGGTAGTGATGCGCGCGCAGACGCTAATGCTACTGTCCTGTCTCTAAAACAGACTAAAAAAGCTTAAAACCTTAACCTTAATAGGTGGAATGTGCCGTCAATATTATAAATTACTGTTTTGCAGTCAACTATAATGTAAATATTGGGACTGCAGACCAAAACTCTTCAAAAATTAACTTACACCATGTACCTAATACAGGGGATTTTATCATGTCTTCATAATATTGATGTAACATAGGTAAGTAAAGTAATATACAAAATCGTAGAATAGTCAGTCTAGCTAGACTGAAAGACAAAAATTACACTCCGTACAGGCGGATAATTAGTAAGTATAGGGTACAGCTATCATTGACAGCTAGCTAATTGCCTTTTCAAAGTGAAATGACGCGTTGAGAAGTGGCTAACGGTATTGTAGCTCTTGGCTCCCGTTCCTTGGACTGTGTTCTGTCGTAGTGGTCACTTTGGGACTGAGTTTTTGCATCTCGAAATTTCACACATGACATACCCAGTACGGTGTTTTGACTTTTTAATTCAGACAATGCGTGCGCTTTATAAAGCTCTGCAAGGCTCAAGGGGGTTAGGGCCAGTAAATGTGACAATCGTACACGTATCAAAACAGTGACGTATTTATGATGCATTGCGCGTCAACATCAGCGTTACTGTCGAACGTTGCGTTAGCGGGCAGTGCATTCTATAGTATATTTCATTACTTGTTCGGAAAGGCTGTCATTGCAACGAGTTCCGACAAATGTCTACACGAGCCGAGGCGCAGCCGAAGGCGAGGGTTGACAGTCGGAACAAGTTGCAATGACGGTTCCGACCGTATACTGAACGACTATTTTTAATACAGTTGCGAAAAAATGAAGCAATTTAATAAAATAATAATAATAAAAACAACTAAACTTGCAAAGACAATTTTTACAAAATGGCGCCAACCGTAGAATATAAGAAGAGATATTTTTTTTTCATTCATTCTGGTAGGCAAAGGTAACTATGCCCGCATACAGCCAAGTCTTCAGTAGAATTTTTTTATTGATATGAAATGAAAATGAAATTAAATGAGATGAAATCAAATGAAACCCAACCTAACTCATTCAATCAAATCATTAAATCTGATATAGAAACAAATTAGTAGCTTCTTTTTAGAACTATACGTATTTGCATGAATCATAAAAACTTCTATGATTTTTGTTTTAGTAAAAACTTCATGGTTGGTTTTTCTTTTTAGTAGACATAATTTTGACAGTTGGGAAAGAAAACGCACTAGTGCGGGAATGGTAAAAAAAAATGGTTGTCTGTAAAGTCGGTTTACTGACGATAGTTGAACGTGACAACGTGTTAAGAAAATACTGATGGAATGGTAGCATTTTTCAAAAGAAAATTTTAGGAACGCCTCTGAACGCCGGAACGCCGGAACGCTTCATGAGTCATGTTTTTTCGTGCGTGCAGCCGGCTCTATCGAATTATAAGACGTTGTCACGTCAAAAAAAAGCACTAGTGTGTAATAGCCCACTTCCCGAACGCTAAACGTCCCTGCAATATGGCACTTTTTGAGCAACTGTATTAAAAAATACGTTACATTTACGATTGTCACATTTTTTCGTGCTCTTAATCCCTTTGATTTAAAGGAAGATAGAAATTAGGTTGTGCAAAACACCGCAAGGCGCCGGGCGCTTCGTAGACCTTGCATGCTTCATGCATGATGTATAGCGCGACGTTTATCCACGGCCACCTTGAATATCGCAAAAGGTAGGAACGAACGTCTTTCGAGTCAAATACTCTTTCAATTTGGTATGTAAATATGGACGTAAGGTCAGATTTTCTTGGCCCCAAAATTGGCGAACTCTATAGCGATGACTGCCGCTGTATAAAAAAAGGAAAAATGCTTTTATTGACAAAAGTTGAGACTGCTTTTTGGTGCACGAAGAAGAGCATACAAAATTAAGAAAAAAAAACAAATATCCTTCATCCTTAACACTTTCTTTGAACAGTTTGTCAAATCACTGCGTTCATCGATTAATTAAATTATTTATTCGATAACATATTTTAACATTAAATATCGATAAGGCGGTTTTTGAAGGTGAATCCCCTTTATCTTGAAACGGAGTTTAATTGAGAAGGACTTATTAATGTGGTATCAGTAAATACGATATCCAAAATTCATGATCAGGTTTTTTACGTTTTACAAAAAACTTAGTTACCTACCTACCTAATTTAAAAACGTCAGAAATTCTGGGAAAACCACAAAAAGGTTAGTTATTCTTAAGCTTGACGGCTATGCTTTTAAACCATGAAAAATCTTCCAAATTAATGTTGAATTCTTGGAAAAACGAATTGCGAAAATGTGTGACGGAAGGATTAGTTAAGGGAATGGATCATGTTGTTTTTGCTTATGTATGCTTTATTTACTTTAACAGCATTTACAATGTTTATGGTATTTATTAAAATACTCGGGAGCGGAAGGGGCCATCGATGTAGCTAGCTTCTGGGCAAAACAAATTAAAAAAAAAAACAATTGAAGGGGAACTATCGACACGAAGAATAAGTTTAAAATACTTAAAAATTTTACATATCTGTATACCGTTGCAAACTGTATCTATAGATAGCTCAATAGTAGGTATAGTACATAGAATATCATACACACATTGTATGATGTGTACGTACAATTACAAATTAGTCATTTTCTGGCGAGAGCAGCGAGCCGCTTGTTTTCATTAGAGGTAAGAAATGTCTCATTGCTCAGATTTTATAACAAATAGTTTCATATTTGTTTATTATTTATGCTAGTTTATTTATTCAAATAAACTATCAAAATAAGAGCTTATTATATCAAAATCGCGTTGTCAGTTGTCATTCAACGCTGCTCTCTCTAATTCGCAATAACTTCACACCCACACAAATTGTAACCATTATTACAACCAATATTCTATTGAAAGCTGAAGCAAGTGAAAGTTTAAGTATAATCGTACTGTCAAGGAGACTGGAAGGGTCTTTAAAAGCTACTTTTAAGTTGATGCTTAGAAAGCTCCAATATACACTATATTAGTTTAAGTCAACTTATTAAACGAACTTACTGCGTTTTCATTTGATCTTGTCATAATAAAACTACACTTTTAATTTGATTTGGTTAAGTCAATAAAATGACGATATAGCGTCGACCAGAATACATCCACGAACAACTTTTTTTTTCTTATCAATACTACCTAAGGGTTGTATTAGCTAAAATGCTAAAATGCCATCACATTGGTAAAAGAGTGAAGGGCACAAATATTGAACGACAAAACGAGGTGATCAATGAGGAATCTTAACACCAGTTTTAATGCTAATTAACGCCATAGTGACCATAGAAGTTTTGGGAAAATGTTTGAAAGCATCATCGACACGAAGAAGAATGCTAAACTTGAGAGTATCGAAAAGGGTTAAGTACCCAGTATCCTGTTATACGAACCTTGATTGTATAACTTGCACACACTGCAATAAAAACAAAAGTATGCCACGGTCAATCGCCTACTGTTCGACATTTTCGAAAAGTGTGTTCCGCCCACCCACATGACACTCGTTTTTGTAGCGCTAGGTCGCCGACATCAAACTAAGGTAAACACAGAACAAATATTACTAAACTGTTTGTATAGCCTGGTTTAGACATCGTGATACATAAGTATCTAGTAGTAAAAGACTGGAATAATATATTTTTTGCAAAAATGAACAACGTCAATCGTCATCAACATTATACTAAATTTTGTAGAATAACGCAAAAAGTTAAGTAGGTATTCTATTCAAAAGTATATGAGACGAAGTTAGGCAGTCGCATATAAAACATTACGATTTTAAGTGCATCTCGTCTCGAGCCAAGCCACGGGCAGGCAGCATATTTTATTTACAATCAAGTTTTTTTAATAATATGTAATTTTCTCTGCATGCTTGCGTATTAAAAATCAATTTAGAACGATAGTTGATGTAAACAAGCTAAGGTTAGGGCTTATAAAAAACGGCGCCATATAATACGGGCTCTCTCAGAAACGGTCACCGCCATGACGATGCTTATAATCAAACAACTATGTAATTAGTTTTAGTATTTAAACTTTATATGTAAAAATAAGCGCGTGTCGCAGAAACTCTATCCTCTCTCGGTCCCACTGAAACCAGCGTTATAGGAATCTCACCGTTCCTATGGCATAAGCTGAGTGGTGGCCTTTTTACACATCTGTTCTTGTATAATTTGTTTTTAAATGTATATTCTATGGTCGCGTGGAACTGGCACCTAGAATCACCTAATTTGTAAGACGATTCTAAATGATCCTTGTGGTTTTACTGAATAAAGCAATTTTGACTTTTGACTTTTTATTTACTTTTAAGTGTAAATAAACTAAATTAGAATTACCGTCTCTAGTAGCCGTAAAACTACGATCCTTACTTCTTAGAAAGCAGAGCTTAAGGAATGTAGATGGAACGATTAAGTTTATCCTCCGAGTAATCTAGCCGTATTCTATATCAAGTCTAGACTGGCGCTTCTGTAAAATAAAAACCAACTTGTTTTCTCTCTATTTTTAGCTTATGTACGCACTGTTGTTGTGGGGGCTGCCAACTTTTTGCATCGCGTCTGACATTACTAAATTACCAACAATAAATCGCCAAATAACTCCGGCAGTAAAATAATCAATAAAACTTCATAATTATCAGCAACACATTACTTATTACCCCACATAATGTGGGACAAGGGTAGGAAGATGAAGATGATGATTATCGGCAACAATTACAAAAAAAGTATTTTTGATATTTGTTTGAGTGCGGAGTATTTGGTAACGCTCAAAGTGAATGAAACTATTACCCATGCACTGCGACTTACCTGAGCCAAAAAGGAACAGGTGGTGCACCTTTTGGCGGCAAAAATACGGGGCACTAACCCGAACAACCTCTTTTTAAGAACTTTTTTTACGTGGGGAAATACGCTTGTTATTTAGGTTATGTCAAATTGAGTAAAAAGTAAAGTAAATTGAGTAGCAAGCTGAAGTGGCAGTGTTTGCCGAAGAACCGACAACCGTTGGAGCAAACGGATACTGGAGTGGAGACCGCGTTTAGGCAAGCGTAGTGTAGGACGCCCTCCGGCGAGATGGAGCGACGATCTACGGAGTGTAGCTAGCAAAAACTGCATGAAAAGAGCCGAAGACCGGGCTCAGTGGCGCGTCTTGGGAGAGACCTACGTCCAGCAGACCTACGACTGATGTAGGTTGATGATGATGATGATGAGTAAAACCTCACTTCAGCCAGGAGACGCGAGTGCGCGTTTGCTTTCTTTTGCGATTCACAATACAAAGAACCCTATACTAAATTTGAATAACACAACTCACCCTTTCTCGCCCATATTGTATCAGATTGTTCCATTAAAAAGTATTACGTAAATTCAAGAGTATGTTAATTTGATGAAACCGGTATGTATGTGGGTTGTCTTGTGTCAGCTGCGTCAACCTCGATACCTATTGTTTGTATTCATACTATTATTCATATTTTGACCGTTAGCTTAGCATTTGTGCTATTTTCTATCTTGTGTAGTCTATTAGATATTTTTTTTAATGTATTTTATGCATTTTTTTATTATTTTTGGCTTGAAGAAGTTTTTTTTGTGAAAATTATATTTCATAAAAGATTATAGCAAATACATAAGAACTTACTTACAAACTTTATAATTTATGGATTACACGAACTTACCTCCAGTTAAATATAGGAATATTGTTTTGATGTGACAACGTCTTATAATTCGATAGAGCCGGCTGCACGCACGAAAAAACATGACTCATGAGGCGTTCTGAGGCGTTCTGAGGCGTTCCATGAAGTGACGTTGTCGCGTTCAACTATCGTCAGTAAACCGACTTTACAGACAACCATTTTTTTTTTTCCTTAATAAAGTTGTTTTTGACGTGACAACGTCTTATAATTCGATAGAGCCGGCTGCACGCACGAAAAAACATGACTCATGAAGCGTTCCGGCGTTCCGGCGTTCCGGCGTTCTGAGGCGTTACCGTATACCGTTCGTTGACGTTGTCACGTTCAACTATCGTCAGTAAACCGACTTTACAGACAACCATTTTTTATTCTATGGTTATGAATATCGAGATTTAAATGCATAGGTATTATTTGATAGTAATACCCACACTAAACTACATTTTTGTATTTAGTACAATACTCTATTTTAAATACATAGTCTGGACATTATGGTTTATCTAGTCTTTAAAAAATGGACGAGAGTTCAAAAAAAATCGGAAACCCGACACTTCCTATTTGCGCGTCGTGGCGTAGGGTAACCATGAGATACAAGAAAAAAAAAGCTAGCACTCCGGGAGTGCCGGCAGAAGTGAAAACTTCAATATTAACGTTGTGTTTTCACTTTTAAGTTTTCACTTCAAAAATATAACCACAGTCGTGATTGTGTCATTTTATTTTATTTTATTTATTAAGGTCAACCAACAGTTGTTACAATCTTACATGCTATTGGGTTACTACTATCTAAATACTGTAAAGTACTGTCTTAAACTAAATGTACAACTACTTAAAGGTTAACACTGCATGCATAATTAAAATAACAATAGAGGGAGTAACATAAACAAGTAAAAAATATTCATAAACTTAAAACATAAAATTAAAATCAATTTGGCAAGTTCACGTTCAAGTGGTGGCGGAACTGGTTAAGTTTAACCGAAAAGATGTCGATGTTTTTGCAAACGGTATTGAGAGATCTGCATAGCCTTGGGACAGGAGAGTTACTGCCCAAGACGGTAGTGCGGAGTGGGGGAACTAGGAGATTGATCGGGCAACGAGGCGTTCTACGGGGGACTCTGAAGCTAAACATACACAGCAGCTGTGGGCAGGTTATTTGATGGTTTAAAAGTTTAAACAAAAATGTGAGGTCAAGTTGGGTTCTGCGTTTATTTAAAGATGATATTTTGAAGTGCTGTAGTCTTTGTTCATAACTAACTTTTACTTTGGTTATGTTAGCTGCATACGCAAGGTGCCACAAAAAACGCTTTTGTATCCGCTCAATCCTAAGTATATGGGTTGCATAGTGAGGTCTCCACACCACAGGACAGTACTCGAGTATGCTACGGACAAGTGTGTTGTATAATAATATTTTAGTGTGAGGTTTTTTAAAAATCTTACTATTACGGATAACAAATCCTAACATTTTAGATGCCCTCTTAATTACATTTTCAATGTGCGGGATATAAGTTAATTTCTTGTCAAGTATTACTCCCAGATCCCGGATATTATCAACTTCTCTAATGGCTGTACCTCCAATGTTATATTGTGATGTAGATACATTGTGTTTTCTAGTAAATTTTATAAAATAACATTTATCGATGTTTAAGTTCATTTTATTATCGCAACACCAATCAAATAAGCGATCCAAATCACTTTGTAATAAACGTACATCGACATCGGAATTTATTATTCGTGAAATTTTGAGATCATCAGCGAACAAAAAGTATTTGGATGAGTGGAAACAATTTGGAATGTCGTTTATAAAAATGTTAAAAAGGATGGGCCCCAAGTGTGATCCTTGAGGAACTCCAGAGCCTATGCTGTGCAAGTCCGACTGATAGCCATTAAGTACAACAGTATAAAAACGATTGCTTAAGTAAGACTTGATCCATTTGATAACGTTCCCAGTAAAGCCATACGCTAATAACTTTTTGACTAGTAATAAATGTGATACTCTGTCGAAGGCCTTACTGAAATCGGTGTAAATCACATCTACTTCCTGGTGCTTGTCAATAGCTTCAGCAAGGCCTTCGACAAAGGTAACGAGGTTCGTAGTAGTTGATCTGGCTTTGACAAAACCGTGCTGATGGTCGGTTACATACTGTTGAAAGTGACTTTGTATACTGGGGCAGACGATCGATTCAAAAACTTTCCCCATGGTTGATAATATTGAAATAGGTCTATAATTTTGAACTAGATTATTGTCACCCGATTTATGTATTGGAACGACCTTTGCAGACTTCCATGCACTTGGGAAGATTCCAGAACGCAGAGATTCATTATAAATATAGAAGAGAGGGAAAGCCAATACATCGGAACATTTTCTAATAAAAAGGGGCGGAATACCGTCAGGGCCAGCACCTTTATTAGGATCCAGGTGGTTTAATTTTAATTTTATTGTGTCTAATGATAAATGAAGGTTCGCAAAACACGCGCTACTACTACTAGGCATGGTTGAACTGTTGTGTGCATTTGGATCAACCTTTAGGTTATCATCACTAAGATATACTTTCGCGAATGTAGCTGCGAATAAATTACAAATGTCTAAGCCTGCAGACTTGTTGGTATATCCATCAGACATGGTATTAGGATATAGGTTTGTTTGGAGTTTCTTAGATTTAATATACGACCAGAAGTATTTAGGGTTTTCACTGATTCTTCTTTCTAATTCACGTACATAGCCACTATAGCAAACGTTAGCTAATTTTTCACATCGCTCACTTAGTGTGAGATATGACAGTTTATCCAGTGGATTGTTGTATTTTTTATACCTACACCGTAGATTATTTTTTTCACGCAATAACTTAATAAGGGACTTATCGAACCACGGAGGGAACTTATTTTTTTTTTTATGTCTAGTAAAAGGTATATGCGTATTGATAAGGTTACGAAGAGTTGCGTACAATTTATCTAACGCACTGTTTGCATCATGACATTCATCAAAGTAAACATTCCAATCGATTTCAGAGAGGCTTTTATTAATCGCCGCATAGTCTCCCTTGATAAAATTTACCTTGCAGTGATCTGGGTTTGCCTTAAGGCAGCTAATAGTTTTTATATCTAACTCTATATCGAGAGGTGGATGATGTGGGTCTAAGGAACATAAAGGATTCATAGAAGGAGAAACCTTGCAAAATGGTAAGTCAACGAATACAAGGTCAAGAACTTTGTTTTTACTGTTAAGGACCTGGTTACACTGCTTAAGGTTAGAAACATAGCTGAAATCTATCAATGCCTGATTGAGATTTGTGGTGTGATAATTAGAAGCACTACTATTAATCTGCTCCCAATCAATATTACTCAGATTAAAATCTCCTACCAAACAACTATAACCATCATGGTTTTCGAATACTGCGTGACAGTGGTCTATATAATGTTCCAGCATTACACTTTGAACAGGAGGAGGGAGGTAAATAGCACTGATTGCTAGTTTATTTTGCGCTTCTGAAACTGGATCATAGACTACAACCCATAAATCCTCGCACATACTCTCCCAGTCAGGCATACGTTTTGCAGAAAATCGTTTTGAAACAGCAATCAGCACTCCACCACCCTCCTTTTTACTATGGAACCCTGAAGAACATCTATCTCTTCTAAATACAATATACCTATTATCAAAGAGTTCAGCGTCTAGCACACTCTCATTCAACCAGGTTTCGGTTAAAATAATAATATCATAGTTGTTAAGTGTCAGATTACTGAGAAATTTGTGCGTTTTAGTTCTGAGACCACGAGTATTTTGGTAATAGATACTTATGGAATCCATTGCAACGGTTAAAGAGTCCGATACAAAAATAATAATAATGCTTATTTACTTTAAGTTGGCCAAAGTATTCGTGTCTCTGACGAAGATGTACCCTGAGTCTTCGCTTTTTCTCATGAAAATACGACCGCCACGGATCCATACAAATTTATAACCCTTTTCTTTAGCTGCTTGTCTGGCGGCGGCATGCAAGGCTTTGTTCTGTGGGGATAAGTGTTCCATGATAAAGACCGGAGTTTTCTGACCAGTGAATCCTATGTGGGAGCTATTGAGCTTGTTGCCAGGATTCCTTTTGTTGAATTTGATTGTTGACGCTAGGACGCTATCACGAACATACGGCGTGTTAAACTCCACCACGATAGAACGTGGCCGTGAATTTTCCGGGTTCAGTTTCGCCGTTCTCGTTATGCGTAAGATGTTGTCATCCTTAATGTCATATCCAACGGTGCTGCCGAGTTCTTTTACAATCGAGATCAAGTTCTCCGATTGTTTTTCGGGGACGCACTGGATCTCAAGGTTCTTGCTACGTGCGTTTTGTTCCAGCTGGTTTATCCGTATGATCATGTTCTGAATAGTAGATTGCGTTTGATCTTCCTGTTCTTGAATGATTCTAACCTGCGCTAGAGTGTCAGTATGCACTTTCATAATGTCCTCAAATTTATCATTTACAAACTCCATGGCTTGTTTGACACTTTTTAGCTCATCTTTGACTGTGTCAAGTTCTCTGCAAAACTGTTTTTTAAAATCAATCATATGCTTCTGCAAGACCTCTTCCATGATTTCTCGCACTTCGTCTCGAGTAACAGGAGAGTCATGTTTAACGGGTGGAGATGATAATGCTTGCCTCTTTAAGGGGCGCGGAGTGTTGCTGGAGCTCTGGCCCTGGCGAACTGGAGTGTTGTCATTTTTAGCGGTCTTACGAGTCGCCTCCTGGCATCTAGGGCACATCCAATCCTTGGCAGTGTCAGCATTATTGCCGCGTTTAGTCTTGCCAGGGTATACGCATTCAACATGGTATGCTGTCAAACATTTCGCGCATTGCAGATAGTTATCATCCTGGTTGCGTAAAGAACAGCAACCCCACTCCATTGACAACATTCTGACGACTTTTATTTACACAGTTCAATTTAAAAATGCACCGTAATAAAGGGCCACTGTATGTTAGCACAGCAATAAAGTCCCTTGATACTTGACACGGGGAACACGTTTTGCCTCCGTTCACGCGGTAACTGATAGTATACAATATTTGCGGGTAGTTAATTATTGCACTACCGATCTTGAATATGATATTTGGCACATTACTTTACAATTATTTTCAAAAACAATAGTCTCACTGTATATTATAGGTCGAAATCTCTATCCGTATACAAAATTAGGCACTTCACTCCACTAATTATGCAGTTACTTAAAATAAATCGAGATTAAAGTTCGCGGACATGTTACTCTTTCTACGCCGCCGGTGAATTGATGTCATCGAATCATGTCATCGAATGTGACACAACGACGAAGACAACGAAGACACACTGACACACATTCGCGCAAGCGCGAATGTGTCTGTGTCATTGTGATTGTGTCATGTCGTTGTGTCACATTCGCGCAAGCGCGAATGTGACACAACGACGAAGCCAACGAAGACACAGACACATTCGCGCAAGCGCGAATGTGTCTGTGTCTTCGTTGGCTTCGTCGTCATCGTCACGTCACGTCATGTCGCCACGTCATCGTCACGTGACGATGACGTGGCGACATGACATGACGATGACGTGGCGACATGACGTGACGTGACGATGACGACGAAGCCAACGAAGACACAGACACATTCGCGCAAGCGCGAATGTGTCTGTGTCATTGTGATTGTGTCATGTCGTTGTGTCACATTCGCGCAAGCGCGAATGTGACACAACGACGAAGCCAACGAAGACACAGACACATTCGCGCAGCGCGAATGTGTCTGTGTCTTCGTTGGCTTCGTCGTCATCGTCACGTCACGTCATGTCGCCACGTCATCGTCACGTCATGTCGCCACAACACTATTTAATTGTTTGAGTCATACGTCGCGTGACCGCAAGTGTGTTCTTTTGTCGTCTCTTGTTTTACGAGCAATGTATAAAAATTAAATAAGATCTTACGCTTTTTCGACGTCACGTGACCCTGACGCGAGTTTGAAAGTTTTTACCCACCCAGCGCCGCTAAAGAAGTTTTCACTTCAAAAAACGGATACTCGACACTTCCTATTTAGTTACGATAGAGTAACCGTAAAGTCAGCAAGCGTGAGACATTATTTATAATTACGTCATTAAAAGAAAAAAAAAAACATTTACTCCATGAATCGTTATACA
Source organism: Ecliptopera silaceata (assembly GCA_932527185.1). Classification (NCBI taxonomy): domain Eukaryota; kingdom Metazoa; phylum Arthropoda; class Insecta; order Lepidoptera; family Geometridae; genus Ecliptopera; species Ecliptopera silaceata. Next base: position 9,251,954 of record OW052207.1, on the reverse strand, counting down.
CATTATATGACATTAAAATAAAACATCGAAAAACAAGTGTACAAAATAATTGCATAACAAAATCTTATTAAAATAAATATCCTGTTACAAAAATAACTTTAATGCAGTTACAATGTGAATATATAAAATTATTACTTATATAAAATAATATGCTACAATTTTTTTTCCTTTTAATGCTTATTGGTGTATACTTCAACATTAGGTAATGTTTTAATTTTATTCATTTGATTTATTAATATGATTTTCCTTGTGTTTGAGTGCCTTTAACATAAAAATGATGTACTTATCTCAATGTCAAAAAAGAAAAAATATTATTATAATAACGATTCTCTCTAGATTAACTTAAAATAGGTATAAACAATTACCTAAGAATGAATCATACAAGATTCGATGTAATGACTATAATGAAGAGGGTTGTAACATCGTGTAGTAACAAACGCAGATTGTATTCATTACCATGATGATTCTTTGTTCTGCAAACCGATTATTCCGATCACGATGTTCATAATAAATAAATAATGCTGGACAATCCACACAACATCATCTAGCCCCAAGCTAAGCAGAGCTTGTGTTATGGGTACTAGAAGACTGACATACTTAATACAATATATTACATAGATAGATATTTTTCATTATGCATATAAAATACCCAGAACACCCAGAAAAAATATTTGCAGATCATACAAACATTTATCCCAATGGGGGAATCGAACCCGCAACCTCCGCGTCGCAGGCGGACCATCGCGCCACATCGGTCGTCAATCTAATGCTATATACTTGTTCTCAGGTTGTCTAACATGCGTCCAAGTGCTAAATATAATGGTGCTGCTCGGCTTCATGCTGAACTATGCTCTCCGGGTGAACCTGACCATCGCGATCGTAGAGATGCTATACGACGATGCTAAAAACAACCAAACAGCACTGCTCAACATCACACACAACGTCACAGAGGTAAGCAAAGCGCCGTCTTCTCAAAACAAAAAGTAGGATCTGTTTTGTGAATCCATTACAAACTCATTGTTATGGATTCGAGCTGTTCACCGAATAGATACTGGGAAAGATGTTCGTCAATCGGGCTGTTGTTTGAAACTTTTAACTAAAACAAAGAGTTTTTCGTTGCCAATACCAAAGTATGCAGATTTGTTGGAATATTTATGAGTTGATTTAAAAGCAATGGCGTACCAACATAAACAGGCAAATAACAACGTTACTTCAGTAATTTCCATCCAAATGTACCGACCGCGTGCTGATAGGCATATCCGGTGCTCAACCGCATTTCTTGAAATTCAACCATTTGTGGAACCAATTCAATTTTGTTATTGACTTCATTTATTATCTTCACTCTTTTTAACCTATATTTTTGCCATTATATTATACGTTTACCTGAGTTATTATCTAACGTTTTTTAGGGTTTACCACTATCGCGTGAAGTCAATCTATCATCAATTGATTGAAACCTTCATTATACCAAGTTCCTTCAAACTTAATTTCAAACGTATCGTAAAAAAGCTGATCTTGTTTCTTTATTGGCTTTATAAACCTCCAGTAAAGCTGTAATACCGTTGTAAATGTTGTAATGTATTACCGTGGCTCGTGAGCCTATTTTAAATTCCCACCGCTAGTGAAATCAGTCCCAGCAGGTCATCGAACTTAGTGCATCATACCTACACTTGCAGTCAACTGGGTTCACTAGCATTTACATAATCTAGGAAGACGATCTTATAATAGTGTTTTTTCTGCTTTCAACTATTCGCTAGTTAGAAGACTATCATAGACATATTTAATGTTAATAATCATTGCATGTTATTTTTTATACACTTCATCCACTTCACATAAAAGATTATTAATAGAACTCGCTTTCGCACGTTCAGTCATTATAAAGAACCTTGGACAACGTTTGTTATCTATAAGCACTTCAGCATGCTTCCCAATACAATGTGTCATGCTAACTCTAGCCATCCACTTTTCAATGATTAACCTTTGATCAGTGAATTAATACAAACTTAACGCAAAGAAGTACATTTATGAATGTTATATTTTTGACATCACAATGAGGATATTCACAAATCAATTTTGTAAAATATAATACAAACTTTCAAAATTTCCATTTCCACCATTCGTTCTTCATCTATATTTGCTTCTATGAAATTCTTGAAGTGCCCAATAAATTCACTAGTACCTCGCAAAATAAATTCTAATTCAGAAAATGGTTTTAGTCTTAAAATTATTAACCTTACTGCATATAAATTGGATCTTGATATAAGTAGATATATTGCAGATATATAATGATTTTAAAGTTTGCTTTCCTCGACCAGCATCCAGAGCACATAGAGCAGACACTTTACCATTGGGACACGAAGCAGAAGAACTTGCTTCTTGGCTGTTTCTTCTGGGGCTACGTCCTAACAGAGTTGCCAGGCGGCCGCCTCGCTGAGATCATCGGTGCAAGGTGAGTGAGAACTGCATACAATTACTACTATCATTATTGCAGGGCTCAGCTGGGTAACACGACTATGTAAGCATCAAAGATAAATTCGACCAGAAAGAATGCTACGTATAAGATCCTTATTTTATCTGGAACTAGATGATTTCGATTCAAAAAGTAACTAGCTTGATAATAAACAAAATGTTACAAATGATTTGTCATTATTATTGAGAAGCATTAATGTTTTTGATGGTATCGCAACGATCTTTTGTTCGTAAATTCACGGGTCACAATACCGTTTTCGGCACGGAAGCCATCGCTTATATAATAAAGTTTGTAACGTCTATTGTACCCGATGCAGCAAAAACTTGGCTCTTGTGTACTAAACTTCAAATAAAATACAATGGCATCCATTCATTTGGCAGCCTGCACTTATAGGAGGGTTGAACTGAGGAATGACCCAAAAAAAAGCACGGTAAAGGGCGTTGGCCGAAAACAGATTGAACACTGATTTTAAAAATCAAATATGATTCATTTCAGACCGGTTTAAACCACGTTCCAAGATTCAAAAAGCATGGTATTATTTAACGTTAAATAAATAATATTCAGCATTGTTATTCGTTTATTCAGATGGCTTGAACTTGATAACATTTTGTACTTTGTCTAAATAACAGTTCAATTTTGGCGCCGAACTTTCTAGAAGCATTTTATTAAAGGGTCAGTAGAAGTCAACGAAGATATTTGTCCTGATTCTTTAAGTCCTTGCCATCGATTTGAACCGTTATAATTACTTGCCATCAAGTAACTGGTACTCGCATTTGTTTGTAGTGTAGTGTTACCATACATTATACTATGACAGTTATCTTTATGTCAATCTCAAAATGTCAACCCAAATCTAGAGAATTTGATTCATTAATATTTGACACACTGTCAGTTAAAGTGGAATAGTGTATCAGATATTTGATTTCTCTGTACGCCTGCTCAATCTATGCACATGCTTATCGGCCCAACCGCATAACTGGTTAGTGACTAATTTATATGACTAAGACCATTATTGAGGACGCTGAAATCGAGTTTTAAAACCAGTTACTTTACTATTTTATTTATCTGTCAATGTGTCTCGTGATTTCATGCAGCTTTATATGGGTTATTTAGTTGTCAACTTTAATTTATAAAGTATTTATGCATTAATAAAGAATGTATTATCTGAAAAGCAATCATGTGAAAATTCACGATGTTCGCTACGCACAGATGGTTTTATAAGAGCAGGTAATGGTACATTGTATGTGAATATTCGTGAAAGAAGTATGTTTGCGTGTCGATCGAGCGACAATAAAGCCGGTTATTATTTTCAGAATATGCTTGGCGTATCAAATATCTTTGTTTCAAGTCTTTTTCATAAAACTATCTCGACAGATTTATGCGTTACACTTAGCCATGTAAATGGAGCCAGTAAAAATGCACATATTTTTATCAACAGGCGAGTATTTGGCTACAGCACATTCGCTGCCAGTATCCTGACACTCCTGACTCCTGTAGCCGCTGTAGCCGGCTTCGGATATGTCGTGGCATTGAGGATACTTCTAGGGTTCTTCCTCGGAGCGACATGGCCTGCCATTCTTCCAATGGCTTCCAAATGGATTCCACCGATGGACAGATCAAAGTTCATGTCTAACATGATGGGTAAGTTTTTGTTAGATTTTTTGGTACAATTTAAAGCCTTTCAATTCGATATACGAGTGTTCTTATGATAAATTGATTTTCGACAGTTTTTGTTATCCTGTAAGATTTAGAGGCCTCATGGGTTAGAGTAGTTATAGGCATTCGCTAATACAAAATTTCAACAGTTCATTACATAAAAAACCTTGACCGCTGTATACTTTTCATAAGTATTGCACGACAGTGAACAATGTTTTTATCGTTACTCGCTACAATGGTTTGCCGACGTCAGGAGGGCTCGGCGCGGGGCAAATGTTATCGCTTGAACGTAGCAGATTTCGCAGTAGCGTGCATTTGAAAGCGGCAATATGGCGACGATGGAGGCGCGCGCAGGCGTGGTTGCTGACGTCACAGCAACCGCGACTTCTCATTGGCCGGTATTAGTTGACCGCGCGGTTTTAACCTTGCGCAACCGTTGCTATGCAGTCAACTGTTCGGAGAACTACTAAGCGTTATTTTTGTATAGGATGCGGTCACGTGGTCTTTTAGCTGTGTGGGATCGTGCGTTCAAGCTTTGAATTTTCAATGGAGTAATCATAACACTAATAACGATGAATTCAGCGATTTCTTGAACTTGAAAGAAACGGATGTGTCATAGAAAAACTTCATACAAAAAGACGAAGCAAGCAATAATACTTATTTACTATCTTTATAACGTTAACAAAACTCTTTTCCTACAATCTAAAAGAACTTTATCTAACTAGATCTTCATTCACGATCACGCCTATGATCTTGAGCCGTGTTTCCTTATATCTATCTGCATTTATTGCAGATCGCGATAAACCGGAAAAGATACAACACCATTAAAAAATTACACATTTATTGCATACAATGTGTTTCCAAGGTGGAAAATAAAACCTTTCCTTATTTACCACATTACCGTCTGTCATTGTTCCATTTCCTAACACATAAATAATAACATAATAATTAATAGATATTTATATCAAAATACTGAATAGCACATCTAGCCTAGATATAAATCGCGTGCTAATAAATATAACGTTGTCAAAACAGTGACTTCCTTGTTCAGTATCAATGACATCGATTGATGACGTTTTTCTGTAGATAAAAGTAAATCTTGTGTCCGATTGGAAAGATACAGGTTATGGGTCATTCGATATGAGCGCTCGGTATCTGTGATCTCATTTCGTCATTTTATTATTATTGATTTGTTACGTACGGTAGTTGATGTTACTGTTTTGAATAATAATATGAACACAATTGAGCTTGTAAAAAAGAACTGACCGCGTCTTGGTCACCCTATTTGTCGATAAAATATTTGGGAATTCGAAGACGGCTTGATTCGTTTTGAATTTCGAACCTTACGTAAGAATACGAATGTTTATAAAACTTAAAACTTAAAAATGGCATGTACAAAATGAGTGAGCAAGAAAAAAAAAAGTAAGTAACTTCATGTCAACGCAAAATTTCAAAAGACCCATGACGTTTATTATATGTGTTTCTAAACACACAGCATTGTTAATATATATGAAGAAGCAATTTCTAAGATCTTACCTTATATCAAGCGTTTAGTGTGTAAATTCTTATCAAACCTCGTTCCTTCTTTGCTCTTTCATTCTCTATGGACTGCTGTTGACAACACTCCCTTCGCTGTCCATGGTCATAGCGTTTCGATTTTACCGAATCAAAGCACGTTAAAATCTCTCAAAATTATTATTTGTGAAAATATAGTGTTTTATTTTCTGTTTTTGTGAGTGAAAAGTGTGCTATTAGTAGCAAGAAATAGCTTAGATAAGAATAAGTGCCAATCAAGATCGTAAGTATGGTCAAATCAACGAATTTCAATTGTTCGTGTGACGCTCACGCAGTGCCACAAGCGCAAGATGAACTTCAGAAGATGAAGCAGGCTAATAATCGCCGTAAGTACACAAGGCACACTAGACGTCATCAGTAGATTGGCTATTTGCTAATTTCATACATAGAAATATATGATACATTAGCTGTATCTATCCAGATACCATGATCAGGTCCGCCTGACATAATTGATGTCGCAACAGACACAGCCGTTTTGACCCTAGTAGTCTAGAACGATCTTATTTCTAATAACATATTTAAAAACACAAAATTAAACGAAAAACAAGATAATTTATTTATGGAAGGCTTGAAAAGGTTGATAAGTTTTAAAAGTAAATAGCATTCCTTTGTAAAATGTGGAAGGTTTTGTCCAATAATAAAAAAGAATATAAAATTATAACAGGACTATATACGGCATAGAATATGATAACCAGTTTAATGAAAGTTATATAAATATTTTAAGAGAGTTATCCTCTTGTGTTAGCACCTTTTTACTTGGCAAACTTTACAGCCGGGCAGTTATTCAATAACTGGAAAGACCAAGTATACTTACATAAAAGTTGATGAACGATAAGGAGCCAAACGATCAGGTCTAGTTCAGGTTACTAACAATATAAAAGTATAGTCCATACGCTAACTTGAATGAGTGCATTTGCAAAGGTAATAAAACTAAACAATTGCATTTTCAGCTGATACACAGCAATACTTTAGTACGGATAAACTAGATTGACTGTTTGCAGCGAAGCAACTCTTTCAATGGGTGATTTAGTTTGGTAAAAATTATTTTATTTGTAATGAAATTAAATAAGTAGGACACATTTCATTCTGAATGATATATAGGTATATATATCTTCTATACCTTCACCAAATTTGTTAAAGAATTTTTACACAAAAGTTTCACCGGAGATGACAGCTGTAATTCAGTACTTATAAAATAGATATAATAGTAAAACCTACAATCTTGGACTCCAGTTTTCTTTCCCAAAAGTTCTTAAAAAAGAGGTGCATATACATCCTATTTTGGATGGACAGATGTAGCTACTAGATAGTGATTGGATGACAAAGATAGACATCCAACGAGCTTATTTTTTATTGTCTCATTTCTTCTTCCTAAAGGTGTATAAGAACAACCAAATCATCTTCTTATTGGCCTCTCATTGGCCAACAAAACCTTTCCGCCGTTGCAGAGGTTCTATGAGCCAGGGTAGTGCAACCCTTATTACATATACTCATATCTAGATTATTGTATCATTACAAGTCCGGACGAGAATATTAATTCATGAAGACCGCACTTTGTCAAGAGTGACACGAATAAGAAGAAGAGACAAGTCAAGAAGTATCAAATAACAAGATAACACAGCGCCATATGGCCAGTCAAAGCATTGACTAAAAGTCAAGGCAGCGTTTAATCGCAACTCTGGTCTCTGAGACTGTAGGAACTTTGTAGTACTTGGACTGGTCCACCAATTATCTTAATTAGTCAGCACCGACTCAAACTCAACACCTACTTACATAAAGAGGCGTATTTTCAAAAGTTTTTATACTCTAAGAGAAATACAGAGCTTATAAGGGCCACCTAACTTGTCAAACCTTACCACTCAAATGAGAAGACATCAAACAACAGGGTTTTTAAGCAAGTTTAATTAATACAAGACAAGATTAAAACTATTTTTGCCCTGCTCAGTACAACAGTGCAACGCAGTGGACCACAACATACAAAGCTACATAAAGAGTGGTTTGGCACAATAAGCAAGACCTCAGCGCAGCGGATGCTGGCTGGGGCGCTTACCCTCGCGAGAGGTACCTTACAGGCGGGTTGTACGCCATTGATTTTGACACTCAGATGCAAGAAGTTGTATACAGTGCATAGAGCCATAAGTTGCCACAGTAGTTCTCTGCGGAAGAGACACAGTCAGGTATAATCTGATAACAGAACACTCGTAGCAAGGAAAAGAAACGATAAGTGGATCTAGATCGTTAACCCTACTCGAACTGATGACAATACTGGAGCTAAGCGAATGATTGAATATCACTCTTTCGGCGGCCTATCTCCCGGGGAGGTATAGCCAACCGCCTGTTCAACAATCATCCAGTACCGGAATGGTACTTGTTGCCCCCGGCCTCGGAGGCTGTATTCAGAATCTGGGGCGCTCCACCTAATATGACTGATTTACTCCAAGAAAGAAAAGCTGTTGTCGTTACCTGTTCAGTAGTCAACCAGTACCGGAATGGTACTTGTTGCCCCCGGCCTCGGAGGCTGTGTTCAGAATCTGGGGCGCTCCACCTAATATGACTGATTTACTCCAAGAAAGGAGTCAACCAGTACTGTAAAAGTACTTGCTCCCCCCGGCCTCACTGGCCATATTCAGAATGGGGTACTCCAAACATAGAGAAAGGTTGCTGGCTTGACCTGTTCAGAAATCATCCATTGCTACCCCCGGCCTCGGAGGCCTATATTCAAAATCTGGGGTACTCTATATAGAGAATAGCTGATGTCGTAGCCTGTTCAGCAATCATCTAGTACCGGTATGGTACTTGCTGCCCCCGGCTTCGGAGGCCGTATTCAAAATCTGAGGCGCTCCATATATATAGACTGGTTCGCGTCGAGAAAACTGCTGTTGTAACCTCTACGTGACATGGGGCTCGAGAGACAGATCAGCCAAAATTTTGAACGCATTCAGTCATCCTTGGAATTTCAAACTGGCTTGGGTGTTCCCACCAGTAAACCTGATTCAGCAGCTTCTACACTATCTAGATTCGTCAAGGAATATATCCATAGTGATAAAAGTCATGTCAGTGGACAGAACGTTTCTAGCTAGCAGACTTGAAGGCGCGGGTCTAGCCCACCACTGCCAATAAAAAGCCTGAACAACAACCTAACAGACCCCACCTCTGCCCAAGTGATAAAGCTAGAGCTTGTAGCATAGAAAAGGGGGGGGGGGGGGTGATCTGGCATTGATTTTTGATGTTAATAGAAAAATATCTCTTGGGGTTGACAAAGTCAACGCTCTCAACACATACAGCCCCAATTGGGAGCTATATTTTACGGTGTGAGAATACAAGTTTGAAACTTAGAATTATGCAGAGTCAAAGTCAAAGTCAAAATTACTTTGTTCAGTAAAATCACAAGAATCATTTAGAATCGTCTTGCATGCTAGGTGATTCTAGGTGCCAGTTCCACGCAACCAGAGTAATAATGTAGCTAGATTCCTGGCCTAGCTGTAACAACCTTAGAGACAAACTTGCGAGTAGAGACAACATTTATTTCCATTATACTATTTGGAACTCTTACATAAGTTTGCACATACTCAAGTATTTAAACTGCAAAGATGTCAAAGAATTTCTTTGTTGCTATTATGTATATTTTCTAAAAACATATTGTTATACAGGTGTTCTCTAGGGGTACTAACTATACTGTCTACTGGCCCAAAAAATACTCCATTTTCAAATACAGATTTGATGCAGCTAGAAGAGTAACAATTCTTTAATATTATTTGTCGAGTCTGGTCTGGTTGTATTCAAGACCTAACACTCTTGTATCAATCTGCAGATAGATTAAAAATTAATGAGAAACAGAATGAAATATTGCTGTGGCTTTAAGTTGACTCAAAACAAGACAGTTTCTTGTTGAACAGGTAATAATAAAGACATTATTATGAATCACTGATAAATAAGTTCTGATGAAGTTGAGATAACTAATTTATTAATATTAGTCTCTTGAAAGTCCAGACCAGTTACCTGTACAATGATAGCTAATTGGATAAATTCAATTTGCATATGGATCTAAATGTACGACTTAGTACCTAGCTAGGGCAGTATAAAATCAGAATTTGCCTTACAATGTTTTATTTAAAATGAAAAATAATATATATATGTACATATAATTGTAGGAATAACTAGAGGTCTATATTAAGATATGTCATGTAGATATAATTGGAGAAGTACCCAAACATTTTTTCTGTCATTTAGCAGAAATTAACTTACTTAAATGTTAATCATTTACCATTGGTAAGAATCAGACACAGAATAAATTCTCATTTCAATAATTAGTTGATCACATTTGATTGTATTCAAGGAAGTCTGACATGGGTTAATACACAGAGTTGGAGTTTGACTAAGCTGAAAGCTTCATTATTTATTTATTCTTGGGACTGATTTTGATTGAAGGTCCTATTTATAGGATAAGTTTTCTGTTTAGTTTGATGCCATTTTTAGTTCAATATTTTATTTTTTGGATCCCAAAGTTTTTTAAATTTTTATTTTACAAATTTATTGTACTGTAATATAGCAGCAGAATTTAATTTAATTTTAAAAATACAGATATGTTATTTTTAAATTTATTTCACATAGCGTTTCCTTACTCTTTCACCAGCAGATAACAAACAGGTCTTCATATATATTAACAATGCTGTGTGTTTAGAAACACATATAATAATACTGTTTTGCACTCCAACAAAACAGTTATTATGTGTGTGAGAAACACACAGCATTGGAGCAAGATCCTTGCTGGTGTTTGGAAGAAGACTATGACCATGGACAGCGAAGGGAGTGTTGTCAACAGCAGTCCATAGAGAATGAAAGAGCAAAGAAGGAACGAGGTTTGATAAGAATTTACACACTAAACGCTTGATATAAGGTAAGATCTTAGAAATTGCTTCTTCATATATATTAACAATGCTGTGTGTTTCTCTCACACATAATAACTGTTTTGTTGGAGTGCAAAACAGTATTATTATATCAACTGTAAAATTTTTGATGTACTTACAACTTTTTTTTTAATATTATGAACAACTGTGCTGACAAAAATCGAGTTAAAGTTTTTTACCATTGATTTCGAATCCAGTCACGGACCGCCTTCCTCCCATCTGGGTCTAGGCATTTTGGAGGAAAACATCAAGACCTCCAGATTTTATTACTTTACCATGAACCGTGACATTCAAACATTGCTAATTTGATCGTAAAACTTTACGACTTTGATTGTGAATTTGTGAGTATCTATTATGTTAGCTGCATTTTCTTAGAATTTGTAGGCAAATGAGAATTGATGACCTTGATTCTCTTAGACTAGACTTAGACGCGAAGAAGTGGCACTTTAAATTACAGTGACAGATAGATTATTAATTTCTTTGTAAATATACATATAAATATTCACTAAAACATACACTCTAGTCCCAAATTAAGCAAAGTATTTAAAGTATTTAAACGTTACTTGATACCGCACTGGAACTTCAGTATTTAATTTATTCTTTGTAACAAGGATCATATTAAAAACGGTAGGAACCAGGCCGTAAGTTTCTTGCCCGATCTAGGCTCTGGTCACGTGGAACTGGCACCTAGAATCACCTGGTATGTAAGACGATTCTAAATGATCCTTGTGTTTTTTTATTTTGAAAGCTTTACTATCAGCTCTGCGTCTAGCAATGATGATATTATTTATCAACAAATGTACAGTTATAATGATGATACTGTAAAAAAGAAATTGTTCTTAAATACAATAGTTTTTTAGGTATAAGTTTGGTCGTAAACATGTTCTGGGCTGTAAATAGCCGATCAAACACTTTCTAACTGCATGTTACTTTCTCAAAGTACCTTAATTCAATTATTTATTCACAAACTTACGACTATTACAGTATTTAGACAATTTTAGTGTCCGACCGAAATTTCGGTTTCGACCGATTTTCGGCTGTAGTTTCAGTTTATCGGAAACTTTTGCCGAAACCGAAACTTATTTCGGAAGTTGTCGTGCACGCTAATTTGAGGAACGCAATCACTGGTATTTTTGTGTGCCTGCAGAATTCCGAGTAATACGACATAAAATAAAAAACATACATCCATCCATATAAACTTTTGCGTTCAAGTAATACTAGTAGGAATGATCTAGAACTATCGTCAATGTTTTACCGCGTTATTAGATAGATATCTAACAGACAGACGGTAAGTTTCCTACATAATTTGTCTCGTTATAACTTATCACTTGTAGTCGCGACAACTTGACTCTATTTGATTGGAAATGTTTTCGCACACACATAAATAAATAAACAAATGTTCTATATTTTCTGGGGATTTTTTCTAAGAAAAAACGTGTTTTAGTATTTTGTTTTGACACTGATTTATAAAAATCGTCAACGTCATTTGGAAGTTTTGGAAAATACCTAAATATCGGTTGCGGTTTTTGACTAATAACTAATTTACATTTTTAGGCTAAAATTAAGGTCGTATCATATTTCAGTTTTATGATTATTGTTGTACAGTTGGTAGTAGTTCTGCCTTCCATGCTGTGGGTCGTGGGTTTCCCACTCAGAGCAAACATTTGTATGATAAACATAAATATTTGTTCTGTGTCTGGGTGTTTCTACGTATTTACAAAAAAATAAATGATGTTCACGATTATTTTTTATTTTAATATGAAAAACCGTCATTTTATTAGTGAACTGATAATTGTTATTTGGATCAGTTGAGCTATCTATAGATCGTTTGCAACATTCTGCAGATAGTTCATCTGTTTCTTAAGTATTGAATAAATACCTGAGCTATCTAAAGATCGTTTGCAACGGTCTGCAGACAGTTCTACCGTTTTTTAAGTATTTTATAAATACCTAAGTACATTTTGTAAATAGGTACTGTAATAGTGGTGAGTTTGTGAATAAATAATTTATTTATTATATTATTATTTATTTATTATGTGTTTGTTGCAGCATCTTCACTCGGTGCGGCGATGACGATGCCGATATGCGGTTTCCTCATCGCACACTTCGGATGGGAATCAGCTTTCTATTTTACTGGTAATTTACTTACAACTAGATCAATCAATCAAATATTTCTTTATTCAATAAAATCACAAGGATCATTTAAAATTGTCTTACATACTATTCTAGGTGATTCTATTTAGAACTCAGTTTATAATGTTCGCGTTATAAACTGAGTTATAAATATAATCTATAGAAAAATCAAACAAAACGTCTAGTCGAAGCGACGCGTGACCCGAGGGCTGGTGAGTATCTGGCCCAACGTATCAGCATTGCTATTCAGCGCGGCAATGCAGCCAGTGTCTTGGGTACGCTTCCGATTGGTGATTTGGATCAGTTGAACTATCTATAGATCGTTTGCAACGGTCTGTAGATAGCTCAGCTGTTTCTTATGTATTTTATATGTACATTTTGTAAATACTGTATAGTCGTAAGTTTGTTTGTGAATAAATTTACTGTTATAACAAAACTAAAAGAATATTGGTTACCAGTATTTATTTGATGACCGATGTGGCCGTAGGTTGCGGTTTCGATTCCCGCCTTGGGATAAATGTTTGTACGATCTGCAAATATTTATTCCGGTGTTCTGGGTATTTTTTATGTATTATAAAAAATATCTATCTATGTAATGTATTGTATTAAGTATGTCAGTCTTCTAGTACCCATAACACAAGCTCTGCTTAGCTAGGGCTAGATGATGTTGTGTGGATTGTCCAGCATTCTTTTTATTTATTTCAAGAAAGCTTCACTATTACGACATTACCATAATCGTTTGCTTATATATTTCCCAAGTCTAACGAATGATTTGTAAATTCTACGTGTAATAATAACCCGCCCACGTATTTTGGTGCAAAATGACCCACGCTGCTCGTCTGTCCCTGAAACTGCTCTGACGGGTGCTTACTTTGGCCCACGCGCAACATACGATAATACTTATTTTGTTGTTCAACAAAACTCTCGCCAACTTCCTCCATGTTGGATTTAATGATAATATAAGTAAACACTTTTAGTAAAATCAAAATCAATAAGTTTTTTCAGTAAAATCACAAGGATCATTTAGAATACATGTATCGATAAAAAATAGTATATCTATGCCTGAATTATCAGTGTCTAGTCTGGCTAATCTTTCCAACACGATGCTACAACAACATACAGTTGTAGCATCGACACGATAAGAAGAAGAAGCCTGAATTATCTGTTTCTACGAATCTCATCGTGTCGGATTATATCAAGCCAGAGCTTTGTCATGAGTTTTATTAGTAAGTATTCCTTCTCGAAAACTGTAACGAAAATTTTGAATAAGAAATTTTGGGTTACGCAACTCGGAATATCATTATGCAACACGATACGACATTTTTCGAGAAACAATTCTTATAAAAGTCATGGTAAAGCTCTGGCTTGATATACATTGATAGACTAACGGCCGGTTTCTGGAAACCCAAAACATGATTGAACCGAGTTTGACACATAGTAATTATTTGATTTTTTCGTTGATCATCGTTCGAGAAACCGGCCGTTAGGTACTTATTACACGATGAAGTCCGTAGAAACATAAAATCCAGGCATAATATTAGCTAAAAATATCTTGTGTTGGATTGACCTTCGCCATGGAAATGGGAGATTACATGATCGAGATACATAGAATAGTTGGCCAATAAAAATAGCACGTTTATAAATCTGTTTCATCGTTTGCCAATCGAGTCCAGTCAGCTTCTGTATACCTAGGTATGATAAATCCTCTCCATCCAAAGGCTGCTGGAAGAGATAAGGCAGCCCATTGTGCATTTGAAGCTTAATTATAAATAAATAATGCTGGAAAGTCCACACAACATCATCTAGCCCCAAGCTAAGCAGAGCTTGTGTTGTGGGTACTAGAAGACTGACATACTCAATACAATACATTAAGTACATAGATAGATATTTTTTATTTACCTAGAACACCCGGAATAAATATTTGCAGATCGTACAAACATTTATCTCAAGGCGGGAATCGAACCCGCAACCACCGCGTCCCAGGCGGGCCTTCTCCCACCGCGACACATTAGTCGTCAGTTTATTGTTTTAACCTATACATTTTGTTTTGGACGTTGGTATTATATTCAACATGTACTAAACTGCTTCTCTTACATGGTATAAAGTTCTAGGATGGTATCATTCAACATGTACTAAACTGATTCTCTTACATAGGTATAAAGTTCTAGGATGGTATCATCCAATATGTACTAAACTGATTCTCTTGCGCAGGTATAATCGGCGTGATGTGGTCGGTAGCGTGGTTCGCTGTTGTATACGACACTCCCGCGCAACATCCGCGTATATCCGAAACGGAACGCAACTATCTCATGAAAGCACTGCCCCAGGAACCTGCTACTAAAGGAGTAAGTATACTAACCCCCTATCTTAAGCCTGCAATACATGTTGGCCGAGCGTAGGCGAGTGAACGCCAATACCAACGTATGGACAGCATATTTGCCTTGCTTTGCCATCGCTCGGTGTCGCTCGCCTAGCTGGCCGAGTGAATACAAGCGCCAACGTGTATAGAGGTCATTTGCAGTGACTTGTCACCACTCGTTGTCGCTCGCCGCCACTCGCCTCACTTCGGAGCCGTGTCGGTTTTTGTGCACAAATCAAAGGCGCTTGTCAGCGCTCGGCCAATCGTGTCCACATGTTTGCCAGCCCGTCTACATTGGCCGTTTGCAATAGTTTGCGTAGACTTGCCGAACGTCTGGACGGTAGCACTTAGCTTGCACAGATTTGCCTTCGCTCGCATTGGCCTTAGCTCGGCCAACATGTATTGCAGGCTTTATAAAAGTTAGCGTTGACATTATGTCACCATTACGTATGGTAATCAAGACATCAAGTTTGCGCTTACTTTTGATAAGATAGACCATTTACATTTATAAACTTCTAACGTACACCGACTACAAAACTGTAGCAAGGAGGTCTATTTTACGTCACTCTCTTGGCATAGCGTAAATAAATGTGACAATCGTAAATGTAACGTTGACTAAAGACTGCGCACATCAACGACAAAACTGTAGTAGGCTCTACGTCACTTTCTATCTGAGCTAAGTATACTGACTAAAGGCTGTGCGCACATCAACAACAAAACTGCTGTAAGGTCTATTTCACGTCACTCGTCTCGGCATAAATGTGACAATCGTAAACGTAACGTATTTAAGACACTCGCAGGGCCCCAGTTGTGTTAAATTGTAGCGTAAACAGTTCGTCTAAGCAGCAGCAGCAGCAAAGGTTCACCAACGTACGTATTTTGGGATCGCGATAAGCATGTAGACACACACGTTCAACATTCGAACGTTAGTGAGCCGAAGATTGTGCCATGGCATAACCGCTGTCACACGAAAAAGAAAAAAGATTCATACAATACAATGTAGTACATATATTATATACCCAATTACCTAGATAACATTGCTAGATTACACATACGAAGCGTTAAAATCAACCCACCTTGAACCTCTCCATTGTTTAAATGTAGTTAATTACTAACTTGTGGGTAAAACCTCTATTTTTTGCGAAAAACAACTTAAAAAACTACACCTCAGTACGTAGGCGCTTAGATGGCTTATAAAATTAAATGCGCAGATATCAAGTAAAAAAGGTTAAATTTATTACGTATTCAAATAAAAAACAAGATATTCTATCTGTATTTTCAAGTATAGCTAAGGATTCGACTCCATATACATGCATGGAGCTGCTATCTGTTTAAAAAATAAATAAACAAAACTCTGAAATATCATTGTACCTATTGTTAATTGTGTTGTAAATGTGAATTTATAAGTAAACGATTTTGTATTTTTGTATATATTAAAATCACATATTTTAAATATTACTCAAGAAATATTATTATCTGCCTCTGAAGGATGGATCTTCCTAACAAAAAAAAACATCAAAATTGGCCCTTAAACGGCGTAAAAATCGCGTAATATACATCGAAAAAAAGAACCACAGTAGAATTGAACACATCGAAAAAAGTTGGTCAAAAACCATTACATAGGGTGAATCAATGTGGGCCATGTGTCCTCTAATTAGTTATTTTAAACACGTTTTGAGTGACATGTCGTAAAATAATATTAGTTTTATTCAAAGTCGTAGCCTCGTGATAAAATTCGTGAATGATTTGTATTCATTGTTGTGCGAATATGTGACTTACTTACCTTGATTGATGTCGTTGGATTTTCCTTGAATTATTTCAATGCCATAAGGGCGGTTTTTCCTTCTGCAGTACTCCGAATTATGTAATTGTTTGTGTGACCTAGATCTTCATGTGCTTAATTAAATTGCTACTTGTTCGAAGATTTGCGCTACGCGGGATATCAGAGGGCCTAGTACGAGTTTTGCACATGCATACGAACGTATCGCCTTCGTATCGCAAGCTACCAATTTTGTATGGAAATCCAAGCTTCTCAAGAAATCTGCTAGAGGCGCTGTTTTGATCTCCATACAAAAACGGTGGCGCTCGGCGATTGCGTCTCTACGATTCGTGTGTGCACAAACTCGTACTTGGGGTACAGGATCATTTATCGTATATGTATTCTACTAATATTATAAAGGCGAAAGTTTGTATGGATGTGTGAATGTATATTTGTTACTCTTTCACGAAAAAACTACTGAATTCGAATGAAACTTTACAATAACGTAGTTTATTTATACATAAGAATAATATATAGGCTATAATTTATAAAGATATTGTGCAAATTGACATAAATATAACGTTAGCAAGACGAAGTTACTGGCATTAGCTAGATTATAATAATTTGTGGACCGTGGGTTCGAACCCCACCGAGTGCAAACGTGTTCGATGAGGATAGATTTGATCTATGTCTGTATGATACTATGGATTCTTTATGTATTTATAAAATATCTGCAAACAAGGTCCCATAGTTTAAAGAAAAAAAAAATTGAATCATAATTAAAATAAAAACATGGAATGGAACTGTGCTACAATGGAAAAATGGCGTCGACTCAGCATAGCATGTACTGTTATGGCAGCAGACACTGATATTCTGCCGAAAACATTTTCCTGTCGCTAAACTCTGTGAGTGTATTGTAATTGTATCTGTGTGAGTGAGTGAAGTGCGCAAAAGCGTGGGTGTGATCAGCAAGCTTCCATGATTCTCATAGTCTCGTAAGCATCAGGTTATCACTGAGTGTATTCACGCCTCTTTAAATGGTTGTAACTAACAAAGTTTTGCTTGCAGCATATGCCAGTACCGTGGAAGAATCTCTTCACCTCTCCAGCGGTATGGGCCATCATCATCACACACGGAGCGTCTGTCTTCGGATACTTCACGGTGGTCAACCAACTGCCTAGTTATATGGACAGCATTCTGCACTACAACATCAAACATGTAAGTGCTATAGAACATATTTAGCAGAGGGATGTACCAACCTTTTTTTTTGAGATTTTTTTTTATTTTTTTTATCTATAATAATACAGATAGATACTACAGACTGTATCTGAGTAGAATCCGCGGTCAAGTGCGAGTCGTTCTCACTCCCGTAGGATTTTTTTGCTCAAAAATTAAGTTTTTCTAAGAACTCCCTTTAATATTTATTTAATTCTGTACCTACTTAACTCTAACTTCTAACGGTCTATCTTATAAAAAAATAGCGCAGATTTGATGTCTTGTTTACCGTACGTAATGGTGACATAATGTCAACGCTAACTTTTTATAAGATAGGGGGATTTCTATAACAATGCATTGTCTCACTGAACACGTTTATTGAAGACTCCAAACCAAAACACATCGATTAGCATCACTTTTTGACGACAAAATAATACTTAGTAATTCCCCTAATCTAAATTATTTAAAAGAGTCTTTACTTATATCAAAATAAGGTCTCAAATAACTCAAAATTGTTCTACTACGCACCTTCACTTAGTTTTTACTCAACATGGTGAATATTCTAAAAACGGAAAGTTCATGAACTATGTACAAATCTAAAGTTGCGTAGTTCTTATGTATTCGATATTACATCACTAACTGTCTTTACAAGCTTGAGCATACAAAGCTCTATCGATATTGATATAAGGTCGATATCGAGATTGGCAAATGTTCATGAATGACTTTGCCCTCGCGATTTTGTAGGGTGACCATGAGGTGGGAAAGTGAGGACGGGCTTGTAAACTTTTTTTGTATCATTAGTATTTCTTTATTATTACAAAAACTACTTTTTATACTGTTTTTTATATGTGTATTTACCAAAAATGGTATATTCTTACTGAATGCTAGGGCATTTTGACACCTCGCGTGTCAAAATGCCCTGAATTTTTATTTACTCTTAGAATTAGAAGTCAAATAACAAATTCGAGATAAAAAAAGAAAATGTCATATTGTGAAGCTTTCTTGATTCGTATCATAAACAAAATATATTTATCTAAGTGAATAAATCGTTTCATTTCAATAACTGTATGTAAACAGTAAACAGACCAAGTAGTCTTATCAAAGGTGTGAGTTAATCGAATTCCCATAAAATATATTAAATTATTTTATTTGTTATCGGACTCGACCTTGACAGGTAACTAGCTTGCATACTGATCTTACCACGTGCAGTATTATAAATCTTTCTACGTAACGAATAGCTACATTGTAAAATGAAAATAATGTATTGTTTTTCACACTCCACACGTGTTTACTTAAACAAATCAATCATAAACAGAATAAATGACTATGACTATGACTATGACTAAACCGTTAAGTTTACACAAAAAACTATGCAAGTAAACATTTAAAGTTTATAGAAAAAAAATAGAAGTAAACAGACTTGATATCTATAAAATATGAATAAATTTGAATTTGTATCAAATGAATAACATAAAAATTAGCATTTGAAATGATTACTGGATTTATCCAGTTTAAGGACATCCTTGCAAGTATAATGAATACCTATTAGCAAAACCAGTTCATAGAATATTTGGTTACCAAATATTGTGACCATTTTACGTGGATTCGCAAAATTAAGTTGTTTTATTGCTTTTTCGCAATAACTTATTATATTTATCATTTGCTAAAATCGTGAGTTATAAACATAGTCTTAGAATGTTATCCATAAACATTCATTTTATTACCATATCCTTATAAGAATAGTGAATTAGAAAGACGGTAAATTTCGTCATTATTTATCACGGCGCTATCACGTTATGCAACATTATCAAAAAAGAGAGTAAAATCATCCTATGTTGTAAATTGCAAAGCTTCTATCGCGGGCCTTGAGCGTGGAGACCGAATCCAGAAATTCCGTATCTAAAACGTAAATAACCTAACACTGCGTTATCCAGCAAAAAATGCTATGCAATAGCTTTACTGCGGCAGTCCCCGAGTGCCACACGTCTTTTTTTTTTATTCTAACTTGGCCGCCAAAACTTGAAGGATAAGTATACTGCAAGCCACCCACCCTATTGCATCAGCCAAAACTGGGCAACCTCATGCTGGTTTTATAGCAAATGGAAGTCATGTTGCCACACCTAACCTGGTCACATGGCTATCAATGTCAGTTATACCAATACACGTTTTGGTTATATTATGCAGTTGGTTTTCTAATATTTTCTTTTTACATAGCATCTGACAGGAAATTCTGCCAATTTCGATAATTTGTATTGAAATAATTCATCTGTTAGCTCAGTCAATCGTCAAGTCCGCTGTCATTTGTTTTAAAGGAAACATGGTAGAAAATTTTCCCTAATCTATAGAAAACGAAATCCCATCAAATAATGGCATTACATAATACACTTTTATTTTAACTAGAACCTACAAAAGAGCTTGGAAAATGTGTGCCAGTTTTTTTCGCTTTGTAGGGCTTCTGTAAAACATCGATACTCTTTCATTTTAAAATATATTAAATACTTGAACTATTCGCCTTTCAACAAACTCCATAAATGGAGTATTATTGGGTGCAATAACTCCGAATAACTAAAAGTGGGTAACAAGATCAATAAATTGCAAAACTTGGTTGAAATATTACAAAACTAATAAAACTGTAATCTGTAATGTAAATACATTTTAAAGTAAAACTGCTAAAAACACAAGAATAAACTCTTTTAGTCATTTATATCAATATTTAACTAGTCAGAGTTTTAGAATATGGAAATATTTAACTAGTATTCAGTCGATCATACTACATTGTCAATTTTCACTTTAAACTGTCAGAAATATATCTCATCATATAACTCATTAGCTTTACACCGTTATGACCGTTATGAATCCTTACCCTGTATCTTATGAAAAGTTAGCGTTGACTTTATGTCATCATTACGTATGGTAATCAATACTTCAAGTCTGCGCTTACTTTAAGATAGACCGTTAGACTTTAGACGAAGGTTTCGCTCCAAAATTCTCTAATTTTTCCAAACAAAATTTCTTTCACCCTTCATTTGTGTTATGAAAGTTATCTTTAGTCCAATTTAAACTTTAATCTGTTTCCGATTTGGTTTTGAGGTGGCCTTAATTAAAAGGTTCTGCTTGAAACTGGTTATACCATCATATGGCTTAAATTTCTGTTTGCAAAAAAATCAAAAGTATTTTTAATTGTCTTTAAAACGTACACTGTATGGTTACCATAACTTAACAAAACAATGCAAGTTTTTTAGTAGCTTGATCAAGATTGTTTTTACGGCTTTTAATAAAGTTTTTTATTTTTTATTGATAGGACGTTAAAAAAAGTGGTTTACAAAGTTCGTACACGTTCTCCGTCAAGACATTTTAACTATATTTTAAATAAAAACTTTATAGTCTTTTTAGATTCTTGTCTAAAAGTTTATTAGTAAATTATGTCACGTTCTAGCCTTAACTATTACAGCGTCTAGACATTTTTATCACTAATATAAAACCAACAGTTTTTATTACATATTAGATATAACATCTGCAATATCTTATGTGGACTATATGGTATTTTGCAAGTTTGCTAATAGATGGCGTTAGTTATAAGGGTGTCATTCAAACTGACAGTCAATGTCAAAAATATCTTGCACAGATTATCCTACTACTACTGAAAGTGTCAGTCCAAATCATTAAGTGTCAATCATTTTTGTTTTTTTTTTTCAAAATAAGTCATTTAAATGCTATTGAGTAAACTTTAAGCTGCTTGTGCCATAGTTTGAATCTAGATGGCGCTGTGTGAAATCTCAGTTATAAAAGAAGTATTATCCTGTAAAACCATGAGCTCATGGTGTCCCTACGTTTTCACTTTCACATACTATTAATCTAGATAGAAGAACAATAAATATGGCATTATTTATTTTAATCTGCATATTGAGACTTTTTATCATCATCATCACCCTTTTGTGATATTCTTTTTGATCTTTATTTAAGAAGACTTATTTTAGACTCTTATTTACTTACTAACCTATATTTTTTAAGGCAAAAGAAGTACGGTGTCTTTCATTAGAAACTACTTGTTGTATTGTGTTGTTAGCTAAATCATTTATCAAAAAATATTAAAATATCTAAGCTTTGTGCCGTATATGGAATAGGTGCTGTAAGTGGAATAACTTAAACTTGCCCAATGTCTGCAATTTGTCATTGCAATAATACTAATATTGCATTTAAAAATTCTTTTATTATGAATTAAATATTGTACTAAAACTACAGTGACTCATCCGATTAGCTCTTGTATATAAATTATCTAATTTTTATCTTGTTGTAAGCCACCGTCATTCAAAACATTGATTCATTAATGTATGATTGACAGCAGTATGTAGTTACGTGCCCAATTTAGGTACAGACTGATAAAAACTAATATTTTTGACTCGGCCCATCTGTGGCTGGTTCTATTGTTCAGATTTGATTTATTCCGGTTGGTTTTGTGAGCTAGGCACTTATATCTTATAACTTGTTATGCCAAAATTGTCAACTGGGCCCATTTAATTTTAGATCACTATGCTGTAGGACCAATATTCACTTGGGCCCACTAAGAAACTTATTATTTTATCATAGATAAATTAATACCTTAGTTACAAAACCACTAAAATGTTTCTATAACTAAGCATGTTAGGTACGTAACCGATAGCGTTGTCTTTTATGTCATTACCAAATTATCAACTGGGCCCATTTAATTTTGGATCATTATTCACTTGGGCCTACTAAAATTTTTATGTCATTACCAAATTATCAACTGGGCCCATTTAATTTTGGATCATTATTCACTTGGGCCCACTAAAATTTATTTTAGTGGGCCCAAGTTTAACAGAGATACACACACATAAATCATCAAGATAATATTAAACGTTACTTGTAAGATCATTTCTGTAAAACTTTCACAAAATTAACCAATTCAACCAGTCAGTTACTGCTGATTGACGGCAGGAAGTCTCAAAGAATGGGGGCACAGGATGCAAGGAATTGCATCAGACCACTCTTGTTAGCTAAGATGATTCCTGTGAGAAAGGACCAGCTATTGAGGCTTTCGAAGAACTGACACCTAGAATCACTGTGTAGATCGTAGGGAGAATAAATTTGACCAACTTATATAAAAAATAATATCATATTATTTACGCATAACTCAAATACAAATTCTACTCGAACTTGATTTAAGGTTGTTTGCGTAATCCATAGACACGCAAGAAGAAGAAGATTTATTAATTAAAAAAAATTTTGATTGACGTCACAGCTCAGTTGGGAGTAGCACGGCCTTCCATGCTGTGGGTCGTGTCGTGTGTTCGATTCCCACCCAAAGCAAATATTTGTGTGATGAACATAAATATTTGTTCTATGTCTGGGTGTTTCTATGTATTCTATGTATGTATTTACAAAAAATAAGTATTATATCAGCAATCGAGCTCCCATAATACCATAATACAAGCTTTGCTTAGTTTGGGACTACAGTGTGATGTGTGAATTGTCCGTGAATATTTATTTATTTATTACAACCGTCGCTGAATATTGAAACAAACACAATGTTCTGATATTAATGACTATTTATAAAAACACTTTAAAATCCTTTGTATGCAACCCGCATAACGATAATTACATACAGAGATATTTAATATTAATAGTGCCCGTTGACGGAAACCAAGTGTTTACACAGAAAAAGCGAGGTCGCAGTAGAATGTGGCATTCGATAAATTAGTCCTTTCTGTTATTCTAAGAACGCATTAGTCGAGTATGTTAGAAATGAGGAGTCAGTATATTATCCTCGATTTATTGAGAAATAACTCTAATGACAAAGATATAATATATGATTGGTGGAAGAAAACGGAGAATGAATGGAAGGACTTGGGGGAGACCTTTGCCCAGCTGTGGGACGAGATAGGTTAGTTAAAAGATTATATGATGTGATCCGCGCTATGCTATACATATTTTTGTGCAAACCCGAATCATTTAATAATCTTTTATAAGTTTCTGGACATCATTTTAAATAGATATTGATTTGTTTTCATCGCTCTTGAGATGTTAATAATATAATCTATGTGCAGTATCTGAAGGTTAAATAAAAAAAGCTCAATAATAGATAATTACTTTTACACAAGTTAACAGTTACCGTCTTAGGTCGTTCTTGATATCGGTTTATTATACTATTCTATGGCATTTGTTATGGGGTTATCTCAATGCACTAGTGCCCTTCGAGTATCATAAAGCAAAGACATGACACATAGCTTTATTATTTAATAATAACTTAAATCCCAGTTGTCTGCTAACCTTGTCCGCCCCATGGTTCGAGGTCAAACGATCGATTGCGAATTCTCATAACTTCACGTACGTAGGTGATACTTAAATAATTTTAGCAACTTGTTGGTAAATGTCTGTCTATTCAGAAGTATTATTATACTTCTTACTATCTTTATCTGCCTAGATGGCATCTGCACAATAAATCCTCTTCCTTCACGCTCCATCTACAAAAACTACAAATACTAAAATGCCATTAAGTATAGTAAAGAGTACGTATTGGATTGCATATACAACAGTATTCCTGATCCAGTTAAGAATACCGATAATAAAATATGTCGATCCGTTTCATCAACAAAAACTGGACGAGATGCTTTTACGCATCTTGAAAGAATGCTGCTGGTATTTAATGATGTAGCTAGAACGGAACTGACAGATGGTAATGTCAGCGATGTGAACGAGTTATTTGTATCTGTCCCAACCCTATGTCTAGTGAAGTCATAAAAAAATTTGATCGAAAATATTAAATGACGTAACTAGTCCCGAGTGAGCTGAGTTCGTTTGGGACGGGATATCGTCGTATAGCCTGGAAGCGAATTTCGTTATTACAACTAGTTACATTAGGGTGTTTGTAGCCTAGCCTATGTCATACATGATAACGGTGGTTTGTGGTTTGAACATGACGACGAGAAAGCGAAGCTCTTTGAGCTAGTACATTCAGGACCAATATTTTCAAATCATGCAAACAAGTGCTGAATGATAGATTTGATTTATGAATTAATTCAACCTTGTCATTACTAATTACAATCTTCCAGGACATATTCTATTTCAGTTTCTTCTTAGTGATGTTGTCATGGTTAATGAATCATTCTGTAAAGAATAGCCAATTGACTCCTCAATTAATTTGAATCTAGGGTTGTTTATTTAAATACTATCAATTTGATTCTAGAGTTGTTATCTAAATTATCTTATGCTATGTTTTATAAAACAGTTCCGTTTGTGTCCGATGTTGGAACCTCGCAGAGCACACATAAAGTGCGATTGTTAAAGATGTCATAACTATTAATGACAAATCACTGATACTTGCAGTCAAGAAGTAGAAACAAAGACTATACTTTTTAAGTTCTTTGGTGGTGGGTGTGTTGAAGATCTGGAAAATGAGATTGTAAATTCAAATCCTGTTTCACTTGGAGCCTATTTCTTACTCAATTTTCCAGCCTCTGGTAGCGGCAAAATAGCGCTTAGAATTAGTACCTATCGTATTCTGATTCTATTCTATTCTATTCTTAGAATTAGTACCTATCGTATTCTGATTCTAGATAATCCTTGTTATCGTACTGAAAACTAGTTTGTTTTTGTTAATATCAACAACAATACATACAATAGATACACGTGTCAGAATAGTTTATACTCGCCTATGCTTCAGTAGTACAATCCAACTTCCTGGAGGCCACTTCCCCGCGAGCTCCTGGGCTCACCCGACTCTCCGTAAAGAGATTGATGAGCACAAAACACGCGAAAACCACAGCGTGCCATGATGGCACAAAATAAGAACCGCTGAGCAAAAGCGGTCAAACCTAGTGACTCGTGAGTTGTAGCTCACGACGAAGAAGCCAGAGAAAGGAACAAACGTTCGACTCTAACCCGCACTTCCCAAAAGGTAGAAGTGTAGACGACTCAATGATGATGATGATGATGCTTCAGTGTAACTTAACTTGGCCTGTCTACACTGAGTCATTGTTTAATCTCTGGCTCTACGATCGCTGTCTTACAACACTGCGGTATAATAAAAACGGTTTAAAGATGCCAGTGTAATTAGCATGCCTATAAACGTAGATTGCCTGGGATTCATGATATACCAATGCTCTTTATGGGCATGTTTGAGTATACTTAGAATATTGTACCTCAATATTCTGAGAAAACTGAGTGTAGGCATGCCTTAATATCTAGTATGTTGTTCTTATAGTGCTAGTTTGGTGAGCACGCGTATTGGTGTCGGGATTGTTACCACTAGACAATTGTTTAACACCTTCGCTGCGGCACCAATTTTTGCATACTTTCCGTTCCTGCGGCACGAGGTGTTATCGGCCCGCACCGTGACCAGACGTTGGGACGACACGCGGTCTATTAGACCCCACCTCCCTTAACATACTTAAATCCATTTTCTGGCGCGAAATCAAAGATAAATGATAATATTGATCTTTATATATATAGACAGTGGGTTGATGAACCCTAATCTACCGTAGCCTCGGGATCTGCCAGCTAGTTTAGGAGTTATAAGCTAAACAAAATATGGGATCTTATTCACCTCGTAACGCACTGAAATAGGGCAAGTTTTCGCTGAGATTAGTGATGGGAAAAGTAATATCGACGTGTATACTTTTAACTGTTTATTGAAGATATCTAGTAATAGCAAATCTTTATTTATTTAAAAACATTATGAACTCGATTTATACTCGTTTTAAGCTTTTGAGTAGGTAGGGTCTCGCCTAATTTAATTTCTGTTCATATTTTGCAAATGGGCTTCTAGACAAAAACACACTTAATGAATACTATTTAATTAAAGACTTACCTGTTTTGGCTCTGTCGAATTCAACTTATTCCGACATCATTTGGAGGACATGATTGGTGTTAGAAATACGGACGTGCTCTTTTATCGATGCGACGCACAACACTGGTCACGGGGAGCTCGCGTAGGGTGCGGTACGAGGTCAAGTGCGGTATGGGACTTTTTAGCCTCGTTCCGCACTGCATTAAAATTATATTAATTCAGTGCGGCACGAGGCCTAAGACATCCGGTACCAAGGTAGGTATACCACCGAGTCCGAGACCATTAGCACATCTCAAATATATATTTATCTCGTTCCTACACTGGACCAAACCGAAGTTATGCCCGTCGCACGACAGAGAAGTTTACGTTTTTCCTTGCCGCACCACAGGAAAGTTGCATCTGGGATAATTAGGCCTCGTCCCGCAGCGAACGTGTTAAACTATGTAAATAAGAAGATTGGGGGCTGTTTTTTTTATTGTAGTAAGAGTAGTTCTTTCTATACTGATCCCGAATTCAACTTTGTGGCTCTTAAAGCTTCCCGTTTGCGTAAAAGTAGTAAGACAACTGGAATAGAAATAATAATTTTGTTCATATAGAGATATAGGTTTAATATTCTAAAAATTCTAATGTATGTGCATTAATGACAAATCACTGATGCTTGGGGGACACCTTTGCCCAGCAGTGGGACAATAAAGGTTAAAAAATGTATGTGCAAGAAAAATAAATTCAGTCTCAAAACATATGAATAAATTATTCGTCTGTAATAAAAGGGGCGGCACAAGTTCATTCAGATCAATATAACGGTATTTTTATTGCGATTACATTCCCGTCAGTTCCTTGGCCCTTCAAATCGTAACTGCATATCAAAATAAATACGCCTCAATAAACCATCTTTTGAATCTTCAATCTTGTTTCTTGGTATTGATTTCGAGGTCCAAATTGCGGTAACAAATCGCATAAAATGCAAAAAGAAATCAAATTGTAATATAGATGGACAGTCGGCGCCGTTAAATTACACTGGTTATAGGGTTCCGCTGCAAATAATTAAACGGATTCGCTACTTCGGATAAACGTTTGTTTGGAAACCTATGCTGAATGGTCAGCTGATATTTACTGCATAATGTGAATGTCAATTATAAATATGTATTGAATTACAAAGAGAACCGACACGAAGAAGAAGATTGTTTTATCCTCGAGTCGTCCCACGTGGGCCAAGTTTTAGTGGTCCCAATCACTAATCAACTTAAAAATACATAAACATTTTATCGTATCGATATATACACACTAAATATTCGATTACGAAAAAAATAGTTTTATTTAGAAATTACGTGATAATTACCGAGACGCGTCACGTGAGATTAAGTGAGATTTTGCTTCATCTTCCTCTTAAAAGCTTTACGTAATTAATAGGCTTTAACCTGCAGAACCGTCGGTCATTTAGTTCTGCAGCTAACCGGTTGATTGCTTGATTACAGGCGCCTTGCCGACGAAGCTACATGCGTCCACTAATTAGTGCCTCCTTCTAGGAAAGTAATTATTAGAATTGATGATACTTTCGCTGGCACTTCCTTCGCTATTAACGTATTATGGGCTCGTTAACATTAAGTTAGAGACTATAAATAGTAGACAAATTAAATAAAAATGCTGGTAGTTTTTGCCTGTAAATTTCTTGAATAAATATATTCTGATTTGAATTAAACTTCACTTAATACAAAATACACTTAACTTTTGTTTAGTCTAACAAAAAAAGTATTGATAGACATGATACATAATAATATCTAGTCAATAATGTTAAATTGATTTTACTAGGATAGGTTGATGATTAATTACTTTAGATTCTAGATTGCCTATTCTAGATTCTAGACTTTACAAAACATTTTCAACATTCGTTACGAGTATTTATTGTTTTTTAAACTAAGTCATAAAATCATAGAAACACAATATGTAGTTATAATAGTCATAAATATATAATAAATTACAGAAGATAAGTTATAAAACAAAAAACGTGACTTAAGCATCCATCATAAGAAATACACGAGTTGCATCTTTATCAATAAGTTTTTATTACATTATTATTCTAAAACTATAATTTTCGAATAGATTCCAAGAAGTTACATTGACCGACAGTAATTACGCCCCTGCTGGCGCCAACGATGACTGATGCTTAGCGGCGTACTAATGCACCACCAATTAGCGTCAGGTTTTCTACCACTTTTTACAAAGGTTCAAGATACGCTGGTCTTTAAGTTATTTTAAGCCAGAAGGTGCTAACGGCACGTACTTTGTCGCCATACTTGTTTTTTTTCTGCTATAAAGAGACTCAGGTACACAGATTATTTTATCAATCAATCAAGGATCAGTTGAACTATCTATAGATCGTTTGCAACGGTCTGTAGATAGCTCAACTGTTTCTTATGTATTTTATATGACAATGTACATTTTGTAAATACTGTATAGTCGTAAGTTTGTTTGTAAATCAAATCATCATAATATTAGAGTTGGAGAGTATTGATTATATACACAGTAGGTAGGTTCTTAGATAGTTGTAGCGGAAAATATATAAAAACGAATCCTCTTAAAAAACAGGAAGATTAAAATGAATCACGTTTTGTTAGTCACGTACAGTTAAGTACGTAATGTCATACATACAATGCATCACCACACCACCGTCATCTTTATTAGGTTAGTAGATAATGCTCTTAGGTATCTATTCTAGTACATATTTGCCACGAGTTGTAGTGTAAGTACCCACTATTAAAAAGGTACATTACTTTTAGTATGATTTATATACTTGTCCATTAGGATAAGTATATAAAATCATATACTAAAAAAACATTTTTGGTGTCCTATAATTGGGAAACACTTAGATTTAAGTTTAAGTCCTTTGTTCGTATTTTTGTATTTTTATGTGTTTTTTTCCGTTGATAAATAAATATAAATAATAATAAACCCTTAATAAATAAATAAACCAATAAGTTTATTATCTGTTATTTTACGAAGAACTGGCACTGAGAATCTTCTTGTTACTGTACATAGGTAAACTAATAAACTAGGCATTGGTATATCATACAAATCATATTTAGGCCACATATCGATTTTTAACACATGTCATTTTTCCCACCTGGTCCAAGGACGTACTACCAGCACTTGACTACTGTGTTTTCAAACTGAATTGAGAATTGACCATAGATTTTACACACATTTGAATGAAAATACCTTAATCGAAGCGTTTTAGCATAAATCTTAAACTACTAAAGAACGCCGATCTAGGTTTTGCCATCACCTACCTCTACATTTCGGCGAAATACCCAGAATTTAAGTATCTTTTCCCTTGTCCTCAGAACGGTCTACTATCTTCACTGCCATACCTCGGGAAGTATCTCTGTGCGCTCGCATCATCAGTCCTGGCTGATTCTCTGAGGCGGAACGGCAGGCTTTCCACCACTGCTGCGAGGAAACTATTCACTGGATTCGCTGTGGGGCTCCCAGGTTTGTGTGCTCACTAGTTTACCTTAATCAACCTACCAATATATAAACGCCTACTTAATTGGTGAAGTATGTGAAACTAAAACTCTAAACACTTTCACCTGTATAACCATACTACTCGCAAATAAACAATTTCATTTCATTTCATCAGGAAAAGGTATTTATGTTTTCAAAGAGAAAATACATCCTGATAAATATTTTTCTACTATGGAACTTTAGTGGGCCCAGTAACCTTTTCTTTCTATTGACTACTTAAGTGGGCCCAAGTTACAACTATTGGGCCCAGCTGACGAATTTGTCTATCGACTAATTTAAGTGGGCCCAGTTGACAACTTTTTCTATTTAATTATTTATGTGGTGCTCTAAATAATAAATAAAATATATTTTATTCACAAACAAACTTACGACTATACAGTATTTACAAAATGTACATAAGCATATCAAATACATAAGAAACAGTTGAGCTATCTACAGACCGTTCCAAACGATCTATAGATAGTTCAACTAATCCAAATCAGTACCAATCGGAAGCGTACCCAAGATACTGCCTGCATTGCCGCCCTGAAATAGCAATGCTGATACGCTGGGCCAGATACTCACCAGCCCTTGGGTCACGCGTCGACAAGACTAGACGCCCAGAAATTAAATATTATTAGTCTTTAAATATTGTATTCTCTTGTAGGTCTGCTGATGATAGCGCAGGCTAAGTTCGGCGCGGATCGGATCTGGTCGATCGCTATCTTCACGACCGCATTGACTATCAACGGCGCCGTCACAGCCGGGTATCTCGGAAATGGACTTGATATCGCACCTAACTTCAGTGGTAAGTCACACATGAGAATGAGAATGGGTATGAGAATTAGAATGGAAATGAAAATGTTTTATTGAATAAATTAAAATGTACAATTAATTTGAAGTCTTAAGTTAGCTGTATGATAGCTGTCACTTACTTCCTAGAACTATTAAATTAAAATAAGTAATTAATCAATTAAAAGAAAACAACAATAAAATCATCAAAACGGGTTCATAATTAGCAGTACAATTTAAATTTACAGTCGAATTGAGAACATAATAAAATAGAAAATAAAAAAAATAATTTAAGATATGTAAATAAAAAATTGTGTCCCTGCAGTGGGACAATGGGTTAAGTAAAAAAATTAAAATGAATAAAGATTTTTATATCGTACACTACCTACTACACTACATACTTAGGTGAAGTATTAAATTTAATACTAAAGCCTAAGCAAATATTTAAAACATTTTTATTGAGAAATTTACCATTATACAACATATTTTTGTTTTGTTTTCCTTGTATATTAATAAATTATAATTCCAGGAACAATCTTCGGTATGGCCAACACACTGTCGTCTATTGGAGGATGGCTGTCTACCTTCATGGTTGGAGAACTTACACATGATAATGTAAGAGATTGTTTATATACATATAATAATATTAAATATTAATAAAACTTTATTCACAAAACAACTTATGACTATTACAGTATATACAAAATGTACACAAGCATATAAAATACATAAGAAACAGTTGAGCTATCTACAGACCGTTGCAAACGATCTATAGATAGAATAATATTAATTAGAATTGTCATAGAATTGGTATCTTAAATATACTCCATCAAACGCATAAGCTCTTATTTATTATCTAATAAATTATGGAATAAGTAGATAATAATGTAGTAATTTAATTAATGGAATACATTTATTGCCAAAGAAAATTCGACCTTTGTCTCGGGGTCACTCGGACCGATGGATAGTATTCGGTTCTTTTACTATGTTCGAACTCCGTGATAACTTCGTTTGCGCGATCTAGGATTTGTCTCTGCCATCTGTTGGTCTGTTGCGTAGACTACGATGTAGTTCATCATGTAGCGATATAGATGGCGCTACGAACAACGGCGGATCCAGGGGGGGGGTCATGGGGTCATGACCCTCCCTGAGCTGGTTCCAGGACTTAGGTGGACCACTAATTGAACATAATTATTTTATTTATATATTTTGTCACCATACAGAATTAATGTAACTACATAATAATAACTTTGTATAATGGCAAACGTTTGGGAATTACATTATCAAAATTATATTATAAGTTCTTGACTTGACCACGACTATGTGACCCCCCTGGCGCCAAAGCTGGATCGTGACCCCCCTGGCGCCAAAGCTGGATCGTGACCCCCCTGGCGCTAAAGCTGGATCGTGACCCCCCCTGGCGCCAAAGCTGGATCGTGACCCCCCTGGCGCCAAAGCTGGATCCGCCCTTGGCTACGAATTCATCAAAATTTCCTTTTCTTCCAGAACACAGCGGAGCAATGGACGATAGTATTCTACATCCTAGCGGGGACTTACGTGACGGGGGCATTGACCTTCGTCTGCTTCGGCTCCGGAGAGCTGCAACCCTGGAATGCTCCTCCTCAAGAGACCAGGGAGGAACAGCCCTTGAATGAAGAGAAGGAAGAAAAAGCTTGTACTGCATAGATTTACATACATATATGTACCTATACCATGATAGTTACAAAAAAATAAAGATTGTCTTAAATTTTTTGAAACTATCATGGTTTTGAACATAGTTTTCATTATAAACGGGATATTTACCATGATTTGTGAGTGGGTAGACCGGTATGTCTGCCAATGACTTTTATATCTACTTGCAAAGACTTCAGTTCGACCCGTGATCATGGCGCATGCAACTGTGCCGAAATATCGGGAAATAATCAAACTCACAAATCATGGTAAATATCCCGTTTATAATGAAAACTATGTATATCTATAATTATGTTATTTATAAATACTTTTAAAGTATTCTCTTCTAGTATTGTTGAGAAATAGTTTTGACATTTCAAAACTTTCAATCGACATTTTCATTCTGAAATAATGTGATAATTTGTGTAGCAAAATTATAGATGTCTAAATACATAGTGAAGATTAATTATATATCTTAGTTTATCAACAAACTCGTCCTACCTAAAGTTAAATAAACCATACAAATTATACATTGCCATAAAAGTAATTTCTTAATTTTGAGCCACATTTTCTGGCCGTGAATAAACTAAAAAAGATCTTAGATATTTTGCAACACAAATTATTTATTAAAGAGTTTTTCTCTGGAACAAAACACTTTCAAAATAACCTCTGAAAGTGTTATAAAAAAATATTTAAAAAACTCAAAAAAAGGCTGTTAATGTTAATAATATTATTGTGATGTTATTTTGTAACGTACCGGCTCGCGTAATGGACTTACGGCATTAAGGTCACCGTCCACTAAACCGCAACGTGTATGCTCCGATTTAGTGGACGTAGACCTTTAACAGTGGTTGGATCGAGGAACCCGACTCATTGTTAAATAGTTTATAAGTCAAGTATCAAGAAATCAGTTCTGCAATTTACATTGTTAAAAAAACGAAAATTCTTTATAATAATGAATTAGTTCTGAACAGTAAATGAATAATAGATATTCTCCACATATTATCCATTACCATATTCTACCTATAAATAAAAAAACTGGTTTAAAACCAATTCAGGTATTGATTTTTGTAATAAATATTATCTCTTTGTACGTTACGTACAAATAAACTAATAAATACATCTCCCTAATGGCTAGAAATATATTCAAAAACTGCTTTCAATGTGCCTTAAATGTATTGAAGCTAAGATTTTTGAGAGATTTTCAATATATTTTTAATAACGTACAGTAATTAGCAAAAATAGACTAATTAACCGAACAAACTCAAATGTATAACTTCTGATTTCTTGATTATACAATAAGTATTTTAAGTTAAGTATGTATTTATTTAATTTTTCTATTGTGTATTTTAGGAAAATTCAGAGCCATTTTTACCAGTGAAGCGTATTCGCTTTGACCATAGACAATCTCGCGTGTAATAATAATAAGACATACTTAGATATAGATGGCCATGATCGCACTTAGCTTATTTACAAGATTACGATTTGTAAAGCTGCACGTTCACTTACACCACATACAAAAGTTCAAGTAATAAAAGTTTTTGTTTGTGTTCCAATGTATAACCTGTGCGAGTTAATTACGGACTCCACGCTGTGACGTCATTGTCGACTCGGGCTTATTCCAGCGAGGTACGCAGTTAAGTCGTACGTGTTGAAGATACATATTTTTCGTCGAGATATATTGTATATTATATTAATTTTTAAGTGTAAAGGTAGCGTGGAGCTTTACAATCTAAATTAAAGAGGATATAAGGCAATGCATTGTATTTTGTGCATTTTGACAGCTGTGATAGAGGTATGTCTATGGCCTGTTTAATTTCGCTAGTGTGTATACTGCTCTCAAAATTTTGAAACTTAGTGTTCACACACGGCTTAGATAAAACTAACATCTTGACCAATCAGAGACTGTAGAAAACACGATAATATTCGATGAAGCTCTCTGATTGGCTGAGTTGTAATACGTTATCAAAAGTGTGTGGGCACCTTAAAAACGGCTAATTGTAGTTCCTAAATTACTATCAGTATTTGTAGCGGCTTTTTTTCGAATATTATAATAGCTGGAACAGGTTGACTTTTAGACTTAAAAGCATTACCTACTCAAATCATCATTGTTTTAATGTAGTTATTAGGCTTAGGGCCGTTATCCATCAAAGCAATTCTGGCAATTAATTAACTCCGTATTGCTTTGGTAGATGCCAGGTTTTACTTATTTATTATTGTGAAAATATTTATTTTAATTTATACTCTGATCACGATATGTCGCAAAGTCTAAATTAAGAATCAGAGGGCCTAGTACGAGTTTTGCACATGCCTACGAACGTATCGCCTTCGTATCGCAAGCCACCAATTTTGTATGGAAATCCAAGCTTCTCAAGAAATCTGCTAGGGGCGCTGTTTGGATCTCCATACAAAAACGGTGGCGCTAGACGATTGCGTCTCTACGATTCGTGTGTGCACAAACTCGCATTTGGGGTACTGTGGGCTTAGTTTGAGTTTTGCACATGTTTTGAACGTATCGCCTTCGCAGTGTAAGCCACCAATTTTGTATGGAGATCTAAGCAGAGCCCCCTATAAGATTTTTTGAGAAGCTTGCATTGCGAGTATTTGGGTAGCCTACGTAGCGAAGTCGCCACGTAATCGCAAGATGACCATCGCATGCGATGATGTTTGACCGTTACGCTGTTTTATGCGAGTTTGAGCGACAGTTAGACGCCTCTGCGATTGCGTCTCCGGCTTGCTCGGCGATATCGCAGCAACACCGCAAATTTCTTGGTGTGGCAGTACTAACTATTAGCCTATCTGTGCGAAATGGTTCGAGTTTGAACCAAAATAGGGTTCATATCTAAAATTATATTGGAATAGGAACCAATATTTATAGTAACAACTCACATAATAATTATAAATAAATTTGCAAATTATATTAATTGCAGTGTTTATAACTTCTAAGAAGTAAAAACATAGTGAAAGTGGTGACTCATAAGTTTTATTTGTGCTAGTGTAGTTTTGCAAAAATCAAACGAGAAACGGAGCTCCCAAAGCACCAAGCGACTCTGTTGATGGTCATTCCAAGGCCGAGCTGCTTTTGGATCTCCATCCAAGCAAAGACACTTTGCTTATATATTTCGCAAAGACTGGAACACGCTTGCCTAGGACTCCTTCTCTGTTATGATACTCCTATGGTAAAGGTGAGTTATTTTTTTTGCTAAACTGTCTTTGCAGGTTGTTTCTTACCATTGCTTTTATTTACAAAAGGTCTCAAGATTATATTTATTAGATCTCATTATCTAACCACCCAAACAAGAAAGGATACCTAGGTTAGAATGGTAATTTCAGTAAAAATCTAGATAAAATGTACTACCTGAGAATTGGTATTTTGTGAATGTCTCATATTGTCATTTATATTGATTATCCTACTTTCTGTATCTATAGGATCATTGATGGAATTGACTAAGTACTCAATCTTTCAGAATTACAAATTCTTTTTGTCTTTTCCTGTTACTTTTGTCACCTAATCACTTACCAATAACTTCCATAAAGGAAACATAACTTATCTAAACAGCTTATACACCACCTACTCAGCGAATGACACTTACTACCATAACTAAATTACTGTTTTTATTCATTCAGGTCAGGATAAAGGTGGTACCGATGGAAGTGTAAAGAATGAAGGATGTGTGATCAACTGGTCCGGAGAACAGTTTTGAGAGCAAGCTAATCGGTCAGTTTAATCTTATTGAAACTGTTTATATATTATTGTGTACTTTTAATTTATCCTACTTTCTGTACAACCATCAGTCAGGGAATTGACTAAGTACTCAATCTTTCAAGGACATTTTTACTTCTTGTACCTAATCACTTACCAATAGCTTAACTAAGCACTCAATCTTTCAAGGACATTTTTACTTCTTGTACCTAATCACTTACCAATAGCTTTCATAAAAAAAACATTACATACTCTCACCTTGCTGTATAACTTATAATATTTTCCATAGTTTATTCAGTACTATCTACTGTAAAGCCAAGCATAAGTAGAGAATAAAAACTCTGATTTTTATACCTAAAATCTGATACCGATGAACCTTATGATTTATCTAATCAGCTTTTACACCACCTACTCAGTGAATGACATTTACTATCATAACTAAATTAGTGTTCATATTCATTCAGGTCAGGATGGTACCGATGGAAGTGTGAAGAATGAAGACAAGGATGTGTAATCAACTGGTCCGGAGAACAACTTCAGAGCAAGTTATTCAACTTGGTCAGTTTAGTTTTATTGATACTGTTTGTATATTATTGTGTAGTTCTAAATTATTTAATAATATGTCTAAAACATTCATTTGTTGTAAACAATTGAGTATTCAAAGACAGACCTTTATATTCTTTAATTTTGGTGCATCTACTGATATTTTTGTCTTTGTTACAGATTATTCAAAGCAGAGCTGCACTACTCGGAAAGCTCAAAAGTCAACCAAAATTTAAACTCTATGTTACTGCTACACTAACTTTGAGTTGCTCAAAACACTACAATGGTGATATTATCAGATCGAATTCCAATCTCATGTTTCTTGAACCAATTTATAAATATTTCAAAGATTTTAATAATGTTATAGGTAGTAAGTATTATTCACTTCAAATACACACACTTATTCAAATAAATATGTAGCTGTTTTAATTTTATTCCAAAAAAAAAACCAGTAAGCCAACAAAGAACTAATTTATATATATTTGGTATGTACTGTACATCAACTAAACTTTAAATATTATTATCTGTTGAAACTATATGTATTGAAGGCAGTTCGCTGAACTTGTCTCAGTGTATCTGACTGTGTTCCTTGTTCAGCCAAGTGTTGTTGCAGTGCCACTGCCAAGATAGTACTAGATGACAACTTCAGATCTGGCCCCAGCGGCTGAAATAGTATTTGATAGTTATATTACTATGAATATATTAGTGGCCTCCTAGTTTCTCACAGGTAGCCTTTATAAAAAACATAAACTTTAAATACCCTATATTACTCGGCTTCATTCCTTCAAGAATTTTTAATATCAGAGTTTTTACTTTAATCCAAACAAACAAAGCTATCTTCATTATAATATTAGTATAGAGAAGGAATAAGAATTATCATAAAGAATTAGGAATAGAATTTTTATTTCAGTTGTCAAAAAATCTAAATATCAGCTTCAAGTTCTACCACCGATGCAGCTAGCAGCTAGTTAAGTGGATTGACTTCAGCCTCACGCCAATCTAGAAGCATAGCATTAGTTGAAAACAATGCATTTGAAAAGAAGTCACATCCCGGACAACATAATATAATGTTATACTCATAGTTTGAATAGCTGTCTCATATAAAATATTTTTATTTATCTATTGAGCATGCAAGTTTATTATGAAGTACAAACCTGTGACCAATTGGCTTCGAATACAAGGACTCAAACTGAACAAGCTTGTAGGAAAAACAATAGTTTTGAAACATATTGAGTGTGCGAGTTCTCCTAAACCTCAAAGCTGTGACAGGGCTCCTACCCGTCAATTACGTATAATCTTTTAAGTTACTGATCAGTTACTGATATTGTTTTCTTCGTGCCTGAAATGAGTAACATTAGATATTAAGTAAGATAAAGCATTCAAAGGTATTATTAGGTATATTTTAAACAAGGTGTTTGTTTCTGATAATCTGAGTTTACATAGACTTATCCATCCAGTTTGAAACACTCTCAATAATATATTATAAACAGTGATAAAATTAGATACATACTCATTTAAAAAGATCGTTCATTACATTTTCATATATCGTATCTTGATATTAGTTTCAACTATTACAACTTTCTCACTGATAAAGTGTTTTTTAATGTTCAAGACATAAATTACATGTTATTTTATTATTGTATTTGATTAAATAACCTGCAAAATCTGCAAATAGAACTTTTTTATTCATAAAGTAGGGTGCCGTGATTACACAACCAAGGAAAACACAGCCACGGAATGTACAGCCCGGAATCGGTGACCATTTTGGCATCCAATTCCGGGCTGTGTTTTCCTACTGTGTTGTACATTCCCGACACGTGTTGGGAATTTGATGCCAAATGACGTCATAGCATATGCTTCGTTTGCACTTACTCAAATTTTTCGTTTAGCCGATCATGTACAAGTAGCTAACTATGCCACTGTCAAAATATTATTTTTAAACTTATTTTTTTTCATGCGTGATGCGTCACAGTAGGTGCGAGGAGCGAAGCGACGAGCGTTAGTTTGATATAGAAAACCGCGCCAGAACCTACATGCGTTTAACCATTTGCCAGACAACAATCAGAAAAACGAAGTTAGGAACTGTAATGATCGGTTGTTGGACCTAGTGTTAGTTTCAGAGGTCATGGATGATGTGAGTGTGTGCACCGCAGACGAGGCATTGGTGCCAGTGGACACACAACACCCACCACTAACGATCATGGTGACGCGCGCATCTCGTCCTGTAGTTTTGGCTGAGTCAAAACCCGTTCTTAATGATTGGAACTTCTCAAAAGCTGACTATCACTCGCTGTACTCGTCGATAGCGTCAGCAAATTGGACCCCATTATATGAGATGCGGGACTCAGAAGAAGCTTTAGATTATTTCTACGGATCGCTTAATAATATTTTTGACATGTGGGTACCTAAGAAACGACAAAAACGGGAAAACTCGAGGTATAGCTATCCAAATTGGTATACGGCTGATTTAATACGTGGAATAGAACGCAAAGCTAGACTGCATAAGAGGTATAAGACAAGCGGAACCAGGAAGGACTATTTGGCATTCTCAGAAAGCAGATCAGAAATAAAAGTCATGATACATGCAGCTCAGGAGCATCATCAAGAGCAAATTCAGAGTAATATAGTCAGTGACCCCAAATCATTCTGGAACTACGTGAGATCAAGACAGGGAGCGACGAGTCGTAACAAAATTACTCATAATGGAATTACATTACCTGATGCGGATTGTGCGGAAGAATTCGCGAAATACTTCCACTCGGTATATGGCAGTACCCCAGCAAAACTAGATGTGGCTGAGGCGGAGGCACATAGTCGCGCCGGTGCTGCACGCCTGCATATTCCTCAGCTCTCGCTCGTCGAAGTCACAAAGGCGCTGGCGAAGCTGAAGCCTAAACGCTCCGCGGGACCTGATGGTTTTCCAGTTTTCATATTTAAAGATTGTAGGATGGCATTGGCTGAGCCGCTAGCGCATATTTACAACCTTTGTTTGCAGCTCTCTTATTTTCCACAACGCTGGAAAGTAACCCGAGTAATCCCGATACCTAAAAGTGGAACCGGTTCAGAAGTTAGCGGCTTTAGGCCCATAGCTATCCTTTCCACACCAGCAAAGGTCTTTGAATCGGCGGTGCAGCGGTGTATGCAGGAACAGGTGGCTCCCCAATTGTCGGATGCGCAACATGGCTTTCGAGCAGCACGCAGTACAACGAGCAATCTTCTTGACGCCATGGCCCATGTGATACCTCATGTGGATGCAGGAGTGCAAGTCGATGTAGCCTACTTTGATTTTAAAAAAGCTTTCGATCTAGTTGACAACGATATTTTGCTGACAAAGCTGGCGACAGTTGGCTGCACAACCAAGTTATTGCAGTTCTTTGCTAGCTATATGAGGGATAGGCAACAGTTTGTGGAGTACGCGGGATATAGATCTCAACCCTACTACACCAGAACGGGAGTAAGCCAAGGCAGTAACTTAGGCCCATTGGAATTCATCATTATGATTAATGATTTGCCTGAGGTTGTTAGGAATGCAAAATGTCTTCTGTTCGCGGATGACCTAAAGTTGCTCTTACCTGTTCAAGAAGAGGAAGACTGCAGTCGCTTTCAGCAAGACGTAGATAGAGTGGTTCAGTGGAGCCATAGCAACAAACTGCAGTTTAATAACGATAAATGCTCAGTATTAAGCTTCAGCGGAGCTAAAACACCGGAACGTTACAAGTATAGAGTAGACGGAACGTTGTTGAAGCGCGTTGACTCAGTCAGAGATTTGGGAGTTCGTATGGACTCTGAGCTGAGATTCCGGGACCAGGCTGTTAGTGTTTGTAAAAAGGCATTTAGAAGCCTGGGTTTTATATTGCGTCGAGCACACTCCTTTACGAACATAAGAGCACTGACAGCCCTGTACAATGCGTTAGTCAGAAGTCAGTTAGAGTGTAATATTGCTGCGTGGGCTCCTCATGAAACTAAGTACAGTCTCATGTTGGAGCGCATACAAAACAAATTCACTCGTTACCTATACTGGAAGCGGTACGGCGTCTATCCCTTCTACCCGTTAATGTATCCGACCTTGTTCGTTCTGGGTATGGTTGGATACAATAAGCTGGAAACACGTCGGGATCTTGCACTGGCTGTTTACGTCGTGAGGGTGCTTCGGGGAGACGTCACTAACCCAGGCGTCTTGAAGACTATTAATTTGTGCGTACCCGACGAATACGTGCTGCGGCGAAGGCGGCCGCGCCTGTTCAGTGTGCCGCGCGGCAGAACCAACTTGTTGGCTAAATCGCCTCTTATCCGCGCCATGCACACACTCAATCTAGTAGCAGAGAATGTTGACGTGTTTTATGTTTCTCTGAATGAATTTACAAAGGCCACAATGTTTATTTTATGTTATTCTTGACAATGAGTTTGTGTTGTGTTGTATGTTTGTTTTTAATTTTTTTTTTATTACTATAAAATTTGATTTGCATGAAATAATTAATGACATATTATTATTATTGACATATATTATTATTATTGTAATTGTATAATTTATTTGAGCACAATGACAACGAGTAATTTATTAATTATTAATTTTATAAAATATAACTACACTATTACATTAGGATAACCCTGTTAAAATAGATGTAAGTAAATGAAATAAATAAATAAAAAAATATTGAATTGGATTGTTTTCTTTTCATATTATAATCTGTGCAGTTTATCTTTATCAAAATGGGATAGTAACATTTTAATCTTTGGTTTCATCTAAACGAAACATAGGCTAGGCTTTCGACCAATCAGAGCAATGGTCGCCAATTCCATGGTCGTGTTTTCCACGGCTGTACATTCCGTGGTTGGACATTCCCAACACATGTCGGGAATGCGTAGCCCGTATATCATGCACATTTTGGCTGCGAATTCCTGGTTGCGTATTCCTGTGCGGCTGTGCTTTCCGTGGTCGTACATTCCGGGTCGTGCTTTCCATGGTTGTACATTAACCGGACCCATAAAGTAGACAACAGTGTTGCCAAGTCTAGCAAATTTAAAGTACCACAAAAATCATAAAATAATAATTAAAAAAAAAGTATTTATTGCAGATCTCGCTTTCTATGGATTTTAGGCAATATGAATATAAAACATAGGTATAATGTAGAAAATTAAATTCTCTATAACTTTCGTTGAGACGTTTTTTTAAATATTTGGAATCATTTTCGAGATAGCTAAATTGATATGTAAAAATCGTTATTTTACACTTTATTGAAAATGTCTGACTTTCCATGGGTTTTTTTTATGCTACATTATATTATATAATATATTTATTATTATCGAATACTAATGTTTAAAACTGTGCGTGCTCTGCCCTCATATCTCAAAAATAGTTAAAGATATAAAAAAAAAG
This sequence comes from Ecliptopera silaceata, assembly GCA_932527185.1. Taxonomy (NCBI): domain Eukaryota; kingdom Metazoa; phylum Arthropoda; class Insecta; order Lepidoptera; family Geometridae; genus Ecliptopera; species Ecliptopera silaceata. Next base: position 9,209,490 of record OW052207.1, on the reverse strand, counting down.
TTTGTACAAAAGTTGTAGAGATTTTAATTCTCTATGATATATATTCTACATCTATATAGCATAAAACCAATAAGAAACGATATATCTACAATAAATGTGTAAAATAACGAATTTTCACTTTTGACTTTGACTATCTTGACAATGGTACATGCTATAAAAAAAATGTCTTTACAAAAGTGGTAGAGAGTTTAATTCTCTATGATATATATTCTACATTTATATAGCATAAAACCAATGAAAAACGATATATCTACAATAAATGTGTAAAATAACGAAATTTTCACTTTTGACTTTGACTATCATACAAATGGTACAAGTTATAAAAAAAGACCTTGGCAAAAGTGGTAGAGAGTGTTATTTCCTACAATTATATGAAATATTTTTTTATTTTATTATTATCAGAAAAGCCTGAGTTTTTATATAGTTGGTATATTTCAACTGTAGTCCCTATAATCTTCGTAGAAATAACGGTTTTAATGAAGGATAACATTTTATAATATGCTTTTTTTGTAGGTACTACTCACGGCAAAGTGTTCTTTCATACTTCATTTTTTAAATTACATCCTTATTATTATTTTGACCACAACATACACGATCGAAAGTACGCTATTTTTGCTAATATTCGAAAACCTTGTCTACAATTAATAAATTTCTCAGTTGTTATAAATCGTTTTTTTTAATACATACAACTGGACAGGGATGCTCGTAGACCAAGAAGCAGACCACCAGCCCGATGGTCCAAAGACATTATGGAGCGAGCCGGGAATCAGTGGATGAGAGTCACAAGGGACCGTAAAGAATGGCATAATAAATAGGAGGCCTATAATCAGCAGTGGGTGCCAACGGGCTGAAATGATGATGATGATGACATACAACTTTTGAAGAATCATTCTTTGATATGTATATCTTTTTATAACCGTGAAACGTTTCTGTTTATAAAAATCTTATTTGAAAGCTCGCCAATTTCACAGAACTCAACGAAGGGACTCTACTCACAGTATTTTACTCAAACATTTTGAAGCCTATTATTTTTGTTTGTTTCATATTCACCTATTTATTGTGAAAATATTTTCCCATAACAATTACCCTAAGCATCCAATAATAAATTTAGTTGTGCACACTGAATCCGGCTAATTTCGTTTAGAACTATCTGTAACTTTTTTTACAAAAGTGATAATATAACATTAATATTTCTTTTAAAAATATTATAAATATAATTTTCATACGAATTTTCATGTTTGAGCATATTTATGTATTTATCCTAATTTTAAGAATAGCATTATTGGGAAAATGACGTTGACTCTTTGATATTGAATGACAAGACACTAACATTGACATTTTAACACATAGTTCGGTTTCAAATCAGTCAAAATCGAATGAAATGAACGAAACAAACATCAAAACAGCCAAGGACCAACTAAACAAACCTAATCTGTCAATTTCAAATACTATTTCCGGTATCGCAGGGGCGATACCTGGCAGAAGCTGCTACGTATGTACTCGTACTCGCTCGGTAACGTGGCGTAGGCTTCGTAGCGACTGCGTCTAATTTAGCTATCGTATATGCGACAGCTAAAAGTGAGCGCGCCCGCACTAGGGGTACTGTTCTAGCCTACGATTCCATAGACAATTTTTATTTTTTATTTTCAGTCCTTCCAACGTTTGCAGGGTAAATATATATAGAGTACATAAAAATAATCACAATGTAAACTAAGCTACAGCCTGTGGAATCTTTATTTTACTTTAAGTTAGATTGTAATAAGTATTTTATCGATATGTTAAGTTAAATCAACTCAATTTGTATTACTGAACAATTTTGTACGTTTATACATTTTGGAAATTGAATTTCTTATACCATTTAATTACAATAATTACGTACAAACGTGTAATATAAATAATGAATTCCATCTACACTAAATAGTTTTCTTTATGTCAAACATAATTATTCGTAGCGTAAGTATTTAGCCATTATTAAATACATTTTCGAATATTTTATAATGTTGTAAACTTGTGTAAGTCAGTAAGCTCCTTTGCCATTGACAAAATAAATGTTTTGTAGTGTTTAATATAAAAATGTTCTACAAAAAATGTAACAAGTTAAAAACGTGTAAAGTTAAGTATTTGGCAATAATATAATTATGTATTTCGGAAAATAAACGCATTGACAAAAATAATGTAAATTGAATATTTATGTGAAAAATATGTACGTGTCTATGACAGCTCTTTGTAAAGCATTTTTTCGAAATAAAGGATTTGCTGAAACTTTTGAATATTTTTTTAATTTCATAATCATCTTTAACCTATAATTATCAGTCCACTGCTGGATGTAGGTTTCTCCCAAGACGCGCCACTGAGCCCGGTCTTCGGCTCTTCTCATCCAGTGTTTTTAATTTCATTTTACAATATGCTTTTGGCTTTTTATCCCAGACAGATAGCAATTGGAAATAAGTAAACAAGTACTCTAGGTACTGTAATTGGTAACAGGGTTAGGTACCTACTGTATGAAGGGTAAGGTTGCGGATTCGAATCCAGCTTGACACGATTTCGATCTTGATTCTTCAATTATTGATTTTTAAGGCCGTGGGTGGCTTACCGCACAGTAGAGCATATAACTATGACCAAAGTAGGAAATTTTATGTAGAAAGAAACTTGTCAGAATTATAATGCTATTTGTACAAATAATAGAAAGCTAAAATCTAAAAAAAAAGTACCTTCAACCCCCTTACTTCCTCAGCACACCCCCACCCTTGAGTATTCTCAGTATGTAAACTAAGTACCACAAGGTATAACTATGCAAATTTTCAAAACTACATTATTTTCCACTGATTTTCTTAACATTCTCGGGTTTCGCATTATAGGCAAACGCTTAGCCGCAATCGCATCCTGTACCCCCAAGTACGAGTTCGTGCACACACGAATCGTAGAGACGCAATCGCCGAGCGCCACCGTTTTTGTATGGAGATCCAAACAGCGCCCCTAGCAGATTTCTTGAGAAGCTTGGATTTCCATACAAAATTGGTAGCTTGCGATACGAAGGCGATACGTTCGTATGCATGTGCAAAACTCGTACTAGGCCCTCTGATGATAAATGATGATGCGGCTACGGTGTAACGTTGCCTAGATAGAATCTATTCACTCTCCTCTTGAAAACGTAAACCTGTGCTACAGATAGGGTTATGTAAATAAAAAAGCATGTTTATTGGTAACTTACAATAGTTTATTGAAGAAACATTACATGTCACAGCCTAGCTGTCCTAAAGCGAGCGCCATCAGTAGAATACAAGGCAGGGTGACAATAGCGCTCACACGTGCTTATTATATTATTACTTGGACAGAACAATTTTATTTATTTATTTATTCATTGCACAAAGATACACAATAGAACTTAAGGTGATACCTCTCACTCTAGCAAGAAATTCAAATTTTTTATGGTTTTTTATTGCCGCTGAACTGTTCTCTTACTATCTTTTACTAGTTTAAGCTATTTTGCGAACATAAACAATAATTTTCTGTGTAACCCTGTATCAATTTTGGTGATTGGTTCTTTATATTAACTTACTTAATTATTTAACTGTTTTGTACAGTAATTTAATTAAGTAAGTTAATATAAAATATTAATGCTAAAGCACTTTCTATCAGCCAACCCAACGCAACGTGGTAACAAAAGGTTGAGAATTTTACTATAATTGTCCCACTTTAGTAAGCATGGACCTTAATTATTCATATGATTTCATGTTTCTTTATTTTCCCCTAATCTTATAAAAAGTTAGCGTTGACTTTAAGTCATCATTACGTATGGTAATCAATACTTCAAGTCTGCGCGAACTTTTTATAAGATAGACCATAGATCTTTATATTTTTTATATGCTTCTTTATCTTATCTTCGTATAAAATACATATAAAGATAAGATTAAGATAAAGATACATTTATTGGATGTGGCTCGTTCATTTTTCACCTACAGCTATCGCTCAGTAAATTGGATAGTGTAATGATGATTTATAATAACAATTGTACTGTCCAAGCAATAATTATATTTATATTATAGTGAACATGTATCGCGTTTGTCCTATCACAGGTTTTATTGACTAACTGTAGTTAAGTAACATTGGTGTAGTGTTCTAAGCAGGTGTGTATGTTTTAACACTAAATTATTTAAGGACGCAGTGTAATGCCTCGGAGGACACGTCCATAAAGTAGCTCAATGAGGTATTGCAAAAGCTACTATGTAACAATTTGATCAATCACTTATTTGAACTAATAAAACAACTCATTTGCTTTTTTCATATAACAAATCGTACTTTTTATGAATATAATCTTAATAAGATATATTAAATACTATATTTAGTCTATTATAAAGAGAAATATAAGCAGAAAGTCAGTTAATTGTGTACATAGCAATTGCATTACTTCACAATGTCCGTTCATCCTCAGTAGCTCTACCATGAGTTTTTACAGTCTATACTCGCTAGCGTCTGTAGTTAAAAAAATGTATGAAGATTTGTACAGCGCTTCTAGCGGATAGTTGGGTACTAAAAGTCGTAATACTAATATTTACGTAACTGCTGTAGTAAAGTCAGGCGATTTTACTGTGACAACTCATGGTAGAGGTAGTTTATATATTTTGAGATATATACAGGGTTACATGGAAAGTCGTGCTAGATCCGTTAAGGGCGTAGAGTACCCATCATTTCTGACTTATCTTACTAAGAAACACCCCACCCTAAACTTAACCCATGTCGAGATATTCGACTTTTAAATTTTTATTAAAAATTGCAGATTTTTAGGCAACTAAATTTATTTTTGTTTTTTCTGTGCATCTTATTATTATTATTTTTGCATTTTTACATGGGTAATAAGATGCTTTAGGACGTCAATTATTAAAATAGTGCATAAGTTAATTGAATAGATCGTAGTAGAGAAGTGAAACTTATGAAATAAAAAAATATTTTAGAAGGTTTGTTTTTCTCTAAGGGATATCTAAAAAAAATATTATGGCACTTGTTCGGCGGATGTTATAATAAATATCTACGTTTCAACAGCTATCTAACGACGTATAATAATCTAGGGTTTGTATTACATTTCGTGGAAAAAAAGTAGTTGGGACGCTCCAGGTTGCAGTTCTAACGGTCCCGCGCGAGCAAGACAAGTGAAGATTTAGGTAGATGCGAATGAAAGAAAAAATGTGTAGAGACCGGCTAGGGCTGGGAATACAACAGGGGAAATTGTTTTGGTTGTCAGTCTGCTTTTGTGCTTTGTACATAGTGAATGTGATATCGTTTTGCTCTTCTCCTAAACATCTGAAGAATATGCTGATATGCTTATTTGTTAAGGATACTGCGATTGTGTGTCTGCAAATAAAGCAAAGCAAGTCAAATAAGCATATCAGCATATTATTTAGATGTGTAGGACGTCATTTTCAACACTTCCGTATCACAGGTACAAATCAGAGTCCGGTTAACGAGCACAGTAGTCAAAATCAGAAGAAATAGTTCAGAATCACAGCCAAGTTGAGAAAAAGAGCAAAACGATATTACATTCACTATGCAGACTGACAACCAAAACAATTTCCCCTGTTGTATTCCCAGCCCTAGCCGGTCTCTACACATTTTTTCTTTCATTCGCATCTACCTAAATCTTCACTTGTCTTGCTCGCGCGGGACCGTTAGAACTGCAACCTGGAGCGTCCCAACTACTTTTTTTCCACGAAATGTAATACAAACCCTAGATTATTATACGTCGTTAGATAGCTGTTGAAACGTAGATATTTATTATAACATCCGCCGAACAAGTGCCATAATATTTTTTTTAGATATCCCTTAGAGAAAAACAAACCTTCTAAAATATTTTTTTATTTCATAAGTTTCACTTCTCTACTACGATCTATTCAATTAACTTATGCACTATTTTAATAATTGACGTCCTAAAGCATCTTATTACCCATGTAAAAATGCAAAAATAATAATAATAAGATGCACAGAAAAAACAAAAATAAATTTAGTAGCCTAAAAATCTGCAATTTTTAATAAAAATTTAAAAGTCGAATATCTCGAAATGGGTTAAGTTTAGGGTGGGGTGTTTCTTAATAAAATAAGTCAGAAATGATGGGTACTCCACGCCCTTAACGGATCTAGCACGACTTTCCATGTAACCCTGTATAATTTAGTATTAAAACAACATGAGTAAATGCTTCGCGAATAACTATAATATCACATGAATGAGTGCATTTAAATCTAATACACCGTTAGTCCTACGTTTTGTAGTAAACATAATCTAGATTTTAGATTTATCTAGATTTAAATAAGATTTATCTATTTATATAAGTATTTACACACTCATAATACAACTAGTTATGTAATTCATGGACATTTCACACAACGCCATCTAGTCTCTAACTAAGCAAATATGTTACTGGGAGATGTCATCAAGAGTGGTAAACCAATTTCTTTGTCGCCTATACATACTCTGAGTTTTTTTGTTAATACATACATATAATATCAAACAAATAGATAAAATTAATTATCATCTTAAGAAATAATGTTTTAATGTTTGTTCTCTGTGGCAACTGAACCCGCGACCCACAGCATGGAAGGTAAACTGAGCCTTTTCTACCACTTTTTTCACTGTACTTATGAGTGTGTAAATAGAATATTAACCACATTCAAACCCATGACCCATCATAATACATATATTTTTAAATTATGTTTACTACACAACGTTTTACCTATAAGTAGCACTTTAAAAAAAACCTATTACGATTTTAAAGTTAAAAAAATGACATTTTTTTCTTTTATTTTTAAAATCGTAATAATTTTCAGTAACTAACTAATTCTGAACTTTCGATTCTTAATATATTAGCGTTTTGTACTAAAGCATGGTTATACCACTCCCAACACCACAGAACAAAAAATACAGTAGAAGTAGTATGGGGGCGGGGTGCGCGTACCCCGAGTTTAGCGTAGATTCGCAAACTGTCTCCGCCACGCCTATTTCACGCACGTCAGTCTAGATCGAACCGTCACAGTGATAAGAGCTTTAGAAAAATTACAAAAATGCCTTATTGCGCTGTTCTAGAGTGCAAAAACGACAGCAGAACTAAAAATGTTTCAAATGGTGGTATATCATATCATCGGTTAGTCTTGATTTACTTAATTTCGATGAAAATTGTAAAAACATTATTTTATTGTACAAGACAAGTACAAATAGACTTTATTGTTTATTCTATAGGGTCTACTTTCTTTTAAAGTCAACCATTTATTCTCGAAGATTCCAACTACTGACATGTCACAGTCCGCTACTCAATTAGGTATTGACGTTATCGATAATGAGTTATCGATATTTTAAACTTACAATGTTCTATGATAAATCGGCAAAAAATTAACCCTATAATGCATTTTTTTTATGATTCTGTATAGTAATTGTAGTATTAGGTACTTCCATGACTTGTTCAAACCGTTTTTTTAAATCACATTCCCCACATCAAACCATGTGACTTGATAAAAGCCATAACAGAACGCTACATTAATGTGCGGATACATCATTTACTTAAAATTAATATAAAACTATCAAAAAGGCAACTTCTTAACAAGTATGTTATCTTTCAAGGCCAATAATGTATATTTTTTAGTATGTAGATGTTTTATTAATGTAAGTAGTTCATTAATAAAACCAGTGTTTTAATTTTATTTGTATTAATTACTTCCATTATTATATACATTTTTATATTAGTATACATTTAATACATTTATAAACACAATGATTTCAAACATAAAAATGAGTAAGGTACTTAATTCATTTTGAAATGTAAAATATATTTATCGACTTTAATTTTCGTTGAAAATAAAACGCATTGTCGATATATAAAGTAATGGCAGCAGTACAACCCTAGAAATGGACGAATAGTACAAAAATAGTAAAGAGCTCGTTACGGAAATATGAATCTTATCTCAAAAGTAATAAAGGTTTATTAAATGCATTTGGTGTAGTGACATCTAGCGGCGAGTAGCAGAACTTGGTAGTGAAAGTATTCCGTATGACGTAATACGTAAATAGATTAGATAATAAACCACTCTATCGTCATATGATTATTGTTAATTTTCAAATGAACGAAGACTAATGTATTACTTACTTTCATTCAACCAATCACACGACGCTTTTCTTAGTGTGACGAAATACAATTAACCTGTGTCAGTGTAAGTTAGGGTACGCTGGTTCCGGTGCGAAAAAAGGACTATGCTCCTTCTACTGTATTTTTTGTTCTGTGCCCAACACAGTATTTTAAACTTAATTATTATATTATATGCAACTTTCAACAATAAATTCGAAAAAAAAACTGCTATAATTTGAAAAAATCATTCAAAATATCCTTGAATACTGATAATAAGTTAAGTACAACAGTATAATGTTTTTATTTAAATAAATTTAATCTTATTACTTTTAAGTTGTTTAAAAACTTAAGAATTATGAAATTGATACGTCATATGCCATTAAAAAGTTATTACACAATAAACTGTCATTTTGACAGCAATGACATACATTTTTGATCCTAATTTCGAAATATTTTAAATACCGATTAACAATATGACAATTTAAAATTTTAATTAATACTATGTGTAAAAACTGTGTGTAAGTTTTATTTAAATTACGACATTTTGTTTTTTTAGGATATTATAACGTAGTCGAAACATAGATATAAAACGGGAATAATATGGACAAGGTAGGTACACGATAAAAACTTGCGTGTAATTGTCAATTTTGAAACTAGATGGCGTTGTATGAAATTGTCAATGAAAATTAATAAATAAAATAATCTTTATAGAATAACTAGTAAGTTAAAGATACACCCCCTATCTTATAAAGTTAGCGTTGACTTTATGTCAACATTACGTATGGTAATCAATACATCAAGTCTGCGCTAACTTTTTATAAAATAGACAGATAGAGTATAAAATGTCGTAATTTAAAACAACTTTTTAAACATGATTAAAATAACACTTAAATATTAAAAAAAACACATTACATTAGAATAAAGACTAGAAATAAAACTTCAATATTTAACACTAAAACAACAATTTGGTCGATAAAATACTAATATCTTAATTAATTATAATATAATTACTTTTGTGGCGTGGTCGCGTGGAACTGGCACCTAGAATCACCTAGTATGTAAGACGATTCTAAATGATCCTTGTGATTTTACTGAATAAAGCAATTTTGACTTTGACTCTGTCGGTATGTCCTTAACACTTTGTGAACCATTATATTTACATAATATGTAAATATTATGTGTTTAATTAGAGTTACATTAATAAGTGCGTATAGATCGACTGACAGGGCTTGACTGACGTGACTGATCAGTTTGTTGTTTAAAGACCTCACATTTGATAGATTTAAATAAATCTCACTAAGGACTTCATTTTTATCACCACTAAATAAGGACTTCGGAAGGTAACAGGTTCAAATCCTAGTCGATTCGTAACTTTAGATTTTAGGTACACATTTATATAAGTATTTGATCGGATTTTTAAATTTAATTGACATAATTTTTAAAAATTCGAATTAAATTAAAATAAAAAAACAAAAAAAAAATTAAAGTCATATTAGACAAAATCTAATGGAGTAGATAAATAGTTTTTTACGAAAATCAAAATATTATTTTAAGCACCATTTTGTTTTTGTCGTGGACGTGGTTAGGAAGGTAAGGCAAGGAACTATTGTATCTTTGCAAAGTAACTTTACTAAAATACTATATATTAAAAAAAATACCAAAATAATGACAAAATTAGCTTAATTAGCAAGGCGATTAAATATTAATAACGGATTCTTCATAAATTACATATATTGGTTTTGATTTTGTGGGTTGTGGGTTTGATTCCTAAGAACAAATATTTGTGTGATCGCATATTTGTTGTGTGTTTGTGGCTGTATTTAAACTATTTACATAAATATCTGAAGCTTTCTGCAATGTACTTATATTATAAGCTTTGCTTAGTTTGAGACTAGATGGCGCTGAGTAAAAAATAATTAATCATTTATTTATTTAAATTAGTTAATTACAAATGTTTGGGCATCGAACCCACGACCCACATGGAAGGCAGAGCTAACCAACTGATCTGAGACTGGCCTGGCCTGTTTTATATTTTTAAGGCATATTATTGTTTTTAGCTGTTTGTTTTTTTACAATATTAATCTATTTCTTAAATTTAATTTTGATTCTTACTAAAGCCACATTATACATTGTGAAAATGTTTTTTACTAACTAGACTTTTTTTTATTATTTGACAAATTGAGTCATTTTTTATAGATATATGATTTAAAATGTAAATTAATAGTATTTTTGAAAATGATGTTCATAATAATGCTAGGACGAGCCTCTGTCTACCCTTGGACGTCCGAATATTTATATTAGCAAGAGAATTATAAGATCTGTCAAGAATAATGGTTTTTATATATATTTAATTTTGTTTTGTGTAAATTATTGCGTGCCACATAAATTATTAATTTTAAAAAAATAACTTAAAAGGTAGGTAATTTAATTGATGTCAAGGTTAATTACCGTGAATTTGTTTTATATATATATTTATTATTTATAGTATAGTTTGTAGTCAATAAATATTGATCGTGTGGAAAAGCTCAATAAAAAATAATAGTATAATTTGAGAATGACAAAATTGATGGTTGCATGAATTTTAATTAAATTTTATATCTAATTCTTTGTATAACAGGGCTCCGGCTAAACTATTAAATTTACGCTTAAACCACCGATTAATTTGTTGGTGAACACTAACACAATTTACACTAAATAATTTATTACAAAAATTGACGAAATTAGGTACTAATTGACAAAATATATGAGGTAGATTAATAAATAAGCATTTTAAGTACATTATTTTCCATGATTTACGTTTTTTAATATCATTATTTTCGCTGTTATAACAAGTTTAGATACAACACTGGTAACTTGTTGGTTTACCTTTTAAGTCATCAAGCGAATATAAGTAAGAATAAATTAGAAATTTTGATCCCAAAAAAAACTTGTTCCGTCAAAGTCATGCAAAATTTCAGAACAAATAAAAAAAACTAAAATTGAATCTAAATCAACATTCTCACCTATCTACTGAATTTCCTTACAATAATGAGCCGTATTACGATGGGATAGAGTTCATCTTTCATTTAATTTGTTTTCTAAGGTATGCGAACTGATTGAAGTACTTTGCTGGCCTGAAAATAAAAAGATGAGTAAAGTTTTTATAAGTCAAAAAAAAATAAAAAATCTTCTTTATTATAAACAAGTGTTGTACAAAAATTGAGGTGGAAACTCTTCTTTTATGTTAAAATAAAATAAGCACTACTAAATAATTTAGTCTAAATGATCTTTTTGATTTTACAGAATAAAAATTGACTGATTTTAGATTTTTTTGTATCAGGGCACCCTTTTTGACGTGACAACGTCTTATAATTCGATAGAGCCGGCTGCACGCACGAAAAAACATGACTCATGAGGCGTTCTGAGGCGTTCCATGAAGTGACGTTGTCACGTTCAATTATCGTCAGTAAACCGACTTTACAGACAACCATTTTTTTTTAGGCACGGCTAGGTGTGTTAACTCGTACTCTGTTTTTTTGAGATACAAACGGCCAGTTTCTCGAACGATGATCAACGAAAAAAACAAATAATTACTATGAGTCAAACTCTGATCAATCGTGATTTGGGTTTCCAGAAACCGGCCGTAAAGGTGTGTTACCTCATACTCGGCGTCGGTGGCGATAAGTCCGGAGACGGCGAGCAGTTGGTACTGGCGGGCTCGCAGCGCGCGCGAGTTGCGTCGCAGCAGCCGCAACGCTGTCATACTAGCTGCTGTATTGCCGCAGAATATTTGCCGCACCTGATATATAAAAAAAATATTATTAAAATTAGAAAAGAATAGAAAAAAATGGTTGTCTGTAAAGTCGGTTTACTGACGATAGTTGAACGTGACAACGCCACTTCATGGAACGCCTCAGAACGCCTCATGAGTCATGTTTTTTCGTGCGTGCAGCCGGCTCTATCGAATTATAAGACGTTGTCACGTCAAAACATTTATTTGCAACACAGAAATATAAAACTAAAAAATAAGGCACAATAATAAAAAAAGAAAAGAAACAATAACTAATTAAAAGAGAATACATTAATATGTACCTTATTTACAAAACAATCTAATAATAATAAATCAATTATTTGTCTACTAAGGGGGAGAGTGGAAGAAGACGTGTTGTACCAACCCCACATAGCGTGGAACACCTAGTTTGGGTACCTATGTTTCTCCAACCATGAACATGCAACGATTAACAAATAGTAATAAATACCTTGTTATGGTCGTTGGATACCCATGTAAATAACCATGTTTGTTACCAATAAAAATATCTTTATCTTTATCTAATAAGGGTGGGAAGATGATGACGATAATATTATTTTAATAGAAATGTACAACCGAAATAAACAAGTAATACTAAAACATATTCTTAAAGAGTCACCTCTGTAGTATGAATTAAATATTGACGGACATTGTGTAAAATGTCCGTCAATATTTAATTCATACTTCACACGACCTAGTTTGTCTAATAACTGAGCTATGACGTCTAACAGCTCAACTGATCAGTAAACTTACTTGAGCTAATGAATGTGAGCTAACTGAGCTATGACGTCTAACAGCTCAACTGATCAGTAAACTTACTTGAGCTAATGAATGTGAGCTAACTGAGCTATGACGTCTAACAGCTCAACTGCTCAGTAAACTTACTTGAGCTGGTGAATGTGAGGGGTCCAAAACAAGAAGTGTTGATTTCCCATCTTTGTGCTTTTCATAACCTATTATTGTTCTAGAATGACCTGGAAAAATAATATTTTATTCTTAAATATAATATTTTATAATTAAGAACCACATAAGTACAGTCTTATCGGTATAAGCAATCTCTTCTAGATAACCTTTTAAGATAATATACTCTATCCACTGCACTCGGTAGTAGGGTTATTTGTAAATATCGGAAAATACTTAGAATACGTATATGTTACTGATATAACACCCAGACACAGAACATCAATGTATATGTCAAAGGTTTATTCTAGATAGGGATTGAACCCACAACCCGCAGAATGGATCATATAACTAGTACCAACTGAGCTCTGACGTCTGTCAGATAGCTCAGCTGAACAATAGCTATCTGTCAGATAGCTCAGCTGAACAATAGCTATCTGTCAGATAGCTCAGCTATTGTTTTTGACAGTTTATTGACAGAAGTCACAGCTCAGAGTTGGTACTAGCTATATGATCCATGTTAGTAGTTATGTTAGAAGAAATATAAAATATAACTATGTTAGTAGCAACTGAGCTGTGACGTCTGTCAGATAGCTCAGCTATCGTTTTTGACAGTTTATTGACAGAAGTCACAGCTCAGTTGGTACTAGCTATATGATCCATGTTAGTAGTTATGTTAGAAGAAATATAAAATATAACTAGTACCAACTGAGCTGTGACGTCTGTCAGATAGCTCAGCATCGTTTTTGACAGTTTATTGACAGAAGTCACAGCTCAGAGTTGGTACTAGCTATATAATCCATCTAAGTAGTTATGTTAGAAGAAATATAAAAAGAAAATAAGAAATAATATATGTATAAGTAAAAATATGTGTAAAAATACGTCTAGAATTGTTACCTTGATGCTGAAGATACAAGGGTGCTTTGAAGTTGTCTGGTTCTGCCGTGAAGTAGCGGAGGACCCAGTCGAATAGTGCCGGATGTGCGCCGTCGGGGCTTGTCGGCTTGTGGAAATCTATCAGCTGACATCTGTCAACACAATACTTATTGTTAACAAGAGAATAAAATTCATTTTTGAACACTAACTCAGATCTCCAACTTTTTGCTATAAGATTAGTAAACGTAAAACACCATGAACTCCGACATTGGCAAATTCATGCCTAGCCTGCGAAAAGCCACTAAGAAAAGAAGAAGAAGAGAGTAAAAATAAGAAATTAATTTTGATTCGAGTTGTCTTTGATAAATCCTTTTCATTTCAATAGTTTTGTAATGTTAGGCTGAGTTTTGCAGTCAATTTTTGGTGGAATTTTAAGCAAAAATACTTGAGTATGTATTTATGTTATGGCATATCAATGCCCTTCGCCAACAATATGTTAATAACGAAAATTAAAAGAATTTAGTTTTTTTTTAAGGGAGGAAGAAAGTCTTTCTTATATATATATATATATATACCATTCCATATAGATTCACATTCATTTCTAACACTCTTCTTGTAATATGAATGTGGATGGATGTAGAAGTAGAGAGAGGCCAAAAAAAAGATGGATGGACTGTGTGAATGATGACATGAGTAAGAAAGGTGTGAGCATCGAGATGACGTCTGATAGAGGAGAGTGGAAGAAGAAGACGCGTTGTACCGACCCCGCATAATGTGGGACAAGAGTAGGAAGATGATGATGATATAAACTTTTTTTAAGTAAGTATGTTTATAAATGAAATCGGTTACCTTATTCTAAGTGAAGACAGTACGGTAACGACCTCGCAGGCTCCGATCCATTTACGCGTGTTGTATAACTTTGAACCCAGCTGTTCTGAGCCCTGCAATATGTATAAATCAATATTTATGGACCAAGTATACAATATTTATTTATTTATTTATTTAAAGGAAAACCAACAGCACAAATAATAAAGAATGAGACAGAACAGAATAGAAAACATAAGGCCAATAAAAGGTTTTCACGAGTAGTAAAGAAGTAGAAAAAGCGTGTGAACATAGCAAACACATAACAGAATGATAGATATTAAATACTTAGATATATAAATAGACTAACAAAAGAGTGATAAAAGAAGAAGTCGCGTTATAATATATACATAAATAGGTAAATTAGTTAAGAAGATATGGTGATTCCTTCTCTTCCCAGTGGAAACTAGGAAGAGAAAAAATCATCCGTCAGCCGCCGCCTCACCTATACTATACTACCTGACTCCTATATAAATAGAAATTTTGTGAAGTTAATTTAAATTATTTCGCTAAGAATAAGCACCGCTGTATATCCATAGTTTATTATTGTTTAAAACATAAAATAACATCAATATTTAATTTGTGCAAAATACCTGGGTATCAAACCCCTTCTGCCAGGCCTTTTCAACCAAAAGCTGCAGTTTGGGTATGGAAGGCACGGATTCACAATCGTTGGTGGAATTCAACGTGGCTGAGAATGCAGGGTCCGCGATCAGAGATGACAATACCATTTGCATATTCCTGCAGATAATAGAACCTTTATTATTTATTGATTTATATAAACATTTATTTATAAATACATAAATACTTCAAAAAAGGAGGCGGTGTACTTATTTCTTCTATTCGTGAAAGGCTGGAACGATTTCTCTTTTTTTTTGTTGATTTTGTTATTGTCAGAAGGTTCTTATAACAGAAAAAAAAAATAAAAAAATGCGCGGAAAATTAGAAAATTTAAGAAATCTTAATCGTTAAGACAGGTCAAGTCGGGTCAGCTGGTTATATCTATACTAATATTATAAAGAAGTAAAGTTTGTGTGTTTGTATATTTGTTAAATTGTAAGGGGTAATCTCGGGATCTACTGAGCCAATTTTAAAAATTCTTTCACCAATATAAAGCCACATTATTGCTGAGTGTCTTAGGTTATATAAAAAAACCGAAAAATAAAATGGCTTTTACGTGGTAGTCCGTTTTGCAAAGTGAATCGGTAAAAAAACGGTCGAATGAAAGCGTCTCTTACGAACATTATGCTCAACGAAGGGGGTACGGGTCAGCTAGTAATTATGTAGCGCCATCTACATCGCTACATGGTATACTACATCGTAGTCTACGCAACAGACCAACAGATGGCGACAAAATCCTAGATCGCGCAAACGAAGTTATCACGGAGTTTGAACATAAGTAATAGAACCGATGACTATCCATCGGTCCTCGAATCCCGAGCCAAAGGTCGCTCGGCGTGGAAGATCTTCCCTTTTCGTAGGAGATACCACACCTATCTCCACAGGTATATAAATAAGTTAGTTACCGATATCCGCAGCCCCAGCCCCGGTCTCCATAAGTGCTCGCGTAGTGGTCGACCGCGCTACACAAATATGTCTTCACTATGCTCGGGTTCTGAGCGTTTAGTTGAGCTATCCTTTCAAGAAGACCTGGAAAGAAAATAATTTAATTAATAATAATGTTTTTTACATATAATTATGTAACACAATATAGACGGATATTAATATGTAATATAGACACTTAAATGTAATATAGAGACTTGTTTACATATTTATCACATAGATATGTAATAAATAATATATTACATATCACACATAGACACATTGCTTTTTTGTATTTGATGTTATTAATTGTGTTACAATCTGTATTCCAAATAAGTTATGAAACTAATTAAGTACTAATGTTTTCACATAAATGATTGAAGAGAGAATTTGTCTTATCAAAAGAATGGAACAAAAATAATTCACACAAGTGAAGGAGTGTGCAGAAACTTGTACTTGGGGTACAGATCTACTTATTGAGATACGATATTAAAATCCTAATCATTTACATCAACAGCGCCATCTAGTTTCAAATGAAGGCAAGCTTGTTCATACAATTAGCGTGGTAGTGTGGTGTTACCGTTAGTCCTCGAAGAGCCGGCGTCCCGTCCGGTGGCGGAGGCCTTGCGGAGCCCGACGCTGCGTTCGTAGTACCCCGCCACGGATAGGGCTCCGCTGTACACGGCGCGTTTAAGGCTGTTCGTCGCTCGGTCTGCGTATGCTTCGTCATCATCTTCCTCCATTCCGTATTGAGCCTAGAATATTTATCATATTCATCATACTCTGCTTCGGCACGTTGTTGCGAGTGGACGTGTATCGGTTGCGGTCCCTAAAAGTGTTCTGATTGGTTAACACAATTTCTCGTTTACTCTTGAGTGCTTCTAACGGTGAGACTCCTCCTCCGAATCCAATTGAACAAGGACGGATAGCTGAACGTGAGTTGCGCACAATTTCTAATTGGCTAACTCGTAGCAGCCCCTCTACCTCGCTGCCGCGATTCGATCCTGCGACCTGCGGCGCGTGAGTCGACATTCTGAACCGCTTCGCTAAAGCGTAAGTTGAACAGGCGCACAAAATTACTCCCCAAGTGCAGCGAGTGAGTCACGTGCGCTACAAGCGACGAGCGGCGCTGTGGCATAGAGCCGGACCGGATACTGTTGGCAAAACTAGCTTACATTTGCTCTGCGCATCGCTTTCTAGCTCGCTTTAGTACAAGATAACATTAAGTTTGATTATAGCTTATCGCTCCTATAAGAAAATGCAACGTACTCCAACTAAAAGCACTATGTCGGACGTAAAAACCGCGGAGCAAAGCACATCGGCAACTGAACCTGAGTCTGATTGCAATGTAACAACCCGCCGTCTGAAGAGACGGGCGCTACGTAGCCCAGAGCTAGTTAATTCATTCAAGTTAGAGAGCACACTTAACTCTTTTAAACTTGATTTTTCCGAGCATATGACAATGCTATTTAATGCCTTCCAAGAGAAACAGGATGCTAAATTAACCACCCTCTTATCAGACATCAATGATATTAAGCATGAGGTGAAAGAAATAAAAACGCTCCATGAAGAAACAGAAAAAAAGATCAACGGGTTGTCTTCTCAAGTTGAAGAAGTAGCTTTGAAAACCTCAACACTCGAAAATGAGTCGGCTGATAATAAGACAAAAATACGACTTTTGGAGAATAAAATCGAGGACCTAAACCGTCAGTCTTGTGCTTACAAAATTGAAATAAGGAATATTCCGTCCAAGCCACAGGAATCAGGGGATGATCTAAAAAAGATTATAAACAAGGTACTTACTACTCTCAAGATCGATTCGCCGCCATCTGAGATCCGTAATGTGCGAAGACTGCCGGGAAAACCTGATGCACCAAGGCCAATTGTGATGGAGGTGTCTACCTCGGCCTTCAAAACTAAAGTTATACAAGAATCAAGGACCTTCAATAGAAACAACAACGCGCACAAACTTAGCACTGCTCACCTGTCGATGCCAGGCTCACCCAGACCTATATATATAGGTGAAAACCTTACTTACAAGGCAAAGGGCTTATTCTATAAGGCGCGTGAATACGCAAAGCAGAACCACTACGCATACTGCTGGACCGCCAATGGGTTAGTGTACCTACGTAAAGAAGAAGGTTCCAAAAGTATCATCATTAGGGACGAGGACCAGCTACAGAACTCTGAGAAGAGTGCATGACTGATATGCAGTATGTATTTATACATCAACATTATGTTAAAATTATTTTTAAGTTTAGTTAAAGTTATATTTTTATTTAGCCATAATAAACAACTTACATATTTTTCTCTAACAATACAACAACACTACACATGCAGAACACATTATTCATCGTACACTGACCATCACCACACATTTACATTACACATCACCTACACAATATTCATATTGCACTATTATATTCATCGTACACCAGCCTTCACTATTAAACTAAAACAAACACAAAAAGGACATACTTATTTACCTGCATACCGAACACTCCAAAATGTCACAAAACCCTATGTTAACACAACAACGTATCATCCACTGCTCTATGAGCACATTATACAAAAACACTGTATGTTTTTACGCAGTGTGGAAATACATAGTATATTTCACATAACATGAATAGAAACATAGAATTACACTGTGAAAACATAGATAATGTGACTGTATCGGAGGCCCACTTATGCTTACCTGAAAACTGTATGTCCTACATGAAATCCTATAACTCGAATAAAAAACTTGTGATAATAACTCAGAATATTAGAAGCATTTCAAAAAATATTCATGAATTTTTAGTCCTGATTAAACGAACTAACATACAACCAGATGTTATAGTTCTAACGGAGTGTTGGTTATCTAAGTGCTCTACTCTACCATGCATAGACGGTTATGAATGCGCCTCGACCTGCAATAACTTACTCCAAAATGATGGGGTAGTCGTGTACACCAAAACTATTGTGATGTCTAATACACACGAACCTCCGTTTTTAAATGCAAACTGTCTTGTAACCAGAATTAATAATAATGTAACAATACTTTCTATTTACCGTTCTCCTTCTTATAGCTCACTGGAAAACTTCATTGATTCTCTAAATACTGTTTTAACAACATTAGACAACCACCAAAATGTGGTATTGGTTGGAGACATAAACATAAATATTGTCAATGACGAGGAGAGAACAAAGTCGTCGGAATATCTAGATGTATTAGCCTTTCATGGTCTTCTTCCATCGCATACTTACCCTACCAGGGAATCGAACTGCCTTGATCATATTTTCATTAAAACTAAACAAGCTGCCCTGACTCTCGTTATAGAAAGTACCCTTACGGATCACAGATCTGTACTGCTGGCTCTCAAAAACTGCAACAATAAATTACCCAATTACAACACTATCACAAAAGTTAATTATGATGCAATTAAAAATGAGCTAGCTACTGTTGACTTCTCGGGTGTGCTATTCACTTCTGATTGTAATGCTGCAACAGATCTTTTTATTAATATCTTGACGACAATCATCCGGAAAAACACTCGTATAGTAGAACTATCTCGCCGAAATACCCCTATAAAGCCATGGATCACACCGGGACTTATACGATGTATGAGACACCGAGATAAACTCCACAGTAAGATGCGTAAGTGTCCTAATGATGAAAACCTTAGTTTAATTTATAAAAGGTATCGGAATTTTTGTAACTCTCTTCTTAGAAAACTAAAAAACTCATATGAAAAATCACAATTTGAAAAAGCTGGAACTGATGTGAAAAAAATGTGGCAGGTTATAAATAATATAACTAATTATAAACCTAAGAAATTTCTTTCACAAGATCTTATAAGTGGAAATGATCCTAATATAACTTTAAATACAATTAATGATTTTTTTGCAAACATCGGTAAAAACTTAGCAGAAAAAATACGTTTAGGCGCCACTCTACCGTTCAACAATCAACCAACGCAACACCAGTCTTTAAATTCCCTAGGGATTATAAATGTAGACCAAAAAGAAATTCATGGGCTAATAAACTCACTCAAAACTGATTGTTCCAAGGGGTGGGATAACATTTCTTCTCGAGTTATTAAACAAAACAAAGATGTTCTGGTTGTACCATTAACACACATTTGTCATCTTAGTTTTTCAACCTCTGTTTTCCCTAGAGCTTTTAAAAGATCTATTATTCTTCCAATCTACAAAAATGGGGACAAACACAATGTAGAAAATTACAGACCAATATCAATCCTGCCCGCCCTCTCAAAGCTACTGGAAAAAGCTATCAACAGCAGATTGGTCAATTACCTGGAAACATACAGTCTCTTATCTGAAAACCAATTTGGTTTTCGTAAAGGTCGATCGACTGCTGACGCAGTAACAGAACTTAACAGCTACATTGTAAGATGTCTGGATGGTGGTACTAAATGCCTTGCTATCTTCTTGGATTTAGCAAAAGCATTTGACACAGTGTCTACAACTTTGCTTTTGGATAAACTAGAGGGCATGGGAATACGCGGAAATCAACTTGAGTTAATACAGAGCTACTTAAGTGAGAGACTACAAAGTGTAAAGATAGGAGAATTCACAAGCTCTGTGCTGCCAGTCACTTACGGTATTCCACAAGGCTCTATTCTCGGTCCAACTCTTTTTTTGACCTACATGAACCAGGTATGTAATCTTAAAATTCCAAATGGTAAACTATTGGCTTTCGCAGATGACACTGTACTACTGTTTGAAGGGAAGAGTTGGGATAAAGTTTATGAACACGCCCAACTAGGTTTCAACCTTGTCTCTAAGACTCTCTACCAAAACTTTCTGACACTAAACGCTACAAAAACAAAATACCTCACCTTCTGTCTGAGGAAAACCGGACTCCCAAACCGAAATGACTTAGTGATAAAGGCTCACAATATACACTGCCTCCAAACAGATAAACAGTTTTGCGACTGTGCGCTTTTAGAACATTCCAATTCTATAAAATACTTAGGTGTAACACTGGACTCACATTTATCCTATGTACCACATATCACTCTATTAACATCAAGAATAAGAAAACTAATAGCGATCTTTAAAAACTTAAGACACGTTGCTGATTACACCCAGCTGAAAACAACGTACTTTGCTCTGTGCCAATCACTGCTGATATACTGCCTAACGAGTTGGGGAGGCGCCGCCATCACACATCTTCTTCCCTTAGAAAGAGCTCAGAGAGCGGTTCTCAAGGTTGCAAACTCTTACCCATTTAAATACCCGACTACTCAACTCTATAAAGATTGTGAAGTGCTATCCGTTCGAAAACTATTTGTACAACAAACCATATTAAACCAGCACAGAATAACCCCAGACATACAGCCAATCAATAAAAGGAAAAAATATAAAATCTATCACACATCATCTTGCAAAACTACATTTGCTCAACGACACTACAAGTTTCTTGCACCATACCTATATAACAAAATAAATAGAATAACATCCATACACAACACTACATACCTGCAATGCAAATTTAAAATTAAAAGCTATCTACAAAATTTGGACTATAAACAAACGGAAGAGCTTTTACAAATTATCTCGTGATTTTTCATTTCTGTCATATTAACTTTAACACAAATTTAAACTAACACACAATGACATGCACCCTTACACTAAACACTGGAACAAGGCCATCCGGGCATATCCAGAGACTGGAAATGATGAAAGTCTGTTACTGGAAAGTCTTGTTCCAGTAGCATTCACAACAATACACACGATATATACCTGAAACACTACAAACACACCCTAACATTCACAACAATTCATACCTACACAACATACATACACCTTACACACTACAAACACTCCCTACAATTCACTACAAACACACCCTAACTTACAATTTATATTGTTCAATAAATGGCTATTCAACTAATCTAGTGATAAGATTCTACACTAACATAAAAAAGCAAAATAAAAAGCGTTTTTATGCAGGTAGCTTTTAAATGTAACCATTAAAATAAAACTCCAATTTGATTACCATGCTACCTGTTTAGTCTAACTTTACTTGCTTTAATATATTTATATACTATCATTATTATTACATATTTTGTTTACTGTACTACTGTCAACTTGGTGTGCCATAGTATAATGTCAACCTAACCAATACTGTACTAGCCGAAGCAGAGATCCCTCGCGTCTACATACAAGTTTTACTTAGTTAGAGCGAGGTGTCAATGCCCAGACTTACAAAGGTTGTCTCACAAAGTACCTACACAAATATGTACTAGTTTCTAAGTTAATTATTTACCTACTATACTTTGTGAACCTTTATTTGAAAATAAACATTTTTTGATTTGATTTTGATTTGATTTGATTTATATATTTGCAGTATTCATGGACATTTCATACATAACACTCTGGTCCCAGACTAAAGGGGCGTCCATAAATTACAGATATTTATTTCGAGTGTTCTGGGTATTTTATATGTTTAATAAAAAATATCTATCTATGTAATGTATTGTATTAAGTATGTCAGTCTTCTAGTACCCATAAAACAAGCTCTGCTTAGCTTGGGGCTAGATGATGTTGTGTGGATTGTCTAACATTATTTATTTATGTTTGGTGAAATTTCAATAGTAAATTAGGTTACCCGTAGCATCTGAAAGTCATGTTCCTCTCGACTGCGCTGCGCTTGTCGCTCCGCGTCACTGAGTGCGGCGGCGTCTTCTCCGCGCTCGAAGTGTGACTCTATGTGCTGGATCTGAACAAATTAAGGAATTGATTAGACAAAATATGGCCAAGTCATCAAATTGATTAGATAAAATATGGCCGGCACAGCTTTAGGGAATTTTATTACCTTGAACTCTTGAAACAATGGGCGATTTTCATTAATTAGGCTATTTAATGGTCCAGTCAGTGAGTAGGTTCCTTTGAACAATGAAGTATTTCCTCATATGTATTTAACAAAAAAATAAAATAAGTGTTATTTCTGTTACATCAGGTTTGTTTTAGCATAGGTTGTGTTTTTAGTTAATATGTAGGTAAATTTATGCTGTTTTTTTTATCGAAATGCTAAACAACTTTTCAAATTAATTTACAATAATATTCCAAAGTTCTACATGTGCCTAACATAACAATACAAGTTTCTATGCCTCTAGTAAAATAAAAAAATGATGGAAAATTGTATTAATGTGTAAAGTAGACAGTTGATTATAGACCAGAAATTAAAAGATCTTAAAAAACCTTAGTAACTTAGATCCTTATTATATATATATCTATTAATATATTTTTCAGCTCACAATGGCCGGTGCTAGTCAAGGATCACTGTTGCTTGCGTTAAAACTTAAAGCTTAAAAAAAGTGCCTACTCCTAGTCCTACCGTACAGGTAATATCCATATTGAAAGTGAATATTATTTTTCATCTATGTCAATTTTTCATAAATATACTGACCAGCTCGTGCTGTGAGAGTGGAAGTGGCTGGCAGCAGACGGGACAGCTGCTGACTGGACTCTCTTCCATCATTACCACATCGTCGCAGGACGCATTGTCTACTTGATCCTGGAAATTAATTCCGGTATTTTAAATGATGATACAGTCTGCGATGTAGACTTTTCTACACTTATCCCCGATCTTATAAAAAGTTAGCGTTGACTTTATGTTATCATTAAGTATGGTAATCAATACTTCAAGTCTGCGCTAACTTTTTGTAAGATAGACCGTTAAAGTAATCTGAGTGTCTTGATGACCTTTGATTATTTGATATTTTTATTATCTGAGGGTGTTTTAAAGATTGACCTTTGATTATTTGATATTTTAAGAAATTCATGGTAGTATTCAGTTTAGGTGGTATATATAAATAAAACAAAAGAATACTTGTAATGCATTCATTAGAACAAGTAATAAAATTTAATTTAAGCACACAATATTGTACGGTGGAAATGGGTAGACTGTTGAAACCACCAATTAGAATTAGAATACTTTAGTACTTTAGTAAATTTAAAGATATACGGTCTATCTTATAAAAAGTTAGCGCAGACTTGAAGTACTAATTACCATACGTAATGATGACTTAAAGTGAACACTAACTTTTTATAAGATAGGGGGCTAAATTATAAATGTTAGACTTACTTAAAAATATATATATATATATACTAATAAACTATATTCAATTAATGATTCTCACCGCTTTCTGTGGACTCAGTATATCCCGATGATCGACATTCACGTGCATTTCCACATCCGAGCCGCTAACAAACTCTTGTTCACAGATAGGACACTGAAACGAGCCTTGCGATCCCGGCGACACCGCCATAGCGTTCGCCAGCGTCTTATTATCCAGGGTAATAGTATTCGTTAATGTTATAGTCGGATTCGTCAGTCCAAATGTAGGATTCTCATTAGCGTTTGTATTAGCATTCCCCAAAATAGACGGCGATGTGAGATCGAAATGAGCTCGATTTATATGCTCCTCGAGTTTTCGCGGACATGTTGATGTGAAATCACATAGAAGGCACTGAAATAAGTGGATTTAGAAGTTAAAAAACAGTTTGTAATGTTTGGATGATGCTGCAAAATACGAAATTGATTTGGCGGGCTTCTAAACGTAAACAAAACAACACGTGAAAATGTAACGGGATGGAACAGCTGATTTTTTTTTTTTTTTTTTTGCTCCTCGGAGCAGGCTATAGTTTAGAACCATACCGCCTAGTCTTACGTTATGTTTTTCTCATAAGTTAGTTGGAACAGCTGATGGTACTGAGTTGACAGTGACATTGACATTTGAAATTATAATGAATCTGCACTATTTTTCTTTTTCAAAAAACGCATGTATTCTTGGCTTTGATACGAATGTGGTTGTTCTTAGTAAGGATATTACCTGTACGGTAGGACTAGGAGTAGGCGCTTTTTTAGGTGTATTAGCTTTTAGTTTCAACGCAAGCTGGGATCGCAACGGTGATCCTTGACCAGCACCGGCCATTGTTAGCTGAAAAATATATAAATAGATATATTTATGGATCTACTATGTTAGTTACTAAGTTTTTCTAGGATCTTCTAAGTTCTGGTCTAAAATCAACTGTATATTTTGAATAGTTGGACGTGCTTCTTTAGTAATAATGTCTCTCAAATACATCATTTTTAGTATACCTACCTTTTTATTTGGTGACCCCTCATAGCTTCCGCTATTGTGACTAGGGCTCGAATGGGAACCTGAAATAAAAAAAAAATGACTGATGTTCTGTTAGCAAAATATCAGGACAACTTACTAGGTAGGTAGCTGAGTGAGTAGATAACAAAAAGTTGGTATATGTTACCTTTCTGATCATATCCGTTGACTTCAGCCTCATTAGAATTCTGCCTGCTCTGGGTCTTTTTAGGTATAACCCCATTGCTAATATTTACATTTTTCAACCCATTGCACAGATTTATGTTCTTAGGTGATCTAGAGACTTCTTTATCATGCCGGCTATCCTGATATCCGTTGTGGTAACCAGAGTTTTTGGAAATAGCTCCATTGTGGAAGGATGAAGAGATGTCGGGGCTATTCCAACCATTGATGGAACCAGGGGTGTTGTAACTACAGCTGTCTGTTGTCGTCATCTTTGAATCATCATCGAAACTGAAAGTAGGTTGTATGTAGGTGATAAATTGGCCAGCGGATACAATAGCCGCACTTTTTCTCATAAGTTACTTATATATTTTTATTTTTATTATCGATATTGTAACAGTGTGACATTTCACTCTTCAAAGCTAAAATACAATTTTAGTCTTGTGTTTTATCACCAAATTACTCGAATAAATAAAAAATATATCATCAGCTTATTTTTATGACAAGTAGGTAATAGTTTTGTTTTATCAGAGTATAATGAATCTATTTATATTCCATAGTGTTTCCGAATTATTAATGAGCTTTGTCGGTTTATGGAAACATTTAATGCAGACGTTAGCATTCGTTTTGTCGTTTGTACATTATGTATTTCTTAATCTCGGGGCAGAAAGCTCATAAAGTATGTCCTTCGGCAACGTGCCAAGTAGTATTGGTTTTGAGGAAGCTTACTAAGACAACTCAGATAGGGGATGCTAATCCAATTTTGTTTTCCTCATCTCGAAACGAACGTATTACACGATGTTATCTGGTAGAGATTCCTACCTTGACGCAATATCTTTAATTATATATCACGGGTTTATTTCACATTTATGCGATTAGTAAGTTGTAAGTAAACTGACATTTACGGCCGGTTTCTCGAACGATGATCAACGAAAAAATCAAATAATTACTATGTGTCAAACGTAATTTGGGTTTCCAGAAACAGGCCGTTAATTATTTTAAAATGAGACTAGAAAGACTAAGTACATGAAAATCAAAACCTATTTGGATTGGGCAAAAAACTGCTTCAACTTTGATAAACATCAGCATATGCCTATCAAAACGTAAATTATTAGGTACTAATACGAACCCTCTTTAGTAATAAGACAAACCTTGGACTCTGATCATCAATAAACGCCATCAGCTCTCTCTCAGGCGTCAGGTACTGTAAGTGCACTCGTTGCACGTGCCCCACCAACTGTGCCTGAGGCACGTCGCAGTCACAGAACGGGCATTCTGGTCTTCCTGCGACGTGGACTTCGAGGGTGTGACTCCGCATACCTTCGTCTGTGAGCCCTTCAGCGCCACATAGCTCGCAGGTGTAGGGAAATGGGCTGGTTGACATGGTTGAAACTGGAATGACAATTATCAAATTCTAAAACACACGCGACATGAAACTGTATACCTAGTTTATTATTTGTATGACTCAATAATATGTTGCAGCGCCCTTGCAGGGTACATTACATGTACTTACTTTAGCTATATCACACCTAAGCTGTTTAAAATGTACTTGTGAGCAATGAATAAATGAATATGAATATGTGAAAAGGGAGACCAAAAATGCTACGATAGATCACAATGGGACATCAAGCCAATAAGCAAATGTATAAGACTTAGAAGTCAAATTGGCAGGATCTTAGTTGTAAATATCCTTTAACTTATTTCTTCAAGTCGGTCTTTCTACTATACCTACGAATTTTCTCGAATAGTATCAACGGGGTTATTTACCTACATTACCCGGGGTAAAGTAGGTAGGTACGTGCACGATGTGTACTTGTTATTAATCCAAAAGCATCTTTAGGAAATATTTATTCAACAGTATGTAGGTATGTTACTAAATATTACAAAATGATGATTGGTAGGTAAGCCGTAAGTGTTATGTTATATTCGTTATATGTTATTATTATATACCTCGATATTTGGATACCTAATGTTTTATTACATAGCCGACCCTTATAACTTCTTGAACGTATTTAGTTATAGGTTTGAGGCTGGCCTAATATGTAACAAAAATAAGAACGTACCGAATACTTTAGCTGAGTAGAATATGGGTAGATTTTTTATCAAATGTGATTAGGATTACGGTTGCCTGGAAGAAATCTCTATCAGCGATAAGGCCGCCCATTGTACTAAATTAAGTTAGTTCTAATATTTGTTTTGTGTTTTCCGTTGTGCAATAAAGTGTTATCTATCTCTATCTATCTAGGATTACAAAATAATGATTGCCGTTTTGATACACAATAAAAATAAACCCGGCTTGAAAAGGTATATCCACACTAACTAGTCGTCACGTTGCAATGACATACAGCAAGTACCTAAGAATTTATTTTGCCCTGGCCTTGACCTTAATGATTTTGTTTTAAAAAACGGGTAAGAGTCTTCTGTATTGATTTTTTGGACCAACTGGCAAAGAAACGATCATTTACTGAGGTTGAAGTGACGAATCGATAAAATTACCGCAGTTTTGTTTTCAAGGAAATCCTGTACATTTTAATGACTGGTGTTCAATTTGACATCAACGAATAAATAATGTTTGACAATAGGATTGATTACAACTCGGTGTTCGAATCAACTATTGCATAACAAGCGGTTTTAGATAAAAACATCTGAATAATATTACTTACTATTATTTTGTTTTGTCATCAATCGAGCGGGAAAACCCACTTTCACAACACTATCTTATTTGTACAACACTATCACTGTGTATGATTGAAGCTGGCATTTTATATTACTAAAATAATAATAAAATTAACTTAGTTTTAGATACTACTGGTTGTGATGGGCCCATTCATGAATTTGGACCTCGAAAATATGAGGAAGTGTTCCGCGCATGCGAAATTTCCGTGGTACAGTGGCGCCATTTGCGGATGTTTCACGAACTAAGTTGTAGCAAGGAGTTTTTAGAAAGAAGGTGCTACGATTGTTTTGTAGAGGAAGACTACTCTACGTCAAATGGTTTTAGTTTTCCGTAATGTTTACAGATGGATTAAAATGCTTTGTATCTAGAAAGCTAAGTTATAAAACTTGTTTTTTAATATGATCTTATCTTATTCATTAATACTTAAATAAAATAAATGTTTATTGCTAAAAAGTAGAGCGTACCTATCTACAATGTTATTCAAAATGAATTAAAACTAAGATCATTAATTTGTACTTATAAAAATGACATACAATGAACCAGAATTTCTACAATTTAACATTGTTTACATGTTGTAATTTAAGTATGCTTATGTATGTATAAAATATGATAAGTGATTTCAGCTTACAATACTGGGCACTGCTGGTGTAGTGGTATCATGCAAGATTCCCATTCTTGCGACCCGGGTTCGATTCCCGGGCAGTGCATTAATTTTGACGACATATATTAATTATTCTGTATCTTATTTTTGCACTGTGTTAATTACTATTTTCTGTTACATTACCTCAAATTAACCATACAATACATGCTGTGATATTTCCCTTCACAATGCCAGCTGTATAGAAATTATATCTATTTGTATATTGTTCTGGGTATTTTATATGTACCTAAGTACAATAAAAAAATATAATGTAAGTATAATGTATTGTATTATGTCAGTCTTCTAGTACCCATAACACAAGCTCTGCTTAACTTGGGCGAGATGATGTTGTGTGTATTGTCCAGCATTATTTATTATTATTGTCTAGTTTTTTTGTGAATTTCCCACGTTTCGCTTTGATTATGCATACCCAAGATTCTCGGCCGTAGTTTTGCAAAATTCATGACGGGTAGGCGACGAGCACTTTTTATTTCCACGGCACAGAATATGCAATAGTTTGTTCAATTACATACTAGCAGGTACTGAACCCTGGGTCCTTCTGGTCTCATTTACTTGATACCCTGCTGTTTCTCCTGATTTTATGTTTGTTTTCTTAAGTCTGTTGATGTAGCACCAGTTTTTGGTGCTATCGGACTGAGAAGTCTGGTGAAAACTTTTAGCTGGTTGGAGAAATCCACAGTTCACGTACCTATTGACTCTTTTCTGTGGATAAGGCCTACTAGGATGGTATAGGTGCTAGTACCTAAAGCTTACTTCATCTATAATATTTATTTTAAAAAACTTATAAAAAGTTAGCGTTGCCATAATGTCACCATTACGTAGACATCAAGTCTGCGTTAACTTTTTATAAGATAGACCGTATTATGTTATTATATTAGTCACCTTGTAGTCATCTCCAATAGCTAATTCCAAGGATTTCATAATATCAACTTATCCAGTCCTAAATTGCAGTCCAAATAGTTCTGTTGTATTTTCAAGAATTGTTCTATAAGCTCTTGTCGATTATAAAATAAATAAATATTAATGGACATTTCACACATCACACTCTACTTAGTCGTAAACTAAGCAAGCATGTAATATCGGAACTAGATTACTGATAGAACACTTATTTGTATAAATCTCCTTGCAGTTAACACATCTAAAAGTATTTTTAAACTTATTTTTTTTGTAATTGCTATATTACGGTCACAGCTTTTTTGGAATCAAGATTTGACATTTTATTAGGGACCAACAAGGTCGGCGTTTACTTATTTAAAATATCATTTTTGTTTGCTGCAAGCTAATATCTATTCTGTCCTGAAGGTTACGGGATCATTATTGTATTCGTTACTCTAGGGTTTTGCTGTATTTACCTATATTTAATTAACTACTCAGGTAATAATATGAATACCAGGTTTTTTTTGTTTAGTTTAAATTCATAAAAGATCAATTAAAAAAATATTGCGAATCATGTTTTTACGAGCATTTCTAATATACTTACATTATATTATACTTCATTATTATTTATTTTAATGTTAATTCGTTATATACTTAAGTATTTTCTGTTATAAGTAGTTTGTCTAATCTCAAGCTAAGAACGCATCAAATAGTTTCTGAATATTTAGTACATATTTAGAGTATTCTGAATGCTACGCCGTAGCAATCGCTACGATTTCTACTAGTTGTACATACTTACATTAAAAACTCATTGGTAAAATAAAAGGGTTTTACCAATTTCGTTTTCAGCAGCGAATCATTCCAAAGGTTGTCATTTTAAAATTGTCGAAAATGGCACAAGATAAAGTAAGCCATATAAAAAAAAATCGAAATTCAAAATGAGAGCAGCGTCAGAAAACTGAATTTTCGTCGTCTTTGTCTAATAAAAAATAGAAGCGAAATATGTGCAAAATTTTACTTGTACTTTTACCACAAATTATATTTTCTAAATATATCTCAGAGCACAGGAAAACTCCTTACAAAATTGCAGAATAAAAACATTGTAATCCAACTCGGTCACATGCGTGATGCGTGAAATGGAACGTCCTCGTATGTCCTATGCGGAGAAACGTCACGAAATAACAAAATGTAAAGATATGGCGCTTTTCTGCTTTCAAGATGGCGGACTAACAAAAATAAAACTAATTTGGTAGAGTTTGATTTATGTAGAGTATGAGGGTGAGTCTTGATTGAAAAATTGTCACATTAATTCAGCTTTGCTTCTTAGTAGATACCAAAACAATACTTACTAACTTTTGAATTATCACATATTGTGATAGTATCTAGGATAACCGATTTTCTATAAATTAAAAAGAAAATGTAATAAAAAAATATCCTGGCAAGTTTTACGAACCAATCGTAACGAGTAATCCTATTAGTATCCTATCCTATCGTGCCAATATTATAAATATGAAAGTTTAGATGGTTGGATCAAACTTAAAACATATGTACTTAGTACCTAAATAGACTAGGTACCTTTTATCCTGAATAATTTACAGGACACACTATACTAGATCAAATGGAAAAAACAGGATCTTGCGATAGGCGCTGCTGTCTCGAAACAAAACATGACTATCCTAAAGTGACACTTCCTTGACAAAAAAAAATGTCAAATAGCAATACATCTTGTGATTTCTCGTACGATCATGACACAACTCTACCATTTATTCCACCGCCTCCATACCATCCTGGTTGATTCTTTGTATGTCATGATACAACGCATAATATCTCTGTACAGATGCTGCGGCGATACGGGTATATCCACCTATTATGCTTAATTTCTGAGTTTTATGGCCCGTTTGGTCGGGAAATGTGGAAAAACGCGGAGTCCTTGCCGAAATTCTGTATGTTTAGGTACATTACGCTATTTAAGTGGGAATTAATGTTTGTGAAATGTAGAGTCGGATGGTTTCTTGAATTTGTAGAGTTGGATTTTTTTAGGAACATTGATGGTTTGTTATTAATACCTAATCTAAAAAATAATGTCAATAAAATAAAAACTATTTATCAGAATAAAATAAATATTCATACAACGTACTCAGGCCGTTTTAATTTAGGTAAAATAAATAAATTGATTTTGAACTTAAATCTGTTATCGTATAACGGATTAATAAATTGTTCTTTAGTTTTTTTTTCTATTTTACTTAAATATCGGTAAAGACTGTCATGTCAATTTCGCGCTAAATATTTTAAATGAATTTCATGACCTCTTGCAGATTGCGACGCGCACACCAATAAAATAGGTCAAAAATCGAAATAAAATCCTAAAATAAAGAATCATCACGTACACTGCCGTCTTTCTATTCTTTAATTCCTGTCCATCCAAAGGTTGTCTGGAAGAGATCGCTTTTAGCGATAAGGCCGCCCATTGTACTTATAAGTTCTGTGTCATTTTTTTTTTGTTTTCTGCATTGTATTTTTCTAATTTGTGTGTACAATAAAGTTGTTATCTATCTATCTATCTATCTAACGTACAGTTGTTCAGTGTCCCAAATAAACATATTCAGAAGTTGAAAATTACGTCCTTTTTTCCATGTTTTTATTGCAATTTTTTGTCCGGTTTTCCGCGTGTCGCATGTTGTTTATGTGCTTTCCGGTTTATATTATACATTTGACAATTGGGAAAATCTAAATTTTGTGGCGTTTTATTTTTTTAGATTGATATACAAAGATAAAACTATGCCTGGACTCTCTCTCTGGATACATATAGTTGAATAAATACTCGTTTGTCGATAGAAGTCATCTACCAAACTAAAACTTGGATTTTTCATCAGTCAGTAGGTACAGACTGCTAATATAAAACAGATTTGAATGTCGAAGGCATATAAGAATGGAAGCGCACACATATGCATACATTAAAAAAAACAGCTGATTCAGCGTTTACTCTACAAAGGAGGTTGTTATTCCTCAGTTCAAATTCAAATTTTAATGTTGAAAGAGCGGGAATAAGAACATTACATTTAAAAAAAAGTTTCTATCTGCTGCTCTACTAAAGAGGGTTTTATCCCACATAGGTATTTTGCAAAGTTGCTGTATGGAAATTTGTTTGGGTTACTCTGACGTAGGTTACTTACATACCTACCTATCTCATCGTTGGGTTCACGTCAAAGTTTGGAAACAGCTTAACTTCTTACCAAAATCTTGAATATGTTACAAAGTGTGTGAGAATTTTGTCTATAAGTAACCTGTATGTACCTATTTAATTAAAGAAGGAACTCCTCAATATGAATTGGACATGGTTTGGAAGATAATGCTTTACAGATCCCACTGTTTAAACTTTAAAAATATTGTTTTGTAAAGTCAAAGTCAAAATTACTTTATTCAGTAAAATCACAAGGATCATTTAGAATCGTCTTACATACTAGGTGATTCTAGGTGTCAGTTCCACGCGACCAGATCCTAGAAACTTACGGCCAAGAAACTTACGGCCTGGTTCCTACCGTTTTTTATTAAGACCCTTCTTACAAAGAATTACTATTAAACTAAATTAAGTACAAGTTCTAGTGCGGTGTCGCAGCCGGTGACAAAAATAGTGTTATTACTCGATGACGATTGAAATAGGTTTTGTTTGTTTGTAAACATATATTCCTAGTGCAGGCTTACAGGATCGCAGGCGTTGTTTGGATTTTTCCCTGAAAAGTTGCAGCACTCATTAAATTCCTGGCAAGTCCTGAATATGCAACACACTTGTCTAGACTCTGCACCACTTGGTCTAGTTTCGACACGCGACGCGCGGGAATATATCATGAATTCACTGGTTTTACTTACGTACTTCTCGTCCAGGATCCATATATTTATGCACTTTTGTTACTAACAAATTTTAGTAGCTTCATTTTGATGAAACGCCCAAAAATTTCTTGAATAAATAAATAATGCTGTACAATCCACACAACATCATCTAGCCCCAAGCTAAGCAGAGCTTGTGTTATGGGTAGTAGAAGACTGATATACTTAATACAATATACATAGATAGATATTTTTGAATATTCCTGGGCTATTCAGCGTAGTTTGTAGACACACAAGACGAATCTAAACGATCTTTGTGATTTTACAGAATGGAATAATTAATACTGTTCCTAGGACAAGATAGATAACGTTTTTCTGGATAAACTATTTATTTAGGCCTAAGTAAGGTTGTTTGGAAGAAATCGCGCTAAGGGATAAGACCGCCCTTTGATGATTATATGATAATTATATTAAAAAAAATTGTAACAGGTTTCTTAATAAAGTTTTTTTAGTTTTTATTGTTTTCTTTTTGCTAAGATGTGCTTAGAAAGAACACATTTCGTATCTCTTCAGCCACTGGCGCCCGTTGGTGGTTCTGTTGAGCGGTGCTGTGCAGCCGTACCCTCCGTTACCGTTGATCATCATGTAGTCGAAGCAGTTGGTGACCCCATCACCATTGCAGTCCTGGAAAATAAATATCAAATCAAATCAAATAAAATCACAAGGATCATTTAGCATCGTCTTACATACTAGGTGATTCTAGGTGCCATTTCCACGCGATTTAGATATTCACAGACAATTCACACATCACACTCTAGTCTCAAACTATTCAATGTACAGGTACTATGGGAACTAGATTGCTGATAGATTACTTATATACCTACTTTTTTTTGTAAATCCTCACAGAATTAATAAGTAATTAAATCCAGACACAGAACAAATATTTTAATCACATTTAAATAAAAAATATAGCATTTTTGCGATTTAACATATTTTTTAACAAATTTATTTTTTCCCGCCAATTTCACTTAACTTCATGACTTTGCATAGAGCCTTTTCATTTCATTCTCCTTTTTAGTATTTGTTGCAATAGCGGCCACAGACAATTTCAACTCTTTAACTCTCACCAGTGGCGGATTTACAAATTTGCCGCTAGTAGGCTATTTAATTTTTGCCGCCCCTATCAACCTTTGAAATTCAATACGTTAGTTTAGAAAACAATCATTTTAATAACATTTATTCTAAAATTGCAACTTTATGATTTGTGTTCTATCGTCCTTATTACATTGGCTTTTTCCCGTTATAGTCCGGGGTAGATAGCTTGAAAAATAACAAAGAGACAAAGCAAATAATAGTGGGATGAAACCCATTAGAAATGGAAGGGAATATTATAAAAATGAAAGGAGAAATAATTTACGGGCGATCTGAGCGCGGGAAGGGGATAGGGGTGAGCTTTTAAGGGTAAAAAACGTTTTTTCTCGATTCCCGGCAAAACTAAAAGTCTTATGGAAAAAAGTCAAATGGCACAGTTGTAGGTAAGTAATTAAAAGATCTAAAACTTTTGTATACACACTTTTTTCACATAACCTCAAAATGTATGTGAATAATTCAAAAACCAAATTTTTGGTTTTTTATTAATATCTTTTCCAAACAATTTATTTGTTCACGAAATTTGGTGAAAACTTACCTCTTTATGTCCCGAATACGCTGTAATTTATTTGATTAGAAATATTTATTTGTTCACCTTATTTTTAATAAATACCGAAAAAACATCCTAATTTTTAAGGGAAAATTCATCCCTCAAAATATCAGCTTTTTTCAAAATGTTGGTATGTTTTCTGTTCATTGAAATCTCTACTTTACGATAATGAAAAAAAAATATGTTACTATACTAACGGCCGGTTTCTCGAACGATGATCAACGAAAAAATCAAACAGTTACTATGTGTCAACCTCGGATCAATCGTGATTTGGGTTTCCAGAAACCGGCCGTAAATCTTCTCAGAAAATGCATAAATCGAACCCCATGAAAAAAAATATAAAAAAAAATGAAAAAATGTATGAAAAATATATTTTAAATATGTATATTAAAAATCTATAAAAATTTATATAAAATAATTAAGTAAATATATTCTGAATAACTATTTTTGGCTGATTTTCATGTATATTTCATATACATTTTTTGAGATATATTTTGATTGCATCTAAAATATATTTTTTATAGATTTTTAATATGTTTAAAATATATTATTCATACATTTTGACATTTTTTTTATATTTTTTTTTCACTGTCGGAAAGTAGAGATTTCAACAAACAGAAAACATACCAACATTTTGAAAAAAGCTGATGTTTTGACAGATGAATTTTCGCTTGAAAATTAGGATGTTTTTTCGATATTTATTCAAAATAAGGTGAACTAATAAATATTTCTAATCAAATAAATTACAGCGTATTTGGGACATAAAGAGGTAAGTTTTAACCAAATTTCGTGAAAAAAAAATAAATTGTTTGTAAAAGATATTAATTAAAAACCAAAAACTTGGTTTTTTGAATTTTTCACATAAATTTTGAGCATATATGAAA
Source organism: Ecliptopera silaceata (assembly GCA_932527185.1). Classification (NCBI taxonomy): domain Eukaryota; kingdom Metazoa; phylum Arthropoda; class Insecta; order Lepidoptera; family Geometridae; genus Ecliptopera; species Ecliptopera silaceata. The sequence goes on along the minus strand of OW052207.1, from coordinate 9,173,498 downwards.
AAAAAGTGTATACAAAAGTTTTAGATCTTTTAATTACCTACAACTTTGCCATTTGACTTTTTCCATAGGACTTTTAGTTTTGCCGGAAATCGAGAAAAAGCGTTTTTTACCCTTAAAAGCTCACCTCCATCCCCTTCCTGCGCTCAGATCGCCCGTAAATTATTTTTCCTTTCATTTTTATAATATTCCCCTCCTTTTGTAATGGGTTTCATCCTACTATTAATTTCTTTGTTTTTAAAAGCTATCGAGCCTGGTCTAGGACGCGTTCGCGCCCAGACACTCTTAGCGAACGGTCAAGTCATTTGTTCTCTTCCCGCGCCTCAACCCAAAAACTACTACGCAAATACATACGTACCAAGTACAAAATAAATATTTAAATGTTGAAACACGTTAATATATTTTTTATAATTTGGTTAAAAGTTACTTTTAAATTTAAATTAAGATTGACACGCTATTGGAATATTTTTAAAATTCATGATCGCATAAGTTCCTATATTTTACAGTTCGTTTAGTAATCTTTTATACACGGATTACGGACGTAATGTGTATACATATTTTTTTTTTTTCTGTAAGATAAAAAAAATTTGGGCTTTTGCCGCCCCTCTAAATCTGCCGCCCTAGGCTCCAGCCTACTTAGCCTATTGGTAAATCCGCCACTGACTCTCACGGTTCATGAGATACAGACGACAGACGGACAGCGAAGTCTCAGCAATAGGGTCCCATCTCTATCGCCATCCACCACACTATCGGGGATGCTAGAACAGTTACTTTAAGGAGTTGGGCTGGTTGGGGTGAGGTTAGCAGGGAGACTGCACAATACACCCCATTGCGGGACGTCAGTGCAGATCTTATTCCCCCAATCAGAATTAGAATTAGGGTCCCATACCTTATAGTACCTAAAGTTAATGCTTACTTTGGCGAATTTCACCAAGTACCCCTCGATGATCCGCTTCGAGCAGTGGTAGCTCCGAGCACAATCTTCCCACGCTGGAAAACATGATAAGCAGTTTATTATTGTTGTTTCAGTAGTGAGTAGTTTTTGTGTGGAAGAGTAACACACATAATCCATACAAATATTCGCTTTAAAATTATAGTAAGACTAGCTGACCCGTGCCCACTTCGTTGGGCATAATGTTAATAATCCTTTTTTAGTAGGTACAGAGTGTTATACAAATAACTACTTTTTGTAACTTAAATATTAAAGTTAGACATATGCTGTCGGTGACTTTTTTGTAGGCATTTTCAAGCTTCACATCTTTTCTCTGGAATACAAAAATATGTCTTTCATAGTTATGGCAGCTTCCGTAAGAAACGCTTTCATTCAACCGTTTTTTCTCTGTTTCTCTTTGCAAAACGGACTACCACGTAAAAGCCTTTTTATTTTTCGGTTTTTTATATAACCTACACTCAGCAATAATGTGGCTTTCTATTGGTGAAAGAATTTTTAAAATCGATTCAGTAGATCCCGATATTAACCCCTGACAATTTAACAAATATAGAAACACACTAACTTTACTTCTTTATAATATTAGTATAGATAAGTGACTTACCCCGATTCCTCTCAGCATCATCTTCCGGCATCACCACCTTCCCCGCGTCCACCCAGTACACCCTCGATATGTTGAAGGGTCCGCAGTACCCCCCCGTGCAGCCGTGGGAGACATCACATTCAGTAGACACGTGGCATAGGCATCTGTAGCAGGTCTCACTCAAGTTTGCAATGAATATACCTGAAAATTTAGAATATTCAAATCAAATCAAATCAAGATCAAATTATTTATTTAAAACTCTTAGGTACATTAACTTACTAGTAATAAAGGAAAACTTAAAATTCATTATCATCATCATCATCTTCCTACCCTTGTCCCACATGTAGGGTCGGTACAACACGCCCTCTTCTTCCACTCTCCTCTATCAGACGTCATCTCAATGCTCACACCTTTCTTACACATGTCATCATTCACACAGTCCATCCATCTTTTCTTTGGCCTCCCTCTACTTCTACATCCATCCACATTCATATCTAACACTCTTCTTGAAAACTTAAAATTAACAAGTTAAAATATAAAAAAAAAGAAATCAAAAATATATTAAAGAGTTTCAAATTTTTTATGTGTAGCCAAGTCTTCAATAGAATTTTTTTATTGATATGAAATGAAAATGAAATTTAATGAGATGAAATTAAATGAAATGGTTGGTTTTTCTTTTTAATAGACATTATTTTGACAGTTGGGAAAGAAAACGCACTAGTGCGGGAATGGTAAAAAAAAAGCACTAGTGTGTAATAAATAGCCCACTTCCCGAACGCTACACGTCCCTGCAATATGCCACTTTTTGAGCAACTGTATTAAAAAGACTGTTGTAGTCTGACTATTCATCTATATCGTAAACTTTCGATGATGGTAGTAATACTATGACTATAACTAATTAACCTTTAAGTACTACCTTACCTGAAGATCCAGTTATCCAAGTAAAGAAGACAACGAACAGACAAACAGGTAACACCAGTTTTAAGTTCAACATTCTTCTGTTTACTGTTACAAAAGAAACAAACAAAAACATATTTTTATTACTCTAGCTTTATGTGTAACAGATATTGCAGCAGAATGTTATTACTTGATTTTTGTACAAATTTATTAAATATAAATCTTGGTCTCTGAATACCTATTTAGCGATATATTTACGTAAATCATTCTGAAGTTTCGGGGTACTACTAGTTTTGACTACTACTTTACGAGTTTTATAAAAACTAGTACAACTAGCTATAACTAGCGTTAGAGACATTTATAACATAGTGTTTAGGTTCAATTATATAATAATAATTTTCCTGTTATCTTATCCTGTAAATGAATAATTCCGAGTGTTCTGGGTATTTTATATGTATAATAAAAATATCTATGTAATGTATTGTATTAAGTATGTCAGTCTTCTAGTACCCATAACACAAGCTCTGCTTAGCTTGGGGCTAGATAATGTTGTGTGGATTGTCCAGCATTATTTATTTTACTTATTTATAAGAAAGAGTTGAGCTATCTACAGACCGTTTTTTTTATTTAAATATTGTTTAGTACTTAAGCTTTTTCACTTTTTGAGACTCACCAATAAAAGTTAATTGTATATCATTAGCACTTGGCACTTCACTTAGTATATTGGCTAATGGGTACTAGGAGTACGACCAATCTTCATAGTGCAGGATACAACACTGACTGAATTATGCAGGAACAGGTTTATTACAAGTTAAAAGGTCTTTGAGCTACCTTGATAATGACATGCACTTGTGATCGTAAAAAAGTAGGTATCTACAGTAGATACCCACTTACCTAGTTAATTATTGGTAGGTAACTAGTTATTTAATTGTTATTGAGATAACTCTTCTTACTCGCACTTTAATGAAATTTTGGTCAAAATCTGATTTTAGGTTAGATGTCCCATGTATACCCAAACTATTAGGGCCACAACCGTAATTTTACACCTTGTAGTTAAAAAAAAAACATTGACAAAAAAATAGATTTTAATATTATTCCATACGATCGTTTAGTTTTTACAATGTACAGAATATTATCTACATGATATTGTTTATTATAAGTACACGTATTTGAAGCACGTACCTAATATTATTGCGAGTTGTATCCTGTTTCTTCCATTAAGTTGTTATGTCTGCTACTTGTAGGTTGTATTATTTTTGTATTATCATTTTATTGTTAATAACTAGGTATTCACTTAAGTAAATACCTACTTGTTAAACTGAGTCGAACTGCATTAAATAAGATCTCTTTAGAGTTTAAAATACTGGTTTTTATACATACTTACGTATATAAGTAAGCAGGTAGGTACATACTAAACTAGTTTGCGTAGATGGTAGGTGATTGTAGGTGGTATTTTGAGTGTAAAAATACTTCCTTGTTTAAGTAACGTGTCAATTATTACAGTTTCAACTCGAGTTCCGGTTAGATTATGCTGAGTGTAGTAACAAGGCCAAAATTCACTGCAGGTCTAGCCTCTCAAAGTTTTAAGTAAATCACTGGAATCGTCTGGAAGAGATCGCTTTCAGCGATAAGACCGCCCATTGTACATTTTATTTATATATTTGTCTTTCTTTTGTTATTTTACTTTATAATGTTTGGTTAAGTGTACAATAAAGTATTTTTCATTCATTCATTCACTGGAGTTTAGTTTTTTTGTTATTTCTACTTACTACTTACTTCTTTTTTTATTGTATTTAGTCATACTCTCTCTTATTATTTTATTCAGTAAAATAAAAAAAAACATTTAGAATCTATATTATCTATACTATACTAGGTGATTCTAGGTGCCAGTTTCACGCGGCCAGAGCCTAGAAGAAAGGGTAAGAAACTTATTTGGTTTCTACCTTTTTTGTATGATCCTTTTTAAAAATAATACAAACTTATCTGCAGTATCTATCTATATATATCTATGGCTATCCAGCAAGGGGGAACTTGCGTATCCTTTCAGTTGCAGTTCAGTTTTCGATGATTTTACTATAGTAAAGTAACTCATCAGTAATCCGTGGCATTTTTGTGGACTGACGTGACTGAGCTGTTAAAAATGACGTCAATGCCGCGGTTTAGGGCGTAGCCTACCTGATTTGAGCATGGCCTACCTGATTTAAGCATGACCAACCAGATTTGAGCATGGCCTATCTGATTTTTCGTTAATTCTATCAAACGGTGTGAAAATCGACCATTCAAAATATCAATAAAAGACGAAGAAGAAAACTGAACTGCAATTTGATCAAATAACAGTTCAAAAACATTTCAGTTGTCAGGATACCCCCCCAGATCCTCTTTACTTATATTATACAAACCCTTGAGTAAACCAAAGCAGTAATCAAAATAAACTTTTGTATTGTTTGAAATTTATTAAAATATTCCGCAAGTTTGTTTGGGTATAAGTGTCTTTGTAAACGAAAATGGGTGTTGAAGAGTTTTCGAATGATTAAAAGCTTTTCTTGCATGTTTTGATTACTAATTTATTAATTCCTTTTTATTAATTAATTATATTTAAGTATTTGTACTATGTACCTACCTATGCAATTTGTACCAGCCAATTATTTAAGTTTAATAAATATTTTTTAATTTTTTTCACTAATTTCTAAACACAAATTGCGACTGAAATTCACTATTTTATTTATGTACTTATAATTATAAAAGTAATTAAATTAAAATTTGGTAAGTACACCTACTTATTCGTTTGAAAACTGTCGTTTTATTATTTTGATTCATATTCTGTTTTTCTTATGTTGGTAGAGTACAGCTTAGTTAGTATTATTAGGGTGCATGGAAAGAGCCTCCTCGTGGCGCACACCGGTAACAGCTAGGCACGGTAAAGCAGTGTCTAGTCTGGCTAATCTTTCCAACACGATGCTACAACAGAATACCTAAAGTTGTAGCATCGACACGATAAGAAGAAGTTAGTATTATACCTCTGTCTTCCACGAAAGTCGTTCACAATCAAGACCCAACATTATTTTGGGCGATTTCAAAAAAATATGTTTATATCTCTAGAAGACCGTATTCTATGAATGTATTTACTAAAATATGCAAGTATAGATAATTAAATCAATGTAGTTTGTATAGTACAAGCATTGCTTCGTTTGGGCCTTTAACTGTTCGGTGCTCAGTAATGTTCATGATTCTTTGTGTTGTGTATACTGTTCAAAGGATTAGCATGTTATCCGAAGAACCGACAATCGTTGGAGCAAACGGATACTGGAGTGGAGACCGCGTTTAGGCAAGCGTAGTGTAGGACGCCCTCCGGCGAGATGGAGCGACGATCTGCGGAGTGTAGCTGGCAAACACTGGACGAGAAGAGCCGAAGACCGGGCTCAGTGGCGCGTCTTGGGAGAGACCTACGTCCAGCAGTGGACTGATATAGGTTGATGATGATGATGATATTGTACACAACAATAGTGTTGTGTTGTGTATACTATACACAACTATATGTAGCCAGAGTACTAAAATGTAATAGTATTCTACATTAGAGGCTAAGCAGAGTCATAAATCGCAGCGGATGTGGTTTCTATGGACATTTTAACGCCTCCTCCACCTCGTTACGTGGACATTTATTACAATAATCCCGTAATTTTGGGTAATTTTTGTAAATTAATGGCAACCGCATTTCAAAGTACCCGAGAACTGCCTCCGATAAGAATTTATCGTAGGTTTTAGGTACGTTGGTGAAAGTGAATTTTGAGGTGATTTACCCCTAAATAGCGGCTTAGAGACGTACTATATTTTACCTTAGCCATTATACTATAGTATTGTACTTTCGGAAAAATCACCCAGCGCGATAGCTAAGGCACGGTTACTGAATAAAGTGGATTTAACTGCGAAGTTCTATAACACAAGTATTTTTATACATTATAAAAGAGAACATCCACATTATCATAACTATAAGTATTTTTGGTTAAAAATAAACATTTTTTATTTTTTTATTCATTTTCAACTGCGAAATGAAGGATAAATTGTGTACCTATATTTCTATAAATAATATTTATAATTTACAACTACAATTTAATTTCAAACCAGATGATAAACAAAAAACATTTATAAATCGAGAAAGATGGTAATATAGTAAGTATTTCATTATCTGTGGCTAAGCAAAATCAAATATTATTTCTAATCTTGTATTCTAATCTATAATATGTAAAGTATTATTTTGTATTTGAGAATTCATAAAAATAACCATATTTTAAATAAAAAATATAACTAGTGAACCGCATCACTACTGAGTAAAAGTCTAGCAAAAAATTCAACGTTAATTACTATGTATAAAGCGGAATTTTCATCAGACTAAAGGAGCGATATCGCAAAATCTCATTAGCAAGAATGAGAGAAAGACCACAAAAAATAATGAGTCAATCCACCAACAAAATCATACCTTTACAACATTACAAAATCATCCTTATTGCTATAAACATAAAGGTGAGAGTACTAATGTTTATCTGCAAATATAAGTTGGTTGTCTATTATAAGGAGAAACAGAAAATGACAAAAATACACAGTACATGGTAATGATGCCTTTAAAAGAGTAATGGGGGTTGGGGATGATTATGTAGGCCGTTCAAATTACTAACGATTTGTACACTAGGGATTATTTATACATTAGTTTATTTTGTTATAGATTTATAATCCAAAAATAATCATTTTATGTACAAGTAAAACTTACAAAAAGACAGGCATCACAGCTCAGTTGGTAGTAGTTCTGCCTTCCATGCTGTGGTCGTAGGTTCGATCCCCACCAAGAGCAAATTTTTGTGTGTTCATAATTATTAGAAGTACTACCATCGTACCTTTCAACAGTCGAGCTTTGCTCGTATTGCTGTGTTATCGTTTTTTAGTTTGTTGTATTTTTTTTTAATATATGACTAAGGATGCTGTGAAAGTTTTGGTTTATTTTTCTTACCAACGTCAATTTTTTTTTAGTCTAAACAAAAAGTTGCTATATTATCTGTTTTAAATTCAAAACTGAATCAAATACATACGTAAAAAATTGTTCGCGTCGACATCAGTTTTACTGTTGAACGTTGCAGCGTTAGCGCGCATTGTATCATAAATACGTCACTGTCTCGCCGGTTTACTCGGTACGTGTGTTCAAGGCATAAATAGCGCGATCGGCCTCAAGGACCACTTCCGTTTTCTAGGCATTGTAGATGTTGCAAGCTTTTACTGATCTCACTGTCTCAGTTTCCCGCCTTTTCTACCTGACCATTACGTTCACAATGGCGGCTCCATTAGCTGCTCTACTTTCAAAATGTAGGACTCTCATCGAGGCATTAAACATTTTCTAGGTAAATTCCTTGGGATTTTAAATCTACCACTGTCGGTACGGTACGGAAAATATTCTGAAAAAAGGCTTTGATAAACTAAAATATGTTTAAAAATGAAGCTTTTGGTTTTGTTTTAATTTACTTATAAAATTGACAGCTTAACCTTATGTAATACTGACAGATCAATAAAAGTTGTAAACAATAGGTATATTACTACTTGAAATACTTTTGTACTTACTTAGATAATTTATCAAATCCACTATACAGGACAAACTTTGCGAGAGTTTAGAAAATCACAACTCTAACTTTATGGTATATTCAAGTTGAAGAGTCAAGCTCGTCACGTTCAAGTACTGACACGCTGCCAAGAGAGTATCATACTAATGAGGCTCAACCGTCTGCCCAAAATATTTTGAATACTTTTCTTGAAATGCAGAAGTTTAGCTTAGTCGCTTTTACTAAAGAATATTGTACGATATAGGACTTTAATCCTTCGTATCCTTTCGTAGGATTCCTACGTGAACCAGTACTCCAAATACGAGTTTTCGCACACACGTATGGAGAGACGCGATCGCCGAGCGCCACTGATTTTGTATGGAAATCCAAGCTTCAAGATATCTGCTAGGGGCGCTGCTTGGATCTCCATACATAATCGGTGGCGCTCAGCGATTGCGTCTCTACGATTCGTTTGTGCACAAACTCGTACTTGGGGTACAGCTGTCATGTCTGGGGTTCACGTCCTTTTGCCCAAAATCGCACCTCAATGTTCTTTTTTTTTTGTTTCTAACATTGTATGATTTTTTCTGGCACAGACCACATAAAGAAAGATACTATCAACAACTTTGTGACTCGTTTGAGCCATAAATCGCGCAATAAAACGGAATGCTCCCGCAATCTGATTACCACTTGATTGCGCAGTTATAATCCCGCGGGAGTTTACAATCAACTTTTAAGATTACTTATTCGAACGATGATCAACGAAAAAATCAAATAATTACTATGTGTCAAACTAGGATCAATCGTGATTTGGGTTTCCAGAAACTGGCCGTTATTGTGAAGATTTTCCGTGTTTTTAATAATACTTATATAAATAAATATTCATAAGTAGATAAGTTTTTAATAATAAATAATATATTCCTGGATAGTTCACATCGCGATGTAGTCCAACAGCTTGTACTATGGTATGGTAGTAGTATGGTAGTAGTTGTAGTATGGTATTGCTGATAGAAACACTTATACTTACTTTTTGTTACAAAATACTTACATAGTAACACCAGACACCGAACAAATATTAATGTTCATCACGAAAATTTGCTCTGGGTGGGAATCGAACTCACAACCTGTGGATTGTGAGTTTCTAGAGCAAATTTTTGTTGACAGGCGTCACAGCTCAGTTGGTAGCTCTGCCTTCCATGCCACAGCATAGAAGGAAGCAACTCAACGATAGGCACAGGTTAGGCGATTTTTATTAATTGTATAATTATTTGATTCATGTTAAAAGTTTAAATTACAAGCTTAACTAGAACAGATATCGCACTTAATAACGCCTATGAAAGTTTCAGTTTAAAAAAGCAGACATTTTAGAAAAACATGTCTTATCTCGTAGGATTATTTTATTTCATAACTGAAAACCCAAAAGTACCTATTTTGTTGTTCCGTATTCGGGAATACAAAAGCTAGTTTCGTAGTATCTCCGGTACCCCTAGTACGAGTTTGTGGACCCACGGATCGCAAAGACGTGATCGCCGAGCGCCACCGATTTCGTATGAAAATCCAAGCAGCATCTCTAGCAGATTTCTTGAGAAGCTTGGATCTCCATACAAATTAGGCGGCGCTCGACGATCACGTCTCTGCGATCCGTGTGTGCACAAACTCGTACTTGGGGTACAGTAGTATCGCTATAAAAATCAAACGTAAGGGAATGTCGTATTCTCTGGTTGAGTTCACCGCCGTAAACCTGGTCCCCGGGCGGCGGTAACCTATTTGTTTTGGTACACGGTTTGTTGAGATTTTGCGGTGCGGGTACAGATCATGTTTTCTTGATATAAATGCAAAAGTTTGATTATCATTTGAATTGTATCTTAATCGATTTGGACCAGATCTATAGATCGTTTGCAACAGTCTGTACATAGCTTAACTGTTTCTTATGTATTTTATATGCCTATGTACATTTTGTAAATACAGTTAACAACCTATATTAGTCCACTGCTGGACGTAGGTCTCTCCCAAGACGCGCCAATAAACCCGGTCTTCGGCTCATCTAGTGTTTACCAGCTACATTCCGCGAAAAAATATAGGTCTTACTAACGTCAAACTAGTTTCAAAACAATTTAGAGATAATTTCGATACAATTTGAAATGCTTGTATATTATCAGAATTGATTATTTCATGAACCCGTGCGTCGGTCAAGGCTTATTTTATTAAGCTTACCAAAAAAAGGATGATTTCAGAGTTTTTGCTACAGATAAATTAAATATAAGCTCATAAGTCTCATAAATAAATACTTGGATAATACACAAGCTTACAAAAAACCTCATTTTCGCTCGATAAAACCAATCGCTTTCGTTACAAATGGAGGGAAATAATTGCAACAATACCGGTGGCCGGCCGAACGTCACGTACCTCCGAATGAAACCCGCAAATAGCGATTATAGTGAACAAACATAGAATCGATTACACTATGTAGAAGGCCTGCTCAAAGGCACCCGACTGGCGTATAAACTACACTATTTATTTATTTAATTAGTACGGCCTTAGCCAATTACACTAATCAACACAAGTATAAAACAACATATATGAATTAAAAATTAAAATAGCAATAGTATAAACAATTAAAAATTAAAAAACACATTATACAATGGGAACGGAAAAGATAAAATAATAATAATAGAGAATAGAGTTATTTAACAAGATTGATAAAATTAAAAACGGAAAAAGTACAGAAAATAAAAAAAAATAACAAAATAATACTTAATTAAAAATAAAATAATCATAAAATTGTCAAGTAAAATTGTGTTACAAATAGAAATAAGTAATAACAATGTCCAAATAATTATCTATTAATCTTTGTGTGAATGTATACGGCCTGTTCCAAGACACACGGCTGGCATTATAAACTACACTATGTAGAAGGCCTGCTTAAAGGCACACGGCTGGCGTATAAACTACACTATGTATACGGCCTGTTCCAAGACACACGGCTGGCATTATAAACTACACTATGTAGAAGGCCTGCTCAAAGGCACACGGCTGGCGTATTAACTACACTATGTATACAGCCTGTTCAAAGACACGGCTGGCATTATAAACTACACTATGTAGAAGGCCTGCTCAACGGCACACGGCTGGCGTATTAACTACACTATGTATACGGCCTGTTCAAAGGCACACGGCTGGCGTATAAACTACACTATGTAGAAAGCCTGTTAAAGGGACCCTGCAACCTCCTCTTGCTAACTCTGTAGTTATACATTGTAACATTATTTTGTAGCTTGATGTAACACAAAATTATAAGCCAAATATAATAGGTACCTACACTAATTCAGATTGATTAACAAAAAACTGACTTTTGCCGATACATATTAAAAAATAATCATATTTTGGTTTATTTGGTTATACATATTTAAACTTCATGAGAAAAAACTTAAGAGTTCTAATTCATGCTTCTCAAAAAAATGCTTATTTGTGAAGTCCTTTCAATTTATTTTATCAAGTTCTTAAGAATTTTGAAGTATAGTAAAATTATAATAGTTTTAGTAAAGTCAGAAATTCCCACAGATTTTTCAGGACAAATATAAAAAAACATAATTCACAAGACTCAGCAAAAACAAAAGCTTTATTACAGCATTACTCCCGCAGCCACTAAACTAAGTTAAAAAAAAGCAAAGCCTCAAGGAGTACAGTTGACATGAAAAAAGAGGCCCTTCATAAAGAGGTTTTTTGCTTGATCCTGCTATTACGAGCGAACCACGGATGTTGAATAAAAACTTTGAAATGGCTGAGAGAGAAGCTAGTTAGAGCGCGAAAAAGTGCCAAGCGTAAGCAGATTTCTTTGTTTTTGCATACTACGTTCATTCTTGTTCTCTACTCGAAAACTTCCGTACCTATGTTTTTACTTATGCTTTTAGCTAGGCTTAACTTAGCTGTTATTATTTTATATCGTAACAAAACGTCTAGAGCCGCCAACTCCAAAAGGTACTTCTTGCGTAAAACCGGACGTAATTTGAATGAAGTCGTTCATACCATTAAGGTAAGTACCTACCTATAGATAGATACCTTTAACTTTACTCCAATATAATGTAAATTTAATGCTAGCAATTCCAGCAATTAAACAAACACAATTGTTCCCTTTAGTCCGAATTCAAATTGCGCTAAAAGCGTGATAATTAAATTAAATAACTATTCCGCGCGAATTTCAGTAATGAGTGGAATGGAACGTAGCCGCGAAAATGGCGGACTGAGAAATGGAATGACGTTTCCCGCCATCAGACATTTTAGCGGCATTTATTCAAAGGGAACTATTAAAGACTTTTCTTAAAAAGTATGGCTCGTACTAGTGCATTTTACAGATACAATAATGAAGTACTTAGTGCCATATTTAATTTACCATATTCTGTTCCTTACAGAGACAAAATTATCTAAAGCGTCATGACAGCGATACTCGACACAGACGGGCTCGTTAGAGTCCTAGTGCGGGGAACAAAGCTCACCAAGATACCTGGCAATTTTATACACTATACCCTCATAAATAAATATACATCTATTGTAGACTAGTGTCCACCAGACCATTGTATTTTATGAAATTATGTTTACTTTACTTTATCTTTTCAAGTAAAGTGTGTTATTGTGAATGCCAGACATCGAAGTAGCACACAAATAAATTGAATTGTGCCAACCTTTATCTATATGCGCACAGTTACTGTTATATTCTGGAGAACTTATCCGTGCGAGCAAAGGCGAATCCAGCTTTGACGCCAGGGGGGGATCACGATCAAGTTTTTGGGTCATGAGGGTCATGTCATGACCCCCATGACCCCCCCTGGATCCGCCGTAGCGTGCGAGCCTTTTTGCAGCTTTTTCTCCCAAAAGAATGTGACACAGAACAATTTCTAACAGAAAGAGAAAAAACCTTCTTTTTAATAACAGGAAGACGAAATTTCGCAAAGTACTGTCACGTCGTTCCGGCCTAATATCGGGCGTGTTGGCGCGCGGACTGTCCAATTCTACTTCTCAGGCCACGGTCACACATGAAGCAGGTTTATCGAACACAGTGCACTTAGGACCGCTCCACTAGAGGAAGTTGAAATGAGCATCGCGGCGGGTCAAATACGTCAGGACGAAACCATTCAGGGAGCGGAAATCGTGCCAGGTCGCGTTTCTTTACCGTGCTCGTTTACAGGGAGCATTGACAGCATTGTTTGTATTGACGGACGGAAGCCACAAAAAATAAGAAGAAATCACTTTACAGAGAGCTTTGAGGCTTTGAATATGGAACCTCGGTTTTGCTAGCTTTTGCAAAACGTAATGCATGAAAAAAATGTTTTATCATATTTTTAAACAGATAGATAATTTATCTATATGCAACACTAATCGAAAGAAACTTTATGATTTAATAAGAAACTTTAAGGGTTTTTCTAATTAGGTGAGCGGTTTTCGTTGTCGTCTTAATATATTTTTTTTTTTATTTATTTACCATTTTATAAGTTTACTTAAATTACTTTGTTGAGTAGCATTTCGTAAACCACAAGGTTTGTAGATTTAACATTTTAATTAAGATCCCTAGAATAATTTCAACTATCATAAACTCCTTTTTTAATATTTTCGTAATATGTGACGAAATATTCAGCGCTGACACTGACCCTGTTTTCTATGTGAAAGCAGTTTTTATATTTTTAATAAAAAGTTTTGTGAAAAACGGTCTCCTTACCGAGCTCGTCGGGTCGTGTAATGGTAAAGGTTTATTGTTTTATCCTATGAAACTTTGGAAAAACTCAATTTATTTTGAAGTTATGCGAAGGTCATGACTGTTAACATGATTCTTTTCATTCTATTTGTAGTACCTATTTTAGTGTTCATATAAGACACTGATATCGAATTCATAATTTTCTTGCAAAGTGCCTGCAAAGTTGCATAAAATCGACTCTATAACTAAAATAAAAATGGTTCATTCAATAAATTGTTTACACTTGAATTGAAGACTGAATTCCTGAAACTAAAAGCCGGTTTCTCGAACGATGATCAACGAAAAAATCAAATAATTACTAATTGTCAAACTCGAATCAATCGTGATTTGGGTTTCCAGAAACCGGCCGTACTATTTGTCAAACTCGAATCAATCGTGATTTGGGTTTCCAGAAACCGGCCGTAAGCTTACTGTCTCTATTGTAAACTTGCTAAAAAATGTCTTAGCTTTCTATTTTTGGAGCTGACTGTACATTATAGTATTTGGTGGTCACGTACTCGGCTAAGTGTCTCAGCGTGTTACAGTCACTATAAAGACGATTAACTTGTATTGTCGGTTTGTCCTAATGGTGAAATTCGGGCTTTATATGACGAAATCTTATCGTTTGATGGAGATTGGTTAGTAACTGCTAGTTTTATTAGTAAGGCGTATTTATTTATTTAGTTTGATGTTGAGCGCAGATACAATTATTGTTTAATCTTTTGGGACTTGAGGTCTGGTAGTTTAGTAATTTTTCTATAGCAGTTTCCATAGTTCGTTCACATTATGTAACATAAATGTCCAGTTCTCAAATAAATAAATCTTTAATTTGAATTCGAGAATTCGTTTCTCATAAGTTTTGAAGAAAATCTCCATTTTGTTACCCTTGTGTTGGGTCTTAGGGATAATAAATAATAATAACATTATTACTATGCATATTTTAAATATGACTGTCATGTGTACCATCTATCTACCCAGCCATATTTTAAAAGGAGAGTCCTAGCGCTGTTTTGGCTTATACAGGGTGTGGTTATATTATGGCAACCCTAAGCAAACACAAGCCCAAGAAATTCCCGTACGGGATTTAGATAATACTTTGGTAATGTTTTAGGAATATATTTTAAGTAAGAGAAGGGATTTCGTTTGAGATTTGGTTTGCAGGTGACGCCTTATATTATTGAAGATTAAAAAAAACTAGGATGGCGTTATTTCGCCTATGGATTGCAGACGACTGGTCTTTTGTTACAGAAATTGTTTATGAATTACAGACGTCTGTTTTGTTATAAATATGTAGAAGATTAAAAAAAAAACAACAAGTCAAAAACACTGAACGCTATATTCAATAGTCTAGAAACAACATTTAATTATTTTTAGGCCTTAATCGGATTATTCTTAAGTTTAAAAACATTTAACAGTTACTTTTTACAGTGTTGCCCATTGAATAAAATAACGACAAATCTTTTAAAAAATAGTTTTCGACAGTGAAAAAAAGGACTGAATTTCGAATTTTCGCTTACATGAAGTTAATGTATATAATATTTCAATTATTAATTGTGATATGTAGGTTTAGTGTAAATAAAGAAGTTATTTTTTAAACAAATGAAAATATAAGTGTATGGTTTTAAATATTACAATTATAATTACCTACTTGATAATTAAAGCTAACATTGAATTTAAAGCTTGATATCGACTTACAATACAAACAAATTAAATAAATGTAAAATTATAACAATGTACTTAACGCTGGTTGAACCTAGCTAAGTTAAAAAATATCTTGAGTTTATAATTAAAAAAATAATAAAGCCTCTAAACACTGGCTCTATTTATAAAATATATTTATAATTATAAATATACGATACAAAAATGTTAATGAACAATATGGTTTAAAATTTTAATTATATAGCGTACGGCTTACAAGCCTGAAACAAAAACATGTTCCTGAAAATTCTAAAAACTAAACAAAGTAAAATACATTTTACAAAAGCAGCTACTTTTTGTAATATACTTATTTGTCGACAATGGACGTGAACCTAACTAGCGAAATGGACCTCCGTAAATAAGTATTGTCCACAAATTGTGCATACATTTTATATAATTACGTATTATTATCACAAAGAAAATAGCTTGTAGCCAACAAAATTCACAATAAGCTACAAATCATAGCGTTATTGGTCCTACGAAAACAATTTAACTCTTATTTCTATCTACACAGTTGAAAATGCTACTATTATAAAAACACCAAGTTTAATATAATTTTCTTTAGGATCAGAGGCTATCTAAAAAGGATTACCTACCTCTAAAACATTTATAATTACACTGTAAATACCATTTTCTTCATTACCTCCAACTTTAAGTATGCTATTAATGATTTGAATGTAGAAATCAGCGTTTGTCGGCCATTCTTAGTTTTGACTATTCTAAAACTTTTCCGTGTGCTAAAACTTTTGAATTTCATATTTTAGATTATCACAGGCTCACGCTCCGGCCCCGAAGGCTTTATTTTATATTGCACCCTAATTTTAATGATACTATTCCAAGGAAGTCCATTACATTTTAATTTTACAAACTTACGAACTCGGTTCCACATCCGTTTTAAACTTATCAGACTAAAGTTAGGCTTTTGATACTACGAATCACTCACTTAGTTGTTTTTTTGTCCCAATCTTTGTTTTTTCTCTCACTTTAAAATTCACTGAGTTCTAAGATTTAATATGTTATAATAGTTTCGATCTCGAAAACGTCAGGATTCCACGATTTACATAGTTTTTGAGGTATGGAGAGTCGCAAGGCGCGACACTTGTTCCGTTTCTCATTATCGTATACATACACCCGTTATTTCGAGAACTTAGTAGAGTTTGGAAGGGCGGTGGTCGCCTAGCAGTCGTGCGGCCACCGGGAAGGGTGGCCGGCTACGGATCACATAACACAGCAGCTTTTAGCTCGCCCCTTCAGCTCAGCCTTCAGGTCGCGTTTGCTCTTGCTTCGTCCCACCTGCTTCTGCAAAAAAATATACATTAACTTCTTGTTAACTCTAAAGTCGCAAGTATGAAAAGGCTTTAAAAGCAGTTTAACTCAGCAGTATTGCCAGAGAGATCATCTAAAATATTTTGGAACTTGCATTAAAAACCCACTGTTGATTTTGAGCCTGTATCTAGTTTACCCCACTTAATGTGTTCGATAAGACATAGCAAATACTCGTATGATACATTAGGATTTACGATTGTTGACGAACGGATACGTTATGTAGACCTAGTGCAATAATAATAAATGATTTTCATCGCTTGGTTTAACTCATTTTGGCAAACAAATTGTTTTATCGTGATACTTGTTGACAAAACAACAATAATAATTCAATGATTGCTTAGTTTGAGACTGGAGTGTGATGTGTGAAATGTCCGTGAATATTTATTTATTTTAATGATAACTCGACAGTTTCGAAGTCATGATTTCAAACAAAACTAACACATTGTTGAGTAATTATTATATGTTTGCGTATTCATGTAGCCGGTTAAATGACGAAATTTAAGAAAAAAAAAAGTAAAAATATGTTTTATTGGCACAAAGTATTCTTAACCAATGCTAGAGATAAGGTGTTACAGCTTAGTTGGTAGTAGCTCTGCCGTGCTGTGGATCGCGGGTTCAATTCCCACCCATAGCAAATGTTAGTGTGATGTGTGACCAACTGAGCTGTGACGTCTGTCAGAAAAATATGGTAAGTACCTGTTGTTTCATTTGTTTGTTTAGTTTCCCTAGTGCTGCCAGTGCAGCCACCTCGAAGGCATCCTTCACTCCTTTGCTGGATGTCTTTGCCGACGTCTCAACATACGTCGGGGCTCCAAGCTGTCTCGCTACTGCTAGAGCCTGTAACAGAATTTGTGTGTTAATGATAGATATATTTTTTGATGAAGAAAGTGCTCTGTCGTGACCATGATACTTTATTAAAGATTCAATAATCTAACATCAAAGTTTTTAATTTAGTGAGAAACATCGCAGGTAGCTTTAGCTCCATATAATAATATAAGGCAGGTTCTAAAGTCAATCCCACTGCTAGCTTCTTCTTGTTTTCGTAACTTTTTAACATCTTGAGAATACATACACACATAACCCTGAGCTATTGTCACACAGTGCTCGATATGACATAGAAAATAAAAACAATGTATCTTCAACATAAATTCTTATTCCCGACGATAAAATCGCCACTTTACGAGCCCCCTGCCACATATTCCACTTCACAAACTCCAAAATATTGCTCAACAATAAAACTTTACTGTTCGAACAAGTCCCTGAAGCGAGACTTCAATTAGGTTTCAACTGAGTTCATAAATAGTTGAAATAGAGCTGAGTATTTGACCCAAATGTGGTACGAATGTATCTAGCATGTACCTATGTATAATTGTCGGTGCAAAGTTACAATGTATTGAGTAACGACATAATATGTAGGTATATACGTGGTTTAGTATTGCTGACATAATTGTCGAATAAAATGATACACAACATAAATATCATACATAAGATTAAAAATATAATTGACTATAACAATACTTTATGTCAGTTATCTCTTTATAGTCAAAAAAAATATAAAGCATAGAATACCTAATTATTTATTTTAATGCCATGATGACTCAAAATGGTCACCACTCAGCTTAGGTATCAGCTTAGGTATTGATTAGATATTTCGTTGGTAATATTAAGTTTGCCATTTATTGAAGTTTAGTTTCTTTATTTTTAGTGCTTTTTCACAGTTGCACAAGATATGGAGAGATCGCAGTATTTCACGAAGCACCAAAGTGAAACTTGTTAACACCCTCGTCTTCTCTATCTTTCACTACGGCTCGGAAACATGGACGCTAAAGAAGGCAGACAGAGATCGCATGGACGCCTTCGAGATGTGGTGCTGGAGGAAAATGCTACGAATTCCCTGGACGGCCTTCCGTACCAACATCTCCATATTACGTGAGCTCAAGATAAAGACGAGATTGTCATCCGTATGTCTCCGCAAAGTCATGGAATTCTTCGGTCACATAGCTAGGAAGGATGGGGCAAACCTGGAACAACTGATCGTTACCGGAAAGGTTGACGGTAAGTGATCAAGAGGACGCAGCCCACTTCGTTGGACCGACCAAATACGCTCAACCATGGATATCAAATTATATGATGCTCTACACGCCGCCAAAGACAGAAGTGGTTGGCGTGACATCGTCCGGAAAAGATTCTGCAGGGGAATCACGACCCTCAGCCATGAGGAGTGCGACGCGAGGAGGAGTTTCTTTATTGTATTCCAAATCAATTGTTTCTATTTCTATAAGAAAGGAAAGTGTCAAATATTTGAAACGGTTTTGAACATAATTTTCTTTATACATGGGATATATTTTTATTCAAACTCACAGTCCATTGTAAATATCCCGTTTACAAAGAAAACTATAACTTTGTCAACTTACTTATAACTTAAATAGTTTCAAACTAAGATTGTATACGTACATGGTAAAGTAAACCACTTTTACAACAACTTTGTAAGTATCTAACCTTTATTGACCTACTTTAGGTAAAATAATATGTAATCGTATACTAATGTAGGTAACTTTTACGGGTAATGTTCTGGAAACTCAGTGATAATTTGGTTCGCTGACTACGGATATCCTCACATACTTTTAAATAGATATAATGCAACCTATTTGCCTCTACTAACGAGGAATTTAAGGGGATTTGTGGGTTTCTATGTAAGTAAGTATATATTTATAAAGAAAAGTGTTCTATGTGTACAGGCTTTGCTTAGTTTGGGACTAGAGTGTGATGTGTGAAATGCCCGTGAATAATAAAAAAGGTAGCACTCCGGGAGTGCCGGCAGAAGTGAAAACTTCAATATTAACGTTGTGTTTTCACTTCTAAGTTTTCACATAAAAATATAACCACAGACGTCATAAGGACAATGACAATCACAATGACACAGACACATTCGCGCAAGCGCCCTGTGCCGCCTAAACAGAGTCAGCACACTCAGGCACGGTAGAAAGAGTGGGAGATACTAGTTCCTCTCCCTTTCCCTCGATCTTACGCTTTCGATCAACGTCACGTGACCCTGACGCGAGTTTGAAAGTTTTTACCCACCCAGCGCCGCTAAAGAAGTTTTCACTTCAAAAAAAAAATAATGCTAGACAATCCACACAATATCATCTAGCCCCAAGCTAAGCAGAGCTTGTGTTATGGGTACTAGAAGACTGACATACTTAATACAATGCATTACATAGATAGATATTTTTTATTATACACATAAAATACCCAGACCACCCGGATTAATATTTATTATCCGAAGGCCGTTGACCTCTCCCAAGCTCTTCAACCTGTACATCAATGCACTCATAGAGGAACTGAGTGCTGCTCGTGTTGGATGTCACATTGACGGAGTGGCGGTTAACAATATCAGTTATGCAGATGACATGGCATTGCTGAGTGCATCTGTAAGTGGGCTGTCTAAGTTGCTAGGGATTTGTGAAAGATATGCTCTCAGTCATGGATTGAAATATAATGTCAAAAAAAGTGAATGTATGGTCTTTCAGGCCAGGAGTCACCATTGTCCATCTATACCATCTGTAAAACTAAATGGAGTACCACTGAAACAAGTAGAACAGTTTAAATACCTGGGGCATTGGTTGACTGCTGACCTGAAGGATGATACAGATATTGAGAGAGGGCGTAGGGCGTTGTCTGTGAGAGCGAATATGATGGCCCGTAGGTTTGCTCGTTGTTCCATCGAGGTAAAAATCAGCCTCTTCAGAGCATTTTGTACTAGCTTTTACACAAGTAGCCTGTGGGTCACCTTTACGCAAAAGCAATATAGCGCCCTACGTGTACAATATAATAATGCGTTCAGAGTGCTGGTGGGGCTGTCTCGGTTCTGTAGCGCGTCGGGGATGTTTGCTGAAGCATGTGTAGACTGTTTCTACACTACTATGCGAAAACGGTGCTCATCCTTGATGTGCAGAGTCAGGGCCAGCTCAAACGGTATTCTGAGCATGTTTCGAAATCGTTTTGACTGTGAATATCTTAACTATTGCTGTATGATTCATAGGCAGTACTTAAAGTAGCAGACTATTTTAAGTACTGCATGTGAAAATAGATGTTAATTTTTTGTGTTGTAATTATAATAGTAAGATAATGGTATAATTTAATTTAATTTTAATATAAATATGTAATGTAATATGATCCTAAGTTGGTTGAAATAAATAAATAAATAAAAAAAAAAAAAGAAGGCGGGAATCGAACCCGCAACCTTCCGCGTCGCAGGCGGACCTTCGCCCGCCGCGCCACATCGGTCGTCGAAATCGTGAATATTTTTTAAGATTTATGGTTATCCACTGTATCCTAGTGTTAAAATAATGTCTATTCTATCAGGTGTAGTTCCTTACCTCTTCGCTAGTGACGGGATGTGAGCTCAGTAGGTACTTACCTTTTTAGTCTCTATTTGTGATCGGGTCCAGTTCCTTACCTCTTCGCTAGTGACGGGATGTGAGCTCAGTTTAGACAGCATGGTGAGGGTCTCCTTATCCCCCCGAAGGTCTGCCTTGCAGCCGCACAGCAGCACCGGTGCTGCAGCGCCTCCGTGAGTACGGACTTCTCTGTACCACTGGAATATACATACATAAAATAAATCGATCATTTAATATAAAATAAATAGATCATGATTACTAAGAGTAAAACATTGGGGCACACTATTTACGAAAAAAGGTTACTTATGAAGACTTTAATATTGGGCTGACCTCACCTATTGGGACACTATTTCGTAAACCCAGGTCACTATAATCTTAACTATATGCTGACCCCTAGTAGGTAGTAGACCTAGTGGGTTAAGGGCAAGAAGAAGAACGTTTAGTTGCATTAAAAAAAGCAAAATAATACATTTACAGTACAACGTTACGGATCAGGCTAACTTCAAAGAACTGACAAGTTTTTACTAAGAAAATAGCTTTTAGTTATCAAAGAAATGCACACCATAAACAACCTAAGTTTATATTACCTTGGCATGATTATTTCATTACAATCTGCACCTTATTTCCCAGGACTTAAGATCTACCTTTACTCAATAGATCATTATGGAATCTTGTTGCGTTAAAGCAATTTGCACTCTAGTAAGGTGCAAATGAACTGTATTTGCAGGGAGATAAGGTGGTGTTTACCTTGGCCGCGGCGTTGTGCAAGGACTCCGGTTCAGCCACGTTGAAGCAGAGCATGAATATCCTGGCGTCCTGGTATGCCAGCGGCCGCACTGAGTCGTATGATGTGGTACCTGGAGGCAATTAGAACAATCGATTAATTTTACTATAGAAAAAAGAATTAAAAATAAATAATGCTGGACAATCCACACAATAAATGTATCAAGTAGGTACTATAAAAACAATATCAAGTAGGTAAGTGAGTTATTGGATTATAAATAATAGTCAATTAAAATAGGGAAAAATAAAGGCTTATTTATTAAATTAAATTTAACTTATTTAATTCATTTTATTACAAATCGATTAGTAATCTCTCGTTTTTCAATTAATAAAATGTACGTCTTTTTGTGGTGATGGTAGTCATCGTGAAATCTGTGGCTTAGTCAGTTCTGTTCAATTTTGTGCAGAACGGACTGAGAGCTTAGAAGAAGATACAATACTCTATGACTAAGAGGATAGTATAGGTCCTGGTCAAGTACTTCTGAATGTCAAAAGCCTACTCCAGCTAAAAAATATCCCAAACTAAGGCGTCCCGTAAAGCTGTCTTTTGCCCCTGCATAAGTTACCTAAATAACAGGCCTTTTATTATTATTTTATGTTAAAAATATCTCTAATATTATACAAATATTTTTACTAAAATATTCCTTTAACAAATCCTTTGAAAAAATTACCACGGTAACAGAAAATACACGCCATTTTTAAACAATAGGCTGTTATTTCATTATCTTCATTATGCCAATTATTATTTATTTGTTCCCATCACTGTCAGTTCGATTCTGATTTCTGACACTTATTAACATGTCATATCGTAATTAATCCCCAGTTACAATAACCTTTATGAATAAAACGTAGGTTTGTGGCAAAGATTTGTAAAAAGTCGGTAAAATTTATTTTAAAAACTTAACGTAAGCAAATTACTTTTTTTGTCTTTATATAGCTTTCTTTCTGCTTTCACCAATAGCAGATTAGGCACGGTAAATATGTACCTATTATAATACATAGGTATCAAGATATCTTGTCTGAGGAGAATTATTCTTCTATTATAGTCATATGTATGTATACACTTTACATTTAATTAATATAAAAAAACAGACACAATATATTTTTACACAGACTGTAATACAGTCATAACAATTTAAATTTAAAGTAGATTGTTCTTCACGATGTTTTTTATCACTGTTTTAGCAAAACCTTTCTGTTCAACAGGGCATCCATGGGTACAAAAAATTTGGAAGCTATATAATTTATCTAGATTAGATAAATATTTTATATTATAATCCAACGCATTTATAATGTTGTGCGTGTATCGTAATAAAACAAAAAAAAAGTTTTTATGTTGCCTGCAGAAAAGTCGGGAGTTTTCCCAACTCGAAAGAAAAGCTTCCCGTCATTGTTTCCTCGTATTATTAATCTATCTTTGTTCGCAATGGTAGCTTAAAATAATTAATAAAGAACAATGAACATGTTCTAGGAAACAAGTCAATAATAGGCCTTCAAATAGTTGAAAATTTTTTGTGCGCATGCTCCAACTTCCGCCATGTTTTTCGGGCACTTTATTTAAAAATGTATGAGAAATGCACGTTTTTTGAAGAAAATAGTAATAAAACCAGTAATAATATACATAATTTTACAATCAGTTCAATTCAAATTATTGTGCATACATAATAAAATTATATTACAAGTATTTTAATTAAAATATATAATGTTATCTTTAAGGAAAGGTAAAAAAACGTTGTTGATAAGGAGTATGCCGCAGTGATACGCGTAGTAAATCCTTTCAGGAGAATTTATATTACATATTTTATTGACGACCGATGTTGCGCGGCGGGCGAAGGTCCCCCTACGACGCGGAGGTTGCGGGTTTGATTCCCGCCTTGGGATAAATGTTTGTACGATCTGCAAATATTTATTCCAGGTGTTCTGGGTATTTTATATGTATAATAATAATATCTATCTATGTATTGTATTCTATTAAGTATGTCAGTCTTCTAGTACCCATTACACAAGCTGTGCTTATCTTGGGGCTAGATGATGTTGTGTGGATTGTCCAGCATTATATTTATTTATTTGTATATAATTTATTGACGACCGATGTGGCACGGTGGGCGATGGGCCACCTGCGACGCGGAAGGTTGCGGGTTCGATTCCCGCCTTGGGATAAATGTTTGTATGTTCTGCAAATATTTATTCCGGGTGTTCTGGGTATTATAATTATGTATAATAAAAAAATATCTACCTTTGTAATTTGTATTGTATTAAGTATGTCAGTCTTCTAGTACCCATAACACAAGGTCCACTTAGCTTGGGGCTAGATGATGTTGTGTGGATTGTCCAGCATTATTTATTTATTATTTTCATTTCTTTTATATTAAGATATTTATTATTTTTTTGTATTTACTTTTACTCATTATTATTTAATTACTTACTTATTATTATCCTAATCTCTCAACTAGTTCGACTTTATTTCCTCCTTGAGGACGACCATGGTATTTTAACCATCATTGTAAATGAACACAGTTGTGGGCTTCTACGGTAGGATGCACTAACGAAGCTCCGTCAATTAATTTTTCATTTAATTGCACTATTAAAGGTGATAATGTTTGTTGCCCAGCCATTTCTATAAAAAGTGCCCGAAACTTTCATATTACCGCGTTTTTAACATGGCGGACGCGCATGCGCTGAGCATACTGTGGACAGGTCTATTGTTGACTTTTCTCATCAAGCAAGTCTCAAGTGAAAAAATAAAATTGCAAATAGAACAAAGAGAACGGTTTATTTTTAATTAGCTTTTTCTTTAAGTTCACATCAGTTGCATCAAGCCGATCAGTCAAGTTGACAGTGCACTTGCAAAATGGCAAATGCACAAAAGGTAAGAGTCAGAAAAAAAAAAGTTGACAGCTTCATAGAACATTGCGCAAAAAGTTTTTTTTTTAAATGCTCGTTTCAATTTCGAAGCAGATAAACTACTAGTTATTAATATAGGTATTATTAGTTCTCGTTGTATATTCGCGGGCTTCAATATTGACTGATATAACAGAGGCCATTGACCCGCGAGGTACCTACATTTTGCAGTGACTACATTATTGAACAAATATTATTTTCCACGATAGATATAAGGCCAATATATATTTAAAAGAAGCGGAGATCTCATTCAAGCAATAAAATGTCATTTAAATAAGAAATTTATTTTCTTTAGACTTGATTTTTATAGTTTCACCAGTAGTTCTATAGCTTATTGTAAAATAGCTCGTTCGGGGAGGTACCTTCAAAAAAGAGAGAAAAAAATTATTAGAACAAACAAATAAGAGAAGTTAGACTATCTCAACATCAGGTCGGCTTATTCCATCACTAACTCAAATAAAAAGAAGCATAGTAGGTACGTACCCAATGATCTCCTATTTAAGATAAACTCGTTTTTACAATAAAGAACTTGCACACTTTACGACGACGTAAACCAACGCGGCACAGGATTTAATTTTGTCTCAAAGTTATCGCATTCTAAGTCCATACACGACCGTCGTTTACCGCCCCGTTTATGCGAAAACTCGCGTAAAAACTGGAAAATATTGCTCTCTGTGAAGAGACAAGAGCTCGTAAAGTAATGTAAAAGTACTATGAGAATTGTTTATTAAAAATAAGCTTCTGACTTGGAGCCCTTACGGCCGGTTTCTCGAACGATGATCAACGAAAAAATCTATGTGTCATATACTATGTGTCAAACTCGGATCAATCGTGATTTGGGTTTCCAGAAACCGGCCGTTACAGTTCACTTTTACTTCAATGTGTAGTTGTACCGGTTATCTAGCCGATGGTCTGATCAAATGAAAACTCTCTGGGCTTATAAATTGAAACGCTATACAAATATGGATTTATTTTTTTATTCATTGTTAGTTTTTCGATAGTTCAAGTTTAGTTCAAGTGTTTCGCCGGGCTGATAATAGTTTTAGAACAATTTTGATGACTAGCGTATTCTGGCCTTATTTTCTGTTAGTTTTTTTAACAGAAAATGTAGTGAGTTTTAG
Source organism: Ecliptopera silaceata (assembly GCA_932527185.1). NCBI lineage: Eukaryota > Metazoa > Arthropoda > Insecta > Lepidoptera > Geometridae > Ecliptopera > Ecliptopera silaceata. Next base: position 9,147,539 of record OW052207.1, on the reverse strand, counting down.
TTTTTTAGTTTATCTAGATAGAAACCTACCTACATGTTTACCACGAAGGTTAAGCACTGCGTACATAGTCTATCTAGTAGAATCATATCCTAAAAAGTCAAAGTATTTGTAACTGGTTTGCAGTCTCCATCAGTAGGTATTCTGTCGTCTCCGGTCCCCATAAGGGTATCATTTAACTAGCAGCTATTATGAACTAAATGCATCATTCATTATTTAAATATATAAATATATATCAGTCAATCGTCAAGTCTATCATTCAGTCATTTATTTTAGCTTTGATAGAAGACTGCTGTCAGTTATCTGTCAGTTTAGTAGTCAGTAGGTACTCACTTTATTAGTCTCTGAAATAGTTCTACGTGAAATGCTAAATTGAAACAGCTGAGACCCTAAACAAGTCAAATAAGCTTAGATTGCCGGTCACATTGCAACCTATTTGTTGGGTGATATGTGAGTATGTGGCTCAGCTTAGCTTAGTGGACGTAATAAGGATTAGTAAAGGGCCGAAGCCAACAACAAAATCAAGTCTTTATCTAAAGTAATCAAAATCACTTGACACAAAGAGTGGCTTTCGAGGTGTATTTTAAAGGTTCTGCAATATACTATAAGTATTAATAAAACTGTTGTTTAGCATTCTTTGGCTAATTTCATTAAATTTATAGACAAACTTATCCTTTTTAACAAACTTTGCTATGGTTCTCATGCCGCATAAGAAAATATAGCATCTGACGAGTAAAATCTAAATTTGCCAAATATGTGTTAAAGTTAGTACTCTTTGCGCCTGCATTGGCTTCAAAGTTCTCTTTAGTCGTAACCCCCCCCCCCCCTAAATGACAGACCTGACAACATCCCTGGTTTCCGGTCGGTAGCAATCTGGGTCTATGATAACCGTTGGGATAAAATGAGGAGCTCGTAACGGGTGAAATGCAACGGTTCTGTTATGTGACGTGAACGTACACGTAGAACGTACCATCTTGCTCACTATAAGATACAAGATATTCATTTTGTACAGAGTACAAGAAACAGAATAGGTAGGTAATACTAATGGTACTGTCAGATCTTTTGGTCGATAAATGAATGAATGAATGAATGAAATAACGTTACAACAAACTTTCTCCTCACACCCCCTATTTTTTAATTAAAAAAAAATGGTTGTCTGTAAAGTTGGTTTACTGACGATAGTTGAACGTGATAACGTCACTTCATGGAACGCCTCAGAATGCCTCAGAACGCCTCAGAACGCCTCAGCCTCATGAATGAGTCATGTTTTTTCGTGCGTGCAGCCGGCTCTATCGAATTATAAGACGTTGTCACGTCAATAAAACTGGGAGCTTGTAAGAAAAAAGGCTACCTCTATTCGACAACCAGACAAACGAAACCAAAAAGACAAAAGCATGTTTTAACCAATATCAAAACTGAGGCGCTTTGCTCCTTCTGTCAATAAAGTTTACTAAGATCTGAATATCCCAAAAGTTATTGAGTCGATTGGGGTTCAAACGCACGACTTAGAATTGCATTAGTGTGGCTGAAAATATTTGCCAAAAACCAACAATCGTAAAAATCGGATACTGGAGTGGAGACCGCGTTTAGGCAAGCGTAGTGTAGGACGCACCCGGCAAGATGGAGCGACTAACTGCGGAGTGTAGCTGGCAAACATTGGATGAGAAGAGCCGAAGACCGGGCTAAGTGGTGCGTCTGCAGAGAGACCTAGGTCCAGCAGTGGACTGATATAAGTTGATGATGAATTATTGCTAGTAGTATTAATTAATTAAGCTTACCAGAAGTGTCCCAAACAGAGAAATTGACTCTGTAGTCAGCGACTGTGCAGGTGTACGCGTATTTCTCAAACCCGGTCGGGCTGTAAGCCTGGAAAGATAGAAAATACATTGTTATTTTTTTTTTAGTTTTCAATAATATTTTAAAAACAGTTCAAATTAGCCTTACGACCATTCGCATTGATTTTAAATAAATAAATATTTATGGCTTTTTGAACAATTATGGCACAATAGCGGCTCTATTTCCAAACAAAGCAAAACTTGCAATATGGTTACTTCGTTTTTAAATAAGGACAACAGTGCTGAGAAATCTGTTTAAAGTATGTTTAATGCAGATTGTAAAATATATTGCTAAAATAACAACTCATATAACCATTTTGATACTAGGACAGCAGCATAACCAGAGTAGTTTGTTGTCACAAACAAACTTACGACTATACAGTATTTACAAAATGTACATTGGTATATAAAATATATAATAAACAGTTGAGCTATCTACAGACCGTTGCAAACGATCTATAGATAGTTCAACTGATGCAAATCAGTACCAATCGGAAGCGTACCCAAGGTGCTGGCTGCATTGCCGCGCTGAATAGCAATGCTGATACGCTGGGCTAGATACTCACCAGCCCTCGGGTCACGCGTCGCTTCGACGTAGTAGTTTGTTAGTTTATACGCTCGAAGCAATTCTAAACTAATAGGAAAGAGAAGTACTAAGGCATCATAATTCAACAAGAAGTTTAATTAAAGAATGCAGCCAGTGTAGTTCTCCTGGTACCTGCTAATCGTCGACGATTCGTATTCACGATCTAGCTCTCTCTTCTGCAGTTTTAAACTACTGTATACTCTACGAACTATTTTGTTAAATATTTAGCTTGCAGAAACTTTCCTAGTATAAATAAGTGTTTCTTGAAACAGTGATTCAAAAGTTACCAATTGAAAATGTAGATATTCTTGTAGAGAAACTTTAAAGCTGCTTTTTTGTTTTTGAAACCGTTTTAGGACAAAGCGATGACTGTTATCACTACAGTGTGGAACAGTTTAGCTATCTGCAGACTGCTGTTAACGATCTAAAGATAGCTCAACAGTATTTATGTAAAGCCAATGATAAAATCTAAAATATTTTAAGTACTCAAACTAAGCAAAGCTTGTACTATGGGAACTAGACTGCTGATAGAATACTTTTATACAATTTTATTTGTAAATTCATACATAGAATACATAGTAACACCCAGACACAGAGCAAATATTTATGTTCATCACACAAACATTTGCTTTGGGTGGGAATCGAACCCACAAACCACAGCGTGGCAGGCAGAGTTACTACCAACTGAGCTGTGACGCCTGTCATATTGCCAAGTATTCACCATTTATTGCTGCAAATAACACTGTTGCAGTGAATACCTATAACGCCATAAAAATCACCATAAAAGAACTCCCGCCATATAAGGGAGCATAATAAAGTACCATCACTATAACCATTATTCATGAGCTTATATATAACGACTATGTTTTATGTAGTGTTCGTTATTAGTAGCACAGCTATTTTGTGAAAAAAATACTAGACGTCGAAAGTTTTTTTATAACTGCTTATTTCCTCTTTATAACATTATTAGTGTAGATGTAGATAATGAATATAAGCAAAACTATGTAAGATATTAATGATACCTCATTAGTGCTTATTTTATAAAACTTAAATGTATAAATATACATACCTATTTGTAGTAAGTTATTGTTATTTTTCTTCATTTTTTTAATTTTTGTTATTATTTTAATAGGATATAAATGAACCTATAAATATATATTTTTATGTATTTTAAACAAGTATTAGATTTAACGTATTATATAAGTTTATCTGTGAAGTTAAACTCAGTGTAAAATAAATATAAATTAGTATTTTCAACAATAGTGTTCAGACGCTTTTCATACAAAATAGAAACAGAAATTTGTTCTGAAAAGGTTCGCTAAGAGGTAGCCACTTCAGGTAACATTAATACTACGACTGTGTTCCTAAACGTATCTAAACATGAGCTCGGTAAAATTTATAGTTTTGTTTTCAATGTGGCTTTGCTTATACTTTCCGAAATTACCACGTATAGACAGACAGACGCCGAGAGAGATTTATTATGTGTTAATTAATGACAGTTATTTGATAAGTTGTCACTTATTTGACAGATGTCATAGTTTAGTTTAGACGGTTCAGCTATGATGTCCGTGGTTTGGATTGTGGGTTCGATCCCGACCAAGAGCAAATATTTGTGTGATGAGGAACATTGATGTTTTTTCACAGGCAATAAAAGGCCATGTTTTTTAAGTCCTTAAAAAGCTTTAGTCACTTTACTAAAAATCTCTTCAGTTTTGTCTCTATTTACGTTGCTATACCTATAATACGTTTTAAAAATATTATAGAATTTAAACACCTATTTTTCATTTTTGAACTTAATCTTTACAAAAAAACGTGATGAGCTTATGTTCTTAATTCCACTGTTAATTTGTAATTAGTTTTAGTTATTATTTTTAAGTTCATTTTAGTTTCGTGTAAGTAATTATGTTTTTTTTCTGTACTTATGTTTTTGTTTTGGGTTAATAAATATTATCTTTATCTTTATCTTTCTTAGACTTAGTTTTTCACGTTTACTTCCGATGTTTTTCTTCGCCGTTCAAAATCTTTGCGAATCGGATATTTAAATAAGATTATTCTAATACCATTTCTCAAGAGTGCCAGACGTTACAAACGATAAAGTTCTTTTTAATATTTAACGCGTTCTAACAATGCTATAGTCAGGTCACGTGCTTACTTCCGATCTAATCTTCATAAGTACCGAGGGTAGACAAGAGGAACGAAACACGAACGAACCCTGAACGAAATCCGAACGAAAACCCGAACGAAACCCGAACAAAACCCGAGTGAGTGATTCGGGAAGAGACGGAATGTTTCCTGGCTCTTCGAATCACTTGATCGTGTATAACTTTTTATAGAGTTATCCAATTTTGATCTTTCTTTGTTTCGATCAAATCGGGGTGGATTTAAAAGTAGGAAAACAGGGGATGATTGACTGCTCGCTCACCGATTGTAATGAGTAACTACGCAACTTTTTACAGAGTAGTCCGATATCGATAATTCTTTGTATCCTAATTAGAACATTAAATGACACCTGAGTATTGTCACTTAATGGTCTAATTAGGATACAAAAAAATATCGAAATCGGACTACGATCGGAGTGAAATTTGTAGTAAATCTATGAATCGCCTCAGAGTTTTGGAGTGTAAAGCGTAATTTTTGGTTTGATTGTAATTCGCTACGCAACTTTTCCATAATGCCTTTTGTCTATGATGAAAAAACCCAGAAGTTAAGAATATATTTTTTACTTTATCTGACTACGAATTGGTAAATTTTCGTATAAAAAGTAAACTATTGCGTAGTTAACTGAAATTACGTCACATTACACAAAGAATGAAAAATAAAATGTCAAAAATACATAAATTGAGATTAAAAAACCTAAATCCATAAAAAAGGTTATAAGACTTATGCGGCACGCTTACAAGTTTTCATTTTAATTTTCACATAAATAAAATTAACTATTTACACATTTATTTAAAAATCTTATTTATAAAAGTTTTTTTACAATATTGAATAAAAGATCGTATAATAAATAAAAAACTTAAAGTACTTATGTAAATATTTACTAAGAGATTCTTCCAGTGTTTAATATGCTAATTGTTAAAACAACATAAAATGAGATAAAATATGATACCGCATAATTATTTTTACAAAGCATTTTTATTCACACAGTAATTTTAATTTTGAAAGCTCGTTATTTTGAGGTCTCGTGAATTATGTTAAGCCTAACTCGACGGGTAATTATTTACATAATAAATAAAACTTGCACGTTCCTTTTATATTTTACTATGTATTCTACGTATTTATTAACAAAAAAGTATATAAGTTTTCAGTCAGCAATCTAGTTCACATAGTACAAGCTTTGCTTAGTTTGGGACTAGAGTGCGATGTGTGAATTGTCCATGAATATATTTATTTATATTTTAGGAAATGAGAGATATTTTTTATGGATATATATAAATCATACGGGTTAATAAAGTCATCTATATAATTATAAAACACTCAGAAAAGAGATTTTTGTCTTTAAATAATAAAATGAAAGGCATTTGCTCGAACAGTTTGGTATTAACTCTTTCATATGGATATAATTATAACTTATAATCCAAATTTAACTGTTTATACTTAAAATTTATAAGTATCTATAAACACGTTGAACAACAAGTTGAATAGACTGTATTTTTATCAAAGAAAAAACATTCATTACTATATTTAATTAGTTTATATTATAAGCGTAAATAAAAATGTCATTCAATACTTCCATTGCGTTCGGTTCATTTAGAGCTGGTTCAGACACGGCGGAATCCGCGCGGAAATCTGCCAGAATCCGCCGGAATCCGCGCGGACAGGTGTGAACGAATGAATAGGCGCTAATGTAAATAAGACCTACGCGGTTGACCCGCGCGGTTTGAAACCGCGCGGTTTCCGCCGTGTCTGAACCAGCTCTTAGTTTCAACTCCCACAGAGACCATTCAACCAAGAATGCACTCGAGCCAATAACCAGTCTAACTTCACCTCGGCTTCCAAACTATTCTATGAAAAACAGGGTTCTAGTTAAGCTGGTTGTTAGACCGCCATCGTTGTGGGTACCCAAACTGACGTCTAGTATCGGAAATCTTTTGCAAGTTTATTTTATTCGTTGATAAAATGTGGTTTTGCTCTAGATTTTACTGTAAATGCTCATTTATTTTTACAGTCTGTAGCTCTACCATGAGTTTTTACTATACTATATTTACTATACTCGCTAGCGTCTGTAGTTAAAAAAATGTATGAAGATTTGTACAGCGCCTCTAGCGGATAGTTGGGTACTAAAATTTGTCATACTAATATTGACGTAACTACTGTAGTAAAGTCAGCCGATTTTACTTTGACATCTCATGGTAGAGGTACTGAATGATATTTTTTTAAACTTCGCCTTTTTGCCAGGAATCTAGTCGGCCATGATGACAGTGGTGTCAGTAGATGGATACTCAGATACAGTACCTCTACCATGAGTTGTCACAGTAAAATCGCCTGACTTTACTACAGTAGTTACGTAAATATTAGTACAATTACGAATTTTAGTACCCAACTATCCGCTAGAGGCGCTGTACAAATCTTCATACATTTTTTTAACTACAGACGCTAGCGAGTATAGTAAATACAGTAAGTATAGTAAATAGTAAAAAGTCATGGTAGAGCTACAGCTCAGTTGGTAGTAGCTCTGCCTTCCATGCTATGGGTCGTGGGTTCGATTCCCACCCAGAGCAAATGTTTGTGTGATGAACATAAATATTGACCTGTGTCTGGGTGTTACTATGTATACTATGTATGTATATAAAAAAAATGTATAAAAGTATTCTATCAGCAATCTAGTTCGCATAGTACAAGCTTTGCTTAGTTTGGGACTAGAGCGCGATGTGTGATATGTCCATGAATATTTATTTATTATTGAATGTAGTTTATACATCAGGATAACATAGGCTATAATTTATAAAGATATTTTTTTTTCTATTGAGCCGTTTGTTTTTTATACTTTATTCACAAACAAACTTACGACTATACAGTATTTACAAAATGTACATCGTCATATAAAATACATAAGAAACAGTTGAGCTATCTACATACCGTTGCAAACGATCTATAGATAGTTCAACTGATCCAAATCAGTACCAATTGGAAGCGTACCCAAGACACTGGCTGCATTGCCGCGCTGAATAGCAATGCTGATACGCTGGGCCAGATACTCACCAGCCCGAGGTAAAGATATTGTGTGAATTGCCCAATATATAACGATAGCAAGACGAAGTCGCGGGCGGAATCAGCTAGCAAATTATAATAAAGTGCGTTAATATCCATTATTATAATTGTAGAAAGGGTGGTTGATGCCAAACCATTAATTAGAGTCTCTTCATCTCATTTAATATTCTCTTACAAAGTACATTAAGAAAATGAAGACGAACGGTAATGAAAATAACTCCACATTATAATCTTAATTTACGTTTCTACTTATCTACGTACTGCGAGCAATAATGTGTTACTGCAAAGTACCCGATAGAGCTTTCGTTGTATTATACGTCTGCATGCTTTAACTATTTTATACACAAAATTCTTATGATCGGAGAATCCGGAACGAAGTGATTCGTCAGAAAACCAAAGTGTTCGACATAGCTTTTGAGCTATGAATTAGCAAGCTGAAGTGGCAGTGGGTCGATGATGACGAGAATAATTATATACTTTCTTTGTAAATACATACATAGAATACATAGAAACACCTAGACACAGAAAAAATATTAACGTTCATCACATAAACACTTGCTCGAGTGGGAATTGAATCCACGACCCACAGCATACAGGCAAAGCTACTATCAACTGAGCTGTGACACACCATCAAAACTTGCATTTATAATATCAATAGGATATTTCAAAGCTTTATTTATTTAAGCCGTAAAGGCTGAAACGTATATGGGGTCGAAGCTTTACTAACTTGGCACTAGGGGAGCGTTTGCGCTAACTTCGGAACTCGGTGGTTTAACTTTAGGAGGTCTGCATCATCGAACTCTGCTTAATGTTTAGTTTGCTATGTAAGGAGAGGAAATGAGTGGAGAGAGCAAATATACTTAATACAGGGGGTATCCTGACAACTGAAATGTTTTTGAACTGTTATTTGATCAAATTGCAGTTCAGTTTTCTTCTTCGTCTTTTATTGATATTTTGAATGGTCGATTTTCATACCGTTTGATAGAATTAACGAAAAATCAGATAGGCCATGCTCAAATCAGGTAGGTCATGCTTAAATCAGGTAGGCCATGCTCAAATCAGGTAGGCCACGTGCTAAACCGCGGAATTGACGTCGTTTTTAACAGCTCAGTCATAATTTTATAAAGCTCAGTCACGTCAGTCCACAAAAATGCCACGGAATACGGATGAGTTACTATAGTAAAATCATCGAAAACTGAACTGCAACTGAAAGGATATTCGGTCACGCAAGTTTCCCCTTGCTGGATAGCCCCCCTGGTATTCTTAGAAATGAGCCGAGGAATTAGTTGCTCAAAGAGGTAAGTTCTATGTGGTGGTTGGGGAGTTATATTTAGGTATTATTAAGTATTAAGATGTGTTAATTTTGGAATATGCTTGCTTTTATGAATGAAAGAAAGAAGTGAGCATTGAGATGACGTCTGATAGAGGAGAGTGGAAGAAGACGTGTTGTACCGACCCCACATAATGTGGGACAAGGGTAGGAAGATGACGATGGTTTCTTTTATGACACAGAGTGTGGTGATTGTAGAGATAAGTATTTTTTATTATTTAAACGTGAAAAGCTAGGTAAATACTTTGTTAAACTTATAATAAAATTAGAGACTACCCTCATTATCGTTATAATTAACAAATAAACTTAAACGATTTTTAAGGTAACTTTTTTTTATTAAGTACCTACATAAGTACTTATCGTATGTATGTAGTTTTTAACGATAGTGAGTAGTTTTTTTTAGTCTACTTACATAAAATATCATTCATATTTAAATCTGATAATAAATTAGTATTTTATTGAACCTTATATTTAAATCTTAATACTTCTCGCAATATTTAACTAATTTAGCTGCTAAATAATTGCCATATAATTGTGAGTAATTATAAATGTCAGGGTTTATACGTAGTTTCATCTGAGGCTTGGTTCATCCGCGGTTTCGCACTACATTACCAGCTGTTACACTAGTTACCTAGATTTAGATATAGGTAGTCTAGATTTTATTGAATACGATCGCGGTATTATTACAGCCGTTTCAATATTCACAAACACACATTGCACACATCACACTTTAGTCCCAAATTAAGCAAAGTTTGTACTATGAGGATTAGATTGCTAATAGAATACTTATATACATATTTTTGTATACATAGTAACACCCAGACCAAATATGTATGATTTTGACACAAGCATTTGTTCTCGGTGGGAATCGAATCCACGACCCACAGCATGGAAGGCAGAGCTACTACTGAGCTGTGATGCCTGTGTGATTTGAATCTTTTTAATTTTTTTCAAACTTTTGACGTGACAACGTCTTATAATTCGATAGAGCCGGCTGCACGCACGAAAAAACATGACTCATGAGGCGTTCTGAGGCGTTCTGAGGCGTTCCATGAAGTGCAAGCGAGAGCGCGGAACGAGCGACAAAGAAGCACAATCGGCCTTTGCGTTTGTTGTCACGTTCAACTATTGTCAGTAAACCGACTTTACAGACAACCATTTTTTTTTCAAACTTTTTCGTGTTTTCAGTTATGATAGAAAACTACAGATTTTTATACATTAATATGACGTTTACCGCTTTATAAGTAACACTTTACGGCATTTCTAGTTCAGTGTACCGACTAGGTACACTTCAGTGGCTTAAACTCACTGAAAATTCGCTACAAATTATGTAGACACTATTTAGGTTAATATGTGCCTTAAACTTGTGATGGAGGTAACTAGAACTACTTGCAACCATTATTTACGGATTATTTACATCGTCTTCTTCTTCCTTCCTGTTATGACAAACATAATAGTTTGTTTTAACAAAAATTGTTTGTTCTTTGTCTGGACTTTCATGTATCAGGTATGTACTTAAAAAAACATTGAATGAATAAATTAATGAAAACAATTTTTTGTACATGTATCTAACAACTAATTATTTAGAAAAAGAAAACATAAAAATTTACAAAATACAATACAATGGGCGGTCTTATCGCTAGGGAGCGATTTCGAACATTAAAAGTTCCCACTAGGTGGGGTTAGCACAACCCGTCATCTCAGTATCACTCCTTGTACATCAATAATATTTACATATTTAATAATACATACAGTAACGCCAACGAATTGACCAAAATATTGGCAATGTTAAAGTAATAAAATAGAGAGTAGGTAGTGGGTATGATCGTGAGTAGGTTTATCGAAAAAGTTGTTTAATCTGTTCTGACGTTTTGACTTACATTAATCTTATTATTTGTCAATTATCTTGTTTGCAGATGATGACAGGCTGGACAAAGGTTAAAATAAATTATATGTTGGTAAACTTTTTGTCTTATTTTAATTTAATTGTATGTCAGTTTCAGTTATGTAATAATTATCTTGTTTGAACGATGAATGGATGGACAAATACTAATATTTTTAATTTTTAAATTATTAATATTTTTAAAACCACTCCAAAAAGAATATTTATTACCCATTATTTGTACAATTCTGTTATATTTTCGATTATATTTTTCTGTTCTATAAATAGGCTTTTATGTATAGTATCATACCTACACCTTTATTTTTATGTTTCAACTATCCAATCTAACAAATTGGTTCGCGATTCGTATCTAGCTCCGATACTCAGTCATGCGGAGCTCTTTCATTTCACTTCTGTTCTGGACTGAAACAAATGCTACTGAAAGTTGGTTTATCTATCAAATATGGTATTGGCTTTTATTTTTAACATTTTTGGATAAAACTTGTGTTTTTAACCGGCTTAAAAAAGGTGGAGTGTTCTCAATTCTGTATGTCTACGTGATTTTTTTGCTAGTTGTAAACCAATTTTGATGTTTTGGTTATAGATTATCCCCCTATCGTATAAAAAGTTAGCGTTGACTTTTATGTCATCATTACGTATGGTAATCAATACTTCAAGTCTGCCCTAACTTTTTATAAGATAGGCCATAAAAAGATCCATAAATAACATCAAAATCGGTTTGGTATCTAACCCCCTATCTTGTAAAAAGTTAGCGTAGACTTCAAGTCATCATTACGTATGGTAATCAGTAAGTACTTCAAGTCTGCGCTAACTTTTTATAAGATAGACCGTAAATATTTAAAGGTAAGAATTCAAAAATCATTCAAAATCAATATTTTATTAAAATCTGACGAATACTTTTTAAGTAAGACCCACTTAAAAATGTATTTGTATTTATATTTCATTGATATCGGTCGATTAAAGTCGGTTTTATTAAAAAAAAATATGTCAAAAAGATTCCCAATAGGTGGCTATATGAAGGATTGACATACCTATTGATTAATTATGGAATTGAATTACTAATGTATATTTATTGACATTTTTAATTTATTTAATTTATTTTTTATTATTTTAAATTTTTAGTTTAGGCTTTAAATTTAATTTTAATTTATTGAAAATGGTTTAATTGACGTAGATACGTCAATTGACATGTCACATGTCACTTATCTAAGTGACATGTGACATGTCTAAAGATAAATAAAGATTATGATTATGATTATACACTGATGTAAAGGCCTCTTGATTGCAGTCTCTGAAACCTTAAAACGAGATGTATCTACAATCGGATAGATTCAGTGCGCTCCAGAAAGCATTATTACTAAAGCTTTGGGTCTCTAAAAAGCGATAAACGCTATAAAAATGGCTGTCTGTAAAGTCGGTTTACTGACGATAGTTGAACGTGACAACTTCACTTCATGGAACGCCTCAGAACGCCTCAGAACGCCTCATGAGTCATGTTTTTCGTGCGTGCAGCCCGCTCTATCGAATTATAAGACGTTGTCACGTCAAAAAATTGACAAAACTCTTTTCAACCAACTTCAAAAAAAATATAAAGGTTTTGAACATAGTTTTTGTTACTACGATTATTATTTTGAAATATTACGGTCAGCAACTTTCAAGAATCCATTGTGTAAGCCGATTACGAAGCCGAAGCGTCGGTGGCGAGTCAGCGCGTCGCGGACTGCTCTCAACAGCCATTGTAATTAAATAATAACCTCAAAGTCGGCAAATCAGCTGCCAAGAAACAAAGAATCAAGAGATACGCCTTGTTCACGAAGTCTACAGAAAAATAGATATAAATCTCGTATTTTTACCCGACTACGCGGATCAAAAAGAAAGTCCTAGAAAGTAAATTGCCTAAAATGTAATGTAAAAGTCCCTTATTCTATATAAAATATTAAAAATGAATGTTCCAGTTTTCACAAATATCCTCCTAGATATTGGTTGGTCATACACGAAGAAGAAGGAACCGTTGCATTACATTTTAGGCACTTTTCTTCCTAAGCATTTTGAAAAATATAATTTCTGATCTGGAAGCATCTAGTCCCTAACTAAGTAAAGCTTAGTACTAAATAGCTAATATACTAATCATTTTGAATACTGCGATCATTTATAGTTACTCCCAGCGGTAGGTATACCTACTGTTCTATTATTAATTTTGTTTGTGGTTATGATATTGTGTCAGCGAGACAAGTGTTTACTTATACACCCTAAAACAACATCCCGTCATCTCTACACTGACACCCATACGACACGATATCGACTTCAAACTTTGACAGTAAACACTCAGATATTTTTTTTTATGAACCTACGCTCTCCCACTGCTGGGCAAAGGTATCCTCCCTCTCTTTCCACTTCTTTCTATCCATGGATAAAATTAAATAAAAAAGAAAAAATTCGTTTAGTTCAAATTACATTCGTTTTGTTTCACCTTTTATTCATAAACAACTTGTATTACAGTATTTACAAAATGTCGAGAGGAAATCGAGATATTTTATTATTGAGTTTGTTTGAGATACTGAGAAGTCGTTATCGTGTAGGTATCAATATCGGCTGGTGTGTGGGCACCCAAAATGTTTAACATAGACTTGATAATGTTTTGGGGGTGATAGGAGCACCGGACGTTGACAGTCTGACACTTCAAAATATCTGGCAACATTAACAACCATAGACACACATACATGTTCGAATTACGTAGGAAGAGGTTTCTAGCTTATATTTCTTCTTCTTTTTTATGTGTCTTGTGACATTAAAGTGGCAGTGACAGGAACTATAAATAGTAAAACTGGCGTCTCATTTTTAGTGTCCTGATACATTCTTTGGGTACGGAACCTTAAAAAAAAAAATGAATCGACATTGCGTTGTTTGAATTATGTAGATTACTTTGTTTCGACATAGATATTGAAACTTTTAACAAAATTGTTGTGATCTAGGCCGATAATCTTCCTAAAATTAAGATTACATAGTTTAATAAATAACACCGAACACTATATTCTTATTCCCCCATCAATTTTCTACCATCTCTGTAAATATTTCCCCAAAGCCTGTTACTAGTATAATCTAATCGCCTTCATCTGCCTTTTTATGAACATAAAAACTTTGTTCATTTGCATGAAAAAGAATTATAACTGTTCGTCAAAGTTTTCGACAAAACAATTCTTTGTAAAAACACCCTCAGGCTTTGGGCAGTAAAGCCTCTACCAGAGTAAACTAAACCTGGCTATTGAGTATAAATAAAAATAGTCATAAATAGTCATGTATACACATCACACTCTAGTCCCAAACTAAGCAGAGTTTGTGCTATGGGAACTAGATTGCTAATAGAATGCTTATATACTTAAATAACTGAAATATAGAGTACATTATAACACCCAGACACAGAACAAATATTTATGTTCATCACACAAACATTTGCTCTGGGTGGGAATCGAACACACGACCCACAGCATGGAAAGCAGAGCTACTACCAACTGAGCTGTGACGCCTGTTGAATAACTATAAATATGTTGATGCTAAGACGTAGAAACTACCCCCCTATCTTATAAAAAGTTAGCGTTGACATTATGTCACCACAACGTATGGTAATCAAGACATCAAGTCTGCGCTAAGTTGTTATAAAATAGACCGTACGTCGATTAAAAAAAAAATAATGTTGGACAATCCACACAACATCATCTAGCCCCAAGCTAAGCAGAGCTTGTGTTATGGGTAGAAGACTGACATACTTACTTAATACTTAAAAGAGTTCATACTTTAAATCTACCCTCCTAAGAGGCATTGTAAATGGTTTCCCTCTTAGCACTCTTTAACAAAACATGTTTACGCTTCATAGCCTGACGACCGGCTCCGGTTTCGTCATCATAGCACATAAATAAACTGAAGAGGGATCTCGATCAAAACATATTCTAATTTCTTGGATAAAAATGTATTTTGAATAATTAAGAGGTAGCATTTTATTAAATTCACAGAAATTAAATATTGTATATAGGCGTCACAGCTCAGTTAGTAGTAGCTCTGCCTTCCATGCTGTGGGTCGATTCCCACCCAGAGCAAATGTTTGTGTGATGAACATAAATTAATTTGTTCTGTGTCTGGATGGTACTATGTATTTTACTACTAAATTAATTACCTATTATTATTAATGAATCATTTATCTTGTTCCTTTCTTTGTAGATAAAATAAATAGTCACGCAACTACGTTGGAGCTGATCGCGCGTTCAAAAGTTAGTAGAAAGTTCAAAGGTTCGTGACCAGCTTATACTATAAATAACTTTATAGCCACTTCATTAAGGTTCAAAGTTCCTAAGACTCAGCTTAGACTAAGGGCCCCCGCAAACTGCTGACTTTTTATCGGCCGATAGTTTGGTCGGCTTCTTAATCAGTTTGGAGAGGAATGCATATGCGCAGTCACACTACAGCGATTCAGTATCGGCCGATAAAAAAGTTTGATGGGCTACCCGATTACATTCAAACTAATCTGTCGGCCAACTATCGGCCGACTGTTAATCAGTATTGGCGCATACACGCCTGCGCATACTTGACGATTGTTTAGTCGGCCGATAAGTTCGCTCTGTGATTTGGCGTCGTGTGCGTGTATTTTGAAACAGTCAGTTACAAACTAGATCGAAAATAGTCGGCCGGCTGTTGGATACTCTACGCCCTGTTCACCAACCATACTGTTTAGTTGGCTCAGTGTGCGTACTTTCAGCCCAACCCGACTAAACTATCGGCCGATAAAAAGTCTGCAGTCTGCAGGGGCCCTAAGACTTCGCTAAGACTAGACAAACAAAACTAACGACACTCGAAAACTTTGAAGTGTAGATTCAATTTATAATTTGATGGAAACTAATTCAATTTGTAAATTGTTTCAATCAAAACATTTTGATTAGAGTTTTTGATGAAAAAGCTGTTAAATGGTGTCAATTGAGTATTCCAATTACTTGGATTCAATTTATCTATAAATAATTCGTTGGATTACAATGAAATAGGTTCTATCAACAGGCACGGTAGACATGCTTCGATATATTGTTTATCAGACTCAAGGTATTTTCAATTATTTGTTTCATTGTAAAATAATCCCGCATTCAGAATCGTACATTAAAAGAAAATTAACGCTTAGTTTATCTTTTACCCGATTAATTAATAAAACAATCTCCATAATATAAAAAAATACTTTGTTTGCTAAATATTTAACACCTATAAATGCCATACAACGAAAGCAAATAACATAAAATTTAGTACAATTTAGTACAGTTTGGTACGCTTTAGTACTATTTAGTACGATTTAATACGAATTAGTGGATCGCTGCGGTAAACTTCGGTAACTGCCTTGGCGTATACATAAATATGTACAAAAACCCCACAAGACAGTAAAGGCTATGCAACACTTACATAAATAGCATAATACTTAGTAGCCTAAGTAACACTTACCTCCATATAAGAATCGGACACGAATCTCTGCACGAGTGATGTTTTCCCACACTGCGTGTCTCCGACCAACACCACCTTGATCTCCTCCTCAGCAGTGGGCGTGCCGGCATCACTACCTTTCTTCCCGGAGAACATGATGCTTCAAGATATTAATCTGTGAAAGAAAACATCTATTTTTATATTTTTCTAGGAAAAAGGATTTATGTTGTTTGTTAGGTTTTAATCCAGTACCTATACAGCTTAGTTTTCTCAGAAAAATATTTGTAAGTATCAGGTTTTTATCAGATGGAAAAATATTCTTGGGGAAATATATTGTTTAGTATGTCGGTTTGGTGTTATTTTTCCATATGCCTTGGATATTAATACAAACAATGCAAACCAAACAAAAGAATGAGTTGAAAAACGTAGATTTATTTTTGGTGAGATAATTCAAAAATAATCTTCACACTAGAATGTATAATTAAATAGTTAATTTTATACAACGTTAACTTTTGGTTGTCTTTTGCAACTAGAATTTGGCGGAGAGCTTTTAGTAAAAAAAATACAATTCAAAGGTGTGTTATAACACAAGTTATAACACACCTTTGAAATAATTCTCGCAGTATCACGATTCATCATATACAGCCTGATAACAGACGGACAATCAGACAGACAGAGAAATGGACAGCGGAGTCTCAGTAATAAGGTCCCGTTATCCTTTGGGTAGGGAATCCTAAAAACTAAACAGTAGACGATAAAGAAGTTAGGTATTGAAAAAAAGCTTGAAAAAAACAAATGAGTGTGACAAAATTAAAAAACTGCGTCGAACTGAACAACTAACAAAAGAATAAAATTAAGCCTTTGCACACTCGCCGATACAGGAATGATATCGAAACAATAGGCGTAGTAGCTCTTCTTCTTGTTTTTGTGGCAAGAAGTTAAGTAAAATTGTTATTCGCCAAATTCGTACATTTTTTTTTTATATCACGGTATTTGCATGTCTTGGAAACTATAGCAGACTTTGTTATTTGCAGTATAAGAGGAACATCAATATTATTTAATTCTGTAACGTTGATCGATGAGTGGAGAATTATAACAATTATGTAGCTTACGTATAATGCAAATGAACTAAATTTTTACACTCAATATCGTGCAGGTATCGTGTCGGCTGTGTAAAAATCACCGCAATCAGCTACGAGTTTTGCACATGCCTACGAACGTATCGCCTTCGTATCGCAAGCCACCAATTTTGTATGGAAATCCAAGCTTCTCAAGAAATCTGCTAGGGGCGCTGTTTGGATCTCCATACAAAAACGGTGGCGCTCGGCGATTGCGTCTCTACGATTCGTGTGTGCACAAACTCGTACTTGGGGTACTGGTGCCGGGTCGAAACTCCATTTAGTCGTCGGCAAAAACAATTAATAGGAAGTGTCTCATTCACTTGCGATCGGCATTGTTGCCATTGCTACAATAATGGGAGATATGCCCAAGTTTTGGGAAAATATTGTGTAACCAAAAACTACTATTAAAATTGCTTTTATCGTTCCTGTTTGTAAGATATGGATGTAATTCAGACTTCAAAATTGGGATTATAGTCATCGTAGTCTAAGTTATAACTGCATGCAAATAAAGTTAGGTACGGCCGGTTTCTCGAACGATGATCAACGAAAAACTCAAATAATTACTATGTGTCAAACTCGGATCAATCGTCATTTGGGTTTCCTGAAACCGGCCGTAAACGTTTTACCTGACATTATAATGTATATGACATATTTCAGCCAATCAGGAACCTTCATGAAAAATGATCGTGTTTCTACAGTCTCTGATTGATTGAACTTTAGGATAAGCTTCTTTTTTTTTCTGGTTCACACATTTTGTGCATTTGCTAAGATAAACTTATATTACCTTAATTACCGAGTTGTGTCAAAATTGGCAGTATCGAAAGACGTCTATAACATAGACATATCTACAATTTGTTTGTTCCAAGGCCTTTTCAACGTACATTTGTGTCGTTACATTGTTTCAGCTTAATTTGTCGTGGAAATAATGCAACTTTCGTTGGTTTACCGCTGTTTATTGTTTTAATTGCATTGTTCTAGTTTGTATTGTTTGTGCTGTATTAAGAAATAATTAAGCAGGATTTGATCTCGATACGAAGGACAAGATAAGTTGGAAAGAATTACAAAATTTGTTATTCTTTTAATGGTTTCTAAAATCCTAATATCTATCCTAATAAGTATCTATTCTTTCTTATTTATATTTAAATTTATTTATATAACTAAACGGTAAATAAATCATAAAACATATTTTATTAATATTTAAAGTAATATCAACTATAATTAACAAAAAACCACTTAAACAATAAGTATTCTTAAAAATAAAAACAATATTCCTTTTACTAAAAATAATCTACCGAGTGTTTATTATAGTACTTATAATATAATTAGTGATTACTAAAGAAACACGTAAAAAGTAAAAAGTCCAGTAAAAAGGGATGATGGCAGCTGGAGGGTTCGCAAGAACGTCGAAATCGAAGAACTTGTGTCCGAGCCTAACATCATTGGAGAATTTAAAGCTACGCGTCTCCGGTGGCTTGGTCACTTGGAGCGAATGGGAGATGATCGAAGTGTCAAGCGACCATACTTGGGGCGACCAATCAGCCGCCGTCCGGTTGGTCGGCCCAAGTATCGCTGGATCGATAGAGTGGAAGCTGACCTTCACGAGCTCCAAGCCTATAACTGGCGGGAATCCGTGCTGGACAGAGACAAGTGGCGAGATCTCGTGTCGGAGGCCAAGACTCATTTTGGGTCACTGCGCCATAGGAGTAAGTAAGTAAGTAAAGAAACACAATAAGTGAGTGTTCTAATCTTTTTTTTTTATGTCATATCAGGCATACGAGCTTGCGGGCCACCTGATGGGAAGTGGTCACCGCCGCTCATGGACACCTGCAACACCAGAGGCGTTGTTGTTTTGAATTTAGACCCTAAAATATATTCCACGTATCTACAATGTTACTAAAAACCGTAAAATAAAGGAACAAGTGGCTGCTTTATTTACATGCGTCCGTAAAAAGCTTAAGGCGACGGGTAGGGTGAAATTTTTCATAATAAATAAAAATGTCAATAACTTCCAAGTTTATTATTTATTTATTATATCTATACACACGTTAAACTTGTAACACGGCATAGTTTTTGCCGTGGTGGTTAAACTCTAGACAGTCAGCGTGGCAACGTCACAATTTCAATTTCAACAAAAATGCTGACAACGGCGCAAAACACTTAATGAGCCGCGCACAGTTCGGATAGTCAAACTCTAAAGCAGTGCCTTATGTATATTTGCGAGCACACAGCAATCAAACACTTATAATTCCTAAGGCGCTACTCTTCTTCTTCTTTAAACACCTTAATGTAGAAATGTTTTCTTTAGAGTCACAAGATACGAACCATAAGAATAGCTGTGCTGAGTTTGGTACCAAACAAATCTGCCAAACCCATAAAAAATGGGATCTTAAACCACACTTTTGCAAAAGGTGTTGGTACTAAACTTACATTTAAAAGTAAACTATATCCAAGAGCACAAATTTTGAGTAACAATACACTAGTTCAATATATGTGTTATAGGAAATAATAAGTTTCACAACTCCACATGCTATCACTTTTTCTGAAAACAGTTTTCGGTTTCCCCAAAAACACGCATTTGGCTATACCCGTCACCTTAAGCCGCGGTCTCCATTCGAGCGTGTACCGCTCCTTAAGCAGATGAAACTAGGTGATAGGTATCTCTCACTTCTCTCTGGAATAAAAGGAGAATATCTAAAAAACTTATACTCGAATATTATTTAAAAGCGAGTGAAATTCACGTGAAACTTTGAGAATCGTTTTATATACTAGGTGATTCTAGGTGCCAGTTCCACGCGACCAGAGCTGAGAAGAACGGGCAAGAAACTACGGCCTGGTTACGACTTTTTCTCAGTCGTACGTGAATCAAACGCTCGTCTATTGATCTAAAGACGTACCTTAAAGAGATCGCTCATAGCGATAAGGTCGCCCATTGAACTTCACTTAAAGAGTTTTTTTATCTATCTACGTCATTTGTTCACAAAATCTTTTTAAAAACCGTTCCTTACTGTAAATGTCTGTCGACAAAAAAAGGTGTGTGTTGCGTGCCTTATCTCTAGAACGAGTGTGCACGCCGCTTTGGATCGTTTCAGCGGTTTCAGTCGAAACTGGGGGTAGGCACGACCAAATCTCGCGGTCACATACAGATTACTTTCTAACGTATTTGATATGAAATATTGTTTATTGGAATCAAACGTAATTATTAATAAGTATAATTTGTATAGTTATTATAATGATATGTTATACCTAAGTAGGAAACAATACAAAAAACGCCACTAAATTATACAAGCAGGCGTCCGCGACTTCGTTTTTGCAAACAATATTTATAAATGTGGAATAGAACCTCGATATGTTATAGTCCAAGGGAAACACATTTTTTTTAAGTTATAGAGGTTTTAAGTTATCAATGGTAGAGGTTTTGGACTCTGATAGGAAGGGAACAAATTTTTTGATGTTATAGAGGTTTTTAAGTTACCGAGGTTTGAGTTATCGAGGTTCTACTGTATAACTTATGTGTTATTCTGATGTATGTACATTATTGTAAAGTTTCATAAAAATCAGTAGGTTTTGCTTGAACGAGTAAAAACATACATACATCCATTCACAAACCCTTGCATACTTTTGGCATTTATAATATTTTACCATATTTTACAAAGTCATGATAAGAAGGTATACTTACTGTCATCACTTCTTCGATCGTAAAATTCGTAAATTGACAAGTTATTGATTCGGCCCTTTTAAGCTGAGTTTGGGGTTGTTTGGGGCCGGCTGGTGTTTATTGGCCATAAACTGAATGGGCCGAAAGTACGCGCAATCCATTAATGTATTGAAACTTATTGAATAGACGGTCTTTGTCAACGGAGACCTAGACTATGGATATCTTAATTAATTGTGGCGTCTGGGTTAGCATGCCCGCAAACCCAGACGCCACAATTAATTAAGATATCCATAGTCTAGGTCTCCGTTGACAAAGACCGTCTATTCAATAAGTTGTTACATTGTAATTGTAAATATTGTACTGTTATGATTTTGTATTAAGGCGACGGGTCGGGTGAAATTTACATTTTAAAATAAACTATAACCAAGAGCACACATTTTGTTTCCTATCTGACTAGTTCAATATATGTGTTATAGGAAATAATAAGTTTCAGAACTCCACATGCTATGACTTCTTCAGAAAACATCCCCAAAAACACGCATTTGGCTATACCCGTCATCTTAAGTATTGGACACCTATATATTAATTCAGCTCGTAACTACAACGTAGTATGTGGCTAATTAATTGAGTCACCCGGAAAAGGAAAGAAATATCTTGTATAGTTTTGTTCTGAGCGAGATTCAAACCCACACTAGGAAACTTAGAACTTGAAAGTCAAGTCCTTGTGCATTTCTTTTGTGACATAAGTATTTGGTCAAAGTCAAAGTCAATCTCAAGTGTTTCAATATCATTCTCAGTCAAGTCAGTCAAATCAGCTGTCATTTGTTTTAAAGGGGAAACGGTCTAGTCTGTGGTGATGACAAGTCATGTGACTTCCCATGACTTTCGTTCGCAATGTCAAATGTCAATTCCATCAAAGAGGTCGTAACGTTACCCATTTCGTACGAAGTCTAAAGTTTCAAGTTGTTAGATATAAAGTGCCACGAAGTTAGTTAACACGTGATAAATGCACCCTAAGCATCTCTCATTACTTAACACCCTTTAGGGCTTGTCAGTCGCCATGTACGTTAATTTAAGTCTTAGGAGAATCAGACATCTAACAGTTACAACTTAAGTATAAACTTAGATTTTGTGAGCTTATATACGAGTTTTATGACAGTTTTGAATACTAGCATCTGTACAAAGGAAAAAATATCGTGCTTTCAAATGCGGGGATAATTTTGTAGCACGAACCGGACAATAAAAATAAATTATCATAATTATTAAAAAAAAAAATATATTTTGTTCTGTGTCTTAGTGTTAGTTATAGGGTCTTATTTTATCCTTTGCGTATAGAACCCTATACTAATACTAAATCTATATTAATTTTCAGGTTTGACCCGTCTGTAGGCATGCAATAAATGTCACCCATCCAAATACAGACCGCGCAGAACGTTGCTTAGTACAGCAGTACCAAAAAGTTTTGTTAGCAGAGCATTATCAGAGCTGGCTGTATTAAAAAGTTCAAAAAGTCATTACATTTTACTGCAAAATGAACTGGGTGGTTTTTTCAACAGTCGTAAATTAATATTTTAGTTGGCGCTTAAAAATTTGGAAAGTGCTATTGGAATAAGGGTTTTCATCAGCTTTTTATATTTATTTTGAAATAAAACGGCAACAACAGATAGCTTTGATGCATTAAAATCCAAATGGATTCTCCACCATTTTCCCTTGACAAATGACGGCCAACTTGACGATTGACTGACTTGACTGATATACTTGACATAGGCATTGCCTGTTATAATTGACGGGCCATATAAAAAAGAAGAAAAAAGACTCCATTGTTCCCTTTAACTTACTGTTTACTAATGTGACTGTAGGGTCCCCATACAATCAATTTCCCACATGCTCGTTTGCCCCTTGTGCCCTAATACCCGAGACCTCTAAGTATCTATGTTTAGATTTACTTATACTTAAGCAACATATTTTGATGCGATTTTTTATTATAGAGTAGAGAAGTGAAAGGTTATGTGTTATAGATGCCCCGTGATAACACGGCTCACTATTTTTAAATAAAATAATGATTTAAATAACGTAGGTCATTGAACTCTAGTAAAACAAAAACAATTACAGTCCATTAACGCTCGCTTTACGCCTGAAATATATTTTCGACAGAATACCAGGAGTTCCTGAGTGGAGTTATTTTACGAACATGCTTTGTTATTAGCACCAGTTTTTGAGGATTTTTATGAAATTTATTTAATGTAGAATTATCTATATAAAAGCTATCACGATGTCGACTGTCGTCAGATGTTAAAGATATTTCTTTCCCCTTTTTGCTAACCGAAAAAACGTAAAGTGATTCTCAAGTCAACACGTCATTTTTTTATGTATGACCAAGCAATACTTATTAGAAAGTAGTCCGATTCATAATAAGAACAATTATTTTGTGTTAGTCGTTCTTTCTTGGTTACACAATATTTAAATTTATTTTATTATCATGACATACTCGTAAACAGTATTATTGTAAGTACTCGAACAATTGTTCAGACCGGCTTGTTTTTACTAAGTGATACTCGAACGTCGTATGATAAGGGTTTTTAGAATTCCTCCCCAGACAAGAAGACCGTATTTGAGGAGTGATTGAACGAGACACAATTATATTTTTGTTTATAAACTGGTTTTAACACTTTATTTTGAGCTTTTAGCACTTACTGGTTTTTTACGATGTTTTTCAGAGTCTGGCTTAGTCATAGTCTTTAAAAAAATATTTATAGCTTCTAGTTTCACTGTCTATTTCAATTATAGCTTCAGGGTCATTGACGCACGTATTTTTTTTTCACGATCTTCGGCAAAATTCAATACAGATCTGTTTACTTCATTGCCATTCAACAACCTGTAAAATGTAATCAAAATATTTGACACTGACATTTAGTCACGTTACTAAACTCCATAGATAATGTCATTCCACATACGTTGGTTTTCTTTAATGATGTAGTGATGAGTATAATCTTTATTATCGCTTAAAAAAACAAACAAAAATAAAACGTATCTATTAACCTTTTATATTACATCAGCTCTGTTGAGAAAGCAAAGCTGATAAATTCACCAGTTGAAGATATTTCCTTTCTAATAACAGCTCCACTTCAATTGAGGTAGGCGTACCTACCTACTATTGTATATATCAGGGGACACCAAATGGCAAACCGCGGTCCGCATACGGACCGCCTGTATCGGGACCGAAAAAATATATCCCCTGCAGTATTTTTGTTGACGTTGATTCGAAAAATTCCGGGCGAAGTATCGAGTAATCAATAGTTTGCACCAATTCCACTCCAAACTTCAGACAGACAATAAAAATCAACAATAAAAAATATGTCACTTTTCTCATTGATATGTAAATAATACCTTTGTAATTTCCGTAATTACCTTGGTTCAATATTTTTTTTTTATAAAATGTGTGGACCGCGAAGGTCATTTCAAAAAAATGGACCCTGAGCGAAACTAATTGGTGACCCCTGGTATAATATAGTGTACCTATTCATCTGTGGTCCCTCCCGTTATTGCAATTTGTTAAAAGGGTTCCTTTAAATTTTCGTTTCGGGGTTCAGGTGGCAAATTCTAACGGAAATAATAAATCAATTTCGCGACAAAATGGAAGGTAAGAGAGATATTGAAATGAATAATTACAAAGATTTTTACAAAGCTATCTTGGTTTCAAAGGGTTGTTTTATTGAATTTTGATTAAGGCGACGGGTAGGGTGAAATTTTTCATAATAAATAAAAATGTCAATAACTTCCAACTTTATTATTTATTTATTATATCTACACACATGTTAAACTTGTAACACGGCATAGTTTTTGCTGCAGTGGTTAAACTCTAGATAGTCAGCGTGGCAACGTCGCATTTTCAACTTCAGTAAGAATGCTGAAAACGACGCAAAACACATAGTGAGCCGCGCACAGTTTGGATTGTCAAACTCTTAAGCAGCGCCTTATGAATATTTGCGAGCACACAGCAATGGAACACTTATAGTTCCTAAGGCGCTACTCTTCTTCTTCTTTAAACACCTTAATGTAGATTTTTTTTTCCTTGGATGTATAGATATCAACCATAAGAATAGCTGTGCTGAGTTTGGTACCAAACAAATCTGCCAAACCCATAAAAAATGGGATCAAAAATCACACTTTTGCAAAAGGTGTTGGTACTAAACTTACATTTTAAAGTAAACTATAAACAAGAGCACACATTTTGTTCCCTACCTGACTAGTTCGATATATGTGTTATAGGAAATAATAAGTTGCACAACTCCACATGCTATGACTTCTTCAGAAAACACTCCCAAAAACACGCATTTGGCTATACCCGTCACCTTAATCTAAAGTTGTAACTTTTGAGTTTTGTGTTACTTCTGGGTACCTACTAAGTTTATAATTTGAAATCGTACCTTACGTCTTGGTTACTGAATTTATTTTAAAAAATATATATTTTAATCGCGTTGCGTGTATCATTATTTATCGTTTCAAGTTATCAGTTTCACATAGTTTTGTTTCAGTGATTGTATGTAAACAGTCCATTTCTTGGACCATACCTACTCTTGTAATTGCGCTAGTAGTATGACGTGCATACACCTACGAGATCTGTTACCGAGTTACTGACCTAAAAATAAACAAACTCCTTGCAGTCCGCGGCTGGCCGGACACCGTCAAAGCTGTGCAAGTTTAAAAATAAATCAGACAGGTCAATGACGTCCGACCTGTTATCCAATAAATATAATTAATCTCACAATCACACAATGGATTTGAACGAGGACATGATAAAGGAGGAAGTGAGCAGCTTTGTGTCCAGTTTGCAGAGACTCCTGCCCAAGAAGAAGGACCTAATTGTGATCGCTCCGCAGACAGTGAAGTTGACACGTCTCTGTGACGTTCACGCCGAGGCCAAAAGCGTGTTCCCAAAGTGCTTCCTCGGCGCCAAACTTATTATACTCCGAGAAATCATGGACAAAGTCAAGCTAGTCCAGCAGTACAACTATGGCAAGTCGAAAGAAAACTACAAGTGCTTTTCGCAGCTGCTACACAAAGAGATGGAGTCAAAACACTCGGACGAAGGAGTGCTCATAGACTCAGCAGGCTGTGCGACCGCCTCATATACTGAAAAGTTAGAAGGTGGGTACATCATGAGGCTCACATCCAGAATCAAAGACCTCATTTCATCAGAAACTGAACTAGTTCTAGAGAAGGATAACGGGAAATCTTTGGGATCCTTGTCGTGTGTGATGAAGGACGTCGATCCGGTAACGATGCGAATAGTGACACAGTGGATGTACAAAATCCGGCCCGACTTCTCCATTGGCACCGAGGTCGGACTGAAACCCTTGGCGTACCCTCCGGTGCCGGAGTATTCACTGAGCGCGCGGTACGAACGACCTTCCTTTACCGTGTCCTCGACCGTCAGCAAAACGGGGTTTCAAGTGTGTCTTTACAAGCAGTTCACGCCAGATTTGAGAATAGCTACAGTGGTTCACGATGGAAACAGAGGAGGCGTAACTTCTATAGGAGTTGCTCTACACAAAAACTACCAGAACGGGTCTGAACTGAAGATATTCGTTGATTCTATGAAGTGTGGTGGTTTCACTTTTCAGAAGGATATTTTATTCCACGAGCCTGTGAATGAGGTGAGGGTCCTTCGTCTGATTGGAAGCACTCTTATCGACAGGCAGCGAAGGGTCCGTCTCGGACTTGGCTTCCATCTAGACTTCTAGTTTCCTCAAATTGCTTCTACGGTGAAGTGCGCAACCATTTTTGTACGTATATTTGTTTGTATATAAGTATACATAGGTTTTAGCTACGGTTTTATCTTGATAATCTTTGTTCCTGGTCCTCTAAAAGTGTGATTAAATGTATTTTTAAAAATAACTCGCTTTTTGTTAGAAAATGAGGTACTCGTTGACCGCATCCTCACCTAACATCACGTGAGAACGGTCAAACGCTTGTCTATAACTTTAAAAAAAATTTTGTGTATTGTAGGGCTAGCATAACAGTAGTACCTTATAAATGCCAAGTCACGTACGGCATAAAACTAGTATGTTTCACACGTTCAGAGAAATAGGCAAAAGTTTTGCAAAACTAGTTTCAAAATTGCTTTGCTAATTCAGAAAACTATTCGAAGATGCTACAGCAGTTGAAACTTAGCACTACGCCTGGAAAAAATGAGTGAAGGGTATTGTTATAAACCATAGTTTCGAACTTTGAAAGAGGTTCTGCTTTCGCAAATAAAGTCCATTATTCAATGGAAAAGTTTTCTGAATGAAAGCTGTGTTGTATTTTCTTTTGCGAATGATCAGCAAAGAAAACTAGCTTTTATTTGTTTTGTTTTGTTTTATCAAGAAATCTGGGCAGAATTATGATAAATCTTGTTATTCTTTTGTATGTTAATTTATATTAAATGAAATAAGATTTTACAGATAACAAAGCAATACGTCAACAGAGAAATTTGAACGTAAAATTAAACTTGATAATTAGACCAATCAAATTTAAATATCATAAAATAATAAATTAGTTTCTATTTCGTTATATTAAAATATAGCAATATAATTTCACACGATGGAAAATTTAAGGTTATTTTCCATAACACGTTCCTGATTTAAATGGCATTTTCCGTCGCTTCTAAAAACCTAATTTACATACTCATTTTCATGTATATTGCTGCATTTTCTATACAATATTGTCATGTTTGTCCGTACTGCAAGCATTTTCGCGATATTTTGTACGAGAGATTTTCGCAGGATCGTGGTAAAATAACAATGTAAAGTAGCGTTCACTTGAAGCTCCATATTACATCGTGCCAGTCGCCGAGAATATTGCGACAGCATACACAGTATAGATATGTAACAGTAGGTGTTACGAAATTAACGTCGTAAAAAAAAATCGGGAGAAAATCTCACATATAAGTAAATTGAAAAAAAAACTGTATGTGTTAATAATAAGTTTTTTTACATGTCCAATCAGAACTCATAGTTGGATTGGATGTTTTAACAAGAAAACGGTAAGAGCTAGGCCGTAGTTTCTTCACCGTTTTTCTAGGCACTGGTCGCGAGAAACTTGCACCTAGAATCACTTAGTATATAAGACGATTCTAAATCATTCTTGTGATTTTATGGAATGAAGAGTATTTAGTTAGAATTTTGAGTTTGATTTTCATCAGTGGAAACATCTAAAATAATCTCAGCTACTAATATTTTAGAGAACGTAGTGAATCTACTGATTACTCTACATTTACTGTGCTACGAAATATTGTAATAACGATAAGTACTAGGGCTGAGAAAAGGATTACACATACATATTGAACGTTTTGTTCGAATGGCTACTTATAGACCACTTATCTAAGGGGACTTAGTATATCTGGAACCCATTATCTAAATATGAATGAAACGGAAGCCTACTGGCACAAATAAAATGGTGAAAACATATCTAGAGACAACAACAGACGTATAAAAAACAGCCAATCGGAATTGAATTACCTAATCATACAGTGTTTTTTATATAGATAAAAGTATGGGAAGAATATTGCTGATAGAATACTTATCATTTTTTCTAAATACATTTATAGAATACGTAGATCACCCAGACACAGAACAAATATTTCTGTATATCATGCAAACATTTGCTCTGGGTGGGAATCGAACCCACGGCCCAAAGCGTGGAAGGTAGAGCTACTGACTGAGCTGTGACGCTTGCCTATATATTATTATATTTTCTTGTATCACTCTGTTAAGTGGCATAGCCTAGTCTAAAAGTACTTTGAATCGAGATGTGCTGATTAGAGACTTGTTTGTGCTTTTGATCACCATAAGGACACTCTTTACTAACTTTCCCTCGTTTTAGAACTTAGTAAACAAAACCAAGTTTAGGTAAGTTGTGATTTGAAGATAAGAAAAAAAGACGTGTGGCACTCGGGGACTGCCGCGGTAAAGCTATTGCATAGCATTTTTCGCTGGATTACGCATGCGCAGTGTTAGGTTATTTTCGTTCGGAATTTTCGTTACGGAATTTCTGGAATCAGTCTCCACGCTCAAGGCCCGCGATAGAAGCTGTCATCATCATCATTCCCATGCCCTTATCCCACGTTAATATCACGCGATAGAAGCTGTATATAATAGCTTAAAAACTACCTTTTACTTAATCTATTGTGTTTTCTGTGTTTGTACAGTTTTTTTATAGGCTTTTTTGCGACAGCCGGAAAGAGTGAATAAGTTTTAAAGTGCCTCCTACTTAAAATCACTTATATTGGCTAAATAAATAAATATTCACGGACAATTCACACATCACACTCTAGTCCCAAACTAAGCAAAGCTTGTAGGTACTATGGGAACTAGATTGCTGATACAATACTTATATATTTTTTATATCTTGTATCTGGCAGTAAGATAGTGTAGTTGGATGATAAGGTCTAAAATATTGTAGCCGAAGCATACTTCGGCTACATTAGCGGGCGAATATTCGTATCGTGTTGGCGCGACAATAAAATCGTGTTCGGATAAAGGCGATATACTAAGCGATGACACGATGTACCCGGCCACATACATCGCGTTAACACGAATATTCGCCGTAGCCCGCTAGTGTGGCCCCAGCATTATAAATCAATTTTAAAATTTACAGCAATAACTGTCAAACATTTATCAACTGATTTGGATCAATCGTGCTATCTATAGGTCATTAGCAATATTCTGCAGATAGCTTAATTATTGTATGCGTAGTTTTTATTTCGTTTTCGAATATAATATACAGAACATAGTACAAAAAACCTTGTCCTTTTTATAGTTCAGTAAAGAATAATGCTATTAGATTTTTTAATAAAAGAAAATATTGTATAAAATTTTCTAGCCAGCAGTCTAAGCACTAGCGGCCTAGATTTCAACCTAATGCTAGCGATTGACCTGAATTTTACGGACCTTGTCATTTCTTGAGAGTTTCTATAAAGTCTCCAAAGCAGAACAGGGCCTAAACTAGGCTTAGAAATAGGGCTATTCATATTGCAATATTTTAAAATTTAGACTGTTTTTTTATACTAAAAAGCTTATAGTTTACTAAGCAATACACTATTTTAGTGCAAGAGGCACTTTAACATATAAAAAAATATTAAAGTAAAATATATTTTTACTAGATACAGACAGTCTTCTCATCAGTCTTAAATCACAAAACCTTACTAAAAATAATGACGAACTAAATTTGATTTCATTTGAAGTTGATTTTGACAATTTGCACAGCAATTACAAAGGTTAATTTATAAAAAATTAAATATTTGTAAAAATAATTATTTGCTGAGCGTCTGTGCATATAGATTTTAATAATATTAGCTGATTGTGCAACCATTTTGTTTCGCAGTTCGTTTGTCATCGTTGCCAAATCTCTGAAGGTGCCTTCAAGCATCTTAAATCTTTTTATATGTATTTTGTTTGCAGATCTTGATAAATAGAGACCTTGGATTTGATATAGCAACATTTAGCCACCTGTCAAAGGCAGTTAAAAACTTTTATTAACAAAAAAAGGTTATGACACTTGCGCAAACTGGCATTGACAGAATTGAGACATTTTTGACAATAGAAAAACACTGGGTGGTAGTTGTGGAGGTATCGATAATAGTGTTATGCCGATTATATGTATAGTAAGTAATTGGGCAAAACTTTAATAATTAAAAAAAACTAATAAAAAAGTGACATGATTCCTTTTTGATTTTATTTGTACCCAATATGAGTTAAGAGTTATGAGTCAGTATGAAGTTTAATGATAAAGTTATTAACCATAACTATTTATCTAAATAAAGTTTAAGTGCAGGAAGCGCTTTAATAAATAATTAAAACATCCTTAATTCGTCTCTGTGCACTGCTGTGTGCTCAGTTTTATAGTTTGCGGGATTGAGGTCGTTTTACAGCTTAACTTAAAAAGGGTACTTTCATGAATAAGAATGTATCGAGCTTAGAAATAAGTAGGTATTGGTTTTTAATCCTAAATAGGGGCCCTAGAAATATGAACAGATATTTGCACATTAGCTTAGTTTGAGCTTATTTTCAACTGACTTTTAATACAAAGTTTACAATTCAACTGTATTTTTTTATATAACATCGCCAATTTTAAACAGATTTTAATGATTGTTGTGATTTTTGATAAATTATTATTTCAGAGGTAGTCTCATATAAATTTAATCAAGATCTAATATGGACTTTTTGAGTAATTTTCAAAAATCTGTTTATTTTTCTTAAACAAATGAAGTTGAGTTTGTTATTTTTTTAAATATGCACCTAAGCTTGGTTTCAGTTTATTTTATAACTACTGCTTTTTATTGCATAGTTTATGGCACAGTATTATCATCAGTTCTCTGACCACTCCTTTTTAAACTGTTAAAACCAAGAGTTTTAAGGTTATGGTTATGAGTCTCTAATTTTTATGTGGCAGATATTATTTAATAGAGCTTATTGAGAAAGCACTCTTTAAGGAAAGTACTACTATTATACTTTTGGTATATTGATATAAAGTTATTAATACCAGTTTATTTATTAAACAGCGGTGATACATACATAGTATATACATAGATACATAGTACAGGAGTGAAGGGGCAAAGAGAAAGAGCGAATCCAGAACCACAGACAGGATCTCATAATACTAATTTCTACTTACATTATATGCTCACATCTGTGTTTCATAAAAGTTATGTATTCAGCAATCTAGTTTCCATACTACAAGCTTTGCTTAGTTTGGGACTTGAGCGCAATGTGTGAAATATCCATGAATGTTTATATATTTATCAGAAATCTAGTTTAGTACCTACTTGTAGGTATGATCATGGCTATTTATTTATTTAACTCTTTCTCTTATTTCATCTGTGCTCTAGAATGACGTATTTCTCCGTATGAGTTTGGGCATAACGGTCTTGGCACCCGGCCCACTGTGCAAGGTGTACGTAAGTGGAAATATATAGCTTTAGTAAGCAAACTCGTACTATGGACGACCAAGCGGTTTTACTGTTGACCTAGGTTGTTTTAGGCACCTAAAAACGGGAAACGACCTCGCGGCAGACCACGGCGGAGATGGAGAGACGAATTAGACGCCTTTGCCAAGGACTGGCAGGCCATTGCTCAAAATAGAGACGACTGGAGAGAAGGAAGGGAGGCCTTTGCCCTGCAGTGGGACACTACAGGCTATTAATAATAATAATAATAGGTTGTTTTATTATTAAAAAAAAAGAATATGTGAAAAAATTGTCTATAAATATCTTTAAATTGATATAAATAAAATATTATACTAGCGTAATAGCCGTGATAAAAAAAAGTTAACATTGATATCCGAACTTTTTTTGAGTTTATTTTTTTTATGTTTTACATTTTGCTCAACATAAACAAGGTGTGTATCGTGGGGAGGTCACAGTGAAGAGTTTTTACTTTAATTTTTAATTTAGAACATTTTTTTTTAAGTATTCGCAATAATTTACATAGTAAAACTATGTCAATAATTAACTATGTACGAATACGTTACAAACATTGTACGAGTAAGTTTCAAAGTTACAATAACTCAATGCAGCAAAATAACTTATTATACTTACTTATTTATGATGTTTTAAAATAAATTATGTCTGTATTATTTTATCAGCATTCTTGTTCCCATGTTTGGTTTAGAAAACGTTGTGTGAAAAGTCCATGAATATTTATTATGTTTATAAAATTCTAGTGTATTTGACATAACAATAAACCAGGGTTAAGTGATAATTCCTACTGTTTATATATTAGTTCATCAAAGTTAATGAATGAGCCATGATTACCGGCTATAAGACGCACAGTGGGCTCCCTGCCAACTTATCCAGACATAATAAATAGCTTCTGAAATAGAAATAATATTTGGATTCGTGACATCTGTTGGGTGGGAGCGTATATCCGTAACTGAAATGAATTAAAGTCGCGACTTTCGGTCATATCTTCTTTTACATCGTCATTCCCCTGCCTTTATCTCACGTTAAGTGGGGTCGGACCAATATGTTTTCTTTCTCCACTCCTATCATGCGTCAGTTCTGAATCTACTCCTCTAACATTCACAATCCTCTGTCACACAATCCAACCATTACTTTTTTTTCGGCCTCAACTTCTTCTTTTACACCGAATCTAAAAAAGAGGTTATTATTATACGTATGTTAATTTTTTATTTTATTCATATCAATTAAGCCGCCAGTTGTGAACCAATTTTGTGATTTTTTTGAGTAGAAACACAGCAAAGGATGATAAAAATGAGTTTTTTATATCATTTGTCTATGGCGATTGAAGTTCTGTTCATTTTTGTAAAGAATAGAATTATTCTAGAAGTTCAAACAATATTTTTCAGACAAAAGAGTCAATCAACAAGTCAGCTGTGATATATTTTAAAAGAAAAATGGTGG
This sequence comes from Ecliptopera silaceata, assembly GCA_932527185.1. Taxonomy (NCBI): domain Eukaryota; kingdom Metazoa; phylum Arthropoda; class Insecta; order Lepidoptera; family Geometridae; genus Ecliptopera; species Ecliptopera silaceata. The sequence goes on along the minus strand of OW052207.1, from coordinate 9,114,050 downwards.
AGAATTTTCCCTTCAAAACATTTGGAAAACGAAGTCCAAATTATTATAAAACTTTTATTTTATCGGTGTATTAATACTTTTGGTTGAAATTTTACCAAAATCAGACAATGAAACTAAACATAACATAAGAAAAAAAACTAAACTATGTAAGTACCTACTTATCTCTTTCTGTTTTATCACATCAAAGAGGTTGCATTCGCTAAAATATCGTGAGCAAATCTTCGGCTTTCTTCGTGTTGGCTTCGGGATACATCGTGTTTACTTGATTAGATTGACAAAGAATTTAATCTATCTGACCTTCTTTCTAGTAGTACTTCGTCTGACATCGCTCAAAGGGTGGTGATACCTCTCGCTCTAGCGGGAAATTAAATTTTTTTAGGGTTTTTTTTACTACGGTTGAACTGTTATATCTTTTACTAGTTTAAGCTATTTTGCGAATATAAAAAATAATTTTCTCTGTAAACCTGTATCAATTTTTGAGATTGGTTCCTTATATTTGCTGGGAAGGTGCAGAAACTGTACAAAACAGTTTCTGTATTTATCGCAACTTTTAGTCGCTTCCGATAAAAAAGTTTCCTGTTTTATCCATTAGATCTAACTGTAGGCTTACCTGAAAAAAAAAACATTTTTCAGATTAGTAATGTTAATGTTGTCAGAATCCTTTCTCCCTTTTATTTATTTAGGATATTTAACGGAAAAATCATCAGTACCCCAAGTACGAGTTAGTGCACACACGGATCGCAGAGACGCAATCGCCGAGCGCCACTGATTTTGTATGGAAAACCAAGCTTCTCAAGAAATCTGCTAGGGGCGCTGCTTGGATCTCCATACAAAATCGGTGGCGCTCGGCGATTGCGTCTTTACGATCCGTGTGTGCACAAACTCGTACTTGGGGTACAGATTGCCTTTACGATTTTTGTAGCACGAAGGATTATTCAAACGTTTGATTACTAGATATTATAGGACTATATTACTTACAATACAAACAAATACATTAGTCATAAAAAAAAGACGTGTGGCACTCGGGTACTGCCGCGGTAAAGCATAGCATAGCATTTTTTGCTGGATTACGCATGCGCAGTGTTAGGTTATTTTCGTTACGGAATTTCTGGATTCGGTCTCCACGCTCAAGGCCTGTTAAAAAACAATTTAATTACGAAAAAAATACCAATATTACTTTCTTTAGGTACTAAATAGATATGTAATTTTTCATATATCTAGTTCCAAGCTAAGCTCGTTTGTATGTACTTTAGAGATACACTGCGCGTCAACACCAGCTTTACATTCGAACTTTGTAGCGCTAGCGCGCAGTGTGTCTCAAATACGTTACATTTACGATTGTCACATTTATTCTTGCTCCCAGCTCTCTAGGATTTAATTCAAAGCGCTCATTAGTGTAACGAGCACTATTGTCTCGCAAATGGCAAATAAACCACGGCACCGGTCGATCTGTAACCACTAGGGGTCGTTAGTGACCTCTGATTTGTAATAGATACTTGTTTGTACAACATTTTTGTTCTTATTGTGAGACCTAATATCTTACTTGTAATGTTTACGCGGTAGTAGTTTGCTTAACCTTCTTCTTCTTTTATATATGGCCTGATACGACATGCAATATAGGTATGTGTCAAATATGTCAAAGTTTAAAAATATATCTCGGTCAATTCAGTCAATCGTCAAGTTGGCTGTCATTTGTTTAAGATGTCCACAATATGTATGTACCTAGCTATATCTTAAGCTAAGTTATATTTTACAAAGACTTACCTTATTGTGGCCTAGCTATATTAAAATAATTTTAACTGTCAAATATTTTACGACTTTCATAATAATGCAAGTACCATTCGACAATCGTCAAACTATTTAATTAAACGCCGAAATACGATAAAATCTAAACTCCGAAATTGTCGACCGTAAACTGCTAAAAACATTTCATTTTATGTCCGAAATAATCGTGCCGACCGAAAGGCTGTAAAAAGTAACAGGCCTACACTACGTAACTCACTGTTTAAGACGCTGACTGTTACCTACTAGAGTTGTAGCCATAGTCAAACTAAAGGCAGGTAGCCTTTGACCAATTGAAAGAACTGAAAACTTGGTATTCTTGTATTTTTGGTTGCTAAACTTACGTTTACGTTTGCATGACTATAACTTGTAAAAAAAATGACGTGTGGCACTCGGGGACTGCCGCGGTAAAGCTATTGCATAGCATATTTTGCTGGATTACGCATGCGCAGTGTTAGGTTATTTTCGTTACGGAATTTCTGGTTTCGGTCTCCACGCTCAAGGCTCGCGATAGAAGCCATGCAACAGCTTAAAAATATAATATAACTTAAACGATATTGCTTCAAAATACTTATTATAGCAACCCTATTCTTCAAACATGTAACGTTTGGGACAAGGCCGAATGTGTGAACGTATTCCGAATGATTTACGATGAAGTAACATGACTTATAATCTTGGAATCATTTTCCCGGGCTTTTTCTTTTTTTTGTATGTGGCTTCTGCCCGTCAATACAACAGGCAATTCTGTCAATGTCAAGTTTGAAAATATAACTCAGTTATGTCAGTGGACCGTCAAGTCGGCTGTCATTAGTTAAAAAAAACTAAGTACTTATGTTTTTTTTTTTTATTTAGAAAACAAACAGAACATGACATAAAACAAATTAAAGGCATAATCCAATAAAGTTTCCACTATCAATTATTGCACACACGTAAAAATCGTATCGTATCGTATTTTACGTGCGATTTAGAAATCTGTATTACAGTAGGTACTTACCTAGTTTTTGATGTTACAAAATGACGAGAGATCGATGATAATTGTTATTTGTTTACAACTTTGCTAATAACGAAATTCTATTCTATTCAGCATAACATTGTTGTTTTATAAAAAAAATACAGAACTCAAATCTTTCCTGGGCTTTTTCTTCGACGAACTGACACAAGATTTGTGTCTGATAGTTCTATGTTCTGTGTTAATGTCTGATAAGAAAGCTTTTTCAGAAAGTTACGGAGTTTGGGAAGTAGCTATAATATAAAAACAAACTTGGTTATAGAAGGCGAAACGAAAAAATAAGATGAAAAACAAAATAAGTTTTTATTTTTTATGCTCTCATCAAGTAACAGTTAACGTATTACAGTAAAACCCGCTTAAGACGATTTCTCAGGGACCCTACCAAAAACGCGTCTTAAGCGTGAAAGCGTATTATGCGGGATAGTAAAAATAAAACGTTCAACATAGTCTACATACATATTGTTCTGTATTATGTTATAATGTAATATGTAGGTATTAAATTATACATATATAAATTACATTAAATACGTAGTGTAATTATAATTACGTTATTTAAAATAATCGCTTATTTTAGTTTGACAGAAAGATTTTGATGCATTAATAATTAAAACATTTTCAACATAATTCAACTTTTGCAGTGCATCTTTGCTTTGATCCAAAGACGCTACATAGCATCTTAAATCATTAACAGCTGATAATGCCTGGGCGTTTGAGAAAACCGGAGTTGACTCATCTTCATCATCATCATTATCACTCATTTTATGCCTCATTTTGCGTGTTATTCACATTCATAATAAGATCACCGTATCAAAATGATAGAATTTCATACAGTGCCAAAATATCCAGGAAATATCCAAGAAAATCCTGCAGTATCTCGGGTCCTTCTTCTTCCAACACGGGCGGGGGGCTTTCTGAGGCTCGCGTTAGAGCGCTCTGCTAGTGACCGACGGCTCGGCTCGGGCGTATTAAACGGGATGACGAATCGTATTAAGCATTAAGAAATGTATGAAAATATGTCTTAAGTTGCAGGGACTGGCGTAAAGTGGCGTATTATGCGAGAAATCGTATTAAACGTGATCGTCTTAACGAGGTTCTACTGTAGTTAATTTACACGTCTATTGAGGTATTTTAGTATTTTATTTATATAAGTCGAAAAAAGATAGTTAGGTATCTCTCTGTTGTCAGGTACCTTTTAAATATTTTGTTGGAAGAGATAGCTAATAACGATAAAGCCGCCCATCGTACTTCAATATAGAAATACTTACTGTGTAATTTGCATATATTTTGAAATATCTTTGTGGTGTTTTGCATATATTTTGAAATATCTTTGTGGTGTATACACCACAAAGATATTTCAAAATATATGCAAATTACACAGTAAGTATTTCAAATACACCACAAAGATATTTCAAAATATATGCAAATTACACAGTAAGTATTTCTATATTGAAGTACGATGGGCGGCTTTATCGTTATTAGCTATCTCTTCCAACAAAATATTTAAATTAGGTATACCTACTTAAACTTTAAAAATGCACGCGGCTCTGCCGCAATTACACTCGCATGGACAAATGGTGTACAATTAAGAATACAGTATAAATAAATTGGTTTTCAACATTAGTTGTTCAGTCACCGTCTAGACACGTTACCATTAGTAAGAAATGGCTGGATCTATCGGGCAACTAGTGCATTATTGAGAGAAAACTCTTTATAGGTATATAAAAATATACTAAAGGAAATTTTATTCCAAAATGTTACCTTGTAAAATGTATGAAAATAACTGATATCAACCTGGCCACATACTTATTTTGATTGATTAAAATATGATCTTCGTCATCATCATAGGCAGCCCGTACTAGCCCACTGATGATGTTGATGATGAAGATCATTTAATCAATCATTCAACCCTATACATAATGTAGCTGTCTACTAGTCTAAAGAAAAGCAAACTAAACTAAAACCGTCCGTTCCATTAGTATCGCTATTAACACTGTCTCCTGCACGCAGACAAACTAAGTTAATTCATAATTCCCGCCTCCGATGAACCCGCAGTCCGGAGACCGGAGTCCGGACCGTCCGGATAAGGCGGGTTACACACGACAACACGGCACCGCACGAGGCAACGGTACGACATAAACATTATCACATACATGATAGGCACATGAGACCTATCATCTTTGTCTCAACGTGATGGGCAAGCAGTAAATATTGAGTATAAACATTATAATTAGGCCCCACTAAAAACCAGGATATAGGAACTATTTCTATCTTATGCTGAACGGTGTGGTCTATCGGTTACACCATTAAATTTTGATTATAAAAATGTATCAAGTTTTACATTACAGTCGCCAAGTTGACTCTAAATTTGCTATAAAACCAAAAATATTAAAAATATTACAAGCATTTGTATGACAAAGTGATAAAAAAACCAAATGAACGTGAAATTCGAAAAAAATAACGTTTCTTTCCAGTAACGTCAAAATTGACATGTTACTTATCGTACAGCCAAGCCTGACCATCATTTTATTACTAACCTATACAAAGCTATCTCAATTTGGGCCAAATAGATACACTGCTTCGCGACACGATGATGTGAAGTATATATCTGGAAGTGACGTTCACCCAATTTGTTTGTCATATCAAGTTTGGCCGGAGAACGTAGATGTCAGTGTCAAGTTTTGACAGCGCAGTGCAAGTTCGTACGGTAGATCGTGTGTTCTGCGCCTTAGTGGTACAATTAACTCATAATAGCGATGTTCAGTGCAAACCTTGCCGTTATGAAGCAAGTTGCAGTAGTTCTAGTTATTTAATTAAAATAACAATTAGAAATTTAGTAGATAGGGGGAATTTTTGTCTTAGTTTTTAAGTGTTTTTTTGCATTTATCTCCAAATTTGTATTACTAGTATTATAAGCTTATCATATCGTATTTTATTCTATCATATATTATTAAATAAGTACATAAATAAAAAACAATCAAATATTCATTGCCATAATTATCACACACCGTTTTCTAGATTATTTGTAAATACATAAATAATAATATACATATTTAAAAATATATGTATTAGGAAGATATAAGACTTATTTACGAATCATTTTAACTTAGTAGATAATGATATGTAAACTTACATTGTAATGACATCTTGTACAAAGTTTACAATGTTTTTTTTCAAATAAAACTTAAAAAAAACTACTATCAACAGAATCGATCTTCTTTTTAACTCTTCTTTCGGTTTTCAAAATAGAACAAAAGACTTGGTAAGCCAGAAAAAATATGTCCCCAGTCTCTCATAAAGTAGTCTAGTACTGTAGTAGTAACGTTCCACTATGTGGGCTCCGAACATGTGACGAACAAAACGAGTGGTCAACGAACTTCCGCTTGTACCGGAAGTCGCCTTTGTGACTGTTTTCTTTGCGACATTGTATTTTACACTTGCCGATACCGGCAAGCTAGATGATATTTTTTTTATTTGCTTAAGATAAGCGTGTAGCATCTAGAGTTTAAATGATTTTAAAAACATAAAGTTAAATAGATATAAGTACGCAGTTATCATATTTTGTAGGCAGACAAGGTATCCAAAATAAAAACTCATTATTTTATTTATACTTATGAGTTGACATTATTTACATGGTATTCTTCAAAGACTTCATTCTTCTTCTTTTTTTACAAATTATGTTAACAAACTAAACTGTCGATATTAGTATACAAACTCTTGAGTGTATTGCTAAATGTCATATTTGAGCAACTAGACGCTCATATCATTTTGACGTGTGTCTTATATCGTGTCGGTAGCTAAAAACCTATTTATAAACAGGAACAAGCACAGGACTATTCTATGTATATGAAACTAAAAGAAAACAAAGAAGTATTTACATTAGACTTTCAGTATAAAACTTTAGCTAAAGAAATATCATGGTTTATTTACGTTAGCATTTAGTTTTTCATAATGGGCGTTAAATAAACATAATTTTAATATTATCGGAATATTATATTTTATTACAAACGGCTAAATCAATAAGTGTAGAAAAATAAAAATACATAAATACTTACCTTTGTCTGAAAAATGAAAGTCTAACTACGTGTTTTTTGCTTAAGTTATAGCGTAATCAATTAATATAGCTTACTGTATTAACCGATTGCTATAAAGTAAGATGATCAAAACGCAAGCGTATTTTCCGAACACACCCGATATTTCACGAGCTCTTCCGACATTTCCCGAGCTTTTCCGATGTTTCTCGAGTCTTGTGAGCGTATTACCTCCTAACTCGATACAGCTCAGAATTGCTTGCGAAGCCTACAGATTTCTCTACAAAGTGCAACTGAACTAAATTGCTCTTTGGTTTCATAAAGTCGGTTTATAAACTCGTTAGTTAGAACTTCATCTTTGAACATTATTAAGGTGTCTGTTAAAGATAGATAGCATAGTATATGTAAAAAATATAGTAAGTACGCAACGCAACTTTTTTTACATTATTTTGATTAAGTTTATTTAATACTCTCTAATCGCTCATACTCGCTCTTCCATGTCATAATTGTACAAAATTGTTGCGTGAATAAGACCGCCCATTGAGCATTTAAGTTCAACTTATTGTTCTTTTAATTAATGTATTTTGTTGGTGTCATTTTTGTGTACAATAAAGCGTTTTTCATTCATTCAATCATCCGTTTTTCAAAAATGCACTTCGACTTTTCTTCAGTCTACATAAAATGGTTTAAAGACCACCTACTAGTGCTTATCTAAGCTCTATACTTAGACAAAGTGTAAATGGCCGGTTCACATTATTCCAGTCCAGTGATCCAGCGAGCTAATCCAGTCCAGTGCTGGACTGGAGCATATCGTTTACATTGTTCCAGTCTTTTTGACTGACTTGACTCGAATTGACTCGTATTCACTGTTCAACGTTCTATCTAGCACTGGATTGCAACTGGAATGGCTGTCTACACTATTCCAGTGGCACTGGATTAGGTGAGCTGGAATGAAAAGTTGGCGGTCTCTCCAGTCACTGGACTGGAATGCTCGCTGGAATGGGTACATTCCAGTGTCGGTTCACATTATTCCAGTAGCATTCCAGTACTGGATTGGATTGCTGGACTGGAATAATGTGAACCGGCCATAAGTCAAAAAACTTCAAGTCTCCACGTACCATAATGACATTAGGTTGTGAAACAGCAATTAGTCACCAGGAAGCAGCTGATGCGAGCTTGTGAGGGGCACTGTACGGTAATGGCGGGAAAACTTGTCGAACGACGGTAGATGATTGCGAATCTAACTGTTACTTACATTGTAGATATCTTATGAATAAATCCTACTAATACCTCAACAGGTACAATGACTGGCACCTGTCAAAAGATCATTTTGATATGGTAGCTTATAACCTAAGCGATCGGTAGACTGTTCGATGGACTGTAAAATTTTAGTCAGTTTATATCTGTCAAAAAAAATACTACTTACCTTCTGTTCACAAACAAACTTTCGACTATTATAGTATTTACAAAATCTACATAGGCATATTAAATACATAAGCAACAGTTGAGCGGAGACCATTGCAAACGATCTATAGATAGTTCAACTGGTCCAAATCAGCACCAAACGGAAGCGTATCCGAGATACTGGCTGCATTGCCGCGCAAGCAGAAGGTTGATTTTCTCACGTCAAATAAAGGTATCAATGCTAAAAAAAGTTATATTCCGTGTTAAATACCTACATGAAATTCCGAAACAATTTAAACATTGTCTATACGGTTCAAATTCCTTATGTACATGATAAAACACCCTGCGGAACGCGCCAAAAATAAAGACAAAATATTCGCAGGATAAAATGAGCGTTTTTTCATGAAGCTCGCTAAATACTGAGTCTTATTGATCACCGGCGCAGCTGTCGCACATTCGAGTAGAGTTTATTGACAATTTACCAGGCTCATGGATAATGAAATCTACTGTACCACGGAACTTACGTGAGAAGCATTCGATATAATGACATTGACAGCGGGACAAATCTCGCACGAAAGTATATGTCAGATGTTCTTTATTCCGTAAAATTGCGGATCATCTAGAATCGTCTTATACCGTCTTATGTGGTTCCAGGTGCCAGTTTCATGCGACCATAGCCTAGAAAAGAACAGACAAGAAACTAAAACCTGGTTGCTACTGTCAAAAGTAAATTAAAGCTAGCAATTTATTTTTGTGAGAAGCTAATAAAAGAGGTTGCATTTTACTAGACATGTGTGAGATGAGATGTGACGTCATTTAGGAAACATGAACCATTGAAGCAAGATCACCCAAACTTGAAATCATATTTGGATTACTCAGGCTTACAGGTGTTTTATTATAACAACCGGGTGATTGACGTTTCTGTGACATTTCTGTTTTTAAATCTTCTCAATCTCGAGCGCTTTTTCAGTCCTCTTTACAAAAAAGGACCGTATCTCGACGGAATAACTCACACAATCCGTCAAACAGAATCTCTATGATCTTGATTGCTTTATTTTCGACAATAGTAGGACCCTCAGCCTGCAACAATACTTTCGAGAAAATTTATGAGCCCCGATATTTTGTCGCTCAAGAATAAAGTAAAATTGGTATTTTATGAGCTACGGTATCAAAACAACCACCTTGACGATCTACCTTACTTACTTATTTTATTTTTATTGTAGTTAGTGTAAATTAAAATAAATAATAACGTCTTTCAATTTTTGTTTTATTTTTGACACAAATTTAAATTTTTCTTTCTTTCTTTAAAATTATATTGAAAACTTTTAATGTGGTTTTTATAACATAAAATGCAATAACGCAAACTATAACTTAGTAAAATGTTTTGGAACTTAAAAACTTTATTTGGCAAGTTCGCAAATGCGATGCCAGGAAAATAAACGATATTAGCCTTCTTGCAATTTTTGTTTTTTTTATATCTATATACATGTATTAGCTGTTATTTTTCCTAAAATTTAAAATTATTAGTGCCGTATCTTATCAAAGCAATTACTGATTATAAGAAAAAAGTTTATAATAAACATGAACACTTTTGTCTTGCCATTTTGTTCTTGCAAATTATAAATCTACTCTATTTATATTAGTAATTTTGTGACTAAATTTGTTTCATATACTTACTCGTATCTATGTTCACGAACTTGTTAAAAAAAAATAAGACTGGATTAAGTTAGAATTCATACAAAATGTTTATTTCATTAACTTAATCTACTTTTTACATATATTTGGTGTTTAAGATACCCTTTTAAGTAAGTGTATACCTGTATTAGGGTATCTCGCTCTTCCGTAACAAAGTTTCGTTGATTCATGAAAGGAACAATAAATAGCCGAAACAGCCAGATTTCACGCAAGGGATACCCAAGCGTTGATCAGGCCAAACGGCCCAATGCTGTAATTCAGGTGCTGTAAAACATCAGCTAGCTTTTTTCTACCAAAAATATAGAGTTTACCTGAAATCAGGCTATTTGGGCTGTCTGTAATATTATCCTTTCATATGTGTATCGACACACGTTAAAGGTAAATAAATATGACAGTAGTTTTATACATATCTCTATAAAAAGTATTTATTTCAGAATGTAATATTGGCACGGTTCTTGCAATTCATCTTCATTTGCAACGGAGCGGAAAGTGCGCCGACAAAAAATATTATTTATTCTGTGGTAAAGAGAAAATTAATTATTCTGGTTTATCTCTCGTTTTTTAATTAATATTACTTGTAGATAAGTATATATACTTACAAGTAATGAGTATCTGGCCCAGCGTATCAGCATTGCTATTCAGCGCGGTAATGCAGCCAGTGTCTTGGGTACGCTTCCGATTGGTACTGATTTGGATCAGTTGAACTATCTGTAGATCGTTTGCAACGGTCTGTAGACAGCTCAACTGTTTCTAAGTATTTTATATGACAATGTACGTTTTGTAAATACTGTATATACTTAGTCGTAAGTTTGCTTACAAGTTAAAATAATATATTAGACTGGCGAGACATAAATATGGTTATTGAACTTAGATATCTTATCTTCTTAAATATAATATGCAAATTATAATCTTATGTTTCTGTCCATAGGTTGTCTGGAAGAGTTCGCTTATAGCGATATTACCGCCCATTCGCCCACGTATATAAATAGTTAATCAAACTTCAAAATTGCAAACCAATTTATTTACAATTTTGTAACTACCAACGTAATAAACTGGTCAAAAGAAATTGCAATTTTATTTGATAAAAATGTAATTTCAAATGTCTAGACAAGTTCAAATAGATCAAAACAGAACTTATTACACTGACTTACTATTAAATTGGTTTCCCAGACAGTTAGGTGTTTCAAACCCTTTAAATATTTCAGTTATTATAATAAAGTTTTCAGTAGATAACTGTTTAAATTTTGTTGAGAAACTTTTAATTTGCGGTTCTAAAATATGTTTGCTGAGTTTTCTTTTAAACTATGTCATCATCATCAACCTATATCAGTCCACTGCTGGACGTAGGCCTCTCCCAAGACGCGCCACTGAGCCCGGTTTTCGGCTCTACTCATCCAGTTTTTGCCAGCTACATTCCTTGTATCCATCTCGCCGGGTGCGTCCTACACTACGCTTGCCTAAACCTGGTCTCCACTCCAGTATCCGTATATCTATATGAAAACACGATAATAGAAGGTATTACGAGTAACAAGATCGTTTTCAAGCTGCATCTCTCAATATGCAATCTGTCGATCGTTTGTAACGGTCTGTAGATAGTTCAACTGTTTCTTGTATATTTTACAAACATGAACAAATATGAAGTAACAACTTCATATTTTAATTATAAAAAGTAAGACGTATTATTAGGGCTTTATAAACGAAAAACAAATCTTATAAAAAAATGTAATCCGTTGCACATTCAATAAATCACAAAATCGCATAGAATCGTGCATTCAAAGCTTTAAAACCGTTGACACAAGCGTCAAGCGTCGGACATCCATGTTATGTCCGGTTCAATGGGCTACTGTTTCAGCCTGCACCACTGAATATGGAGTATCTGGTTCTAACGAGGAAGCAAAATCGATATAAAACTTTCGTGATCGGTTGCTGATTCTATGATCGCTGTCGCAAACCTACAAAAGCTTTTTATCATCAAATCAAATTAGTGCACTTATTTTGTAAAGTTATTATTGAATTTAATAAATAAACTTCTGAATCAATAATCTGCATATTGCAATTATGCAATTTGCCGGTGTCACTTCTAGGTAGATACATTGTGGTATTATTTAATGTTAACAATATTATTTAGCATCCTGCATGGATAATTACAGATTCAGAATAAAAAAAAACCTATAAAAAGTTTTTCATGATCGGTTGTAAATCAATTCGATATCAGTAACACAGTAAAATATCCTAGTAGCTCATTGACACTAGCGTCAAGGAACATTGTGTTATATCTAGTTGAGTGCACAGAAGTGCCAGTGTGCACCGCCTTATTTATTGTTATGGGTTTCATGGTCGTGTGGACTGGCCTTATTTTGTTGTTGACTTTTCTTTAGACTTCGTGAAATTCTAATAAGTAGACTGGGAGTTAAAGTTGAGTGTTTGTTACCGAAATAGGTACCTACTAGTTTTGTTCAAAGATTGTCAAACTTTTATAAGCTCAATATTTTTTTATTCTTTCGAAAATATTCACGGAATATTGATGTGATTTTATAGAATTTAAGACTTTTTACATTATATTTATTTATAACAAATAAAAGGTATCTATCTTATTGTGATCTATAAACAAAGTTCAATCTAAAAATAATAGTTTTTGCTAAGTTTGAAATAAAATCTCGCCTGTAAAACACAAAACAATCAAACTTGCACTGTTGATTCAATATTGCAAGAACAAACGGATACACACCAGACTTTAACTAGATTTATATAGAAACCCGTCTTCAAAAGCACTGAATCACATTTTCAGTAAATTATTAAAAAAAATTTTTACTAAATATTGTGGCTAAAAAAGTTATAATAGAATAAAAAAAAAGGTAGCACTCCGGGAGTGCCGGCAGAAGTGAAAACTTCAATATTAACGTTGTGTTTTCACTTTTAAGTTTTCACTTCAAAAATATAACCACAGACGTCATAATGACAATGACAATCACAATGACACAGACACATTCGCGCAAGCGCGAATGTGTCTGCCGCCTGTGTGTGCCGCCTAAACAGAGCACACTCAGGCACGGTAGAAAGAGTGGGAGATACTAGTTCCTCTCCCTTTCCCTCGATCTTACGCTTTTTATCAACGTCACGTGACCCTGACGCGAGTTTGAAAGTTTTTACCCACCCAGCGCCGCTAAAGAAGTTTTCACTTCAAAAAATATTCGTTGAAAAATCACACTCTGGTCCCAAACTATGCAAAACTTGTACTAAGTAAGTATGTGTAGTAAAAAGTACATATTTTTTTAAAGATAGAACAGTACCTACCTAATAAGGCAAATAATACGTACTTACCCAAGATATAGTTGTTCAACAAGATGAATACAACACTTAATTAATTAATAACTAGTTAATTTACTTCACTTCGATTGTCAGAAAATCATGTTGAAAGTCGGTCACTCAGCGGTCTCCAGTCCTTCGTCAGTCAGTTCTCAGTTGGACCATCAGTCAGTTGGTCCATAAGTCAGTTGGTCCATCCGACAGTTGGACCATCAGTCAGTTGGTCCTTATGTCAGTTGGTCCATCAGTCAGTTGCGGTTATTTCTCACCGGTTTTCTATATAAATGCGGGCTTAAGGGAAAAACTGCAACAACTATTAATATCTTGTGTTAGTAGCACCCGGCGCGGTGGAGCGACGCCAAAAATGAAGGAAAAATGTCACACGACTTTCATTTTCATTTTCATTAATCAGTGCGGGGTCGGGATTTTTAAAATATGAAAGGATTACTCTGAGCTTTTACGGAAATAAAAAAAAGAGAATTTATATTTGAATATTTCAAATAGAGGTCTGTAAATGTAATTACAAAATATCTCGATTTTTCCGTAAATATAATGAAAGGTAGGTATTCGAAAAACCCTTTAAAACAACTTTTCTGATCTGGCCTTTTTTTTCGTGGTCCACGCTCCATAGAAAATTGCAAATTCTTTTTTGTGAATAAAGATTGATTTTAGTCAAAGTTATCGTCAACCAATTTAATATTGCAGCCAGTGTCTTGGGCACGCTTCCGATTGGTACTGGATTTGGATCAGTTGAACTATCTATAGATTGTTTGCAACGGTCTGTAGATAGCTCAACTGTTTCTTATGTATTTTATATGACAATGTACATTTTGTAAATACAGTAGGTATAGTCGTAAGTTTGTTTGTGAATAAAGTTATTTAATGTTTCGAGTCTTTACTTCGTGTGCTCATTACGTATTCCAAATCGCGCTGAGCTGACACCAGTCCACGAAGTATTGTAGGCCTTTGTGAGGCAACGGATAGGTTTCTGAATTTTGGCTCGTCTCCAACTTGAAGGATCTAGTATCTAGATCTAGTCTAGAAAACATCGGATATCTATCACCATATTTTGTAAGAAACTAAAATCGCTATTGATAAGTAAAAGCTATTATTCAGTAGGAGAATTCCTTTCTGACCAACTGCAATAATCGATTCCTACCTTCCTAAGTCTGAAATTATGTTGTTTTACTTTTGACATTGCCTACCTATTAATTTATTTTTACTGATTCGAACATTGTATCTATAACGAATCTTTTTGACTTGCAAATTTGTTAACCATTTTATTCAATACTACTGTTAATAACTTAAATGACAATTTATCAAATTCTAAAACATACGCGACATGAAACAATATATCTAGTTTTAAAATGCATGACACAATAATATATTGCAGCGCCCTTGCAGGGTACATGTACTTACTTTAGCTATATTACACCTAAGCTGTTTAAAATGTACTTGTAAGCAATGAATAAATGAATATAAATCACAATTTTATAACAGTAGTATAACTTTCAGATATATATCTATAGGTACTGCCTAGTACCTAGTACCTATAATATATATCTGAAAGTTATACTACCTATATTATAGGTACTAGGTACTAGGCAGTACCTATAGATATCTATCTGAAAGTTATACTACTATAGCAGTTTAGTCGTGATAGTTATACTACTATAGTAGTTTAGTTGTGACATTTTAACCAATATATGGATACCTTTTAAAATTTTAGGTACCTATGTACCTACTGCTATTATAAAATTGCCATAATTGTCATAAAACTTAAACATAAACTCACAAATTAAAAGCCTATTTACTGGATTCAAACATACTTTCAAACTACTCTTTGACCTAACCTTAATCAGCTGCTATAAGCTATAAGGATCATCGAACGATGGTATGGTGACAGATATTTTGGTTTATATAAAAACTAGCTCACCCGTGCCCACTTCGTTGGGCATAATTCGACCGTTTTTACTCCGATTCACTTTGCAAAACGGACTACCACGTAAAAGCCTTTTTATTTTCCGTTTTTTTATATAACCTATGACACTCAGTAATAATGTGGCTTTCTAATGGTGAAAGAATTTTTAAAATAGGTTCAGTAGATCCCGAGATTACCCCTTACAATTTAACACACAAACTTTACTTCTTTATAATATTAGTATAGAAGTATAGATTAGTAAGTATAGAAGTATAGATTATGCTACTCGTACGTTCAAAATGATGATTTTTATAAGCTTTTTTCAAAACCTGTACGTAGTCGCGAGTAACAAAAAACACAGTATCTAATATCACTGTAAATATCAGCTAAGAGTTCTATTGTATATGAAATATATTAAATAATTCTTGCGCCATTGTTTGTGGTGTCTAAGATAATCCTGACTAAGCCGTAGGTTTCCGTTGCTTTCGTTTAGATTGACCTTATCTTTTTGTGAATAAATCCGACTAGGCTGAGAGGATGGTATAGGATTAGGTTATCTAAAAAAATAGGTGCTTGTCTTTGATGTAGGTACATGTACCTTCAATATAAAGTACATGTATTTTCATTCATTCATTCTTTTGAAGAAATCGCTCTTTTAGCGATAAGACTGCCCGTTGGACATGTTTGATTGTCCTTATTACAAAGTAGTTTTTGAGTTTATTCGTTACAAACAAACACACACACCCTAATATACAAACCTTTCCTTTTTACAATATTAGTGTAGATTAAGTGTCATTCATTCATTCATTCTTTGTGTCATCAATGCCAAACATAGCCAACTAATCATCATCTTCCTACCCTTGTCCCACATTATGTGGGGTCGGTACAACACGTCCTCTTCTTCCACTCACTTCTATCAGACGTTATCTCAATGCTCACACCTTTCTTACACATGTCATCATTCACACAGTCCATCCATCTTTTCTTTGGCCTCCCTCTACTTCTACATAGCCAACTAATAAATAAACTTATTATAAATTGAGCCATAATCATACATCAATTTATAATGCAGGTTATTTCCTCTAAAGCCGGTTTCACTTCCTGTAGATATATCACAGAGAAAGTCCAACATGGCAGCCGCCGGCCCTTGCAATCTTACAACTGGTTTGGCTGTAACGATTGGTGATTGGAAGGGCACTATGTATTATTAATATAGGTAAAGAATACTAGTATGACAGGCGTCACAGCTCAGTTGGTAGTAGGTCTGTCTTATTAATAAAGAATATAGGTACGACAGGCGTCACAGAGTCACAGCTCAGTTGGTAGTAGCTCTGCCTTCCATGCAGGTCGTGGGTGCGATTCCCACCCAGATCAAATGTTTGTGTGATGAACATAAATTATGTGTGTTTTGTCTAAGTGTATCTATGTATTTATTTTTTATTAATTTATTTTAAAATTTCATTGCACACATTGCTTTAGTGCTAGGAGGACATAATGTTAAGAGCATTGTCTGCCAGTCTTCCTGGATGTGCAGAAAGATGGTGTGGCGATTTGATAATAAATGATTTTCTTAATGTACGGTACGTTCGTACTAAACAAATTATTTAAAATCTCTAAGTGTAAAAAAGAATTACCCTGTTCATTATGATAATACCCAAGTTCTACCATAACTCTTAATGCCGGTATAAAATACAGTTTAATTACAAAGAAAGCAGTAAAGTGCGGAATGTAGTTAAACGCGGCGTAAAGCTGGGGGTTGAGCTTAAATAAATGTGACAATCGTAAACGTATCGAAACAATGACGTATTTGAGATACATTGCGCGTCAACATCAGCTTTACTGTCGAGCGTTGCAGCGGTAGCGCGCAGTGTGTCTTAAATAAGTTACGTTTACGATAGTCACATTTATTCGTGCTCAGCCCTCTTGAAGCGAGACTCTTTGTCAAGGAACATTGTACAAACATGGAGCTAGAGGATATAGAATACATAAAACTGTGCTGAAATGATTACGCTAAACGTTTTTGTCATTATTTGTGAGTTTTGTGACAGAAGAATAATGACTTGAAAGGGATTCGAGTCATTATTTGATATTATTTTCCCAGCTTTTTTTTTAGTTTAATCTTTAGTTTTTATAATTTAAATTTTCTTTTGAAGGACGTTGTTGTTAACTGCGAGACAGTCTTACGACCACTGCAGTTATCATCATCATCGTCATCAACCTATATCAGTCCACTGCTGGACGTAGGTCTCTTCCAAGACGCGCCACTGAGCCCGCTCTTCGGCTCTTCTCATCCAGTTACGAGACAGACGACTACTGCAGATATCAATTTCAATATCAATTTTCCCAATTTTATTGTACCTTTGTTTCTGTTTCCGAAATAAAAGTTGTTTTTTGCTGAAATATTGCGAAAATATTTAATTAACACAGTCAAAATAAACAATAATAAAAATCCTATTTGCTAGTTTTTTTTAATTTACTGTGGTTGTTACTAGAACTTTATATTATAAAACTAATATGACTCTCAAAGATTAAACGTTCTCATTTTCAGTCAAATTAATTGGATGTCCTACTTGTTTATTTCAACGATCCTTTGAGATCAGATACCTGCCCAAAATATCAAATTAAGAAAACTTTTGTGAATAATTTTGTAGGTCGCAGAGGTCGTTGATTCAGGAGTCATTCCCCTGTATTCACAGAAATACTTAACATACATTGATTTTTTGATCCTAGGTAGAAAAGAAGATTTATGAATATACCTACCTATAACATTATACACATCACATGACCTGTATGTTATTAATAAAATAGTGCTATGACTAAGTTTAATTTATTCACAAACAAATATAAAACAAATATAAACTATTATAGTATTTATAAAATCTACATAGGCGTTTATATACATAAGAAAAAATTAAGCTATCTACAGACCGATCAAACGATCTATAGATAATTCAACTGGTCCGAATCAGTATCAATCGGAAGCGTACCCAAGAATTCTAGGTACCTAACTTGCTGCCCTTAGTAGCAAGAGGGCAGTATGTACCCAAAACGTATTATTGCGAAAATAGGTAATTGTCATAGAGCTATGAAAGCTAGATAAAGATTAAGCAGGAAATGTATATTCTCTTGTAATATTCAACTCAATTTGCCAAAATTCATGACCTACTGTCCTCCTGCTACCAAACCGAGAGCAGAGCCGAAATGAAATTTCGTTTTGCTATACACAAAAACGGACTAGTTTTTACGAAATAATTCGGTTAAAACTAGAATAGTAGTGGTTTTTATTATACAAGAGTCTATTCTAGTTTTTTTCAACAATTCTGTAAATAAATGTAAAAATTCATGGACATTTCACACATCACTCTAGTCCCAAACTAAGCAAAGCTTGTACTATGGGAACTAGATTGCTGATAGAATACTCATATACATTTTTTAAAAGATAATTTATATATATCTATACTTCTATACTATACTATTATACTATACTATAATATTATATTATATTATAATAATATAATATTATAAAGAGGTAAAGTTTGTATGTTTGTATATTTGTTCAATTGTAAGGGGTAATCTCGGGATCTACTGAACCGATTTTAAAAATTCTTTCACCAATAGAAAGCCACATTATTGCTGAGTGTCATAGGTTATATAAAAAACCGAAAAATAAAAAGGCTTTTTCGTGGTAGTCCGTTTTGCAAAGTGAATCGGAGAAAAAATGGTCGAATTATGCCCAACGAAGTGGGCACGGGTCAGCTAGTAATAAATAAAACCTTATAACCCAGAGTAGTGATTTAGAAATAATAAATAATATTAAATTGAGCTTTTTGTACTAATTTTTACAAACACTTCGCTACCTCGCAAAGTCGAAATAAAATGGGAGCTTATTTTAGAAAGATAAAGCTTTAACAGGAAAAAGGTAAGAACAGGGCGATTTGCAGGTAAAATACTCGCTACTATTGGTTGTACGTTTTACCATTACTATTAAGGACCTATTTTTTTAAAACTTTTTATATTTATTTTTTATTAGGTTTTGTACTTTTGTAAACAACCAACACGAGACATACAACCAACCAACACAACCGATGAATCTATATAGATAGGAGTAGAAACGCGCTCCTCACAGTTTCATTTCAAAATTCCAACCCAAAAGCTGTAGGATCAAGAATCAGAGTTATAGATTTATCTATCAGAAATTATGACACACGGTTAAGCTAATCTAAGTAACTTACACGTATTGAGGTTCAACCAATCAGCAACCGCACTGAAACTTCAGTACTTAATTTAGTTTAATTGTAATTCTTTGTAAGAAGGATCATATAAAAAAACGGTAGGAACCAGGCCGTAAGTTTCTTTCCCGTTCTTCTATGCTCTGGTCGCGTTGAACTGGCACCTAGAATCACCTAGTATGTAAGACGATTCTAAATGATTCTTGTGATTTTATTGAATAAAGAAATATTTGATTAATTTATTATGTTACACCAACGGCATATTCACACATAATAATAAACACAATATATTTGTTACAATCTAGGACAATGTGATATACCATTACAGGTGTAAACAACTTAGTAAGTATCAACATAGTACATATTAAGTTTTAAATACATAATTATATTAATTGACTTGACTTGATTTGATTTGATTTAGAGAAAGTAGAAAACATGAAGGTTCATATAGTACATACATTTAACTATCATTTGTGTGAACACCTTTATTAGTTGACTAAGTAGGTACGTGTTTTAAAAAGAACGAACGATCACTATACGACTCAATTTTAACTAAACTAAGAACGAAACAGCCGGCAGCAGATTACGTCATCATAGAAAAATATGGACTAATAAACGTAAGTAATGGCTGATTTACACGTATCAAGTTGTCTAGAAATTTACTACATTTTAACTTTATTTTAAGTGACTTAATCCGTGTAAACAGTGAATTTAGTAAGAAGTTGCAAGTTAAAAATTAGTTGCAACTAAACAAGGTAGAATAGAATTTTGTCTATTTTTCGGTTTAGTTGGTGGGTGTGGCTAATCACTTGACACGTTTGGACAGGCAACATTTAGTTAAATTTAAGTGAAAAGCATAATGCACTGTTGATGTTGGTCGTCCGCTAGGGGTGTATTTGTTCTGTGGTCGTCCATCTTGAGCGAATAAATGAGTTTAACTAGTTATTTAGTATTTTTACGTGTAAACGGTTACTTAAAATTAAGTCGCTTGAAATTTAGTTACAATTTAGTTAAGACTTGGCAACTTAATACGTGTAAATCAGCCATAAGGTGCAATTTAGAGGCAGGTTCCTAAGTTGATATATTTTATGGAGGTCGGAAAAGGAAGGGTCAAGGAAACCAGCCTATGCTAATCTTTTCCACAAAAGGATCCGAAAATAAACGGTCACAATTTTGCAGCGACAGCAACTTAAAGAAAATTAAACAAACAAAATACAATTATAAAAAGTTAGTTGAAGAAAAATAAAAATATTCGATAAAAGTAATATAGTTTTTAACCTAGGGTTGACTAGGACGGACAGGAAAAGATGTTACTCAAACAAAACCTAGGAGACGTGGTAAAAGTTCTTCTTATATGTGTTAATACAAAGATAGTACATCGGTCGGTTCTTACCCGCACCTCCTAAGATGGCCGAGGTGACTGGCAAAACGTTACGGTCATTAGTCTACGTGCATTTGTTTTTTTTAATATCTTACATGTCAAAAGATTTTCATTTTTTTTAGCTAAGAAGTCTGCGTAATAAATGATATCGGGATTTGATGAAACTCGTTTCATACTTATAGGTTTCTTATGGAAAATTCCCAACCTTTTCTCTCAATCCTTTAAAACAAATGACAGCCAACTTGACTATTGACTGACATAAACAAACACTTGACGTTGACAGAATAGCCTGTCAGTCGTATTTGACGGGCAGAAGCTATTACAAAAAACAGTTGAAAAATAAATTCAGTTTATTCAAAGTCTATTCGAATAAATATATTTGTATAGGCCTTCAAATAGTTGAAAATTTTTTGTGCGCATGCTCCAACTTCCGCCATGTTTTTCGGGCACTTTATTTAAAAATGTATGAGAAATGCACGTTTTTTGAAGAAAATAGTAATAAAACCAGTAATAATATACATAATTTTACAATCAGTTCAATTCAAATTATTGTGCATACATATTAAAATTATATTACAAGTATTTTAATTAAAATATATAATGTTATCTTTAAGGAAAGGTAAAAAAACGTTGTTAATAAGGAGTATGCCGCAGTGATACGCGTAGTAAATCCTTTCAGGAGAATTTATATTGCATATTTTATTGACGACCGATGTTGCGCGGCGGGCGAAGGTCCGCCTACGACGCGGAGGTTGCGGGTTTGATTCCCGCCTTGGGATAAATGTTTGTACGATCTGCAAATATTTATTCCAGGTGTTCTGGGTATTTTATATGTATAATAATAATATCTATCTATGTATTGTATTCTATTAAGTATGTCAGTTTTCTAGGGAGACCGGGGCAAGATGAGGTCCGGGGCAGGACGGGAAATGTGCTGGTGTGGCGTGAGTTTTGCACGCTATTGAGCTACGGCAGCGCCATTAGTTCGAACTACAGTCGCATTACGTCGGTCAGTGGAAAAAAACGTGTCTCTGTTTGTTTTGGCAGCTTTGAACGAAAAAACTTAATATTTTGAATAATGCTACGAAGTTGTACGACAAGTATCGATGTGTTACGAAGTAAGTAAGCTCGTTTTTACAATATTTTTAACCTAAGCACCTTAAGGAAAGATCATTGTTTTATATTATGCACTGTTTATAACCTTCACAGTTTTAGGTTAGGAATGCTTTGTATTGTTGCAAAAATTGTTCGTTGGGGCAAGACGATCGGGGCATAACGGGATACGTTACGCCCCGTACGTTTTACCTCATATTTACGAATTATATTCAAAATGTTGTAGGTTTTAATTTTAATTTATTTTTTCGTTTTTTTAGCCAAAATGGTTCGACTAGTAGCAACGCTGGAATGAATAGAAATGTGAGACTGATTCATCCCAAGAGGAAGATGAAAATGACTGCGCGTGGACTTACTGTATTCACAGTCAATCGAAGGATGAGTGATTTGTAATGTTTCCCTTGGCTGGGCTCACAATTCTTGTGCTGGGGTTGATGATTATGATGAGGATGCGCATACTTGAAAGCGTTGTCAGCCCGATTAAAATGTGTGTCCGTTTTGCCCCGTGCAATTTCCCGTTATGCCCCGGTCTATGGGGCAAGATGGGAAAATTTTGTTCCTCATTGTTTTTCCTAATTAACCTAAATCAAAAGATTTAGCGAGTAAAACGAGTTGATTATATAATGTTGATTCATAAATGTTGCTGTCTATGTAAAAATTATAGCAATAAACAGTTTAATTTTTTTTATATGATTTTTTTTCCCTTAGATATCCCGTTTTGCCCCGGTCTCCCCTACCCATTACACAAGCTGTGCTTATCTTGGGGCTAGATGATGTTGTGTGGATTGTTCAGCATTATATTTATTTATTTGTATATAATTTATTGACGACCGATGTGGCACGGTGGGCGATGGGCCACCTGCGACGCGGAAGGTTGCGGGTTCGATTCCCGCCTTGGGATAAATGTTTGTATGTTCTGCAAATATTTATTCCGGGTGTTCTGGGTATTATAATTATGTATAATAAAAAAATATCTACCTTTGTAATTTGTATTGTATTAAGTATGTCAGTCTTCTAGTACCCATAACACAAGCTCCGCTTATCTTGGGGCTAGATGATGTTGTGTGGATATTCCAGCATTATTTATTTATTATTTTCATTTCTTTTATATTAAGATATTTATTATTTTTTTGTATTTACTTTTACTCATTATTATTTAATTACTTATTATTATCCTAATCTCTCAACTAGTTCGGCTTTATTTCCTCCTTGAGGACGACCATAGTATTTTAACCATCATTGTAAATGAACACAGTTGTGGGCTTCTACGGTCGGATGCACTAACGAAGCTCCGTCAATTAATTTTTCATTTAATTGCACTATTAAAGGTGATAATGTTTGTTGCCCAGCCATTTCTATAAAAAGTGCCCGAAACTTTCATATTACCGCGTTTTTAACATGGCGGACGCGCATGCGCTGAGCATACTGTGGACAGGTCTATTTAAACAAGTTCATTGTTCAATGACCTCCTGTCAAATACCCGTCAAGCCTTTAATATGAAAATCACAATATAATGCAAAGCAAACTTGATATTTAAAAGAGCGCTAGACTGAAGAATAAATAAATTACAGCTAGTTTAAACATTATAATAATTGAAAAATAAAATAGTCATTCACACAATATTAAATTAATACAAAGAAATAATAGATTGCTAAATTATATTACAGATTTATTTACCTTTTCGTATACTAAAAAAAAATCCTAAAAGTTTTACATAAAATGCAGTGTAGAATCTTTGTTTACAAAACCTGATTACATAATTCCTTATTTTTACAACAACCTTTTTTTTCATTATTAACGGGATATTTACCATGATTTGAGAGTTTGATTATTTTCCGATATTTCGACACAGTTGCATGCGCCATGATCACGAACAGTTCGACCTATGATCAAAAATAGAACTATGTTAAAAACCATGATAGTTTCAAATATTACAACAACCTTTTTGTTGTCCCGAATATTCTAAAAAACAAACCTCATTCTTTGTATTGAGTGTGCTATCTGAAATCTTCAGTCTAATCTAGGGTCTTTGCTCAGACAATATAAATCAGCCGTTTAGGCGCGGGTCGTGTTTGTTTTCGAAGGTAGTATTATACTCCGATAAATCAATGTTTATTTTTCGCTTCTGATACACCCCGTTGAGATCATAGATACTTTTTGGTAAACATTGAGATAGGACCTACCTTTATGTTAGCAACGTGGAGTATGGAGTATCAAAACTTGATGATCTATCTTATAAAAAGTAGATATTATGTCTTGATTACTATATAATGATGACTAACGCCGGTTCACACTAGTCGTAAGTCGCATATGACTAAAAGTCGAATGCTCTGGTCACCATACACTTTATATGGAGCAGTTCACAGACGCGATTTTATCGATTATGTTAGTATTAACTTTTAGTCATATGCGACTTACGACTAGTGTGAACGGGCTGTAAGAGCATGTATAAAATACGAGGTAAGTATTTTACGATTCTTGTATCACATAAGTATACTACCTAGTTTTTCGAGTGTTCTCACGGATATACCTAATAGTGCTACTAAAACAATGATTTTACTTTTCATGATAACTTAACAATGACTTCTGTTTTTTTGTTGATCAATTTAAAGCCAAAAGATAAATTATCCAAATAAAAACACATATTAGACGATCATATAAATCTCCAAAAGCAATTGACGAATTCCGAAAATAAAACAAACAGCTACAAACTGGTTCATTTACGATCGAGAAAAATACGGCCGTAAATAACAGCTGTTAAATTACAATCCGGAATTAAACTACGCAAATCGTGAATACCTACTCCCTTTTTCAGGACACCCCATCTGTTACGAGCCAGGCCCAGGCCCAGTTAGATAGTGGAAAAACGTGAAGCGCTCACATTAGACGTAGCTCGAGGTTCTGTCAATTTGTATCCTACGAGCAAAAGATTGTCCTAATATCCTAACATTATAATTTTTTACAACTTATAGGCAAGTGTTTGACCGCGATCTCTTTGATAAATGTCAAAGTTTGTATGGGTGTATGTGTGTTTGTTAGAAGCAAAACCTGCTGAATGGAATGGACTTTTATGAAACTACAGTAATGTAGTTTCTAAGTACATCAGAATAACATATACCTAGGCTATAATTTATAAAGGTATTGTGTGATTTTTCTAAAATATTACGATAATATTACGATAATATTACGATGGCGGGACGATCTCGATACTTTTGAAAGTGATTGGTGGTCAAAAGCAGAGAAAAGAGATGAATGGAGGGACTTGGGGGAGACCTTTGCCCAGCAGTGGGACGAGATAGGTTAGCAAAAAAAAAAAATTACGATAATAAGACGAAGTCGCGAAGTGCTTCGACAAAAAGAGGACACAAAAAGACCATAGACAAAAATAGACTAGTTATATCT
Source organism: Ecliptopera silaceata (assembly GCA_932527185.1). Classification (NCBI taxonomy): domain Eukaryota; kingdom Metazoa; phylum Arthropoda; class Insecta; order Lepidoptera; family Geometridae; genus Ecliptopera; species Ecliptopera silaceata. The sequence continues at coordinate 9,088,780 of OW052207.1, read as the reverse complement.
AGTTTTAATACCTGGATACTTTGTCATACCTAGAGAACCCTAAATATACGTCATTTCTTATCCCCGAGACCTTTGGAATACAAATGAAGTTATTAGGTACCATGTCCGACTTTTGAATGGGATTTCAATGTAATTTTGCACACGTAACTTTACAGAGTTACGCAGAGTTACGTGTGCAAGATTACATTGAAATGTATGTTACAACTTAGCTAAGCGGTAAGTTTAGACCTCCTGTGGTTATAGATACTTAGATTAATATTAATTTTGGGTAAAAACTATTGTTACTTGTCATCGTCTTCCATCGTTATCGAGAAGTCATATCAAAATATTTTTTACGGATTTCTCCAAAAATTCTGATCAAATTTGATAATAACTTTTTGATAATAACTATATGATATCTCCAAACAAAATACACTTATCGCGATGGAATTGCGACTATATGTTATAACATGCAAAAAAAAACCATTTATTTATTTATTTAGGAACCTTCTTATTTTAAGTCGGTTAAGTTCGAATAATCTTCTTGAGGAAATCACTCAGTCTTTACAGATAATACAACCTAGTCGAAATAAGGTACCAGCGTCATCCAAACCAAGGACGAGGTTTATTAAGCTACCAACCTAATCCTACCGTAAAGTTAGCTATTAAGGCCTATCACTTCCATCAGTCCCTTGATTTACGTAATCCGGTCGGAGTCAGTCATCACTTTTACTAGCAATTCTTCTTGATGGCCGTTCTCTGCGCAGTTAACCGCTGATCCAACGCGGGTTGATGAAGATCCTTGCTATTAAAGCTATTCGGAGACTTATGTCTTTGTATTGGAGCTCTGGGACTAGATTTACTGGTTTCCTAAGGATGGGGTAATGTTGTAGGTCAAATAGAAGAGCAAATAAATTTACTTGGCAAATCTATGTACCTTATCCTTTTCAGTGATTGTCATGTTTTGATAGGAAACCAGCTGTTTTTTTTAGGCATTATAGGCAAACGCTTGGCCGCAATCACATCTGATGTTAAACGATGATGCAGCCTACGGTTTAACGCGTTTGCCTAGATAGAACCTATTCACTCTCTTCTTGAAAATGTCCAAATTATATGTATCTGGAAACACCGACGCCGGCAAGGAATTCTTTTCTTTAGCGGTTTAGCGGTTTGAACGTTTGAGTTACATTGTATCGACAATTGAAGTTTTGACAGCTGACAGGCCATATGGCCCAATCAACACTAGTCTCCTGAAATCAATCATACTGTAGGTACCGCTTAAGTTCAAAAACCGGTGCTGAAAGTGGAATAGCGTAAGTGCTGTAATAACTGGTGCTGTGAATGGACTTCAGTTTACCTGCTCAATTTACATAATTTATAACAAGGGTTATCATGAACAATGAGTAATTATAGCAAAATTAGAGCCCGATCAATCAAACTTCAAGGTTGATGGATGTCCGTAATTGACCAACAAGATGTCCGCTTAGAAGGTCACTCAAATAATAATGAATAACTTATGATTCCAAAAATTCATGGTTATTTTTTCTGTAAGTTTTGAAGGAAATAGGCATTCAATTAACTACTCCACATTTTCAACCAATTATTCGCCAACTTTTATTATTTAATTATCAAATAAGTCAATTTTTTAGCACAAGATGTGCAAGCGAGGAACTTTACAAATTCTGTCAAAATTGACATTTATAAAAGAAGAAGAGATTGCAAATGGACTAACAAATATCATCGATATAAAACGACAATTGCACTCAGGTATTGCATTGTACATATATCCTTGAAGTATGTAGTACAAACACTAGTTTACGTCAGAAATATACAACTTATTCAAGGCAGACATCTAGTTGTATGTTCTTTGTATTCAATAGTTTACATTGGATGTTAGTATTTATCTACCAACTTTAATATAAATGGGATATAGTATTCTACTACTACATATGACGACTTTGACGACCGATGTGTCGCAGTGGGCGAAGTGTACGCCTGCGACGCGGAGGTTGCGGGTTCGATTCCCGCCTTGGGATTGGGGATAAATGTTTGTACGATCTGCAAATATTCATTCCGTATTCTGGGTATTTTATATGTATGTACTTATAATAAAAACATATCTATCTATGTAATGTATTGTATTAAGTATGTCAGTCTTCTACCCATAACACAAGCTCTGCTTAGCTTGGGGATAGATGATGTTGTGTGGATTGTCCAGCATTATTTATTTATTTATATCATTACTTTAGAATTTATTTTTCAACATTGCCCCACCCACTTATACCCTGGACCTTGGAGCGATTTCATGGCACGGCATCCTTAAGTCCGTATAATTGGCTTGGGAACCTGAGCATTGACTAATAATCGTATTAAATTAGTTAATAAAACTATCATAATCAAAGATAATTTTCATGTACTTAAGTATTATAATGTTTGTTGTTGGTTGTACCCTGTAGGTATGTATTACCCCCCACTTAGGTATATATTTTTTTGTTTTTTTTAACTGTGTTTGTTAAGTACTATTTGTTTGAATGTGTTGTACCTGTGTTGTGCGTCAAATAAATGTCTCTCTCTCATAATAAGTCCATATTTCCTTAGGAACTCATATATTTCAAATAATCGTACTAAATAAATCTCCGGAGAAGAGAATAAATCTAGTTTAAAAAGTTTTATTGAAAATGCACACCCCTATCTTGGGATCTAAAAAGTTTCCAAAGTAACTTTCCGAATGGTTTCACTTAGTCAGAAATAACTCTTCTTCTTTTTAATAATGGTCTCCTGTCAATACGACAGGCAATTCTGCCAATGTCACTGTCAACTCACAATTTTTAAATCATAAACTATAATTCAAGTCTAGACAGGGTAGATCTATTAGTTAGAATAAATTGGATTTTTTATTTATTCAAGCACTGGTAGCTTAAAATCTTGTCATGAATATTTTACTAGCCCGTCTTTCTTAAACATGTGTTGTCAGAATTGTCAGTCTTAGAAATAAATAAAATACATTTACTAAATGCAAAATTAATTCGCGTAAGAGCGAAGAAAAATTGCTTCTAAATATATTGTAGCATCCCAGAAGGTTTTATAATGGATTATCTTGTTTTTAGACCTAATGTTTTATGAATTTTAGATTATGTAGATAAAAATATTACAGCCTTTATGTAAGAAGATATAAACTAACAGTATATCAAGCAAAATGTTATTTGCCTGTCAAATTATCTTATGTATAATATAATAAATAATAATCATATATATTTCATTGAACATGCATTAGTAGATATCTATTACATATATGATTTTACAAAAGACTTATTAATGTTAATAGTGGTGCTTTTATAAAAAATTAAAACTAAAATGTTTCTCGTTATTTCGTTCACTTACCCGGTTTTTTTGGTCTGATACGTGGAATCTTTACTTTGCGGTAATTAGATCTTACCTGAAAATAAACATTAAATGAATTACACTAAAATACAAAAGATCACACAAAAACAAAGACAAAAACTAAGAATCGGAAATGGTAGATAAAAATAAAATCATAAAATATACCTACTATGACTATGACATAATAGGTAAATGTAAAAAATATTTTTTCTGTAAATATCCCTTAAGTAACTGTTTATTTGTTAGCACGCCAACAATTTTCTCGACCTTTAAGGTCGGCAGGCAAAAAATTCTTATAGCATTAAGCCCACTTTTTGTAGGGGAAGGTGGGGTATGACGGGGCAGCGAGGTAAGATGGGGACCATACAAAAATAGATGATAGAATGTCGCCAGAAAATTTGTTATAATGCCATCTAACGGCATTTAGCAAAAGTTTTTAGTGTCACAAACAATTTGGTCAATAGTGTGCACGATATAATTTCGTAAGTATTTTTATTTATTTTGAGTAGTTTTATCTAATTTTTGATGTTTACTAAGTGCGTGGCTGTTCATAATGTATGGTACACAAGATGTGTGTTATATTTTTTTATCGATAGTTGCTTATTATACTACTCTAAACTCATAAAATCGTTACGGCTTTGTTGTTTTTATAACCCCAAAATATTTTACGCATCTTGCGAGACTACTTTGGGAAAGATGGGGTACCTACTTGAGGGCAAGATAGGGTACTGTTTCACCTTCACTGCTTCACCTTATAAAGCCGAGTTAAAAGAAAGACAAAACAATAAAGCCAAACAAAAAGAAATTGAAAAAACCAAATAAAAGAACCAAGAAAGCTGACGAAGAACCTCAGATATCAGATGATGAAGATACTACAGAATGCCTGTACTGTCACGGCCTATATTCAGAGTCTATTGAAGTTTGGATCACATGCCAGATTTGCAGTAAGTGGGCGCATTGTGGCTGTGCAGGAGTGGAAGATAACGACGATGAAGCCGTCCATATTTGCCCTGTTTGTGAAGATAAAGACGATTAAATATGTCATACCCCATCTTACCCTAGGGGGTACCCTGTCTTGCCCTAGAGGTGGGGCAAGATGGTTTATTTTCATATTTTTTTTAAGTTGATATTTCTATGAGAAGACTTTTATATTTTTGTTTTGACTGATTATGGTTAAAAAAAGAAAGACTCATTATTTACGTAATACATTTTCCTGATTTGTGCAATTAAAAATAGAGGTTTTATTGATGAATTACCTTAAGGTCCCCGTCTTACCCCACCTTCCCCTACATTAGCTATATTTGTGCAATAAAGAGTTAAATAAATAAATAATAAAATAGGCTAAACAGTATAAAATGTAGACTAAGCAAGACTATGACCACTAGCATCATATAATACTGACGTTACTCTACTTAACCTTAATTTGACGCACTGTTTCTTAATAAAAGTGCAAAATACTTTCATAATAATATATCTACCAAACAAAGAAACCACGTACCGATATAAGTAGGTAAGTACCTAAGTATATAAATTGAGAGTAATAATCTATACTTTTGTACTAATATTATAAAGAGGTAAAGTTTGTATATTTGTTCAATTGTAAGGGGTAATCTCGGGATCTACTGAACCGATTTTAAAAATTCTTTCACCAATAGAAAGCCACATTATTGCTGAGTGTCATAGGCATATATTATATTTTCAAAAAAAGTAGGGATCCTTACTAAAACTTCAATTATGCCTAACGAAGTTGGCACGGGTCAGCTAGTAAGAAATAAAATAAATAATAAGACAAAATAGGTCAACGACCGTATGCGTCAGAACAACACTTGCTAGGTAAAGTGAACGAGGATAATACATTAATGTTTTAGGTATCTCTAAGCGTTACGGTAAGGGAAAATATGAAAAAACCGCAGTTTAGTCAGCTAGGCCTACAGTAGGTACTGTCATGTTTGGTAAGACATGACAGTCGCAGTCGACGACTAACTTTACAAGTATTTGTGAAAAAAACATTAACAAAAGTCAAAGCGATTTATTGGTGACTAAAACAAACAAAATCATTAAGAGACGATGACTGACATGACTAGAAATTAAAAAAAAACAATACGTTTATTGGCACTTTCTAAACAAAAAATGGTTGTCTGTAAAGTCGGTTTACTGACGATAGATCAACGTGACAACGAACGCAAAGGCCGATTGTGCTTCTTTGTCGCTCGTTCCGCGCTCTCGCTTGCACTTCATGGAACGCCTCAGAGCGAGGTAACGCCGCATGAGTCTCAGAGCGAGGTAACGCCGCATGAGTCATGTTTTTGACGTGACAACGTCTTATAATTCGATAGAGCCGGCTGCACGCACGAAAAAACATGACGCATGAGGCGTTCTGAGGCGTTCTGAGGCGTTCTGAGGCGTTCTGAGGCGTTCCATGAAGTGCAAACGAAAGCGCGGAACGAGCGACAAAGAAGCACAAGCGGTCTTTGCGTTTGTTGTCACGTTCAACTATCGTCAGTAAACCGACTTTACAGACAACCATTTTTTCGTGCGTGCAGCCGGCTCTATCGAATTATAAGACGTTGTCACGTCAAAAATACATAAGTTGAAGTTCCGAAAAAAAAACTTTTATATTGACAGACAAAGGGTAAAGACCATTAATAAAAGAAGTTCTCAGTTCACAAACACCTACTAAAAGTTTAAAGTTCTTTGTGTCTCCATATTTCATAACTCTGGTTAAGTTTACGCGAGTTTCTCGTTCTCTCATACGTTACGTCAGTACCTCTACCATGAGTTGTCACAGTAAAATCGCCTGACTTTACTACAGTAGTTACGTCAATATTAGTACAATTAACAAAAATAACCTCGGTTGACTTTTTAAAACCGAAAAGAGTATAAATAGACAGCTGTCGGTAGGCTTGCGCTCATTCTGTTGCTAGAAGCCGAGGTGGAAACACCTCTCTAGTGCTAGTCGGTCATTCGGTTGCTAGACGTCAAGGCGGAAACACCTCCCTAGTGCTCTTCGATCATTCTGCTGCGAGTCGTCGAGGTGGTAACACCTCTCCGGTATTGTCTAATTAGTAAAAATAGGCTGTTGCTATGCCCAAATGGGTTTAGAGTTGTTAATCCTGACATTTATGGTTTTTGTTATAATTAATTTCTTAATGAGATGATCAATTTGTGACTGTTATCTATTTTTTTTATGGTAATTTGATAGAAACCGCTTAATTCAGAAGTGGGATGGGACTCATTTGTTCCATCCTAGCTCTGGCCTAAGGCAAAGATCAGTTTTCATTATTTAATTGTACCGTCAGATTTTGATCTTTTGCTATTTATGTGATTTAATCATGGCAACGTTCGTACTTTCTTGGTGAGGTAGAACTAAGCCTGATTTAAAACAAAATGCTAATGATTTTTGTAAGTTTTCAGAGAATGGTGTATTGAGAGTGCTATGCCATTATATGCTGTAACATTGGTGCCGATGACGACGGATGAGTGTGCCGTGGTGGCTACCAGCTCGTTTGTCACGTCTGCGCCGCAGTCTCGCCAGCACGGGTTCTAGCAATGCCCTGGCATTCCCAGTCGCAGAGTGCGCGACTACCCGCAGCAGCGTCGACTAGCGATGCGAGTACGTGTGTGAGCCCCTTGAGTGTGCTTACTTATTGGACAACCACCACTGAACGCCTCATTGTAGTGATGAGCGCGTTATGCAAGGTCAGATCCAACCATTTACTTTGATTTTGTACATCAATTCTAGTTTGCAAGATATCGATTTTTAATGTGGGTAGTTGGTAAAACGAACGCCTTAAATCAAATGCTGGTCTGAGACGAGCAGATACTGGTCCCGGACAGTTCGATTCTTGAAGGGCGATGTTTTTAGTTGACTTTACAAGTACCCACACTTGTTCAAAATGAGTTGAGCACATGTTACACAGTAGTAACATAATCGATTTCGTAAACTTTCAGTAAAATACGGTTGATAGCCATACCACATATGTATATTGTCCTAAATGTTTTAATTTGCGCCTTCGTTGAGTTGAGTAAACTATTGGTGCAGTTCAGTGTGTGATAAAAGTAACTCATTAGTATGAGCCCCTGCTGTGGTATTTGCCGCTGTAATTTACAGCCTAATTGATTTGTTGAGTTTTTGTTAGTAAAATGCAAAAAGAAATAACGACTATCGCTTCAAGTCGTTTCTATGAGATCTTTTTAGATTATTTTGTCCGATCGAAAACTACCCGTTATCCGTTAAGTGTGATAAAGTTTTGTTCTAAAGGCTAATCTAAGTGTAGTTCTTTTGTTCATTTCTAGCAAATTATGCAATGAGTCAGATTTAAGTGTCGTTAGTTCTGCTTGCGATAACATCGAAAGAACACCTTTCTGTCGAAAACAAGTGACGTCATTTTAGAGATAAGATTGTTGCAGCGATAAGATTGCGTCGAATCTCTCATTCTTTTTGTTGAGGGTATTTTAAAATGGTGAAACGTGCAATATTCTTTATGTAGATAAATGTCGTAAATAGATTTGATGGCGAAGTAATCGTTTTATCTGTTTAGAGTTCTTACCTATCCGGTAGACAGACAGATTAGTTATTCTTTATCTAGTACTTAAACATTTTGTTGGCAAGAAATGTTCCCATCAAGTTTTAAGAGGTTGATACCTAGATAACTAAAACATCGGGTGAGACCGTTAGTTACAGTTTTTGAAGGTGTTGAAATATTTGTCTCCGTATCCGTATCTAATACTTAGTATTTAAGTGTCTATGTAGTTTGCAATCCGGATATTCGACGTACCCGGATAATTGTCAGTTTGTTTAATCCGGATATCCTTTTGTTTTTACATCCGGATACATAAGGTAGACTAGCTGGTACATACATACAGTTGTGTGTTTATTAATGCAAAGTGAGCAGTAAATAGCTTTTAGATAACGGTGTGATCAACATCGTGTTGTGGTTAACTTAGAAATCGAGACTTTTTTAATTTTTGATGGTACTTTGCTAAAATTCATATTGTGTTGACGAGTTGTACATTTGTTTGTTGTACAGTTAAAGTTACACAAAATAGTTTGAGAAATGTGTGGTGCGAGTCGGAGAAAATTGTAAATTTGCGTTAAGTCTGAAGTTTGATCATTCGTCCATAGAATGTAGTGAGGTCGTAATCTACTATGAAATGCTTCCTAGTAGTCTGGTTGAACATATTCACAGTGCTTTAATACCTGGTTTTCTTATCTTTGATGTTTATACAATGGAAGCAATACAACTAAAAGGTGTTATTGAGTAATGTTTTGCCATTTCCGTTTCGAAATGTGAAAGACAGTTCTTTCGTGTCAAATGTTGTTGAGTTTGACAATTGCTTCTTTGTAAAGAAAAGTATTGAAGTACCTACAAATGTAAAATATTCGAAATGTTGACAAGATTTTTAATGTTTTGCAGGTTAGACCGAGCGAGAGTTGTGTCGAAGATTTTACCGACTTCTTTGTGTCAACAATAGTAAATAGATGCGACAGTTGGTTTGTCGAATACTTTCGTTGCGAATACGTTTGTACGTGTGGTACATTGATTTTTATTTTTGGATTTATTTAAATGAACGCAAAGTTTGAGTGTAGTCAAATACTTACGAGCCAGTGCTTGTTATTTTGACGCTCTGTTACTAGCGGACTAGTAAACTATTCTGGTATGATGAAATTAATGAGAATAATAAATGAATCTAATTTTTATTACAATTTTGTACAGGTTTTCAATGGAGATGTAAGATGTAAAGTTTTGGACGTGGCAAAAAGAGGTACACAATGGTAATTGGCTTTACTGTCTTTGCGACTGAGCAATGGTTGCTTAGTGCGGAGACTGGTCATTCACTTGTACTGTGTGTGTCATGTGTTCGAATGTAAGTACATCATGTTACATCGTATAGGTTGAAAACTACTTGAAACTATGAATACGATTCTAATGTACTGGGTTGAGTCCCTTCTTATTGTGTTGTTGGGCATTTCTGTAATAAAGTTTTCAGGTAGACCTGTCGTAACATGCTAACTAGGTGCCTCTGTTTTGTGGATGTTGTTGACAAGCTAACTAGGTGCCTCTGTCTTGTGGATGTTGTTGACAAGCTAACTAGGTGCCTCTGTCTTGTGGATGTTGACAAGCTAACTAGGCGCCTCTGTCTTGTGGATTCTGTATGACATGCTAACAAGGCGCCTCTGTCCCACGTTGGACGTGTACTGTCGTTGTACGTTAACTGGTTTTACAATCGCATTCTGTCTTCAACTGTCTGTAAGGATTTAAGGGTGATCCGTAAGATTTTGTAAAAGCGAGTGTAGATTTTGAGTACAATTCCATCTCATGAGAGACTTGAGCGTTGAATGCTGAATCAAAACGTAAAAGTAGACTCAAACATAGATTTTGGGCACTTTCTTGATGAAAACCCGTGAAAAATTTGTGTTTGTATGGGTTTTGATTTAAACATTTAACTTCGGAGCATACAAACCTAAACGTGAACTAAATCAAAACGTAAAGTAGACTCGAACATGGGTTTTGGACACGTTTTCTTGATGAAAGAGTGTAAGAAACTGTATGTTCGTATGGGTTTTGATTTAGAATTAACTTCAAAGCGCGACATGCTAACACGGTGCCTCTGTCTGTTGTCAAAAAGATATGCAGGTTGTCTGTATATCTTGGTTAGGATAATGGAATAGTCCTAACTGTGTGTTTTCTGTTTCAGTTGCGGAATATCCTGTTGGTTCATCCCAGTTTGTTCCAGGCACCCTTGATGAAAGGTGCCTCAGTCGACCGCGTGATTGAGCCATCCCTGCAGTTCGTGGCTGCAGTTTGTGCCTGCAGTTCGTGCCTGCTGCCTTCAGCTGGAGCAGTAGTAGATTAAGTCTGGTAGAGGCTACCAGATCAGCAGTATGGCCGAATTAACAAAAATAACCTCGGTTGACTTTTTAAAACCGAAAAGAGTATAAATAGACAGCTGTCGGTAGGCTTGCGCTCATTCTGTTGCTAGAAGCCGAGGTGGAAACACCTCTCTAGTGCTAGTCGGTCATTCGGTTGCTAGACGTCAAGGCGGAAACACCTCCCTAGTGCTCTTCGATCATTCTGCTGCGAGTCGTCGAGGTGGTAACACCTCTCCGGTATTGTCTAATTAGTAAAAATAGGCTGTTGCTATGCCCAAATGGGTTTAGAGTTGTTAATCCTGACATTTATGGTTTTTGTTATAATTAATTTCTTAATGAGATGATCAATTTGTGACTGTTATCTATAACACAAGTATTTTTATACTTATATGAGAACATCCACATTGTCATAACTTTAAGTATTTTTGGTTACAGAAATAAACATTTTTCATCTATTTTTTTTATGGTAATTTGATAGAAACCGCTTAATGTACATATTACGAATTTTAGTACCCAACTATCCGCTAGAGGCGCTGTACAAATCTTCATACATTTTTTTAACTACAGACGCTAGCGAGTATAGTACCTACCTAGGTATATATAGTATAGTAAAAACTCATGGTAGAGCTACTGTTATACACGTTACATTACAGACAAAACTTTTACTACTAACAAATTGTGATGTTTGAATTCATATTTAAGTGTATATTAAAACAATACAGATGTGAAAGGTATAGTTGGATCATTATAACAATAAAGTAAGCTTTAGTTCGCATAAAATGGTTTTGCAATATACTACTTACTTATATAATGCTCAAAAAGCTTAGACAATGACTTATATTTTATTTTTTCTAGTCTGGGTGTTCTGGGTATTTTATATGTATAATAAAAAATATCTATCTATGTAATGTATTGTATTAAGTATGTCAGTCTTCTCGTAACCATAACACAAGCTCTGCTTAGCTTGGGGCTAGATGATGTTGTGTGATTGTCCAGCATTGTTATTTATTATTTATTTTATTCATAAAAGTTTGTTACACTTTATCTGTATAAATTGAAATTTGTCATAGTAAATAGGTACTATTCTACTAGACAAGCATGTGTGTAAAAAATGTAATCCGCCATTTTGTCGTGGCGGCCATCTTGGATTTGAAATTTTGTAATTTTTTGTTTTTGTAATTTAAAAAGCAGGTAACAACCAATCTTAGACAAAACAGTGAGATAGTTAAACGTCCGAGCAAGAAATCTGATAACGGGTTATAAAATTGACAGGTTTCTAGACTTTTAAAGAATAACAAAATAAAACTATATCAAAGGCACTCACAGACTTTATTTTGCAGCCTATAAAACTAGAAGCTAAAAACCTTTGGCAAATAAAAATGGTGGGTCGCACCACTCCGAATGAAAAGCGAAGTTTTCGCAAACAGAAAAAAATACCATTAATGTTTCAACAAAACGTAACGTTACTTGTACTACGGATGTTATGAAAATACTGGAAATATTTTTGTTACTTTTGTAATTAAAAAAAACATAAAATAAGTTAATGGAACAGGCATCCTAGCTCAGATGGTAGCTCTGTTTATCATGCTGTGGGTTTTGGGTTTGATTTCTATGTGAACATTTCTGTCTCTGGATGTTACTATGTATTCTGTGTATGTATTAAAATTAATATTGCATAAGTATTTTCTCGAAAATCAGGTATTTTTTTCCATACAAAAATATCTTATTTCTATAGAGCTTTGCTTAATTAAGGGGGAATAATGGGACTTAATCAATCTTACTCTTTGAAAATTAAATTAAATTAAACGTGGATCAAATCTAATAGTTCTGAAAATAAGTAAAGTTCCGATAAGTAAAGTATCCCATAACTTATATTCCTAAAGTATTATTTAGGATCAAACTAAGTTGTAAAATTTCAGTTTTATTTGATCTTAGTGCAGTTAAATAACGTATATTTTTGTTTACCTGGAAGAAATCGCTATCAGCGATAAGCCCATTCTACTAAATTAAATTAGTTATAAGATTTTTGTATGTTCCGTTGTGCAATAAAGTGTTTTTTAATCTTAAATATTATTTTATTATAACATTCACGCAAACCTACATATCACATTATATATAAATAGTGATAATATGGGCACGTGATGAGAATACCTTTCACACGGTTCATACTATATTCTGGGGAAGAACAGAGAATTTGCAAGAACATGAACCGTGTGCCTTTTATCGTGCACACGGCGATGAATAAACGGTACACTGTTTCACTTTATTACTAACTTCACTAACAACATCCCGATTAACATGGCTAAAATAATGGCCTATGTCATATGCCGTTATTTTAGCCTTGTCATAGGCCCTATGACATAATGATACCCATTAAATATCTACATATAAAAAATCAGTATTTAATTGAAATTCTTTTGAGAAGGACTATACAAAATAACGGTTGGAACCAAGTCGTAGTTTCTTGCCCGTTTTTCTAGGCTCTGGTCGCGTGGAACTAGCACATAGAATCATCTTGTATTTTAGACGGTTTTAAATGATATTTGTGATTTTAAAGAATTAAGATATAATCAAAATCAAATAAATTTTGATTATATTTTTCAATTTTAAGAATAAGTATTCAAATATTCGATTGATTTATCAATATATATCCTTTAAGCTTATCTTATCTCTCCGATCTTTTATTTATGGAAAGGATGTCTTGTAATAAGTAAAAATGAATCGATAGTTCATTAAAAATCTACAATTTTCAAAAACTCAATCGTAAATTTCATTGTTCGTGAACATAGCAGACGTTTACATGTGAAATGTATTTTCAGGAAATGCACTAAAATATTTCCAGGAATAGCTGCATTTTCAAAAATTGATAAATGTACACGATTTATAACTTTATAAAAGGATCTTGGATTCTTGAGATTTGCTTTGCTGAGATGTTTTTCGATTCTTGTTGAGATAAATGTGTTTTTGGATTGATTGGTATAAACATGTATAAACTTTTAACCATAATTTGTCAAATACGTCAAACTTTAATTGCATTTCTAAACTAATATTATAAAGAGGAAAGATTTGATTGTTTGTTTGTTTGCATCGAATGGGCTCCGAAACTACTGAACCGATTTCAAAAATTCTTTCACCGTTGTGAAGCTGCACTATCTGCGCTGAACATAGGCTATATTTTATTTTCAAAAAAATTAGGGAGCAAAAAATACCTAAGAAATTCCTTACCCGCTACCCGTGCGAAGCCGGGGCGTACTACTAGTATTCAATAAAATCACAAGGATCACTTTGAAATGTACTTACTAGATGATTCTAAGCGCCAGTTCGTCGCGACCAGAGTCTAGAAGAACTGGCAAAAAACTAGACCGATTCTAGCGATTTTTTTATATACGTCAAATAAATATAGATAGTAATATAATTATTCAAGTAAAAATAGGCAGAGACCGCTTAACATCCGGTGGGTCATCATTTTGTTCCATCATTCTTATAACAAACTTGATAATTCGTCTGGGATTCGAAAAAAAAAGATCCTGTTTTCATACTTAAAGAGTAACACTTCCTTTCGCATAATAACTCAAAAGTAAAACTTATACAGCAACAACTGACAAAAATGGGCTATAATAATATTACTTATCTCTAAACATTTTCATAAGTATAGAGTTAAATATAGCGAACACTCTAAAATAGACCATATTACTTTAAAATAATGTTGAATATTGCCTGTCAAAAGTAACATTACGTGTCATTTTGGTGAAAGTTGCATACGATTGCGTTACGTAGGTACATACTGTAATGTATTCTGTGGTGCGGTTTGTGACGTAATATATGAAGACTGGAACGTAAAAGTTGTAAAACTATTGTCATGGCTTCAAGTTGAATGTATGAAATTAATATTTACAATAATCTCCTTATTTTTTTCATATCATAATTTTAAATTGTTGTCTATTACAGTTTACTACTTTGACAGGCGCTCAGTTAGTTAGATTCAAGATTTGATCAGAAATCTGTAGTAAGTATTCTTTAAAACATAAATGTAGGTACATAGTAATATATAAAATACACAAGTAGCTCTACCATGAGTTTTTACTATACTATATTTACTACACTCGCTAGCGTCTGTAGTTAAAAATATGTATGAAGATTTGTACAGCGCCTCTAGCGGATAGTTGGGTACTAAAATTCGTCATACTAATATTGACGTAACTACTGTAGTAAAGTCAGGCGATTTTACTGTGACATCTCATGGTAGAGCCACAGAAACAGTTGAGCTATCTACAGTACCTCTACCATGAGTTGTCACAGTAAAATCGCCTGACTTTACTACGGTAGTTACGTAAATACATAATATTATATACGTATGACGAATTTTAGTACCCAACTATCCGCTAGAGGCGCTGTACACATCTTTATACATTTTTTTAACTACAGACGCTAGCGAGTATAGTACCTAAATATAGTATAGTAAAAACTCATGGTGGAGCTACAGACCATTTTATATAATTCTTGATACGGACGTCCATTTTTTGGTAAAATTTTACTTGTTTACTCAAAAACTATTTTTATTCAAATATCCACGCGTAGCCACTGCGGTGGTCGACCAATAATAGTCGAACTATGTTATGTTTATATTCGTATAGAACTATCCATAGTTCTGTTTATAACTCTAGTTACCGGGATGGCCGAACAGTTAAAAATAAAGTAAACTATTTAACCAACGGATTTGTTAACTACTTTGACGACCGATGTAGCGCGGTGGGCGATGGTCCGCCTGCGACGCGGAAGGATGCGGGTTCGATTCCCGCCTTGGGATAAATGTTTGTACAATCTGCAAATATTTATTCCGGGTGTTCTGGGTATTTTATATGTATAATAAAAATATCTATCTATGTAATGTATTGTAGTAAGTATGTCAGTCTTCTAGTACCCATATCGCTCTGCTTAGCTTGGGGCTAGATCATGTTGTGTGGATTGTCCAGCATTATTTATTATTATTACCTAAAATAATAAGGAAAACGTAGGTTGAACAGAGGCGGTAATTCTAGTGTTATTTTTAGTCCACCTTCGTTCAACTTTACTGATAAAATCATAATCAGCACTAATCATAAAATCATTTGCAAACAACATCAACCGGATGCTGTAATCTCAGAGCCTTAAGTACCTGGCTAGTGCGCATACCTAACCAGTACTAGGTACAGTCAACGGCAAAAGAGATGTCTAGTACAGATATATATTTTTCATATAGTCACGGACCTTTCCACACATCACACTCTAGTCCCAAACTAAGCAAAGCTTGTACTATGGGAACTAGACTGCTGATATACTTATTATTATTTTTTTTGTCAATATACTACAATACAGTATTTACAAAATGTACATTGTCATATAAAATACATAAGAAACAGTTGAGCTATTTACAAACCGTTGTAAACAATCTATAGATAGTTTAGTTTTTGTAAATAAAATACATACATAGAATACATAGTACCCAGACGAGAACAAATATTTACGCGATCACAAATCACGTTTACACTGACAACTTCGGAACCCACATGAATTCCGGTCGCTAACTGTACCTCCCAGTATGCCTTGTCATACGATCACGCCATCTGCATGACGCGCTAATCCATTGAGACCCAACTGGTCCTCCCACTTGACTGTACCAGGTCACAGTCTTTTGAATACAGTAGAATAACTACATGTATAGCAGGAATCATAGAAGTTTTAAAAGTAAGTACATATATATAGTTCTTGTAGATTATACAGGGTCTCGGTAAAAACAGAAATTGGTCAGCAATAGCTTAATTAGGGTGCACCACTTATTTACCTATGGGACTACGTTTAGCAGTGGACTGTTATAGGTGATGATGATGATGATTTATTTACCAATTAAATGCCAAATCATAATCACTAGTATACAATAAGAATACTTCAAATGTGAGAAGGCAACATAGGAGTAGAATAAACAGACAAGCTTTGCTTAGTTTGGGACTAGAGATGTATGAAATGTCCATGAATAATACTTATGTATTTAAAAAAATATACAACTCAAAACTACGTAGTTTTATCGTGGGAACACACATACATAGATCCACGTGCGACGGTAGCCGGTTTCCGTTTCCGCAGACGCACCCAATCTGAATACTAAGTCGCTTCATCTCCGGCTGAACCCTCATTCATTCCGAGTGCTGAACCCTCGATCAGAGACTACGTTCATTTGAATGTAACACCTGTGTCGGCTCTTCATCTATCGGTCATCCGTTTCCGGTTAGCACTGATATGTAAGTGATCGATTAATCAGTCAGGTGGAAATGTGATAAGACTGAAAGCTTATCTATCATGGTAGTCGGAAATGTGACAAGATATTGTAGGGATCATGGTATATCAGATTTCTTAAGCTAATGGCTAAGGAATGATGACATTTATGATAAAATAATGAATTGAAAAAAAAGTCTCATTTGTCATGTTTCCATAATAAAATCTTTTGTGCTAAAAGTTTCGCTAGTAGGTAATTTAATTTTTGACAACGGTTGGGCCATTCAGCCTGATCAACGCTTGAAGGATTCCTGAAGTCATACCAGTGGACAATTCAATGCTTCGTAGAAGTAGAATCATAGACGTATATCGTAATCCAACTGCTTATAATAATTGTCGGTCTATCTTATAAATTGCATCATTTTAGAAAGATTTCGCCATTTATGTTATCAAGTCTAGATTCTATAACCATCACGCTATATATCTTATTCACATATTATTTATAGTATTGCTGCCTTAGATCAATTGATTGATATAGCTACTTGTGCGGCCAATTCATTACACTTGTAAAATTATACAAGCGTAGGGGTGTCCACTTAAAAAATACATCGATGTTTTTTTCGATGCAATACATCGCGACTATGTATCGATATTTTTCGATACATCGGTTAGAAACATCGATGTTTTCTCAAAATCGAGTACTTTTTCTAACATTGCATCACAAGCTGTAGTCGGCCTTCTGAACACATTTTTTATCCTATTTTATGTTGTTATGTAAGTATGCACATCTATGACACAAGTAAAAACATTTATCGTTTTTGTTTCACAATAAATCTGACGCAGAACCAAAACAAACGAAGTTTTTTTTTAAATTCTCTCTGGCGCAGTATTGCCCATGTCAATTTCCAAATTAGCCAACTAGTGCCAGTAAAAGAAAAAAAGATTCAAGTTTTAATTTTATTAAATCAGAGCTACTGAACAGTAATAGATGTACAATGATCAGCTGGTTACCATTTCAATGGTCGAGTCGATGTCAATCGACTCGAGTCGATGTTTTATGAGAAAACATCGATGCATCGAGTAAATCAATACCTTTTCAAAGCATCGAATCGTTTCGATGCATCGAACTATAAACATCGAGTGAATTCGATACATCGATGTATATCGAATATCCCTATACAAGCGTACTTATCGTACATCTTTCACACGCGAACCATTGCCAACAACGTGGGTGGTAGAATTAGACGTTTCATACTAATTGGTAGATTTTACATCAAACTTATTTGATTGTTGTGTGAATTTGATTGTACGTCTTCGTATATTCATCTTTAAAAATAACTACACTTCGATTTTTCTGTGTTTAGATATATTTATTATAACCTTTATAAGTAGTTTAAAAAATCAAACACAATTTATTAGGCAAGTGTAGAGTAGGACGCCCTCCGACGAGATGGAGCGACGATCTGCGGAGTGTAGTGAAGAGCCAAAGACCGGGCTCAGTGGCGCGTCTTGGGATAGACCTACGTCCAGCAGTGGACTAATAAAGGTTGATGGTGATGAGTATTTATATAAGTAACTATGGAAACTTAATATAAAACAAAATATAAATAATAAACAAAGATTCATGATAAATAGTTTTATTATTAAGGACCTCTCATCGAGTAGGTAAAGTGTTTGAACATTATCTCTGTTTACTATTTTATAATTTATCAAGTCTTTAAAGCTAAGCCAGCAATTAATACAGTTGAACTGGACATTTTTAAAGTTATAAGACCTTGGGGTATTATCTGAGTTTGCAAAGTACTTAATTACAGTTTTCAAAGTCTTCAGAAGCAGCTGTAGTTAGACCGGGAGTTTTAAAATGCCTTTATTTTTCCTATTTAGCAAATTGACAGGCTTCCCAGCTTGGTAGCTCTGGCTTCCGTTCTGTGGGTAGTGGGGTCGATTTCCACCAACAAATGTTTGAACACTGATGTTATTTCGGTCAAAGTGTGTGTATGTATTCTATGTAAGTATGTATTTACAAAAAAATATTCAGTATCTCGTTTCTACAGGTCAAGCTTTGCTTAGTTTGGGACTAGAGTGTGATGTGTGAAATGTCCGTAAATATTTATTTATTAAACAAGGACGTCACATAGACGCGTTATTTTTTCTTTAACTAAAACAGTGTTTTCAGAATAGAACCCATAAGTCTGTATCTATAGTTACATTAATAAATAACAAAAAGATGTTATACAAATTATTGAAGTCGTTTCTTAGTTAGTATAAAATAAGCCCACTGTAACTAATACTCTCAATTTTTTGAAAAACTAGCTCAAAACGTCCAAAATGGCTTTACAACACGAATATAACAATAATAATACAATAACTTCTCGGCTATAACAATAACTGGAAGACCCTAGTTGAAAGGGTCCCTGGACCCGTATTAGACGAACAAATTAGCAGGTACACAAACATCAAAAGATACAGAACACAGCATAACGACATATCCATGGTAACTTCCTAATTATTTAGAAGACAATGCCCCAACTTTAGCTGAAATTTAAACGTGAAAGGGATTTTACACAGCCGATATCGGTAAGTATACGATACGACCACTGGCTCAAAGACCACTGTTCGATTTCTTTTTCGTCAGGGTTTTTAAATATTATTTTAAATTTGATATATTTTTATTATGACGGACTTGTACCGCGCTTTGAATTACCAACGGCTGCTTCGCTGAGCCGTGGCACCTTGAATTGATGCGAACAACTGCCTTTATCCGTAGTGCTAGTTGCCAATCCCATGATGGAAGGAGAGGGGGGAGACCTTTGCCCAGAAGTGGGACAGTGTGGGTTGATTAAAAAAAAAATATATTTTTATTATAATAACATCATGGACATTTGACACATCACGCTCTAGTTCTAAACTAAGCAAATCTTGTACGAGTACTTTGGATAAAAAATTGCTGATAGAATACTTTTTTGTTAATACATAGGTACATAGAATACATAGTAACTCCTAGAACAGAACAAATATCAACATCGATGCTAACGTGTGAGATAAAGTGAACAATAAACTAAACTTATTTTTTTTCATAATTAATTTAGTAATTAAGAATATTATCAATGGTTTCTAAAAATTTTTTTTGCTGACCATATCCATTATATGGTATTAATATTCATCCAAGATATGTGAGATGGGTTTTGTGCTATATCACAAAATGTATCCTTCCGATATCGTGTGAATGTCGTATCGGTAGTACAAAACAGCTTATATCGATCGGTTTTTCAACTTAACGCTAATTCCCCCGAGCACAGTGACTGAAAAACAAATTATGCAAATCTAAATATCTTCTATGAATAAAATATAAACGGTTCCTTTCAAATATTTCTGAAAATACGAAGTTAAATATTTCTATTTGCTGAATAAACAGCTGTTTTAAAAATAGTTTAGCAAATATTTTTCTGTAAATAAAAACAATAAGAATATAGGGTATTTTCTTCACACTTTCATAAATAAATAAATATTTACGGACATTTCACACATCATACTCTAGTCCCAAACTAAGCAAAGCTCGTTATATTTTAATTAGATTGATGATAGAATATTTTTACTTAGGTATACATTTTGTAAATATATACATTTATTTATATGAACTAAAACGGTTATGACAACCAATTACATTACATTAATACTACATAACATACATAGGAACGTAACGTAAGTTATTAGCTTAGCCGTGGACTTGTTACCTTTGGTTTCAAAGGCAGGGTTGCCAGAGGTCCGAAAAACATGTAGTCCAGTCAAATTACGAAATAAATAAACATGAGCGAATACAGTTTGGGGACTTTGAGGATCGATAGGGCGGTGTATTTTGAGCATAAATTCCAATTTGAGGGGTTGTACTGAGGTCAGCTCAAGGTCATTTCGATGGAAACGCGTTTCATTCGATATCTCGAGAATGGTTAGAGTAAGGCGAAAAATTATTGAGACCTTTTCTTTTCCAAACAAAATTTACAAACTTTTTTATTTGAAACTTTTTTTTATAACATTAATATTTTTCAACTTATTACTCCCGCAAGGCAAAAATTTTACTTTTTTTCCATTTTTCGTCGTTTTCTCCCCAACCATTCAATTTTATTAAATTTTACCGATCATCAAAGTGTAGATCTTTTAATTATGAACAGTTTTGTCCTTAAACTTTTTTCCGTAGTGCCAATACCTTCGGAGTTATATATTACTTTACCGAGCGAAATCCGCGCCACTGTCGCAATATAAAAAGGTCAATCGATTAAACTATTTAAAAATTAAGTATTTAATTTGGGTAAATTTTTGGGTTAATTTGGGTAAGAAGTAAATTAACAATTAAAACTGTTTTACACATTTATTGATAGAAAAATAATTTATAAAAATAATAATATATCGGTAAAGTAATAAATAACTCCGAAGGTATTGGCACTACGGAAAAAAGTTTAAGGACAAAACTGTTCATAATTAAAAGATCTACACTTTGATGATCGGTAAAGTTTAATAAAATTGAATGGTTGGGGAGAAAACGACGAAAAATGGAAAAAAAGTAAAATTTTTGCCTTGCGGGAGTAATAAGTTGAAAAATATTAATGTTATAAAAAAAAGTTTCAAATAAAAAAGTTTGTAAATTTTGTTTGCAAAAGAAAAGGTCTCAACAATTTTTCGCCTAACACCAACCATTCTCGAGATATCGAATGAAACGCGTTTCCATCGAAATTACCTTGAGCTGACCTCAGTACAACCCCTCAAATTGGAATGTATGCTCAGAATACACCCCCCTATCGATCCTCAAAGTCCCCAAACTGTGTTCGCTCATGTTAATTTAACTCGTTTTTAGCCATAATTTGACTGGACTAATGTGACAATCGCAAACGTATCGAAACAGTGTCATAACGAGTGACATTACTCGTTGACGCTCGGGTCGGGGGTATAAAGCAGTTCTATGTGTGCAACAATTATTTAATTGATTTAAACAGATTTCAGCTTTGTGTAGGCTAAATTTAGACCTATTATTGCTTGTATTGTGTGATGCGTGGCTCTTTGTCCTCATTGTTGTGTTGGATGGCTCTGGGTTCTCGACGAGCACCAATATCCTCTGTAGGTTAAACACAGAAGAACTTATATTTATAACACAAACACTTGCTCTGGGTGAGAATCGAAACGACCCAAAGCATGGAAGGCAGAGCTACTACCAACTGAGCTGTGACGCCTGTCAAACATATCATCGGGGATAGTGAAAATCCGCGAAACTAGGATTAGATAATTCCGCGTATCTGAGAAATGTAGCCAATTAAACTTTTCGCGGACAAATCTTGCAAAATGATAGGCTGCCACCGCCTTGACAAGAGTTCATTTCGACCAATCGGAAGCCAGGAATCGCCCAGAAAAAATAAGCTTAAAATCATTGAATTAATAAATTTATTTATTGGGAATCCAACAGCGATTATACTTTAAAAAGTTATTAAGATGATTCCTTTCTCATACAAAAAGCAATCGGATTTATATCAGATCGGTTGTAGCCTTCCTCTGTAAAACTGGATCTGTTGCAGATACCTACGCGTCTTTTACTTAAGGTAGATTCGCGGATTTGCACTATCCATAGTCTAGTATAATAGTCTAGTCATGATAATATAGTCTAGTATAAGTCAAATACCCTTTAACAATTGAACCCCTATAACGCGACATTTACAAGTTATGTCGTAATTGCTCAAGTAGGTTAGTGCGTTTCCTGTCCGTTGAAGTAATTACTCTGACATTTAGCAGAAAGGTGTTTGAGGGAGGCATGCGATGGAAAGGTCGCATAGCATATTAATTTTGTTAAGTCAGTAGCGAATTTTAAGAATTTTAAGAGTTGTTATTCAATTACTTATTAGTCCGCAATAAAGAATTCAAAGTCAAAGTCAAAACTACTTTATTCAGTAAAATCACAAGGATCATTTAGAATCATCTTACATACTAGGTGATTCTAGGTGCCAGTTCCACGCGACCAGAGCCTAGAAGAACGGGCAAGAAACTCATTAATTAGTTAGTTTTGATAATTATAAAGGAAATATTATTAACACGTCGTATTTTTTTTTAAAGTAAGTAACTAATATTTTCCCTATAATTATCAAAACTGACTAATTAATTGATTATGCGTAAGTAGTATTAAAACTGAGTATTCCAATAAAAAAAGTTTATCAAAAGTTATGTCAAATTATGTCATGGACCCATCCAAGACCAGCATAATTAGACACGTTAAGGTATGACCACATGTATGACGGCAGAGGCCTTGGGCCTTAGAATAGCCTATTGTAATGGACGAATTCCGTGACTCAAAGTGGGCAGGTGTGGGTATTTTACAGTGATTTTCATTCATCAACTAGATAATTAGACTATACTTAGTCGTATATACATAGTCATACCTACTTAGGTGATTCTATGTAAACTCAGACTACGGACTCTGAAGGGTTACACGAATAATTGAGACAATCGTAAACGTATCGAAACAATGACTTATTTGAGATACACTGCGCGTCATCAACAGCTTTACTGTGGAACGTTGCAGCGGTAGCGCGCAGTGTGTCTTAAATACGTTACGCTTACGATTGTCACATTTATTCTTACTCAGTACCTCTACCATGAGTTGTCACAGTAAAATCGCCTGAGTTTACTACAGTAGTTACATAAATATTAGTATTACGAATTTTAGTATCCAACTATCCGCTAGAGGCGCTGTACAAACCTACATACATTTTTTTAACTACAGACGCTAGCGAGTATAGTATAATAGTATAGTAAAAACTAATGGTAGAGCTACTGTACCTCTACCATGAGTTGTCACAGTAAAATTGCCTGACTTTACTACAGTAGTTACGTCAATATTAGTATTACGAATTTTAGTACCCAACTATCCGCTAGAGGCGCTGTACAAATCTTCATACATTTTTTAGCTACAGACGCTAGCGAGTATAGATTGTAAAAACTCATGGTAGAGGTACAGGCCTCAGCTGACCGCCAAAGTGTCGAGAAGCCACCATGGCCGAGTCAAGTGGTTGTTGCCATGAATATCAATCGCCATTTCAATCAACTACGTCTGATATAATTCCGAGTAGGATTGTTCCGAGAATTTACAAACTATTTATGATCTGTGGTGGACCTAGCATTCCAAGACGGACGTCAATCTGTTAAGTTATGTGTCTGTCAACCGTAACTTTGCGGAAATACGGGTACTTAAGTGCAAAAGTACCTATTAAGCAAAAATTACATAAAAATATAAAAAAAAAGATACGTACCTACATAAATATACATAATAAAGACATAAAAATACAGTTAAATTGAAAACCTACTATTCTTAAGCCGGTGATACTATCATTTTTCTGAAAGATTTAATAAAAATTTTTAGGAATAATATTATTGTGTTGCCAACATGTTATAATTTGGACATATCTATCTATCAGTTTACTTAGCATTATTATAATAATAGAATGGTATGCACTATGCTGTACCCCAAGTACGATCGCGTCTCAACGATCCGTGTGTGCACAAACTCGTACTTGGGGTACTGATGTTGGTTCTCTTTACTGTGACAATAATAAGTTTCATTTAAATTCGTATAACACCCATTATCACACACACTACAGTGCAAACAACACAAAGATTAAATATTATTGTACTGACAAGGACAGAGCATGTAATTTAGATTCCTATGTGTAATAGATACCTACTAATAAGGAAGTATTTACTTTGATAACGCGAGATACTTAACAAGCGATAGACATAAGACGACGACAAAATGCATTTTCGTTCAAATTCATTTCAATTTGTTTGTCACAAGTCTACTAAAATAATGAAATAAGTACTAGTAGGTAATAAGTAATATGCAAGTCGGAACCTTTTTGCTGTAGCAATTAAAACACACACATTTATATTTTTTTCATATATCCTAACCTATTCACGCTTCTTCTTCTTCTTCGAGTCGTTGATAAACCATTTTAAGAAAATCACCAAGATTAGACCACCCCTGACTCCTGACCAATACCTAGTGCGTCAATAACCTATTTACGTTAAAACGACGGATTGGATTTTAATGAAACTTTGCAAAGATAAGTATAGCATACTTACATCAGAATAGCACTTAAGCTATAATTTATAGAGATATTGTGCGAATTGATTATTATTGACGATAGTAGAAGGCGCGGGCCGGCTAGATGTTGTCATATTATGTATCTTAATATATATAATATATTATTTTGTTTCTGTATATCTCCATTTTATACTATTTTTTGTATGTAGCAAATAAATAAATGTCTATAATATACTTAGTTTTTTGTATTATTAAAAAAAAATGATCTGGCTTGTGTTTAAGATTTCTTATTTAAAAAAATATGATCTAGCTTGTGTTTAAGTTTTAAGGAAGTCTTTTTCACACTTTTTTGTATCAAAATTCGTTGCTTATCCACATAATATTAAGTTGGAGACATAACGGTCTATCTTATAAAAAGTTAGCGCAGACTTGAAGTATTGATTACCATACGTAATGATATAAAGTCAACGCTAACTTTTTATAAGATAGAGGTTTAAATATATTAGGCGCGTGGGCGCTGGCAAGTTAAGCTTGTAAAGAAGATCCTTTGTCGTCGTGTTTAGAATTTGTAGGAAATTTCTGGTTTTATGACTTGTAAAGTCATTTAACAGCGTAAAGTTTAGAACTTGGAGCCCATACTTACTAAAAACATTGTTTCAAATTTAAACGCTGCGTTGAAATTAGCCCTTCTGTACCTTTTTGTAAACCTGTTATGAAGTTTTGATGTTTTAGGTACAGTTTTAAGACCGCTTTTGGACGTTCTCCTTTCTGAGTAGCATACATTTTTTTTTAAATCGTTATGTATATTTTCAAGATCACTTTTAGATATTGTCCTTTAACATGTAACATAGAGATAAGATAAAAGTTTAAGGTTAAAGCGCTCAGTCAGGACGGTAGCAGACCAACAATAGATGGCGCTAGTTTAAAAAACTGCGGTTTTTCTTCTGATTTGTTAATGGTTTTTTGCGTTTAGTTATCAAAATTCACCTTTGCGAAATTTTATTAATAGATACCAACTAATCAATACACAAAACTATAATTTTAGTAAATAAAACGTGCAGGGGCTGTTGAAGAATTTCAAGCTTGCTATCTACTCAGATACACACACATGTATACAATATTTGTAACGCACTAGTATTTGATAATTTCAACGTCAAATTAAAAGAACGAATGGTGCGGTTGAAGATGCTATGGAATTCGATTTGTCGTAACCGAGTTCAATTCTTGCGGAGGCTTACTTATTTTTGTTTTTTGTTGAATCAATAGTTTTGGTTCCTGGCTCAAGAAAATTTATTTTTTAGTTTTACCTCTGCTTTGAACAATATCTACTGTCTTATAAAACCTACTTTATTTAAAAATGGTTTTTACTTATGTAGATACTATAAATAGAGAACCTCCATAGATTACCTTCTAATAAAACTGCTAACATGTTCCGAAATATTTTTAGTATTATTATGAAATAATTACCATAAAAATATGAAAAACTCATCAAATAAAACACATGAATATGTTTTGCCCAAATACGGGCTACGTTTATGTAATTTTTTGTGGCGTCGCTAAGATTCTTCAAGTGCAGCTATTAGCGCATTGTCTTGTCCAGAAGGTGATACATTGTTTGTGGGGCAGTCACATTATATTGCTAAATCGGAGTATCCCCATGAATCCAAGTCATACCTGCAGTGGCCCACTTGGCCCCGCTCTTGGCCCCCAAATCTGAGCTCCTGTAGAAAACAACATAAAACAAATTATGCGACAAGTACCTATAAAAGTCACTTAGGTGGTGTAGCCTAATGAGAAGGTTCTATGTGAAGGATGCGAAGTAGCGCGCACGCCTTGATCACCACGCACGCATGCTTCTTTGTTATCACAATGAGCACAATATAAAGAATTTCATCACAAAACAATTATGCAGAAAGCAGAAATGACAGACAGAGCAAACGTTGACAATTGTCAGTGATGTTGCCATACATTGGTATAATTTACCCATTTCGGTATGCATTTATTTGGAGATTTTTAATTTTGCTTGAGTTTTGACTAAAATTTTCAGTATCCGATACGACTAACTACGGGTATTTGTGTACATAGAAATAAATATTATTTTTATAGCAAAGTAAGTTCTTTTATTTTGATAACTTGATCATTACAGAACATTAAAAAACAAACTGTTTGACAAAGCAAAAAATTATGTTGGCAACACTTTTACAACCAAATATTTTGAACTAGCAGTTAGACGTGACTTGGAACGTGCTGCCTATTTCGACTCGGCAGCGAGTTCTTTTACTGTATTTCACGTAAAAAGTATTTTTCAAATTAAATTAATTTGTACTCAATACAGCCTATGTTACTCTTTTTAATAATGAAAGAATTATTAAAATAGATCATGTAATTTTGAGTTAGTTTTTTTACTATATAAGCAACTGACAAACAGACAAATCCTTTCTTTTCTAGAATATTAGTTTCTAGAACAGACCACAGAGTGGAAGTATGGCAACGTAACATTTTCAAGCAAAAAAGAGACAGCTATAATCTTGTTTCTTTTTCTACGGCTGGAGAGCTGACAACAAACTTAGAATTTTGGCATGATAGATAATTTCAAATTGTGAGTATTAGAGCGGATAGCGTAGAGCGGATAGCGGATAGCGTAGTATTAGATTTATATTAGGTAGGTACATACTCATCTCTCGGAAGATGGTTCATATATTTTACTACCGCTAGTTTTGTTTATACCTACTAAGTAGAAACACTTGATTGTGATTTTATAATTGTGTTGAAATATGTATTTGAATTGAAATGAGAAAATGTACTATTTTCAATAAATAAATATTCACGGACAATTCACACATCACACTCTAGTCCCAAACTAAGCAAAGCATATGGTAGTAAGCAAAGTATAGGTACCTACTATGGGAACGAAATCGCTGATAGAATACTTAGAACTAGAAGGCAGAGCTACTACCAACTGAGTTGTGACGCTACTGTAGCATTATTTATCGATGGAATTCAATGAAAGGAGAATGGGCAATTTTCTATGGAGCATGGGCCATTACTAAAAAACTCGTCCCTCAGGATTGCCACATAATATGTTTTATAGGGCTTTTACAGGCCTACATTTTACAATTTATATTTAAAAAATCGATATATTTTGAAAAACAGTTTTTTATTTAACCGTCGTATTACTCCGAATTCCGAAGGCCCACATAAATGCCTGTAGTTTTGTTCAAAAGGGCATGAAACGGGCTTCATTTGTTTTTCAGAATGTTTGAAAATCCAACCTGTCGGAATCGAGATATTTCCGAAAAACTTTATTTATTGTTTGCAATACTGTAGTATGTTTCAGGAATAACTCAATTTCCACAGGTTGGATTTTTAAACAATCTGAAAAACAATTAAAGCCTTTTTAAAGGCAATCACAGTTATTCTTGTGGGCCTTCAAACTCTAAGTAATATGATGTTAAATGAAAAACAATATCATCGGAATATCTCGATTTCCATGGGTCGGATTTTTTCCGTATATATACAGGGTGTAACAAATGAGGTGGACCAAAAGCAAAAGGGCGATAGGGGAGCTCAATGGCTATCCATATAACCCCCATGTATGTTCAGCGATATTCAGTCGTTCAAAAGTTATTCCCACTTTTATGTTTTTTTTTTTTATTAACATATTTTAGGTTAGATTTCCCAAGTATACCCAACCTATCAAGGTTACAACCGTAATTTTTTTACACCTTGTAGCTTAATAGTAGACCTTTCGTACTGCAATACCAGTTTGAGTCGTTATTTGATTGATTTCCAAATAAAAAATAATCTTTGCAGAAAAATCCGAAACCTGAACTTCCGCGAAAAACTTTAGGAGCAATTTAAAAAAAAAACTTGCTGAATATTTTTTTCCACAACCTATCTTAAAAACTTCCTCCATTTATGGAGAAGTTACCCTGAAAATTTCATAAGGCTAGTACAGAAGGATCATGTTAAAAAGTGAACTCATGTGTTGTAAAAGTGCTAAAATCGACGGTTCAATCGAGCAACACGATAGTCCGGGCAAGGCTCAGATTGTATGCCACCCCTTCTTATCAATTGCTCTTGGTATACTCTAGCAGCCTCTCGAACGTTTTCTTGAGCTACAACATGACAATAATACATTTCTGCATATCTACGAGGAGAATTTGGCATGATACACTAATCGCAAAGTTTGTAGTCCGTAAACGCGCAGTTTTCGTTAAAGTAAATTAACTCAAATTCAGACTCCTGAGTGGCCGCACTTTTCACAACCTGACTCCGTAATAAAGATTTAAAAACTAAAACCCGACTACGACTACGGACTGTACAAACTTTGCGATTAGTGTATCATGCCATTTTCATCTCGTAGATATGCAGAAATGTATTATTGTCATGTTGTAGCTCAAGAAAACGTTCGAGAGGCTGCTAGAATATACCAAGAGCAATTGATTAGAAGGGGTGGCATACATTCTAAGCCTTGCCCGGACCATCGTGTTGGTCGATTGAACCATCGATTTCAGCACTTTTACAACACATGAGTTCACTTTTTAACATGATCCTTCTGTACTAGCCTTATTAAATTTTCAGGGTAACTTCTCCATAAATGGATAAATGGAGGAAGTTTTTAAGATTGGTTGTGGAAAAAAATATTCAGCAAGTTTTTTTTTTTAAATTGCTCCTAAAGTTTTTCGTGGAAGTTCAGGTTTCGGATTCTTCTGCAAAGATTATTTTTTATTTGGAAATCAATCAAATAACTACTCAAACTGGTATTGCAGTACAAAAGGTCTACTATTAAGCTACAAGGTGTAAAAAAATTACGGTTGTAGCCTTGATAGTTTGGGTATACTTGGGAAATCTAACCTAAAATATGTTAATGAAAAAAAAAACTTAAAAGTGGGAATAACTTTTGAACGACTGAATATCGCTGAACATGAGAGAGAGAGAGAGAGAGAATACATTTATTTGGCACACAAACACAAACACAGGCAACACAATAGAAAATACAATAAAAACAAACAAAACATAAACGTAAGGTACCTACAATAAAGAGAAAGAAGAACATTCATCAAAACACACAAATAAGAGAAGTCAACGAAACAGTGTGGGTGTTGATCAGTGTCTGTTGTTTTGAGCCAAAAAGGTCCAGCCTCAGCTTAATGCAGCTTTGCCAGAAGCAAAGCGGCGCTGGTTTTCAGTCTGAACCTGATCGTGGGTGACATCACAGCAGCCGCTGCCAAGTTTAAGAAAAATAATATTTTTTACTAATATTATGAAAGAGTAAGGTTAGGTGATCAAAATCTAAGAGGAGGTAAAAGAGGAAAGGTAATAGATAAATAAATAAATAATAATAATAATAGTGTCGATGTAGTCAGTGGTAATTGTAGAAATGTCATATTATGTACATAAATATTATATACTTTTTGTATCTAGTCTGTGCCATTTCTTTTACAAAGACATGACATGACAGTTGTCCTCGCGCACCATATAACAAAGTCTTTATATTCTAACATACATGGGGGTTATATGGATAGCCATTGAGCTCCCCTATCGCCCTTTTGCTTTTGGTCTACCTCATTTGTTACACCCTGTATAGTAAAATATTGGTAGTCCGGTCAATTTAGACAATTGAAATAAAGAAAATTCCGACAGAGCCAAATCTTCGTAAAGACCTTAGGTTTACCACAAGGAATAAAGTCCCCATCAGTCCCTGGAGTCTTTCTTAGAGAGAATTTTCTTTATTTCAATTGTATGATTCTTACAAGCGCAATATCTGGGAAATAGTGGGTCTTAGAAAAAAAAATATTGGGGTTATTTTTATAGAAAATTTTAAGATCTACAACTTTGCTTTTAGGTACTTTTTCGATAAAACTTACCGGTTTCAAGAAAAATCCAAAAAACCTAAAATTTTGACGTTGGGCCCCGAATAAGTCCCTAAGCCCACATGGGACTGATGGGGACTTTTGACACTTTATTCCTTGTGGTAAACCTAAGGTCTCTACGAAGATTTGGCTCTGTCGGAATTTTCTTTATTTGATCACAATTTTTATGTCTCAAAGTGCCCATTCTCCTTTGATTGAAATCTGTCGTTTCGCAAATCTATACGCGCCTTTAGGTAGGTATCTATTTTCTTACGTCGTTTATTCATTATGACAACGTTTCAATGGAGCGCGAACTGAGTATTTGTGTTTTTTTATGCTGATATACCTAGATGTTTTACCTAGATTCATCCCTATATGAGTACCTACTTTATTATAATCAAAACATGATTTCCAAGAAACTATTTCTTTTTCTTTCTTTGGATTTGTTATGGTTGATTGTCAGTCAGTGTCAGATTCTGTCAGTGTCAGATTCTGTCAGTGTCTCGAACCACAAAGTATCATATCCTTCAGTCAAACTGAATGAATGAGACACACCCACAGACTAGTAATACACAAATCTAGTTCTTCAACATACGTACCATACCGAATGGTGGCAGCACTTTCATATACACGGCTACACGGGTCGCCATCACGCACACATAAGCATTTTACGTTAAATTTTAGGAAAAGAAACAAATAAATTTATGCGTTTTCTGAATAAAAGCGTATGAATTTATTAGATAGATGTTTATAAATATCTCTAATGAGTATACTAAGCATATATTTCACCCCTTTCACTTATTAGTTGTCTTGTAAAATCTTATTGCTTTTTGTATGAGAAAGGAACCACCTTAATTACTATTCTTAAAAAGTTTATGATGAAATGATTAATTAATAAGAATTATTTTATAAAACTACCTACACCACAATAAATAAAAATGATTAAAACATAATGTACCCATCCAATAATGTACCTACCTATTATATTCCTAATTCTAACTCTAGAAATAAATAAAATAAATCAGGGTAAATATTACGTGTAGTTTTGACGAATTATTTCCCGGCTAAATATATTAGATATTGCCCTTGTTATAAGATATTTTTTTAATAATAGTTCTAGTTTTATAACGAGACTAAGCATAAAATGAGATGACAGGATCAGCCAAAGAGTACTTACTGAAGCTATAAATAAACAGTCACAAACCGCAGACAATGATACACAATCAACACAACACAAAGGAACTTAGATTTTATGTCTTTACAATAAGCTGCACAATGCAGTGATACTTTGAGAACAGGATTTATTGGTAACGATGCAGAGGGAATTGGACCTTGGAGTTTTGATATAAGATAGGTAGTTGCTTGGATGTCGACTTTACTAGCAATAGTAGGGTTGCTGATGGTCAAGTGTTATATCAACATTTCTATTTATTCTTAATATTATATAACATACGTTAGGTTGCAGAAAAAAATATTCAGTAAGTATTTTTTTTTATATTGCCTTTAAAATTTTTCATGGAAGTTCAGGTTTCGTATTTTTCTGTAAAGATTATTATTTGGAAATCAATCAAATAACGACTCAAATTGGTATTGTAGTACGAAAGGTCTACTATTAAGCTACAAGGCGTAAAAAAATAATTGGCATTGAGCTCCCCCATCGCATCGCCCTGTTGCTTTTGGTCCACCCCTCCTGTTACATCCTGTATATTTATTTAAATAAGATAATATAATAAATAGTAAAATCTTGTCCAGAGTGCACTAGCACCTGCACGATAAAAGATCCTCGGAATGGCACAGATAGTGCCATTGATGTAGCTCGTTTCTAGGCAGATTTAAAAAAGGGTAAACTATCGACACGAAGACGAAGAATAGTAATAAACATATGGCAACCCTATAGTCAAGGAGCCGGTGGTATAAATTCATCCGCCTTCTTGCCCCCCGAGTGTGGTCAAGAGCTCGTTGTAAAGATAAGGATTACTGGAAGGATGGAGAGCTGCCCACTGACTAGTGAAGGATCGTTAGCCTTTTCAAAGTTCCACGGCGAAGAAAATACCTAAATATGACACCCAATTAACGCTATAATATAAGTTGTAGGTACTCTGTATGATTTTGAGATTATTATTCTAGTTAAGGTCGTTTTAATTTTACAGACTTCATCATCATCATCATCAACCTATAACAGTCACTGCTGGACGTAGGTCACTCCCAAGACGCGCCACTGAGCCCGGTCTTCGGCTCAGTGTTTGCCAACTACACTCGGCAGATCGTCGCTCCATCTCGCCGGAGGGCGTCCTATACTACGCTTGCCTAAACGCGGTCTCCACTCGTTTTTTCAGTGTTGCTACTTTTTACTATAAAACAATTCAGTACCACTAAGTTGTGGGAGTAAAGTGTGTTAAGACTGATTATTAGTTCTGATTGGACTCAAGCGTCAAGCAAACCGGTACTTATGCTGCCGTTTAATTGACATAGTGCATGTACAAAGGCCTCAGTACACAAGAGCTCTATGTGTTCTGTACCGGCCCCCGTTCATATCCAAACACAAACACGAATTCACACCTCGAAATACAGTCTCGATTCCGAAGTCAGCTTCCACAAACACACATTATTATTCTGACGACCGATGTGGCACAGCGTGCGAAAATCCGCCTGCGACGCGGAGATTGCGGGTTTGATTCCCGCCTTGGTATACATTTTTGTACGATCTGCAAATATTTATTCCGGGTGTTCTGGGTATTTTATATGTAGGTATAATAAAAAAATATCTATCTATGTAATATATTATACCTACGGGATTTTATCGCAAACCTTATTGTTATTTTTCCCAAAATTTCGATAGCTCTGTCAATAACTGTCAATCAATTTTTTCTTTATTTTATTTTGTGACCTACAGAACTTTTTATTGTCTCATTTGTTGTCAAATGCATCCTACTGAATCGTGAATCTTCTTTACGATACAAATGATTCAGAGTAGTGGGTTGAAACCCACAATTTTATGCCATTTGAGGCAATCGTGGGCTAAAATGAAATGGTGAATACTTAGACATAAATTATTCACGTTTACATGCAAAAATACAATACAAACAAATTGGTTTTTATTATTGGTTGTTCAGTCACCGTCTTGACATGTTACCATCATAAAATGGCTGGATTTGTTGGCCAACTAATGCATTAATAAGTCGAAAGATTCTACTAGACTGACGACCGTTATGGTCACGAGGAAACAGTGAATGGAACGCAATTAAAACCTTTTATAATTTTAAAATAATGTGTAGAAAATTATATTCTTAAGTAACGCCTCCGAGTGAGAAAAAAAGCCGTAGCTACTCAGTTTTGTGAAAAAAAATCTTTGAAGCCCACACGCTTTCGCCAAGCATATTCCGCCCTCACGAGAAAAACAGGAACAAAGGTAGACAGATAGTGGGTTCAATGCTTCCTACACACAAGCAATCAACCGTAGCATTGCTAAGGTAAATGCTCATTTATACGGACTAGTCACAGTCACAACTCTGCCTTACGTTCTGTCGTGGGTTCGATTCCCAGTGCTCCTTCATGACGAGTCTCACGAAAGGCGTCACGTGCTACACGGCTTAGATAGTGCAACCAATAGCAAACATTTGTGTTATAGCAAACATGTTTGTTTAGTTAATATTACATATACTTAATAATAAATAACTCTAAAATAACTTTCTGTAGGTATACTTAATGGTATCATAATGGTCACCAGTCAAGTGTCAGTCAATTCGCTTGTTCGATTACGTTTTTCTTATAAATAAATATTAACTGAGTAAGTGACTTTCACTTCAAGTAAAATCTATTTAATGCTAGGTATCATAGAACAGACTACAGACTCAGGTATTCAATTGAGCTAAAAGCCTAAAACAGAACAGAACCCACATGCCCGAATAAAATCGCGTTTTAGAATAATTGATTTAAGTCTTATAATACAATAATTAAGTTTTTTTTTAAATTTGCAGCATACTTTAAGTTCGTGCAGAATTGTATATCTAATATCTATACCTACTTACCTAGAAAATACCTGCTCCTAAAAAATCTAGCCTCGATATAAGAAAAGTTAATACTACACATCATTTTCTATAAATTAAACGACTTTTATAACACAAATTTTCTACTTTTCTCATTTCGAACTTGGCTATTTCCGCCCTCAAATCACCCTGTATAATATTTATTTTTTATTCAACCTATGCAGTCCCACTGCTGGGCAAAGGTCTCCCTTCTCTTTCCATCTTTCTCTATCCCTAACTAACTCTGCCCATTCTGAAGGAAAGAAGGAATAAACTGTATAATATAAAACTGTTAAAAGTGTAGAGGTCTTTCTATCCTCTACCACCCTACTACCTACCTACTATCCTACTACCTCCAAAATCGATACTTTACTTTAACAAACTCCTAAATTAATATAACCTTTTATCAATATCCAATATTCCCAGGTTTAGCTACATTAATTTCAGCTCTATGCTCACAGTTTTAAAGTTCACTTTTGCTAACCAGAACTGTGTAGAACCACTGTACGTAATTTGCTTATTGTTTGAAAGTGTGTAGCGAACCGAAAAGGCTTCTGAGGCTTCTTAACCTTAAAATTACAACACTAAATATGCAAAATTACAAAAAAAAACTCACACTCACAGAAAAACATTTTCTTATGGTGTTCTAAGTAGGTAGGTACGCATTTTATTTTATTTATATAAATAAATATTCACAGACAATTCACACATCCCACTAGTCCCAAGCAAGCTTGTAGGTACTATGGGAACTAGATTGCTGATAGAATTTAATTTAATTTTTTTTGAAAAGATTTTAATTTCTATTAAATAAATCAACAATGACCGACATATAATTACAGATCTCAATGTGTGTTAAATTATGTGTTACTTGTCGAAGTCAGTTTATATTTTGAAATTAAAATTAGTCTAAATATTGCTAAATTATATTAATAAATAAAATAAATAAATAAATAATGCTGGACAATCCACACAACATCATCTACCCCCAAGCTAAGCAGAGCTTGTGGCTATTAATAAAATAAAAGTTCATAATACGTGCCTACTTAATGTAATTCATATCAATTGTGGCTAATCTTAATGATATCACTAAAATGGTTTATGGATAATGATAAGATATTAATGGATAAGGAAAGTAGGTGAATACACTCAAACTTATGTGTTAACTGAGTCTGGATTAGTGTTAGAAATTAATAAAGCTACAGATAATTCCTTAATTATGTTACATATGTAAAATAAATTAATTAATTAATATTACTGGACAATCCACACAACATCAATGATGTTGTGCTTAGCTTGGGGCTAAATGATGATGCTAAGCAGAGCTAGTGTTATGGGTACGTACTAGAAGACTGACATAATTAATACAATACATTACATAGATAGATATTTTTTATTATACTTACATAAAATACCCAGAATACCCGGAATAAATATTTGTAGATCGTACAAACATTTATCCCAAGGCGGGAATCGAACCCGCAACCTCCGCGTCGCAGGCGGACCTTTGCCCGCCGCGCCAGATTGGTAGTCATTATGTTACATATGTTGTTATATATGGTATTTCAAATGGGATGTATTTATCTTTTGCACAACAAAGTAATCGTACTTTTGCTCTGAATAAACTCCCCGTAGGCTTATTATAAGGGTATTGAGTTACAAATGTTGAATAGGTAAACAGGCTTAAAAGCCTGAAGAATGTATGACCTGATTTTGTTATTAAATTAATTGTTTTTTTTTTATATATCCTGCGTGGAAGCTCTAATTTACTTTAATTGTAATTCTTTGTAAGAAGGATCATAAAAAACGTTAGGAACCAGGCCGTAAGTTTCTTGCCCGTTCTTCTAGGCTCTGGTAGCGTGGAACTGGCACCTAGAATCACCTAGTATATAAGACGATTCTAAATGATCCTTGTGATTTTATTGAATAAATAAATTTTTGACTTTGACTTTGAAGAAGACGGTCACAGATTACATTGTAAAACAAACTTAAATTAATTATTCTACACACATTTCCCCGATTACACTAAAAACAATTAAAAATATGTAAGTAAAATGATTGGTGCATCCGATTTGCTTGAGCGAGCGAGAGAAGCGAGCGATGATTTAAATGACAATTCGGGCAAATCGGCTTTAATTGTTTGTGTTTGTTAGAGCATAACTATAGAACCGCTTATGGTATCTTCATAGAATTTAGTAGGTCGATAGATAATATCAAATTTAACCAATGAAATTATATCTAAAAATATTTCCTGTCATATTTTATTTTTAAAAACCTTGCGATATTCAAATGCATAAGGAAAATACTAATAGATAAATAGATGACTATCAAAACTAACAAAGGTGTTTCAAGAAGTGTAGATATTTGTCAACATACCTACACATTATTAATTTAAAACGCGTTATAGTTAAATATAATTATGTATGTATGTAATTAATAGATAAATTATTAAACTCGCCGCAAATACATTTTATCTCATACAGTCATAGATAAGAAAAACAAACTAAAGATTACAACTCGTATGTATTACTAAATAAAAAAGAGTCATAAAAACTCATGAATTACTTTTATTAAAGTAATTAAATGTAAATTAATTAATTCAAGCGAAGGTTTCAATTGAATGACTCATAAACATGCCTTAAAATGGTATTGGTATAAAAAAATATAGTAAATACATAATAACTTTAGAAACAGTACGACATTTTTCAGAAATCTATATACTTAGCATACTGATTACACAGTCAAAAATCAATTTGACCTAGCTAGATGAACAACTAAAAATGAAAGTTCCTACATCACTTGTGAGAATATTAGTACGAAAATAATTGCTTTAATCAAAAATGCATATGATAAGTAACGCGTAATGAATTCAAAGGATGCTGATAATAAATACAAAACTGATAATAATATTATTATTATAGACTGTTATAGTTGATGAAATATGGTGTAACGTACACTAGTTACCTAATTAAAAATGTAAGTCAACTCACACGACTCGCAAATTCCTTCCCACGGTTGACCAGACAAAAAACAGGTTTACCTTACATACCGAAAGGAAACGGTTTGCATCCGTTTCTACTAGAAATAAAGAACAAATAAATCCATACCTTTGTTTCACTCCACAATGTTAAAATCCACTACATCTACACAAATCCACACATGTTTTTAAACTTCACTAGAAAGACTAAAAATGTGAGTCGTTTTTCGTCACTATTTCGCACACGCGAACCGGCTTTCAGCTAACCTGAAGAGCACCGCTCGCGACGGCGTCTCACCACTAACTGACTGCTGCTCCGGATCGTGCATATGAACGGTTCCATTCTCGAATAGGTACTACGATCTACGGCCATTCAGGTATGTGAATAACCTCAGACGAGACGACGACAACACAATATCAACCATATTTGTAAACCTATAGCGACAGAATTGTAACAACTCGGTACGGGTGATAAGGGTGCGTCGATATCGGAGCCTCGGAGCTTCGTCTAGGATACCAAACAGAGCGGGACGGATAACAAAGAGCACGTCGAGAGTAGACGAGAAAAAAAGAGAAGAATATTCCGTCAAGATGATTGGAGCGTGAAATTTTTATTCAGTTTGCAGCAAAACAAAAGCGCAGCATGATAACAAAGGGAAGACCGGGCTTTGCTGTTCTAAGATTTTTTTTAAACTATTCGCTCTCGCTACGGAAATACCGATATACAGTCTTTTTGAAGACGTAAATGAAAATTCCTTTTACAGTATTTTGCTGAAAGAGGTGCGAGCTGATAAGATAAAATTGGTTTTTGCTGTAGAGTGTTTATTTATAGCAGGAATGTCCCGCTTAATAATTTAAAAACTTAACTTTTTACACTCACACGATCTAAAATCTTAAGCTGAAAAACGCTGCCATTTTAGTGTAATATACATAAAAGATACACATAATTACTTACAATTAAATGAGTAAAAATTTTATAGATCTCGAAGAAAACAATAATGCAGTTAATCAATTTTAGTATAATATCTCTCATCCTCATTATTCTCCGCGTTTATTTAGTTTTTATACAAATCTATATTTTTAATCTGAACCTTTAGATTGTCAGTGTCTGAACTATTTTTCAAAAAGAGGCTATTCTAAAACCTCTTCTTGAAAACTTGATTATGTGTGTATGTGACAGTTATAAAAACAAAGGAAGATCGTTAAAATGGCTTCATTCGAGCACATTATTCCTAATTCTCGTAACAATACAAATAAATGTCTGTTAATACGAAATAAGTTAATTTTCCCACAACAATTATGTGGTCCGTAATACCTCGGTCCCTTTCCGATCAAATAAAACACTCCCTTGTGTCACTTCGAATTAGATTTTATCGTAAATTGAGCCTTGTGTATCTGAGTTTACAGTCAATTATAATTGTATGGTGTATCGTGAAATTCATTAAACATGACCTAATACTTTTGGTTAACAATCCATTAAAAAAAATATGTTATAATTAACAAAAAGTGTATAAATGAAGTGTGTGATTTAAGTATTCATTTTACTATGAAAATTCATTAATTTATGGGTAGGTACATTATTATATGTACGTAGCCCATAAAATGTTTATTTTAATAAGTGAATGACATTAAACCAATAAGCAGGAATATTTTTAGGGATATTCTACGATAATTTGAAAAGTAAAAAACAAATTTCAAATATTTCCCGACTTTAAAATCTTAGTGAGAGTCAAAACAAACATATTTCTGTAAATAATTTCTTCTAAAAATGTTAAAAGCGTCTGAGTCACGCTTAACAACCTCGATTTAAAACATTTATTTATTCAAAGAAAATTAACTAAGTATTACAGTATTTATAAAATTATTTAAAATTTATTTTTATTGCTGCTAAATTAAAACAATAACGAGATTACTTTTAACATCTTGATCAAGAACTTAGATGATGAGAATTAGTATTGTCTAAGTGAAAAGAATGGCGTCAGATAACATACAAACTGTCATTTATTCTGTTCTACCTGTCAGAAAGGGCAGCTAAGATCATTCATCTTGGAATGGCAAAAAATAAGGGAAGAAACAAAACGGAGGGGCTTGTATCGAGGTCGGTTATCCAACCGTTTTCGGATGGTAGACAAATTGAATGATCGCTTAGAGTCCCCGCAGACTACAAACTTTCTATCGGCCGATAGTTTAGTCGAGTTGGCTTAGTTTTACTTAGTTGGCTCAGTTTTACTTAGTTGGCTTATTTTTACTTAGTTGTAGTCGCCGATGGTTTGTTTGAAGGCAGTCACGAAGCCCATCAATTTTTGAAGTGAAAACTTCTTTAGCGGCGCTGGGTGGGTAAAAACTTTCAAACTCGCGTCAGGGTCACGTGACGTTGATCGAAAGCGTAAGATCGAGGGAAAGGGAGAGGAACTAGTATCTCCCACTCTTTCTACCGTGCCTGAGTGTGCTGACTCTGTTTAGGCGGCACAGGGCGCTTGCGCGAATGTGTCTGTGTCATTGTGATTGTCATTGTCATTATGACGTCTGTGGTTATATTTTTATGTGAAAACTTAGAAGTGAAAACACAACGTTAATATTGAAGTTTTCACTTCTGCCGGCACTCCCGGAGTGCTACCTTTTTTTTTACTAGCAGCACGCCCCGGCTTCGCACGGGTAGCCTATATAAAATCGTACGAATATGTCGACATATGGGCGGAAGTGCTGCGGTAACCGCAAAGAAGAAAGGGCAATTCGCTGTGGAGCCTGGGCCACGACTAAAAAAACTCGTTCCTTAGGGTAGCCACCTAATAGCCCTTTTAACAGACTTTCCTTTTGCTATTTTGATAAAGAGATTTTTTTTAAAAACAATTTTTAATTTAACATTGTTTTACTCCGAATTATGAACGCCCAAAAAAAACCGACACAAAATATCCGGTTGAAAGTGCTGCGGTAGCCAGAATTTTTGAAATATTTTAGTACATGCCACATTTGATAAGGATTTTGAACCTACATACTTTGAACATCTCGACATATGGGCGGAAGTGCTGCGGTAGCCGGATTTTTTTACAATGTTGAAGTACATGTCACAGTTGATAAGGATTTTGAACCTACATACTTTGAAAATGTCGACGTATGGGCGGAAGTGCTGCGGTAGCCGGATTTTTTTACAATGTTGAAGTACATGTCACAGTTGATAATGATTTTGACATACATACTTTGAATGTGGCCTACCTGATTTGAGCATGGTCTACCTGATTTGAGCATGGTCTACCTGATTTAAGCATGACCTACCTGATTTGTGCATGGCCTACCTGATTTTTCGTTAATTCTATCAAACGGTATGAAAATCGATCATTCAAAATATCAATAAAAGACGCAGAAGAAAACTGAAATGCAATTTGATCAAATAATAGTTCAAAAACATTTCAGTTGTCAGGATACCCCTGAACCACTGAATCACTGTAATGTGCGCATCTGCATGTATCTTCATACTGATTAAGAAGCCGACCAAACTATCGGCCGATAAAAAGTCTGCAGTTTCCGGGGGCCCTTACTGTTTTTGTGACCTTTCATCATTCACTGCGTTTTGTTTCAGCCCGAAAAACGTTAACACAAGTTGGTTTATGCTATTTATAGAATAACGGTTTTTGTCAGTAAGCAAGTCTAAGTTTTCTAAGAATAATACTAAAAATAGTGATGGGATTTAGATAAAAAAATAAGATTATTCAAATAAAATCATTAGAATTGTGTTATTTTAAAGCCTAGTAAAAAATCCGATAACCGGATTAGTATGTTTATTTTTACCACGCGCGATGTGTATGCTTATTTTGAACTTATCATTATTTAAAGAAAAAAATCATTGAAAATATTCCACTTGTATCCTGTTTCTTCCTAATACTTTATATGTGAATCACAAAGCAACTAACAAACCGATTTTAATGAAATTTATCTTAATAATATTCCCTTAGTTACTGTTAAAACCTACTCTTATTTATTTTATTCTGTGCCTAAAAACATTTGGTAACTATAAATCAAAAATCTGTTCGTTTTTTTCTGGCTCGCAAAGGACAATGCCCAATGGGCTATGGGAATCTGTACCAACTTGCATCAATTCGAATTTACTCTCAAAGCCCTAATTTTTATTTCCCTTTTCGCTACCAACAATATTTTTTTCAATGTTTAACCGGATTTCAAAATATTTAAAAATGTA
Organism: Ecliptopera silaceata; assembly: GCA_932527185.1. Lineage (NCBI taxonomy): Eukaryota > Metazoa > Arthropoda > Insecta > Lepidoptera > Geometridae > Ecliptopera > Ecliptopera silaceata. The sequence goes on along the minus strand of OW052207.1, from coordinate 9,047,174 downwards.
TTTTATTTTATATCATATTTGCCTTCTCAGCTAAAGCTTACTTGACAAACAAGATTTTTATGCTCAATGTCCACTCACGAAAATAGGTGACAGCTGGGATCGGAACAAAATAGTTGACGTGCGGAAGGCTTAGTCCGAACTTGCATTTTAAAACTCCCTACTCTCGAGTCGACAGTCGTCTCTCGGATGTCCTTGTATTTTTGTATGGATATCCGAAAGACGACTCTCGACTCGAGAGTCGGGAGTTTTAAAATGCAAGCTCGGACTAAGCACTCGGAAGTAGGAAATTGATAATCATGTTATGTATAATTAATTTTAATTTTCTAAACCCGGTTAAATAAGAGGGTTAAAAATTAACAAAGTACACGTATAAATAAAATATTAATTTTGATGATAATTAGCTTGTGACGCAATCTGGTACAAGGTTTGGGCAATGTTCTTTTGGTATATGCCATTTTCAGGTTTTTTGTTTTTTTTTATTAAAAATTAGGAAAACATTTTACTTATAATAAGTTGGATCAAACGAGGTGATGATCAGTAAGATTAGGTTTAGAATTTAGTTACGATAAAAAAAAATGTTCTTTTATACTCATAGCAACATCCAAGCTTGAAGCAAATTTGAATATCAAAACAAATGAATACATATTATAAAACAGATTATAAAATACTCTGAGCTGAGGGAAATTGTTAAAAAGAGCCAACCCCTTTAAATTCAAAACGTAGAATATCGAAACTCGATCGCACTACATCTTGCTTGGTGCATCTAATATCAAGGCAGTGTTCTTGTTAGTACCCATTCACTGTCCAAACTTATTAAGCTTAATGAAGTTTGACTTCAAACTATAAAAGTTTGACTTTAGCAAAGCTGAGATACAATTCGTCCTTACTATTATTATAGGGCAAAAATACGTGTTTTTGCAGATATGTTTGTATCTATCTATTTATTACAAAACTCAGGACATAAAAAAACTGCGCGCTCCGAAGGAATTTTTAAATGAGCCAACCCCTAGTATTCTATCAGCAGTTCAGTTCCCATAGTACAAGCTTTGCTTAGTTTGGCACTAGAGTGCGATGTGTGAAATGCCCGTGTTTTTTTTAAAATTTAACTATTTAAAGTTGGTCCAGTATTTTCCATTATCTAGATTACTAACGGTCTGTTTCTCGAACGATGATCAACGAAAAAAATCAAATAATTACTATGTGTCAAACTCGGATCAATCGTGATTTGGGTTTCCAGAAACCGGCCGTTAGAGATCTATGTTTCTCTAAACACCCGTCACTTGACAGACAACATAAATGGTTAAACAAACAAGTATCATTTCAGTGAACCGCTAAATAATTACAAAAGTTGTCCTCTTCATCATCCTTTTCATTATTTCAATACTCCATCTTCATTATTTTGAGTGGCGCCATCTGTCGAACTCTGGACTAATTAATAAGCAACTCTTAAGCTCAGATTAAACAGAACTTTTGTTTGTTTCAAGGAAGTTTAATCTAAAATCAATTTGAAACAACTTGTATAGGAAGCGTAGTATAAACCTTTGGTTTTTTGAAAACTGTGACCTTTTTAATGCGGCCGTTTTTATGAATATGACTTCGATCATTCGGTCCTGCTCGTTTCCTGGTTTTAAATACTGCTAATAATTTAAAATCAATAATATCGATTCACTAATTAGGTACGATATCTTTGAGAATCGAACCTCAAAGTCATTTGTAATTAGTATAAAGTATGGTCGGATTAATGTTCAAACTTGTTTCATATTAATGCAAACTGGAATGTCTTTTTTGACTGGACAAAAAAGTCTGGGTGTGACACTTTTCTTCTAAATCTGTTGTGTGAAATGACGGAAAAGCTCTTTTAAAAGCTAAAGTTCCAGCCAACGATTGATCCGAATGAGCAAAGTTTGCGCTCGTGTTGTTGCCACCTCCAATCAGGTTGTTGAACTTGTTTTATTGGAGCGAAGTTGCTCGGATTTGGTCTGCACGAACTGACTGAAAATCGCTTTTAATTTGCTGTGCAGCGTGAATCTAAACAGTGCTAAATATACAGATTGTCACCAACTTATTAGGTTCGTCAAACCCATAATTAAATTAATTAGTTTCTAGTCTGTGACTGGTACGTGTTCGAAGAGGCAATGCACTGTCTATTATTGTCAGACTGTAACATAATATGTATAATATATTTTACTATGTCCTTAAACTATACCCAAACGATCTTCATCAGAATCTGTTTCTACCACAATCAGCTTGTTGAGTAGGCAGAAATAGAATGATTTAATGAATGAACATTCTTTATTGTAAGTAATATACGACTAAACAAAAATACAGATAAAAGAAAATTAAATAAACGAAATCTACAACGGGCGACTAGATATCACTAAGTGAGTGATTACGAAGAGTTTTTACAAGTTTTGTTAGTAATCTATTTTCATGTACAATACGCTGAAAAGCAATTATATACTAATACATACTAATTTGATATCGTCGTGATCGTAGAACAAAGGCTTATGTGACTTTACGTCTTTTTTTTTTTATTTCATTAATTTATTTACAATTATGTACTACGTCGAATAGTGAAACAATTTTTTCATTTTTCCTAATAGTTATCAAAATACGCAGTTGAACATAGGCGCATTTGATTTTATGAGCGTAGTACAACGACCTATGTGTAGATCCGCCGTTGTTCGGCGCTTTACTCTGCCCCCCGCTACCCTCTCGCGTGTGACGTATCGTTCAATCCGTCTGTGTTCTAGGCAGCGAATTACAAGGTTGCGAGAGAAATCATTGTATGTTTTATACTAAATTAATTGTATATATTGTGTATTTAAACAAGTTAAATAGCTCTAGATGGCTAGTCCGTGAAACAACGACGGACTGTCAGATCCGTCGTTGTTCTTGGTTATTTAAAATTGTTAGTTTCCTGAGTCTCGATTAGGCCGTAACTATAATTGGAATCACATTTTAAGTTTATCCAGTGAGGAAAGAGTGATTTTCGTTTGATGTATTTTTTGGCGACGGATCACACAATGCGTCGTTGTTCTATGCACTGATTGAAGACGGTTGGTACAAACCGTCGGTATTTTACGGATAAACGGATGTCGGATGTACCAAACCGACGTTACTCTTCGGACTTATTTTCAAATACGCCGTTTTTGCTTTAAATTTACCCGTTTAAAATTAGTTTTAGATATTTTTTTTTGTTGTATAGTATGTATTTTTGATTATCATTGCCATATATAAATACCTAGCCTACCTACTTATTATTTTTTCAAAGGAACGAGATTTTTCGCCATAACCATTTTATATGTAAGCGAAATATGCGAGACATGTGGATACCCCAGTTTCCGATGAAAATTTTTCATGTTTTGCAAAAGTGTAGTTGTGATGTTTTTCAAGAAATGCAACAAGGCTTTACTGAATAACTACAGACCGATTTCACTCTTGAGCCATGTTTACAAACTGTTTTCCAGGGTTATTTCGAAAAGTCTCGCGCGAAGACTTAATGAGTTCCAAACCCCAGAGCAGGCCGGGTTTCGCAGAGGATTTGGCACCATAGACCACATTTGATTTGATTTGATTCACACAGTGCGGCAGGTTATACAGAAGTCCGAAGAGTATAATCAGCCACTGTGCTAAGCGCTTGTGGACTATGAGAAAGCCTTTGACTCTATTGAAACCTTGTTGCGCCGCGGAGTAAGACAAGAAGATGTCATATGAATGGGCAATTAACATCAATGGCGAATATATCTCACACTTACGATTTGCTGACGACATCGTCATATTAGCGGAATCGTTGCAGGATTTACAACAGAAGTAAAAAAAGTAAAAAGTAAAAATTGTTTTATTCTGTAAAATCACAAGTATCATTTAGAATCGTCTTACATACTAGGTGATTCTAGTTGCCAGTTCCACGCGACCAGAGCCTAGAAGAACGGGCAAGAAACTTACGGCCTGGTTCCTACCGTTTTTTTTATAAGATCCTTCATACAAAGAATTACTATTAAACTAAATTTAGTACTGAAGTGCCAGTGCGGTATCAATTTAACTTTGTTATAATACAAATAATATACAGTCATGTCAGGGGCATGTTAATGATTCGCTACGACACAGTTTTCACGAACTACTGTAGCTATCATCGTACCTCATTTTGTTCTTGCCACACTGTAATCTGTTCCGAAATAAATGTTTTTGTATTTGTATTTAAAAAATAAAATAAGAAAGCTATACGTAAATCAAAAAGACAGCACACGTTTCGCTTCAGATACAAATATACTACAATCTATTAGAAGAATTGAGATGATTCAGATACTGAACAGTCCTAGCTGCTTCAGCTAGACAGTTCATCTCAACTCACAACGGATTGGCCTGGGCATGAACTTGGATAAAACGAAGATCATGGTTAATGATCGTATTAACCCAGAGCCAATAACCGTTGCCGGAATGCCTCTCGAATTTATGCAAGAGTATGTTTATGACCCGATAATTCAGCTGGGCTGGGCTGCGATTGGGAAACTTCGTCTAGCCTTATCGTAATCCATTCCTTAATGTCAGAGAACGAAAGTTTTCAACCAGTGCGTCCTACCCGTTATGACCTATGCTGCTGAAACGTAGACACTGACAGTGGGGTTGGATCACAAGCTGAAAGTAGCTCAGCGCTATGCTCGAAATTTCTTTGCGAGATAGAATCCGGAACGAAGTTATTCGCCAGAAAACCAAGGTGTTCGACATAGCTCAAAGAATTAGCAAGCTAAAGTAGCAGTGGGCCGGCCATGTTTGCCGAAGACCCGACAACCGTTGGAAAAAACGGATACTGGAGTGGATACCGTGTTTAAGTAAGCGTAGTGTAAGACGCCCTGAGGCGAGATGGAGCGACGACGATCTGCGAAATGTAGCTGCCAAACACTGAAAGAGACGAAGACCGAGCTCAGTGGCGCGTCTTGGGAGAGACCTACGTCCAGCAGTAGACTGATAAAGGTTGATGATGATGATGATGATAATGATATAAAAAAATATTATAAATAAGAAACATTATACATTATATTAAAAATGTATCCTTAAAAGACTGGCTGGTAATGTGTAACCTATCTAATTATATAATTTTCTTGGAGACCCACCCATTTGTAAGTTTTTGGCGCAGTATTTTTATTATATTTACATTATCTATGTGTTATTAAGATAAAAACAGTGTCTGTGTGCCTTAATTTTTTCAATAAAATAAATTATTTTATAAAATACTAACGCTGTTTTCAATCAATATTCTAACATGCGTCAATTAGTTTCATCCAAATCACCAAGAACAACGGCGTATTATACGATGCGCCACGTACTCTGCTAAAATTGTCCGAAGAATAACGTCGGATAGATAGATACGTCAAATTTGTGTGCGCAGAACAATGACGCATCTGACTTTTTAGAAAATCTAGGCATCTTAGGAATTTATTTTGTATGCTATTTTGTAAAAGTCAACTACACATAGCAACTTGTCCAATTTTCACGATGATAGGAGTAACCGTTTTAAAGTTATGACAAAAAATGTAATAAAAAACTTTAAACTGCTCTCCTGTAAACCTAGCGTTTTTCACATCCGTCTTTGTTCTACGATCACGACGATATATTTTATTTCGGGACAAATCATGGAACGATGTGGAATACACCAAACACGTACTGACATGTCGAAACAAGTGCAAGTGCTTCGTATTCTCCGCATGACTTGTAGTTTTTGTTCGGAATCCAGTTCTGATCCACCCGAGTTTTTTTTTAATTTTTTGCATCAACCCTCTGCACTCTCGTCGTTTGAATCCGGGCGTGTGACTCGAGACGAGAGTAAATAATTGGGGTATTCTTAGGTACCTGCTTTTGTCATTTTGTTTGGTGAAAAAGTTGTCTCTTCTTCGTTTAAAAAGGTAAGTCCAAATTGAATTGTAATGAAAGTAGAAATAATAATATTGAAACCCTCGAAAAAACAGACTCGAATGATAATTTATTCAATAAAATCACAAGGATCACTTTGTAACACAAGTTATACCATCAGGGTACCAATTCTCGCGCTTTAGAGATTCGACGAAATCGACGTAGGTCGATAAAAGATGGCGGATGTCGAAAAAATGCTAAATAAGCTATTCTCGTGATGTCGCTAACAGACTTATGTCGTAAGAAATCTTTAGACAAGCAACGAGTGGTCCCGAGCGTTAGAGATCGAATGTCGGAGGATAGCAGCCATTTTCTAAGGACAACTCTGCCTGTTTTGACAAGAATAGTGGGTTGGTATCTACTCTCACTCTGAGTGTGATTCAGTTTCTGTTGGTTTCCTATTGTGGTGGGTCCTAGCAAATATTTTACGATGGTTGATGAATTTATCGTTGAGTTTTTAACGCTTTCCATCTCAAACAATTTTCGCCAATATCAAGTTGATATGAATAATATACTTAACTGAATTAACTAAATAATATACATATAGATTAAAATAAATTTATTTCCAGAAAAATATGTAACATCGAGTCAGTAAAAAGTTCACTTCACTTCTTCTTTTTGGCTTTTGTGGCTTTAGTTTCATAAACCGTAGAATGGAGATAAAATATGGAGAAATCGTAATATAACTAAAGCCACTAAAATCCGGCTCGTCAGAACGCTTGTGTTTCCCATATTCCTATACGCTGCAGAGACGTGCACTCTTAGGGAAAGTGAGAAAAAGGTAGATGCCCTTGCGATGTGGTGCTGGAGAAAAATGTTAGGAGTATTGTGGACAGAGTTTCGCACAAATCAATCCATACTCCAAGAACTCGGCATCAAGCAACGTCTATCGTCTGTTGTGCAGTCACGTATCCTCACTTTCTTTGGGCATGTGTCTCGTCGTGGGGGAATTTCCATTGAACGCTTGGTGGTGCAGGGCAAGTTCGAAGGCAAAAAAGCGCGCGGTAAATCACTTATGAGATGGACAGACCAAATAAGAGCAGCCATTGATCTTCCCTAAATGTATATTTGAATATTTGTTATGTATATTTTTATTAATATGATGTAAAAGTTAAAAACATGACGTTGTTATTTGACTTGACGTTTGATAGCAAAGGCTCGTTTATACAGGGTCAGTAACTGACTACAAATTCGAGGCAAGTCAGTGCTGACCCGAAAAAAACCCTGTGCAAACTGATTTGAAGTCAGTACAGTGGGTTGAAGTCAGCGCTGACTTGAATATTCGGACACGAATATTTTAAAGTCAGTTGAAGCACCCCGCCACACGCGCACCCCCGCGCCAGCCAAATAAACTCCGTGTAAACAAACAAGTCAGTGCGTGGTTAGTCACTGCCGCTGCGTTGTAGAGTGACCACGTTTTTTTCGCTGGCGATAAAAATGACGCGTAAGCTTGGCGAAGACGAAACCTTAAAATTGGTGCAATTATATTGCGAAAACTAGTGCCTTTGGGATAATAAACCCCTAAATTACCGCAATAAAGAAATGCGGTCAACGGCGTTGCAAAATATGGCTCAACAAATGTCGTTTATTTTTAGTTATCTCATTTACTACCATTTCAACAGCAAAATTGATATAATTTTTTCAACAAATAATTAAATCGTCGTTTCAGTTGTTTTCGCGAATTCATTTTTCCCACTGACTTCACACGTGTGCTCACCTTGAGAAACGCACCATTACTTACTTCATGTAAACAGTTAAAGTCAGTCGCGGCGCCGACATTGGCGCTGCGACTGACTTGTCTACTGACCCTGTATAAACCAACCTTAAGACTGAACTGACAGTATAGAGTTTACTTACCTACCACAAAGTTTCGTACTACGCAAGTAAAACATGTAAAGGTAGTCATACATTGGATATGATAATTTTTGGTTTAAAAACCATTTTTTTCTGTAATTATTTACTATAATTTGATATTCCATATTATAATCATTTCATAATCTATGTTGTGTGAATACTTGAGGCCAAAAATGTATATAGATTCAGATTTAACAAGATCTTGTTAAAATAACAGCTGAAACGGAACGTATAATTGGTTTCTCTACAGAAATGTCGTGCCACCATTTGTCGAATCCTAGTGGGAATACGGTTTTTTGAATTGTCAGACATTTTCGTGAGATTTTGCCTAGACATTCAATGCCTAGTCATTCGCCAAAATCGCTACAATCCAAGAATTGGGCCCCAGGCCCCCAATTCTCGGATTGTAGCGATTTTGGCGAGATAGAGATCTTGACGAAGCTTGAATGTCTAGGCAAAATCTCACGAAAATGTCTGACGATTCAAAAAACCGTATTCCCACTAGGATTCGACAAATGGTGGCACGACATTTCTGTAGAGAAACCAATTATACGTTCCGTTTCAGCTATTATTTTAACAAGATCTTGTTAAATCTGAATCTATATACATTTGTGGCCTCAAGTATTCACACAACATAGATTATGAAATGATTATATTATGGAATATCAAATTATAGTAAATAATAACAGAAAAACATAGTTTTTGAACCAAAAATTATCATATCCAGTGTCTGACTACCTTTACATGTTTTACTTGCGTAGTACGAAACTTTGTGGTAGGTAAGTAAACTCTATACTGTCAGTTCAGTCATAAGGTTGGTTTATACAGGGTCAGTAGACAAGTCAGTCGCAGCGCCAATGTCGGCGCCGCGACTGACTTTAACTGTTTACCTGAAGTAAGTAGTAGTGGTGCGTTTCTCAAGGTGAGCACACATGTGAAGTCAGTGGGAAAAATGAATTCGCGAAAACAACTGAAACGACGATTTAATTATTTGTTGAAAATATTATCAATTTTGCTGTTGAATGAGTTAATAGAAATGGTAGTAAATGAGATAACTAAAAATAAACGACATTTGTTGAGCCATATTTTGCAACGCCGTTGACCGCATTTCTTTATTGCGGTAATTTAGGGGTTTATTATCCCAAAGGCACTAGTTTTCGCAATATAATTGCACCAATTTTAAGGTTTCGTCTTCGCTAAGCTTACGCGTCATTTTTATCGCCAGGGAAAAAAACGTGGTCACTCTACAACGCAGCGGCAGTGACTAACCACGCACTGACTTGTTTGTTTACACAGAGTTTATTTGGCTGGCGCGGGGGTGCGCGGGTGGCGGGGTGCTTCAACTGACTTTCAAATATTCGTGTCCGATTCGATTCCGATTATTCAAGTCAGCGCTGACTTCAACCCACTGTACTGGACTTCAAATCAGTTTGCACAGGGTTTTTTTCGGTTCAGCACTGACTTGCCTCGAATTTGTAGTCAGTTACTGACCCTGTCTAAACCAGCCTTTACATGCTATCAAACGTCAAGTCAAATAACGTCATGTTTTTAACTTTTTACATCATCATATTAATAAAAATATTTATAACAAATATACATTTAGGGAAGATCAATGGCTGCTTTTATTTGGTCTGTCCATTTCATGGGTGATCTACCGCGCGCTTTTTTGCCTTCGAACTTGCCCTGCACCACCAAGCGTTCAATGGAAATTCCTCCACGACGAGACAAATGCCCAAAGAAAGTGAGGATACGCGACTGCACAACGGACGATAGACGTTGCTTGATGCCAAGTTCTTGGAGTATGGATTGATTTGTGTGAAACTCTGTCCACAATCCTCCTAGCATTCTTCTCCAGCACCACATCGCAAGAGCATCTACCTTTTTCTCACTTTCCCTAAGAGTGCACGTCTCTGCAGCGTATAGGAATATGGGAAACACAAGCGTTCTGACGAGCCGGATTTTAGTGGCTTTAGTTATATTACGATTTCTCCATATTTTATCTCCATTCTACGGTTTATGAAACTAAAGCCACAAAAGCCAAAAAGAAGAAGTGAAGTGAACTTTTTACTGACTCGATGTTACATATTTTTCTGGAAATAAATTTTTTTTAATCTATAAGTATATTATTTAGTTAATTCAGTTAAGTATATTATTGATATCAACTTGATATTGGCGAAAATTGTTTGAGATGGAAAGCGTTAAAAACTCAACGATAAATTCATCAACCATCGTAAAATATACCCACCACAATAGGAAACCAACAGAAACTGAATCACACACAGAGTGAGAGTAGATACCAACCCACTATTCTTGTCAAAACAGGCAGAGTTGTCTTTAGAAAATGGCTGCTATCCTTCGACATTCGATCTCTAACGCTCGGGACCACTCGTTGCTTGTCTAAAGATTTCTTACGACATAAGTCTGTTAGCGACATCACGAGAATAGCTTATTTAGCATTTTTTCGACATCCGCCATCTTTTATCGACCTACGTCGATTTCGTCGAATCTCTAAAGCGCGAGAATTGGTACCCTGATCTGTTACATTCTGTCAAAGTTATACTCTATCTCATTTATTTATTTATAACAAATGCATACAAAACTAACAGCCTAAGCCAAAACGTTTTCTATGCTTAATAACTTATAATAAATCTATCTACTTACATAAAAAACATATGTACATGTATTAACAAATCGTCTTGTATTGGTGTGAAAAATGTCAACATCGGGTACCTGAGTAAGCAATGCATCTCATCATTATTAAATGATGCTTAGCCACAACTAAATGAAGATAATATAATGGTTATTCAATGACTGAATCTCTATGAGCATCGTTTCATCTTTTGCAAAAATGGTCTAGGTTTTTAAGTAGACAATCCAGTGTCAGGATTTCAGAGCTGATCTCCGATTCACAGCAGTCTTGTCTGTTATTGGCAGATAGGTAAGTTTTATTGCGTGCGATTTGACTACGATTTGGCACTCACATGTTCAAGGTACCCTTAGCATCAACTTCGGCGCTATCGCTCTGTATCGTGCATCTGATTTGACTTGATTTAATGTGATACATGAATGGACTTCACTAAGCCCTGGGGGGGTTTCCTGACAACTGAAATGTTTTTGAAACGTTATTTGATCAAATTGCAGTTCAGTTTTCTTCTTCGTCTTTTATTGATATTTTATATGATCGATTTTCATACCGTTTGATAGAATTAACGAAAAATCAGGTAGGTCATGCTCAAATCAGGTAGGTCATGCTTGAATCAGGTAGGCCATGCCCAAATCGTCATTTTTAACAGCTCATTCATAACACCGCGGGCATCACATACCCTAGTACACCGCAGGCATCACATACCCAACTACACCGCGGGCATCACATACCCTAGTACACCGCAGGCATCACATACCCTAGTACACCGCGAACACCACATACCCAACTACAACGCGGGCACCACATACCCAAGTATACCGCGGGCATCACATACCCTAGTACACCACGTCATCACATACCCAAATACACCGCGGGCACCACATACCCTAGAACACCGCGGGCACCACATACCCAACTACAACGCGGACATCACATACCCTAGTACACCGCGGGCATCACATACCCAAGTACACCGCGGGCACCACATACCCTAGTACACCGCGGGCACCACATACCCAACTACAACGCGGGCATCACATACCCTAGTACACCGCGGGCATCACATACCCAACTACACCGCGGGCACCACATACCCTAGAACACCGCGGGCATCATATACCCTAGTACACCGCGGGCATCACATACCCAAGTACACCGCGGGCACCACATACCCTAGAACACTGCGGGCATCACATACCCAACTACACCGCGGGCATCATATAACCTAGTACACCGCGGGCATCACATACCCGACTACACCGCGGGCACCACATACCCTAGAACACCGCGGGCATCACATACCCTAGTACTCCGCGGGCACCACATACCCTAGAACACTGCGGGCATCACATACCCAACTACACCGCGGGCATCATATACCCTAGTACACCGCGGGCATCACATACCCCACTACACCGCGGGCACCACATACCCTAGAACACCGCGGGCATCACATACCCTAGTACTCCGCGGGCATCACATACCCTAGTACACCGCGGGCACCACATACCCTAGAACACCGCGGGCATCATATACCCTAGTACACCGCGGGCATCACATACCCAAGTACACCGCGGGCACCACATACCCTAGAACACTAAGGGCATCACATACCCAACTACACCGCGGGCATCATATACCCTAGTACACCGCGGGCATCACATACCCGACTACACCGCGGGCACCACATACCCTAGAACACTGCGGGCATCACATACCCAACTACACCGCGGGCATCATATACCCTAGTACACCGCGGGCATCACATACCCGACTACACCGCGGGCACCACATACCCTAGAACACCGCGAGCATCACATACCCTAGTACTCCGCGGGCACCACATACCCTAGAACACTGCGGGCATCACATACCCAACTACACCGCGGGCATCATATACCCTAGTACACCGCGGGCATCACATACCCGACTACACCGCGGGCACCACATACCCTAGAACACCGCGGGCATCACATACCCTAGTACTCCGCGGGCATCACATACCCTAGTACACCGCGGGCATCACATACCCTAGTACACCGCGGGCATTACATACCCAACTACACCGCGGGCACCACATACCCTATTACACCGCGGGCATCACATACCCAACTACACCGCGGGCACCACATACCCTAGTACACCGCGGGCACCACATACCCAACTACAACGCGGGCATCACATTCCCAACTACACCGCGGGCACCACATACCTTAGTACACCGCGGGCACCACATACCCAACTACAACGCGGGCATCACATACCCTAGTACACCGCGGGCATCATATACCCAAATACACCGCGGGCACCACATACCCTAGTACACCGCGGGCACCACATACCCAACTACAACGCGGGCACCAAATACCCTAGTACACCGCGGGCATCACATACCCAACTACACCGCGGGCACCACATACCCTAGTACACCGCGGGCATCACATACCCAACTACACCGCGGGCACCACATACCCTAGAACACCGCGGGCACCACAAACCCTAGTACACCGCGGGCACCACATACCCAACTACACCGCGGGCATCACATACCCTAGTACACCGCGGGCATTACATACCCAACTACACCGCGGGCACCACATACCCTATTACACCGCGGGCATCACATACCCAACTACACCGCGGGCACCACATACCCAAGTACACCGCGGGCATCACATACACAACTACAACGCGGGCACCACATACCCTAATACACCGCGGGCATCACATACCCAACTACACCGCGGGCATCACATACCCTAGTACACCGCGGGCATCACATACCCAACTACACCGCGGGCACCACATACCCTAGAACACCGCGGGCACCACATACCCAACTACAACGCGGACATCACATACCCTAGTACACCGCGGGCATCACATACCCAAGTACACCGCGGGCACCACATACCCTAGAACACCGCGGGCATCACATACCCTAGTACTCCGCGGGCACCACATACCCTAGAACACTGCGGGCATCACATACCCAACTACACCGCGGGCATCATATACCCTAGTACTCCGCGGGCATCACATACCCTAGTACACCGCGGGCATCATATACCCTAGTACACCGCGGGCATCACATACCCAAGTACACCGCGGGCACCACATACCCTAGAACACTGCGGGCATCACATACCCAACTACACCGCGGGCATCATATACCCTAGTACACCGCGGGCATCACATACCCGACTACACCGCGGGCACCACATACCCTAGAACATTGCGGGCATCACATACCCAACTACACTGCGGGCATCACATACCCGACTACACCGCGGGCACCACATACCCTAGAACACCGCGGGCATCACATACCCTAGTACTCCGCGGGCACCACATACCCTAGAACACTGCATACCCTATTACACCGCGGGCATCACATACCCAACTACACCGCGGGCACCACATACCCTAGTACACCGCGGGCACCACATACCCAACTACAACGCGGGCATCACATACCCAACTACAACGCGGGCACCACATACCCTATTACACCGCGGGCATCACATACCCAACTACACCGCGGGCACCACATACCCAAGTACACCGCGGGCATCACATACCCAACTACAACGCGGGCACCACATACCCAAGTACACCGCGGGCATCACATACCCAACTACACCGCGGGCATCACATACCCTAGTACACCGCGGGCATCACATACCCAACTACACCGCGGGAACCACATACCCTAGAACACCGCGGGCACCACATACCCAACTACAACGCGGACATCACATACCCTAGTACACCGCGGGCATCACATACCCAAGTACACCGCGGGCACCACATACCCTAGTACACCGCGGGCATCACATACCTAACTACACCGCGGGCACCACATACCCTAGTACACCGCGGGCATCACATACCCAACTACACCGCGGGCATCACATACCCTAGTACACCGCGGGCATCACATACCCAACTACACCGCAGGCACCACATACCCAAGAACACTGCGGGCATCACATACCCAACTACACCGCGGGCATCATATACCCTAGTACACCGCGGGCATCACATACCCGACTACACCGCGGGCACCACATACCCTAGAACACCGCGGGCATCACATACCCTAGAACACTGCGGGCATCACATACCCAACTACACCGCGGGCATCATATACCCTAGTACACCGCGGGCATCACATACCCGACTACACCGCGGGCACCACATACCCTAGAACACTGCGGGCATCACATACCCAACTACACCGCGGGCATCATATACCCTAGTACACCGCGGGCATCACATACCCGACTACAACGCGGGCATCACATACCCTAGTACACCGCGGGCATCATATACCCAAATACACCGCGGGCACCACATACCCTAGTACACCGCGGGCACCACATACCCAACTACAACGCGGGCACCAAATACCCTAGTACACCGCGGGCATCACATACCCAACTACACCGCGGGCACCACATACCCTAGAACACCGCGGGCACCACATACCCAACTACAACGCGGGCATCACATTCCCAACTACACCGCGGGCACCACATACCTTAGTACACCGCGGGCACCACATACCCAACTACAACGCGGGCATCACATACCCTAGTACACCGCGGGCATCATATACCCAAATACACCGCGGGCACCACATACCCTAGTACACCGCGGGCACCACATACCCAACTACAACGCGGGCACCAAATACCCTAGTACACCGCGGGCATCACATACCCAACTACACCGCGGGCACCACATACCCTAGTACACCGCGGGCATCACATACCCAACTACACCGCGGGCACCACATACCCTAGAACACCGCGGGCACCACAAACCCTAGTACACCGCGGGCACCACATACCCAACTACACCGCGGGCATCACATACCCTAGTACACCGCGGGCATTACATACCCAACTACACCGCGGGCACCACATACCCTATTACACCGCGGGCATCACATACCCAACTACACCGCGGGCACCACATACCCAAGTACACCGCGGGCATCACATACACAACTACAACGCGGGCACCACATACCCTAATACACCGCGGGCATCACATACCCAACTACACCGCGGGCATCACATACCCTAGTACACCGCGGGCATCACATACCCAACTACACCGCGGGCACCACATACCCTAGAACACCGCGGGCACCACATACCCAACTACAACGCGGACATCACATACCCTAGTACACCGCGGGCATCACATACCCAAGTACACCGCGGGCACCACATACCCTAGAACACCGCGGGCATCACATACCCTAGTACTCCGCGGGCACCACATACCCTAGAACACTGCGGGCATCACATACCCAACTACACCGCGGGCATCATATACCCTAGTACTCCGCGGGCATCACATACCCTAGTACACCGCGGGCATCATATACCCTAGTACACCGCGGGCATCACATACCCAAGTACACCGCGGGCACCACATACCCTAGAACACTGCGGGCATCACATACCCAACTACACCGCGGGCATCATATACCCTAGTACACCGCGGGCATCACATACCCGACTACACCGCGGGCACCACATACCCTAGAACATTGCGGGCATCACATACCCAACTACACTGCGGGCATCACATACCCGACTACACCGCGGGCACCACATACCCTAGAACACCGCGGGCATCACATACCCTAGTACTCCGCGGGCACCACATACCCTAGAACACTGCATACCCTATTACACCGCGGGCATCACATACCCAACTACACCGCGGGCACCACATACCCTAGTACACCGCGGGCACCACATACCCAACTACAACGCGGGCATCACATACCCAACTACAACGCGGGCACCACATACCCTATTACACCGCGGGCATCACATACCCAACTACACCGCGGGCACCACATACCCAAGTACACCGCGGGCATCACATACCCAACTACAACGCGGGCACCACATACCCAAGTACACCGCGGGCATCACATACCCAACTACACCGCGGGCATCACATACCCTAGTACACCGCGGGCATCACATACCCAACTACACCGCGGGAACCACATACCCTAGAACACCGCGGGCACCACATACCCAACTACAACGCGGACATCACATACCCTAGTACACCGCGGGCATCACATACCCAAGTACACCGCGGGCACCACATACCCTAGTACACCGCGGGCATCACATACCTAACTACACCGCGGGCACCACATACCCTAGTACACCGCGGGCATCACATACCCAACTACACCGCGGGCATCACATACCCTAGTACACCGCGGGCATCACATACCCAACTACACCGCAGGCACCACATACCCAAGAACACTGCGGGCATCACATACCCAACTACACCGCGGGCATCATATACCCTAGTACACCGCGGGCATCACATACCCGACTACACCGCGGGCACCACATACCCTAGAACACCGCGGGCATCACATACCCTAGAACACTGCGGGCATCACATACCCAACTACACCGCGGGCATCATATACCCTAGTACACCGCGGGCATCACATACCCGACTACACCGCGGGCACCACATACCCTAGAACACTGCGGGCATCACATACCCAACTACACCGCGGGCATCATATACCCTAGTACACCGCGGGCATCACATACCCGACTACAACGCGGGCATCACATACCCTAGTACACCGCGGGCATCATATACCCAAATACACCGCGGGCACCACATACCCTAGTACACCGCGGGCACCACATACCCAACTACAACGCGGGCACCAAATACCCTAGTACACCGCGGGCATCACATACCCAACTACACCGCGGGCACCACATACCCTAGAACACCGCGGGCACCACATACCCTAGTACACCGCGGGCACCACATACCCAACTACACCGCGGGCATCACATACCCTAGTACACCGCGGGCATCACATACCCAACTACACCGCGGGCACCACATACCCAAGTACACCGCGGGCATCACATACCCAACTACAACGCGGGCACCACATACCCTATTACACCGCGGGCATCACATACCCAACTACACCGCGGGCACCACATACCCAAGTACACCGCGGGCATCACATACCCAACTACAACGCGGGCACCACATACCCAAGTACACCGCGGGCATCACATACCCAACTACACCGCGGGCATCACATACCCTAGTACACCGCGAGCATCACATACCCAACTACACCGCGGGAACCACATACCCTAGAACACCGCGGGCACCACATACCCTAGAACACTGCGGGCATCACATACCCAACTACACCGCGGGCATCATATACCCTAGTACACCGCGGGCATCACATACCCGACTACACCGCGGGCACCACATACCCTAGAACACCGCGGGCATCACATACCCTAGTACTCCGCGGGCACCACATACCCTAGAACACTGCGGGCATCACATACCCAACTACACCGCGGGCATCATATACCCTAGTACACCGCGGGCATCACATAGCCGACTACACCGCGGGCACCACATACCCTAGAACACCGCGGGCATCATATACCCTAGTACACCGCGGGCATCACATACCCGACTACACCGCGGGCACCACATACCCTAGAACACCGCGGGCATCACATACCCTAGTACTCCGCGGGCACCACATACCCTAGAACACTGCGGGCATCACATACCCAACTACACCGCGGGCATCATATACCCTAGTACACCGCGGGCATCACATACCCGACAACACCGCGGGCACCACATACCCTAGAACACCGCGGGCATCACATACCCTAGTACTCCGCGGGCATCACATACCCAAGTACACCGCGGGCACCACATACCCTAGAACACTGCGGGCATCACATACCCAACTACACCGCGGGCATCATATACCCTAGTACACCGCGGGCATCACATACCCGACTACACCGCGGGCACCACATACCCTAGAACACCGCGGGCATCACATACCCTAGTACTCCGCGGGCACCACATACCCTAGAACACTGCGGGCATCACATACCCAACTACACCGCGGGCATCATATACCCTAGTACACCGCGGGCATCACATACCCGACTACACCGCGGGCACCACATACCCTAGAACACCGCGGGCATCACATACCCTAGTACTCCGCGGGCATCACATACCCTAGTACACCGCGGGCACCACACACCCTAGAACAACGCGGGCATCACATACCCAAGTACACCGCGGGCACCACATACCCTAGAACACTGCGGGCATCACATACCCAACTACACCGCGGGCATCATATACCCAACTACACCGCGGGCACCACATACCCTAGAACACTGCGGGCATCACATACCCAACTACACCGCGGGCATCATATACCCTAGTACACCGCGGGCATCACATACCCGACTACACCGCGGGCACCACATACCCTAGAACACCGCGGGCATCACATACCCTAGTACTCCGCGGGCATCACATACCCTAGTACACCGCGGGCATCACATAACCTAGTACACCGCGGGTATTAAATACCCAACTACACCGCGGGCACCACATACCCTATTACACCGCGGACATCACATACCCAACTACACCGCGGGCACCACATACCCTAGAACACCGCGGGCATCACATACCATCACATACCCTAGTACTCCGCGGGCATCACATACCCTAGTACACCGCGGGCACCACATACCCTAGTACTCCGCGGGCACCACATACCCTAGAACACTGCGGGCATCACATACCCAACTACACCGCGGGCACCACATACCCTAGTACTCCGCGGGCATCACATACCCAACTACACCGCGGGCATCATATACCCTAGTACACCGCGGGCATCACATACCCGACTACACCGCGGGCACCACATACCCTAGAACACCGCGGGCATCACATACCCTAGTACTCCGCGGGCATCACATACCCTAGTACACCGCGGGCACCACATACCCTAGAACACCGCGGGCATCATATACCCTAGTACACCGCGGGCATCACATACCCAAGTACACCGCGGGCACCACATACCCTAGAACACTGCGGGCATCACATACCCAACTACACCGCGGGCATCATATACCCTAGTACACCGCGGGCATCACATACCCGACTACACCGCGGGCACCACATACCCTAGAACACTGCGGGCATCACATACCCAACTACACCGCGGGCATCATATACCCTTGTACACCGCGGGCATCACATACCCGACTACACCGCGGGCACCACATACCCTAGAACACCGCGGGCATCACATACCCTAGTACTCCGCGGGCATCACATACCCTAGTACACCGCGGGCATCACATACCCTAGTACACCGCGGGCATTACATACCCAACTACACCGCGGGCACCACATACCCTATTACACCGCGGGCATCACATACCCAACTACACCGCGGGCACCACATACCCTAGTACACCGCGGGCACCACATACCCAACTACAACGCGGGCACCACATACCCTAGAACACCGCGGGCATCACATACCCTAGTACTCCGCGGGCACTACATACTTAACTACACCGCGGGCATAACATACCCAACTACACCGCGGGCACCACATACCCTATTACACCGCGGGCATCACATACCCAAGTACACCGCGGGCACCACATACCCTAGAACACTGCGGGCATCACATACCCAACTACACCGCGGGCATCATATACCCTAGTACACCGCGGGCATCATATACCCTAGTACACCGCGGGCATCACATACCCTAGTACACCGCGGGCATTACATACCTAACTACACCGCGGGCACCACATACCTTAGTACACCGCGGGCACCACATACCCAACTACACCGCGGGCACCACATACCCTATTACACCGCGGGCACCACATACCCAACTACACCGCGGGCACCACATACCCAAGTACACCGCGGGCATCACATACCCTAGAATACCGCGGGCATCACATACCCAACTACACCGCGGGCATCACATACCCAAGTACACCGCGGGCATCACATACCCTAGAATACCGCGGGCACCACATACCCTAGTACACCGCGGGCATCACATACCCTAGAACACCGCGGGCATCACATACCATCACATACCCTAGTACTCCGCGGGCATCACATACCCTAGTACACCGCGGGCATCACATACCCAACTACACCGCAGGCACCACATACCCTAGAACACTGCGGGCGTCACATACCCAACTACACCGCGGGCATCATATACCCCAGTACACCGCGGGCATCACATACCCGACTACACCGCGGGCACCACATACCCTAGAACACCGCGGGCATCACATACCCTAGAACACTGCGGGCATCACATACCCAACTACACCGCGGGCATCATATACCCTAGTACACCGCGGGCATCACATACCCGACTACACCGCGGGCACCACATACCCTAGAACACTGCGGGCATCACATACCCAACTACACCGCGGGCATCATATACCCTAGTACACCGCGGGCATCACATACCCGACTACACCGCGGGCACCACATACCCTAGTACACCGCGGGCACCACATACCCAACTACAACGCGGGCACCACATACCCTAGAACACCGCGGGCATCACATACCATCACATACCCTAGTACTCCGCGGGCATCACATACCCTGGTACACCGCGGGCACCACATACCCTAGTACTCCGCGGGCACCACATACCCTAGAACACTGCGGGCATCACATACCCAACTACACCGCGGGCATCATATACCCTAGTACTCCGCGGGCACTACATACTTAACTACACCGCGGGCACCACATACCCAACTACACCGCGGGCACCACATACCCTATTACACCGCGGGCATCACATACCCAACTACACCGCGGGCACCACATACCCTAGAACACCGCGGGCATCACATACCATCACATACCCTAGTACTCCGCGGGCATCACATACCCTGGTACACCGCGGGCACCACATACCCTAGTACTCCGCGGGCACCACATACCCTAGAACACTGCGGGCATCACATACCCAACTACACCGCGGGCATCATATACCCTAGTACACCGCGGGCATCACATACCCGACTACACCGCGGGCACCACATACCCTAGTACACTGCGGGCATCACATACCCAACTACACCGCGGGCATCATATACCCTAGTACACCGCGGGCATCACATACCCGACTACACCGCGGGCACCACATACCCTAGAACACCGCGGGCATCACATACCCTAGTACTCCGCGGGCACCACATACCCTAGAACACTGCGGGCATCACATACCCAACTACACCGCGGGCATCATATACCCTAGTACACCGCGGGCATCACATACCCGACTACACCGCGGGCACCACATACCCTAGAACACCGCGGGCATCACATACCCTAGTACTCCGCGGGCATCACATACCCTAGTACACCGCGGGCATCACATACCCTAGTACACCGCGGGCATTACATACCCAACTACACCGCGGGCACCACATACCCTATTACACCGCGGGCATCACATACCCAACTACACCGCGGGCACCACATACCCTAGTACACCGCGTGCACCACATACCCAACTACAACGCGGGCATCACATTCCCAACTACACCGCGGGCACCACATACCTTAGTACACCGCGGGCACCACATACCCAACTACAACGCGGGCATCACATACCCTAGTACACCGCGGGCGTCATATACCCAAATACACCGCGGGCACCACATACCCTAGTACACCGCGGGAACCACATACCCAACTACAACGCGGGCACCAAATACCCTAGTACACCGCGGGCATCACATACCCAACTACACCGCGGGCACCACATACCCTAGTACACCGCGGGCATCACATACCCAACTACACCGCGGGCACCACATACCCTAGAACACCGCGGGCACCACAAACCCTAGTACACCGCGGGCACCACATACCCAACTACACCGCGGGCATCACATACCCTAGTACACCGCGGGCATTACATACCCAACTACACCGCGGGCACCACATACCCTATTACACCGCGGGCATCACATACCCAACTACACCGCGGGCACCACATACCCTAGAACACCGCGGGCACCACATACCCAACTACAACGCGGACATCACATACCCTAGTACACCGCGGGCATCACATACCCAAGTACACCGCGGGCACCACATACCCTAGTACACCGCGGGCACCACATACCCAACTACAACGCGGGCATCACATACCCTAGTACACCGCGGGCATCACATACCCAACTACACCGCGGGCACCACATACCCTAGAACACCGCGGGCATCACATACCCAACTACACCGCGGGCATCATATACCCTAGTACACCGCGGGCATCACATACCCAAGTACACCGCGGGCACCACATACCCTAGAACACTGCGGGCATCACATACCCAACTACACCGCGGGCATCATATACCCTAGTACACCGCGGGCATCACATACCCGACTACACCGCGGGCACCACATACCCTAGAACACCGCGGGCATCACATACCCTAGTACTCCGCGGGCACCACATACCCTAGAACACTGCGGGCATCACATACCCAACTACACCGCGGGCATCATATACCCTAGTACACCGCGGGCATCACATACCCGACTACACCGCGGGCACCACATACCCTAGAACACCGCGGGCATCACATACCCTAGTACTCCGCGGGCATCACATACCCTAGTACACCGCGGGCACCACATACCCTAGAACAACGCGGGCATCATATACCCTAGTACACCGCGGGCATCACATACCCAAGTACACCGCGAGCACCACATACCCTAGAACACTGCGGGCATCACATACCCAACTACACCGCGGGCATCATATACCCAACTACACCGCGGGCACCACATACCCTAGAACACTGCGGGCATCACATACCCAACTACACCGCGGGCATCATATACCCTAGTACACCGCGGGCATCACATACCCGACTACACCGCGGGCACCACATACCCTAGAACACCGCGGGCATCACATACCCTAGTACTCCGCGGGCATCACATACCCTAGTACACCACGGGCATCACATAACCTAGTACACCGCGGGTATTACATACCCAACTACACCGCGGGCACCACATACCCTATTACACCGCGGGCATCACATACCCAACTACACCGCGGGCACCACATACCCTAGTACACTGCGGGCACCACATACCCAACTACAACGCGGGCACCACATACCCTAGAACACCGCGGGCATCACATACCCTAGTACTCCGCGGGCACTACATACTTAACTACACCGCGGGCACCACATACCCAACTACACCGCGGGCACCACATACCCTATTACACCGCGGGCATCACATACCCAACTACACCGCGGGCACCACATACTCTAGAACACCGCGGGCATCACATACCATCACATACCCTAGTACTCCGCGGGGCATCACATACCCTAGTACACCGCGGGCACCACATACCCTAGTACTCCGCGGGCACCACATACCCTAGAACACTGCGGGCATCACATACCCAACTACACCGCGGGCATCATATACCCTAGTACACCGCGGGCATCACATACCCTAGTACACCGCGGGCATTACATACCTAACTACACCGCGGGCACCACATACCTTAGTACACCGCGGGCATCACATACCCAACTACACCGCGGGCATCACATACCCTAGTACACTGCGGGCATCACATACCCTAGTACTCCGCGGGCACTACATTCTTAACTACACCGCGGGCACCACATACCCAACTACACCGCGGGCACCACATACCCTATTACACCGCGGGCATCACATACCCAACTACACCGCGGGCACCACATACCCTAGAACACCGCGGGCATCACATACCATCACATACCCTAGTACTCCGCGGGCATCACATACCCTAGTACACCGCGGGCACCACATACCCTAGTACTCCGCGGGCATCACATACCCAACTACACCGCGGGCATCATATACCCTAGTACACCGCGGGCATCACATACCCGACTACACCGCGGGCATCACATACCCAACTACACCGCGGGCATCATATACCCTAGTACACCGCGGGCATCACATACCCGACTACACCGCGGGCACCTCATACCCTAGAACACCGCGGGCATCACATACCCTAGTACTCCGCGGGCATCACATACCCTAGTACACCGCGGGCACCACATACCCTAAAACACCGCGGGCATCAAATACCCTAGTACTCCGCGGGCATCACATACCCTAGTACACCGCGGGCACCACATACCCTAGAACAACGCGGGCATCATATACCCTAGTACACCGCGGGCATCACATACCCAAGTACACCGCGAGCACCACATACCCTAGAACACTGCGGGCATCACATACCCAACTACACCGCGGGCATCACATACCCAACTACACCGCGGGCACCACATACCCTAGAACACTGCGGGCATCATATACCCTAGTACACCGCGGGCATCACATACCCAAGTACACCGCGAGCACCACATACCCTAGAACACTGCGGGCATCACATACCCAACTACACCGCGGGCATCATATACCCAACTACACCGCGGGCACCACATACCCTAGAACACTGCGGGCATCACATACCCAACTACACCGCGGGCATCATATACCCTAGTACACCGCGGGCATCACATACCCGACTACACCGCGGGCACCACATACCCTAGAACACCGCGGGCATCACATACCCTAGTACTCCGCGGGCATCACATACCCTAGTACACCACGGGCATCACATAACCTAGTACACCGCGGGTATTACATACCCAACTACACCGCGGGCACCACATACCCTATTACACCGCGGGCATCACATACCCAACTACACCGCGGGCACCACATACCCTAGTACACCGCGGGCACCACATACCCAACTACAACGCGGGAACCACATACCCTAGAACACCGCGGGCATCACATACCCTAGTACTCCGCGGGCACTACATACTTAACTACACCGCGGGCACCACATACCCAACTACACCGCGGGCACCACATACCCTATTACACCGCGGGCATCACATACCCAACTACACCGCGGGCACCACATACTCTAGAACACCGCGGGCATCACATACCATCACATACCCTAGTACTCCGCGGGCATCACATACCCTAGTACACCGCGGGCACCACATACCCTAGTACTCCGCGGGCACCACATACCCTAGAACACTGCGGGCATCACATACCCAACTACACCGCGGGCATCATATACCCTAGTACACCGCGGGCATCACATACCCTAGTACACCGCGGGCATTACATACCTAACTACACCGCGGGCACCACATACCTTAGTACACCGCGGGCATCACATACCCAACTACACCGCGGGCATCACATACCCTAGTACACTGCGGGCATCACATACCCTAGTACTCCGCGGGCACTACATTCTTAACTACACCGCGGGCACCACATACCCAACTACACCGCGGGCACCACATACCCTATTACACCGCGGGCATCACATACCCAACTACACCGCGGGCACCACATACCCTAGAACACCGCGGGCATCACATACCATCACATACCCTAGTACTCCGCGGGCATCACATACCCTAGTACACCGCGGGCACCACATACCCTAGTACTCCGCGGGCATCACATACCCAACTACACCGCGGGCATCATATATCCTAGTACACCGCGGGCATCACATACCCGACTACACCGCGGGCATCACATACCCAACTACACCGCGGGCATCATATACCCTAGTACACCGCGGGCATCACATACCCGACTACACCGCGGGCACCTCATACCCTAGAACACCGCGGGCATCACATACCCTAGTACTCCGCGGGCATCACATACCCTAGTACACCGCGGGCACCACATACCCTAAAACACCGCGGGCATCATATACCCTAGTACACCGCGGGCATCACATACCCAAGTACACCGCGGGCACCACATACCCTAGAACACTGCGGGCATCACATACCCAACTACACCACGGGCATCATATACCCTAGTACACCGCGGGCATCACATACCCGACTACACCGCGGGCACCACATACCCTAGAACACTGCGGGCATCACATACCCAACTACACCGCGGGCATCATATACCCTTGTACACCGCGGGCATCACATACCCGACTACACCGCGGGCACCACATACCCTAGAACACCGCGGGCATCACATACCCTAGTACTCCGCGGGCATCACATACCCTAGTACACCGCGGGCATCACATACCCTAGTACACCGCTGGCACCACATACCCTAGTACTCCGCGGGCACCACATACCCTAGAACACTGCGGGCATCACATACCCAACTACACCGCGGGCATCATATACCCTAGTACACCGCGGGCATCACATACCCTAGTACACCGCGGGCACCACATACCCTAGAACACTGCGGGCATCACATACCCAACTACACCGCGGGCATCATATACCCTAGTACACCGCGGGCATCACATACCCGACTACACCGCGGGCACCACATACCCTAGAACACCGCGGGCATCACATACCCTAGTACTCCGCGGGCACCACATACCCAACTACACCGCGGGCATCATATACCCTAGTACACCGCGGGCATCACATACCCGACTACACCGCGGGCACCACATACCCTAGAACACCGCGGGAATCACATACCCAACTACACCGCGGGCACCACATACCCTAGAACACCGCGGGCATCATATACCCAACTACACCGCGGGCATCATATACCCTAGTACACCGCGGGCATCACATACCCAAGTACACCGCGGGCACCACATACCCTAGAACACTGCGGGCATCACATACCCAACTACACCGCGGGCATCATATACCCTAGTACACCGCGGGCATCACATACCCGACTACACCGCGGGCATCACATACCCTAGTACACTGCGGGCATCACATACCCAACTACACCGCGGGCATCATATACCCTAGTACACCGCGGGCATCATATACCCAACTACACCGCGGGCACCACATACTCTAGAACACCGCGGGCATCACATACCATCACATACCCTAGTACTCCGCGGGCATCACATACCCTAGTACACCGCGGGCACCACATACCCTAGTATTCCGCGGGCACCACATACCCTAGAACACTGCGGGCATCACATACCCAACTACACCGCGGGCATCATATACCCTAGTACACCGCGGGCATCACATACCCTAGTACACCGCGGGCATTACATACCTAACTACACCGCGGGCACCACATACCTTAGTACACCGCGGGCATCACATACCCAACTACACCGCGGGCATCACATACCCTAGTACACTGCGGGCATCACATACCCTAGTACTCCGCGGGCACTACATTCTTAACTACACCGCGGGCACCACATACCCAACTACACCGCGGGCACCACATACCCTATTACACCGCGGGCATCACATACCCAACTACACCGCGGGCACCACATACCCTAGAACACCGCGGGCATTACATACCTAACTACACCGCGGGCACCACATACCTTAGTACACCGCGGGCATCACATACCCAACTACACCGCGGGCATCACATACCCTAGTACACTGCGGGCATCACATACCCTAGTACTCCGCGGGCACTACATTCTTAACTACACCGCGGGCACCACATACCCAACTACACCGCGGGCACCACATACCCTATTACACCGCGGGCATCACATACCCAACTACACCGCGGGCACCACATACCCTAGAACACCGCGGGCATCACATACCATCACATACCCTAGTACTCCGCGGGCATCACATACCCTAGTACACCGCGGGCACCACATACCCTAGTACTCCGCGGGCATCACATACCCAACTACACCGCGGGCATCATATATCCTAGTACACCGCGGGCATCACATACCCGACTACACCGCGGGCATCACATACCCAACTACACCGCGGGCATCATATACCCTAGTACACCGCGGGCATCACATACCCGACTACACCGCGGGCACCTCATACCCTAGAACACCGCGGGCATCACATACCCTAGTACTCCGCGGGCATCACATACCCTAGTACACCGCGGGCACCACATACCCTAAAACACCGCGGGCATCATATACCCTAGTACACCGCGGGCATCACATACCCAAGTACACCGCGGGCACCACATACCCTAGAACACTGCGGGCATCACATACCCAACTACACCACGGGCATCATATACCCTAGTACACCGCGGGCATCACATACCCGACTACACCGCGGGCACCACATACCCTAGAACACTGCGGGCATCACATACCCAACTACACCGCGGGCATCATATACCCTTGTACACCGCGGGCATCACATACCCGACTACACCGCGGGCACCACATACCCTAGAACACCGCGGGCATCACATACCCTAGTACTCCGCGGGCATCACATACCCTAGTACACCGCGGGCATCACATACCCTAGTACACCGCTGGCACCACATACCCTAGTACTCCGCGGGCACCACATACCCTAGAACACTGCGGGCATCACATACCCAACTACACCGCGGGCATCATATACCCTAGTACACCGCGGGCATCACATACCCTAGTACACCGCGGGCACCACATACCCTAGAACACTGCGGGCATCACATACCCAACTACACCGCGGGCATCATATACCCTAGTACACCGCGGGCATCACATACCCGACTACACCGCGGGCACCACATACCCTAGAACACCGCGGGCATCACATACCCTAGTACTCCGCGGGCACCACATACCCAACTACACCGCGGGCATCATATACCCTAGTACACCGCGGGCATCACATACCCGACTACACCGCGGGCACCACATACCCTAGAACACCGCGGGCATCACATACCCAACTACACCGCGGGCACCACATACCCTAGAACACCGCGGGCATCATATACCCAACTACACCGCGGGCATCATATACCCTAGTACACCGCGGGCATCACATACCCAAGTACACCGCGGGCACCACATACCCTAGAACACTGCGGGCATCACATACCCAACTACACCGCGGGCATCATATACCCTAGTACACCGCGGGCATCACATACCCGACTACACCGCGGGCATCACATACCCTAGTACACTGCGGGCATCACATACCCAACTACACCGCGGGCATCATATACCCTAGTACACCGCGGGCATCATATACCCAAATACACCGCGGGCACCACATACCTTAGCACACCACGGGCATCACATACCCTAGTACACCACGTCATCACATACCCAACTACACCGCGGGCATCACAAACCCAAGTACACCGCGGGCATCACATACCCTAGAATACCGCGGGCACCACATACCCTAGAACACCGCGGGCATCACATACCCTAGTACACCGCGGGCACCACATACCCAACTACACCGCGGGCACCACATACCCTATTACACCGCGGGCATCACATACCCAACTACACCGCGGGCACCACATACCCTAGAACACCGCGGGCATCACATACCATCACATACCCTAGTACTCCGCGGGCATCACATACCCTAGTACACCGCGGGCACCACATACCCTAGTACTCCGCGGGCATCACATACCCAACTACACCGCGGGCATCATATACCCTAGTACACCGCGGGCATCACATACCCGACTACACCGCGGGCACCACATACCCTAGAACACCGCGGGCATCACATACCCTAGTACTCCGCGGGCATCACATACCCTAGTACACCGCGGGCACCACATACCCTAAAACACCGCGGGCATCATATACCCTAGTACACCGCGGGCATCACATACCCAAGTACACCGCGGGCACCACATACCCTAGAACACTGCGGGCATCACATACCCAAGTACACCGCGGGCATCACATACCCTAGAATACCGCGGGCACCACATACCCTAGTACACCGCGGGCATCACATACCCAACTACACCGCAGGCACCACATACCCTAGAACACCGCGGGCATCACATACCCAAGTACACCGCGGGCACCACATACCCTAGAACACTGCGGGCATCACATACCCAACTACACCGCGGGCATCATATACCCTAGTACACCGCGGGCATCATATACCCGACTACACCGCGGGCACCACATACCCTAGAACACCGCGGGCATCACATACCCTAGTACTCCGCGGGCATCACATACCCAACTACACTGCGGGCACCACATACCCTAGAACACCGCGGGCATCACATACCCTAGAACACCGCGGGCACTTATACCCTAGTACACCGCGGGCATCACATACCCAACTACACCGCGGGTACCACATACCCTAGAACACCGCGGGCATCACATACCCTAGTACACCGCGGGCATCACATACCCAACTACACCGCGGGCACCACATACCTTAGTACACCGCGGGCATCACATACCCAACTACACCGCGGGCATCACATACCCTAGTACACCGCGGGCATCACATACCCAACTACACCGCAGGCACCACATACCCTAGAACACTGCGGGCATCACATACCCAACTACACATATACCCATCATATACCCTAGTACACCGCGAGCATCACATATCCGACTACACTGCGGGCACCACATACCCTAGAACACCGCGGGCATCACATACCCTAGAACACCGCGGGCACCACATACCCTAGTACACCGCGGGCATCACATACCCAACTACACCGCGGGCACCACATACCCTAGAACACCGCGGGCATCACATACCCTAGTACTCCGCGGGCATCACATACCCTAGTACACCGCGGGCATTACATACCCAACTACACCGCGGGCATCATATACCCTTGTACACCGCGGGCATCACATACCCGACTACACCGCGGGCACCACATACCCTAGAACACCGCGGGCATCACATACCCTAGTACTCCGCGGGCATCACATACCCTAGTACACCGCGGGCATCACATACCCTAGTACACCGCGGGCATTACATACCCAACTACACCGCGGGCACCACATACCCTATTACACCGCGGGCATCACATACCATCACATACCCTAGTACTCCGCGGGCATCACATACCCTAGTACACCGCGGGCACCACATACCCTAGTACTCCGCGGGCACCACATACCCTAGAACACTGCGGGCATCACATACCCAACTACACCGCGGGCATCATATACCCTAGTACACCGCGGGCATCACATACCCTAGTACACCGCGGGCATTACATACCTAACTACACCGCGGGCACCACATACCTTAGTTCATCGCGGGCATCACATACCCAACTACACCGCGGGCACCACATACCCTAGTACACCGCGGGCATCACATACCCAACTACACCGCAGGCACCACATACCCTAGAACACCGCGGGCATCACATACCCAAGTACACCGCGGGCACCACATACCCTAGAACACTGCGGGCATCACATACCCAACTACACCGCGGGCATCATATACCCTAGTACACCGCGGGCATCATATACCCGACTACACCGCGGGCACCACATACCCTAGAACACCGCGGGCATCACATACCCTAGTACTCCGCGGGCATCACATACCCAACTACACTGCGGGCACCACATACCCTAGAACACCGCGGGCATCACATACCCTAGAACACCGCGGGCACTTATACCCTAGTACACCGCGGGCATCACATACCCAACTACACCGCGGGTACCACATACCCTAGAACACCGCGGGCATCACATACCCTAGTACACCGCGGGCATCACATACCTAACTACACCGCGGGCACCACATACCTTAGTACACCGCGGGCATCACATACCCAACTACACCGCGGGCATCACATACCCTAGTACACCGCGGGCATCACATACCCAACTACACCGCAGGCACCACATACCCTAGAACACTGCGGGCATCACATACCCAACTACACATATACCCATCATATACCCTAGTACACCGCGAGCATCACATATCCGACTACACTGCGGGCACCACATACCCTAGAACACCGCGGGCATCACATACCCTAGAACACCGCGGGCACCACATACCCTAGTACACCGCGGGCATCACATACCCAACTACACCGCGGGCACCACATACCCTAGAACACCGCGGGCATCACATACCCTAGTACTCCGCGGGCATCACATACCCTAGTACACCGCGGGCATTACATACCCAACTACACCGCGGGCATCATATACCCTTGTACACCGCGGGCATCACATACCCGACTACACCGCGGGCACCACATACCCTAGAACACCGCGGGCATCACATACCCTAGTACTCCGCGGGCATCACATACCCTAGTACACCGCGGGCATCACATACCCTAGTACACCGCGGGCATCACATACCCAACTACACCGCGGGCACCACATACCCTATTACACCGCGGGCATCACATACCATCACATACCCTAGTACTCCGCGGGCATCACATACCCTAGTACACCGCGGGCACCACATACCCTAGTACTCCGCGGGCACCACATACCCTAGAACACTGCGGGCATCACATACCCAACTACACCGCGGGCATCATATACCCTAGTACACCGCGGGCATCACATACCCTAGTACACCGCGGGCATTACATACCTAACTACACCGCGGGCACCACATACCTTAGTTCATCGCGGGCATCACATACCCAACTACACCGCGGGCATCACATACCCTAGTACACTGCGGGCATCACATACCCAACTACACCGCGGGCATCATATACCCTAGTACACCGCGGGCATCATATACCCAAATACACCGCGGGCACCACATACCTTAGCACACCACGGGCATCACATACCCTAGTACACCACGTCATCACATACCCAACTACACCGCGGGCATCACATACCCAAGTACACCGCGGGCATCACATACCCTAGAATACCGCGGGCACCACATACCCTAGAACACCGCGGGCATCACATACCCTAGTACTCCGCGGGCACTACATTCTTAACTACACCGCGGGCACCACATACCCAACTACACCGCGGGCACCACATACCCTATTACACCGCGGGCATCACATACCCAACTACACCGCGGGCACCACATACCCTAGAACACCGCGGGCATCACATACCATCACATACCCTAGTACTCCGCGGGCATCACATACCCTAGTACACCGCGGGCACCACATACCCTAGTACTCCGCGGGCATCACATACCCAACTACACCGCGGGCATCATATACCCTAGTACACCGCGGGCATCACATACCCGACTACACCGCGGGCACCACATACCCTAGAACACCGCGGGCATCACATACCCTAGTACTCCGCGGGCATCACATACCCTAGTACACCGCGGGCACCACATACCCTAGAACACCGCGGGCATCATATACCCTAGTACACCGCGGGCATCACATACCCAAGTACACCGCGGGCACCACATACCCTAGAACACTGCGGGCATCACATACCCAACTACACCGCGGGCATCATATACCCTAGTACACCGCGGGCATCACATACCCGACTACACCGCGGGCACCACATACCCTAGAACACTGCGGGCATCACATACCCAACTACAACGCGGGCATCATATACCCTTGTACACCGCGGGCATCACATACCCGACTACACCGCGGGCACCACATACCCTAGAACACCGCGGGCATCACATACCCTAGTACTCCGCGGGCATCACATACCCTAGTACACCGCGGGCATCACATACCCTAGTACACCGCGGGCATTACATACCCAACTACACCGCGGGCACCACATACCCTATTACACCGCGGGCATCACATACCCAACTACACCGCGGGCACCACATACCCTAGTACACCGCGGGCACCACATACCCAACTACAACGCGGGCACCACATACCCTAGAACACCGCGGGCATCACATACCCTAGTACTCCGCGGGCACTACATACTTAACTACACCGCGGGCACAACATACCCAACTACACCGCGGGCACCAAATACCCTATTACACCGCGGGCATCACATACCCAAGTACACCGCGGGCACCACATACCCTAGAACACTGCGGGCATCACATACCCTAGAACACTGCGGGCATCACATACCCAACTACACCGCGGGCATCATATACCCTAGTACACCGCGGGCATCACATACCCTAGTACACCGCGGGCATTACATACCTAACTACACCGCGGGCACCACATACCTTAGTACACCGCGGGCACCACATACCCAACTACACCGCGGGCACCACATACCCTATTACACCGCGGGCACCACATACCCAACTACACCGCGGGCACCACATACCCTAGAACACCGCGGGCATCACATACCATCACATACCCTAGTACTCCGCGGGCATCACATACCCTAGTACACCGCGGGCACCACATACCCTAGTACTCCGCGGGCATCATATACCCTAGTACACCGCGGGCATCACATACCCAAGTACACCGCGGGCACCACATACCCTAGAACACTGCGGGCATCACATACCCAACTACACCGCGGGCATCATATACCCTAGTACACCGCGGGCATCACATACCCGACTACACCGCGGGCACCACATACCCTAGAACACTGCGGGCATCACATACCCAACTACACCGCGGGCATCATATACCCTTGTACACCGCGGGCATCACATTCCCGACTACACCGCGGGCACCACATACCCTAGAACACCGCGGGCATCACATACCCTAGTACTCCGCGGGCATCACATACCCTAGTACACCGCGGGCATTACATACCCAACTACACCGCGGGCACCACATACCCTATTACGCCGCGGGCATCACATACCCAACTACACCGCGGGCACCACATACCCTAGTACACCGCGGGCACCACATACCCAACTACAACGCGGGCACCACATACCCTAGAACACCGCGGGCATCACATACCCTAGTACTCCGCGGGCACTACATACTTAACTACACCGCGGGCACAACATACCCAACTACACCGCGGGCACCACATACCCTATTACACCGCGGGCACCACATACCGTAGTACACCGCGGGCACCACATACCCAACTACACCGCGGGCACCACATACCCTAGTACACCGCGGGCACCACATACCCAACTACAACGCGGGCACCACATACCCTAGAACACCGCGGGCATCACATACCCTAGTACTCCGCGGGCACTACATACTTAACTACACCGCGGGCACCACATACCCAACTACACCGCGGGCACCACATACCCTATTACACCGCGGGCATCACATACCCAACTACACCGCGGGCACCACATACCCTAGAACACCGCGGGCATCACATACCATCACATACCCTAGTACTCCGCGGGCATCACATACCCTAGTACACCGCGGGCACCACATACCCTAGTACTCCGCGGGCACCACATACCCTAGAACACTGCGGGCATCACATACCCAACTACACCGAGGGCATCATATACCCTAGTACACCGCGGGCATCACATACCCTAGTACACCGCGGGCATTACATACCTAACTACACCGCGGGCACCACATACCTTAGTACACCGCGGGCATCACATACCCAACTACACCGCAGGCATCACATACCCTAGTACACCGCGGGCATCACATACCCAACTACACCGCGGGCATCATATACCCTAGTACACCGCGGGCATCATATACCCAAATACACCGCGGGCACCACATACCTTAGCACACCACGGGCATCACATACCCTAGTACACCACGTCATCACATACCCAACTACACCGCGGGCATCACATACCCAAGTACACCGCGGGCATCACATACCCTAGAATACCGCGGGCACCACATACCCTAGTACACCGCGGGCATCACATACCCAACTACACCGCGGGCACCACATACCCTAGAACACCGCGGGCATCACATACCCAACTACACCGCGGGCACCACATACCCTAGAACACTGCGGGCATCACATACCCAACTACACCGCGGGCATCATATACCCTAGTACACCGCGGGCATCACATACCCGACTACACCGCGGGCACCACATACCCTAGAACACCGCGGGCATCACATACCCAACTACACCGCGGGCACCACATACCCTAGAACACTGCGGGCATCACATACCCAACTACACCGCGGGCATCATATACCCTAGTACACCGCGGGCATCATATACCCGACTACACCGCGGGCACCACATACCCTAGAACACCGCGGGCATCACATACCCTAGTACTCCGCGGGCATCACATACCCAACTACACCGCGGGCACCACATACCTTAGTACACCGCGGGCATCACATACCCAACTACACCGCGGGCATCACATACCCTAGTACACCGCGGGCATCACATACCCAACTACACCGCAGGCACCACATACCCTAGAACACTGCGGGCATCACATACCTAACTACACATATACCCATCATATACCCTAGTACACCGCGGGCATCACATACCCGACTACAGGCACCACATACCCTAGAACACCGCGGGCATCACATACCCTAGAACAACGCGGGCACCACATACCCTAGTACACCGCGGGCATCACATACCCAACTACACCGCGGGCACCACATACCCTAGAACACCGCGGGCATCACATACCCTAGTACTCCGCGGGCATCACATACCCTAGTACACCGCGGGCATTACATACCCAACTACACCGCGGGCACCACATACCCTATTACACCGCGGGCATCACATACCCAACTACACCGCGGGCACCACATACCCTAGTACACCGCGGGCACCACATACCCAACTACAACGCGGGCACCACATACCCTAGAACACCGCGGGCATCACATACCCTAGTACTCCGCGGGCACTACATACTTAACTACACCGCGGGCACAACATACCCAACTACACCGCGGGCACCACATACCCTATTACACCGCGGGCACCACATACCGTAGTACACCGCGGGCACCACATACCCAACTACACCGCGGGCACCACATACCCTAGTACACCGCGGGCACCACATACCCAACTACAACGCGGGCACCACATACCCTAGAACACCGCGGGCATCACATACCCTAGTACTCCGCGGGCACTACATACTTAACTACACCGCGGGCACCACATACCCTACTACACCGCGGGCACCACATACCCTATTACACCGCGGGCATCACATACCCAACTACACCGCGGGCACCACATACCCTAGAACACCGCGGGCATCACATACCATCACATACCCTAGTACTCCGCGGGCATCACATACCCTAGTACACCGCGGGCACCACATACCCTAGTACTCCGCGGGCACCACATACCCTAGAACACTGCGGGCATCACATACCCAACTACACCGCGGGCATCATATACCCTAGTACACCGCGGGCATCACATACCCTAGTACACCGCGGGCATTACATACCTAACTACACCGCGGGCACCACATACCTTAGTACACCGCGGGCATCACATACCCAACTACACCGCGGGCATCACATACCCTAGTACACCGCGGGCATCACATACCCAACTACACCGCGGGCATCATATACCCTAGTACACCGCGGGCATCATATACCCAAATACACCGCGGGCACCACATACCTTAGCACACCACGGGCATCACATACCCTAGTACACCACGTCATCACATACCCAACTACACCGCGGGCATCACATACCCAAGTACACCGCGGGCATCACATACCCTAGAATACCGCGGGCACCACATACCCTAGTACACCGCGGGCATCACATACCCAACTACACCGCGGGCACCACATACCCTAGAACACCGCGGGCATCACATACCCAACTACACCGCAGGCACCACATACCCTAGAACACTGCGGGCATCACATACCCAACTACACCGCGGGCATCATATACCCTAGTACACCGCGGGCACCACAAACCCTAGTACACCGCGGGCACCACATACCCAACTACACCGCGGGCATTACATACCCAACTACACCGCGGGCATCACATACCCTAGTACACCGCGGGCACAACATACCCAACTACACCGCGGGCACCACATACCCTATTACACCGCGGGCATCACATACCCAAGTACACCGCGGGCACCACATACCCTAGAACACTGCGGGCATCACATACCCTAGAACACTGCGGGCATCACATACCCAACTACACCGCGGGCATCATATACCCTAGTACACCGCGGGCACCACATACCCTAGTACTCCGCGGGCATCATATACCCTAGTACACCGCGGGCATCACATACCCTAGTACACCGCGGGCACCACATACCCTAGAACACCGCGGGCATCACATACCATCACATACCCTAGTACTCCGCGGGCATCACATACCCTAGTACACCGCGGGCACCACTTACCCTAGTACTCCGCGGGCATCATATACCCTAGTACACCGCGGGCATCACATACCCAAGTACACCGCGGGCACCACATACCCTAGAACACTGCGGGCATCACATACCCAACTACACCGCGGGCATCATATACCCTAGTACACCGCGGGCATCACATACCCGACTACACCGCGGGCACCACATACCCTAGAACACTGCGGGCATCACATACCCAACTACACCGCGGGCATCATATACCCTTGTACACCGCGGGCATCACATACCCGACTACACCGCGGGCACCACATACCCTAGAACACCGCGGGCATCACATACCCTAGTACTCCGCGGGCATCACATACCCTAGTACACCGCGGGCATTACATACCCAACTACACCGCGGGCATCACATACCCTAGTACTCCGCGGGCATCACATACCCTAGTACACCGCGGGCATCACATACCCTAGTACACCGCGGGCACCACATACCCAACTACAACGCGGGCACCACATACCCTAGAACACCGCGGGCATCACATACCCTAGTACTCCGCGGGCACTACATACTTAACTACACCGCGGGCACAACATACCCAACTACACCGCGGGCACCACATACCCTATTACACCGCGGGCACCACATACCGTAGTTTACCGCGGGCACCACATACCCAACTACACCGCGGGCACCACATACCCTAGTACACCGCGGGCACCACACACCCAACTACAACGCGGGCACCACATACCCTAGAACACCGCGGGCATCACATACCCTAGTACTCCGCGGGCACTACATACTTAACTACCCGCGGTACTAGGGCATCACATACCCTAGTACTCCGCGGGCACTACATACTTAACTACACCGCGGGCACAACATACCCAACTACACCGCGAGCACCACATACCCTATTACACCGCGGGCACCACATACCGTAGTTTACCGCGGGCACCACATACCCTACTACACCGCGGGCACCACATACCCTAGTACACCGCGGGCACCACACACCCAACTACAACGCGGGCACCACATACCCTAGAACACCGCGGGCATCACATACCCTAGTACTCCGCGGGCACTACATACTTAACTACACCGCGGGCACCACATACCCAACTACACCGCGGGCACCACATACCCTATTACACCGCGGGCATCACATACCCAACTACACCGCGGGCACCACATACCCTAGAACACCGCGGGCATCACATACCATCACATACCCTAGTACTCCGCGGGCATCACATACCCTAGTACACCGCGGGCACCACATACCCTAGTACTCCGCGGGCACCACATACCCTAGAACACTACATACACACCGCGCGCGCGGCAACAGACAACAACCCATTTGCGTGCTCTCTTGAATTAAATCGAAAAATAGTTTAAAGCTTCATTTTATCCGATATATTTCAATAATCTGTTCCATAAAACATCCTCGCATACATATTACTAATCAGCCATAGAAAAATCAGTGTGAATAGTGAGTTTTGAACAAAATTACTTCCAGTGCAAACATTATTATTACTCAGTGTGAATTTGGACTCATTTCGACGTCGACGCATAAGCTGAGTATACAAACTATTCATTTATCTGTGGTGGTGGTGTCGCTTTGACCTCTCGTGACCTGACGCGCTTCTGTTTGTGCAAATTCAAAATTTTAACGCTATTATTTTGATTACTAACCATTAAAGAGTCGTACCTATCTATTCCCAATAGTCAAAATATATAGATAAACAATGGCGTCAAAAGAATGCGCTGGCTGCCTAAATTCTATTAACACAAATAAATGCATGAATTGCTCTTTCTGTCATGAATGGTATGACCTGGACTGTGCTAATTTAACAGTTAAGCAATACCGGCTTATAACTGATAAAAAAATCTCTTGGAAGTGTGCTGGATGTCGCAACAATGAGCCTAAAGACATTACATCTCCATCCCCGCCTCGCCAAGCGCACGAATCTACTACTGAAGGCGACGAAGAAGATATACCATTAACTGGAAGAGCACTGAAAGCAATAATCCATCAGGAGATAACTTGCAAATTAAGTAACATCATATCCGAACAAAAAAACCTGACAGACCTTGTGGATAGTTTTCAACGTACCATTTCTTTTCTAAGCGATAGATACGACGATTTGAAGATGGACCTTGACGCAAAAACAGAAAAAATCGCTATTCTCGAGAAATCAACTATCACCTTGCAAGAGACAGTTCAAAACCTGACTAAAAGATTGAACAATACCGAACAGCACGCGCGAGCCAATAACATTGAGATACAGTGTGTCCCAGAAAAAAAATCCGAGAACGTAATTGATACATTACTCGGTATAAGCAAAGTAATTAAGAGCAAGGTAAAGGACGCTGACATTTCACATTGTACCAGAATTGCGAAGAAGGACTCTGAGAGTACTCGCCCGAGATCTATCTTGGTGAAATTCAATACTCCCCGGCTACGAGACGAATTCCTCGCTGCCTCAATCCAGTTCAACAGGAACCACCCTCAGGACCGCCTGAACACAAGCCATTTGGGTGCTGCTGCAGATAAGGCCCAACCCATTTACGTTGTTGAACACCTTTCTACTGACAATAAATCGCTTCACGCAGCAGCGCGTGTCCGAGGCAAAGAACTGGGATACAGATTCGTGTGGGTTCGCAACGGACGCATTTTTATGAAAAAGTCGGAGGACTCGGATCGCATCATTATAGACAGTGCTGAAAAGCTTAAGGCTCTGTTTTGAGTAGATATTTAATTTAACTCTGCTACTTAGTCTTGTAAAATCTTTAGTTCCATTTCCATGTTTACATAATAAAAATAATGAATAAGTACCAATATTTACTATCAGGACAGTATATACAATTAAAGTATATGTATAATTTTAACGAATTTATTCATTTTAAATTACTTACTTGCATTTGACCTTTTCAACTAAAAAGTTTGTTAAATACTACTTACCTACTATTTTTTTTTTACTATATTATTGTATTAAGTACCTTGTTTTCCTACTTGTTTTACTTAGTTTTAATTTAGTATAAGTTGTTGCTTGATCCTGTACGCATGCTGTGGTACCCTATAATTATGGGAGCACTTAGTTATTAATATTGCACATTATCGTTCAAATGTATCGTGTAAACCCGTGTTGGGTATCCAATCTTTTAAAATAAAAAAATAAAAAATAAACACTGCGGGCATCACATACCCAACTACACCGAGGGCATCATATACCCTAGTACACCGCGGGCATCACATACCCTAGTACACCGCGGGCATTACATACCTAACTACACCGCGGGCACCACATACCTTAGTACACCGCGGGCATCACATACCCAACTACACCGCGGGCATCACATACCCTAGTACACCGCGGGCATCACATACCCAACTACACGGCGGGCATCATATACCCTAGTACACCGCGGGCATCATATACCCAAATACACCGCGGGCACCACATACCTTAGCACACCACGGGCATCACATACCCTAGTACACCACGTCATCACATACCCAACTACACCGCGGGCATCACATACCCAAGTACACCGCGGGCATCACATACCCTAGAATACCGCGGGCACCACATACCCTAGTACACCGCGGGCATCACATACCCAACTACACCGCGGGCACCACATACCCTAGAACACCGCGGGCATCACATACCCAACTACACCGCGGGCACCACATACCCTAGAACACCGCGGGCATCACATACCATCACATACCCTAGTACTCCGCGGGCATCACATACCCTAGTACACCGCGGGCACCACATACCCTAGTACTCCGCGGGCACCACATACCCTAGAACACTGCGGGCATCACATACCCAACTACACCGCGGGCATCATATACCCTAGTACACCGCGGGCATCACATACCCTAGTACACCGCGGGCATTACATACCTAACTACACCGCGGGCACCACATACCTTAGTACACCGCGGGCATCACATACCCAACTACACCGCGGGCATCACATACCCTAGTACACCGCGGGCATCACATACCCAACTACACCGCGGGAGTCATATACCTTAGTACACCGCGGGCATCATATACCCAAATACACCGCGGGCACCACATACCTTAGCACACCACGGGCATCACATACCCTAGTACACCACGTCATCACATACCCAACTACACCGCGGGCATCACATACCCAAGTACACCGCGGGCATCACATACCCTAGAATACCGCGGGCACCACATACCCTAGTACACCGCGGGCATCACATACCCAACTACACCGCGGGCACCACATACCCTAGAACACCGCGGGCATCACATACCCAACTACACCGCAGGCAACACATACCCTAGAACACTGCGGGCATCACATACCCAACTACACCGCGGGCATCATATACCCTAGTACACCGCGAGCATCACATACCCGACTACACCGCGGGCACCACATACCCTAGAACACCGCGGGCATCACATACCCAACTACACCGCGGGCACCACATACCCTAGAACACTGCGGGCATCACATACCCAACTACACCGCGGGCATCATATACCCTAGTACGCCGCGGGCATCACATACCCGACTACACCGCGGGCACCACATACCCTAGAACACCGCGGGCATCACATACCCTAGTACACCGCGGGCATCACATACCTAACTACACCGCGGGCACCACATACCTTAGTACACCGCGGGCATCACATACCCAACTACACTGCGGGCACCACATACCCTAGAACACCGCGGGCATCACATACCCTAGAACAGCGGGCACCACATACCCTAGTACACCGCGGGCATCACATACCCAACTACACCGCGGGCACCACATACCCTAGAACACCGCGGGCATCACATACCCTAGTACACCGCGGGCATCACATACCTAACTACACCGCGGGCACCACATACCTTAGTACACCGCGGGCATCACATACCCAACTACACCGCGGGCATCACATACCCTAGTACACCGCGGGCATCACATACCCAACTACACCGCAGGCACCACATACCCTAGAACACTGCGGGCATCACATACCCAACTACACATATACCCATCATATACCCTAGTACACCGCGGGCATCACATACCCGACTACACCGCGGGCACCACATACCCTAAAACACCGCGGGCATCACATACCCTAGTACTCCGCGGGCACCACATACCCTAGAACACTGCGGGCATCACATACCCAACTACACCGCGGGCATCATATACCCTAGTACACCGCGGGCATCACATACCCGACTACACCGCGGGCATCATATACCCTAGAACACTGCGGGCATCACATACCCAACTACACCGCGGGCATCATATACCCTAGTACACCGCGGGCATCATATACCCTAGTACACCGCGGGCATCACATACCCTAGTACACCGCGGGCATTACATACCTAACTACACCGCGGGCACCACATACCCTAGTACACCGCGGGCACCACATACCCAACTACACCGCGGGCACCACATACCCTATAACACCGCGGGCACCACATACCCAACTACACCGCGGGCACCACATACCCAAGTACACCGCGGGCATCACATACCCTAGAATACCGCGGGCATCACATACCCAACTACACCGCGGGCATCACATACCCAAGTACACCGCGGGCATCACATACCCTAGTACACCGCGGGCACCACATACCCTAGTACACCGCGGGCATCACATACCCAACTACACCGCGGGCACCACATACCCTAGAACACCGCGGGCATCACATACCCAACTACACCGTGGGCACCACATACCCTAGAACACTGCGGGCATCACATACCCAACTACACCGCGGGCATCATATACCCTAGTACACCGCGGGCATCACATACCCGACTACACCGCGGGCACCACATACCCTAGAACACCGCGGGCATCACATACCCTAGTACACCGCGGGCATCACATACCTAACTACACCGCGGGCACCACATACCTTAGTACACCGCGGGCATCACATACCCAACTACACCGCGGGCATCACATACCCTAGTACACCGCGGGCATCACATACCCAACTACACCGCAGGCACCACATACCCTAGAACACTGCGGGCATCACATACCCAACTACACATATACCCATCATATACCCTAGTACACCGCGGGCATCACATACCCGACTACACCGCGGGCACCACATACCCTAAAACACCGCGGGCATCACATACCCTAGTACTCCGCGGGCACCACATACCCTAGAACACTGCGGGCATCACATACCCAACTACACCGCGGGCATCATATACCCTAGTACACCGCGGGCATCACATACCCGACTACACCGCGGGCATCATATACCCTAGAACACTGCGGGCATCACATACCCAACTA
Organism: Ecliptopera silaceata; assembly: GCA_932527185.1. Classification (NCBI taxonomy): domain Eukaryota; kingdom Metazoa; phylum Arthropoda; class Insecta; order Lepidoptera; family Geometridae; genus Ecliptopera; species Ecliptopera silaceata. The sequence goes on along the minus strand of OW052207.1, from coordinate 9,002,387 downwards.
CACCGCGGGCATCATATACCCTAGTACACCGCGGGCATCATATACCCTAGTACACCGCGGGCATCACATACCCTAGTACACCGCGGGCATTACATACCTAACTACACCGCGGGCACCACATACCTTAGTACACCGCGGGCACCACATACCCAACTACACCGCGGGCATCACATACCCTATAACACCGCGGGCACCACATACCCAACTACACCGCGGGCACCACATACCCAAGTACACCGCGGGCATCACATACCCTAGAATACCGCGGGCATCACATACCCAACTACACCGCGGGCATCACATACCCAAGTACACCGCGGGCATCACATACCCTAGAATACCGCGGGCACCACATACCCTAGTACACCGCGGGCATCACATACCCAACTACACCGCGGGCACCACATACCCTAGAACACCGCGGGCATCACATACCCAACTACACCGTGGGCACCACATACCCTAGAACACTGCGGGCATCACATACCCAACTACACCGCGGGCATCATATACCCTAGTACACCGCGGGCATCACATACCCGACTACACCGCGGGCACCACATACCCTAGAATACCGCGGGCATCACATACCCTAGTACACCGCGGGCATCACATACCTAACTACACCGCGGGCACCACATACCTTAGTACACCGCGGGCATCACATACCCAACTACACCGCGGGCATCACATACCCTAGTACACCGCGGGCATCACATACCCAACTACACCGCAGGCACCACATACCCTAGAACACTGCGGGCATCACATACCCAACTACACCGCGGGCACCACAACCTAGAACAACGCGGGCATCATATACCCTAGTACACCGCGGGCATCACATACCCAAGTACACCGCGAGCACCACATACCCTAGAACACTGCGGGCATCACATACCCAACTACACCGCGGGCATCATATACCCAACTACACCGCGGGCACCACATACCCTAGAACACTGCGGGCATCACATACCCAACTACACCGCGGGCATCATATACCCTAGTACACCGCGGGCATCACATACCCTAGTACTCCGCGGGCACCACATACCCTAGAACACTGCGGGCATCACATACCCAACTACACCGCGGGCATCATATACCCTAGTACACCGCGGGCATCACATACCCGACTACACCGCGGGCATCATATACCCTAGAACACTGCGGGCATCACATACCCAACTACACCGCGGGCATCATATACCCTAGTACACCGCGGGCATCATATACCCTAGTACACCGCGGGCATCACATACCCTAGTACACCGCGGGCATTACATACCTAACTACACCGCGGGCACCACATACCCTAGTACACCGCGGGCACCACATACCCAACTACACCGCGGGCACCACATACCCTATAACACCGCGGGCACCACATACCCAACTACACCGCGGGCACCACATACCCAAGTACACCGCGGGCATCACATACCCTAGAAAACCGCGGGCATCACATACCCAACTACACCGCGGGCATCACATACCCAAGTACACCGCGGGCATCACATACCCTAGAATACCGCGGGCACCACATACCCTAGTACACCGCGGGCATCACATACCCAACTACACCGCGGGCACCACATACCCTAGAACACCGCGGGCATCACATACCCAACTACACCGTGGGCACCACATACCCTAGAACACTGCGGGCATCACATACCCAACTACACCGCGGGCATCATATACCCTAGTACACCGCGGGCATCACATACCCGACTACACCGCGGGCACCACATACCCTAGAACACCGCGGGCATCACATACCCAACTACACCGCGGGCACCACAACCTAGAACAACGCGGGCATCATATACCCTAGTACACCGCGGGCATCACATACCCAAGTACACCGCGAGCACCACATACCCTAGAACACTGCGGGCATCACATACCCAACTACACCGCGGGCATCATATACCCAACTACACCGCGGGCACCACATACCCTAGAACACTGCGGGCATCACATACCCAACTACACCGCGGGCATCATATACCCTAGTACACCGCGGGCATCACATACCCGACTACACCGCGGGCACCACATACCCTAGAACACCGCGGGCATCACATACCCTAGTACTCCGCGGGCATCACATACCCTAGTACACCACGGGCATCACATAACCTAGTACACCGCGGGTATTACATACCCAACTACACCGCGGGCACAACATACCCTATTACACCGCGGGCATCACATACCCAACTACACCGCGGGCACCACATACCCTAGTACACCGCGGGCACCACATACCCAACTACAACGCGGGCACCACATACCCTAGAACACCGCGGGCATCACATACCCTAGTACTCCGCGGGCACTACATACTTAACTACACCGCGGGCACCACATACCCAACTACACCGCGGGCACCACATACCCTATTACACCGCGGGCATCACATACCCAACTACACCGCGGGCACCACATACCCTAGAACACCGCGGGCATCACATACCATCACATACCCTAGTACTCCGCGGGCATCACATACCCTAGTACACCGCGGGCACAACATACCCTAGTACTCCGCGGGCACCACATACCCTAGAACACTGCGGGCATCACATACCCAACTACACCGCGGGCATCATATACCCTAGTACACCGCGGGCATCACATACCCTAGTACACCGCGGGCATTACATACCTAACTACACCGCGGGCACCACATACCTTAGTACACCGCGGGCATCACATACCCAACTACACCGCGGGCATCACATACCCTAGTACACTGCGGGCATCACATACCCAACTGCACCGCGGGCATCATATACCCTAGTACACCGCGGGCATCATATACCCAAATACACCGCGGGCACCACATACCTTAGCACACCACGGGCATCACATACCCTAGTACACCACGTCATCACATACCCAACTACACCGCGGGCATCACATACCCAAGTACACCGCGGGCATCACATACCCTAGAATACCGCGGGCACCACATACCCTAGAACACCGCGGGCATCACATACCCTAGTACTCCGCGGGCACTACATTCTTAACTACACCGCGGGCACCACATACCCAACTACACCGCGGGCACCACATACCCTATTACACCGCGGGCATCACATACCCAACTACACCGCGGGCACCACATACCCTAGAACACCGCGGGCATCACATACCATCACATACCCTAGTACTCCGCGGGCATCACATACCCTAGTACACCGCGGGCACCACATACCCTAGTACTCCGCGGGCATCACATACCCAACTACACCGCGGGCATCATATACCCTAGTACACCGCGGGCATCACATACCCGACTACACCGCGGGCACCACATACCCTAGAACACCGCGGGCATCACATACCCTAGTACTCCGCGGGCATCACATACCCTAGTACACCGCGGGCACCACATACCCTAGAACACCGCGGGCATCATATACCCTAGTACACCGCGGGCATCACATACCCAAGTACACCGCGGGCACCACATACCCTAGAACACCGCGGGCATCACATACCCAACTACACCGCGGGCATCATATACCCTAGTACACCGCGGGCATCACATACCCGACTACACCGCGGGCACCACATACCCTAGAACACTGCGGGCATCACATACCCAACTACACCGCGGGCATCATATACCCTTGTACACCGCGGGCATCACATACCCGACTACACCGCGGGCACCACATACCCTAGAACACCGCGGGCATCACATACCGTAGTACTCCGCGGGCATCACATACCCTAGTACACCGCGGGCATCACATACCCTAGTACACCGCGGGCATTACATACCCAACTACACCGCGGGCACCACATACCCTATTACACCGCGGGCATCACATACCCAACTACACCGCGGGCACCACATACCCTAGTACACCGCGGGCACCACATACCCAACTACAACGCGGGCACCACATACCCTAGAACACCGCGGGCATCACATACCCTAGTACTCCGCGGGCACTACATACTTAACTACACCGCGGGCACCACATACCCTATTACACCGCGGGCATCACATACCCAAGTACACCGCGGGCACCACATACCCTAGAACACTGCGGGCATCACATACCCTAGAACACTGCGGGCATCACATACCCAACTACACCGCGGGCATCATATACCCTAGTACACCGCGGGCATCACATACCCTAGTACACCGCGGGCATTACATACCTAACTACACCGCGGGCACCACATACCTTAGTACACCGCGGGCACCACATACCCAACTACACCGCGGGCACCACATACCCTATTACACCGCGGGCACCACATACCCAACTACACCGCGGGCACCACATACCCTAGAACACCGCGGGCATCACATACCATCACATACCCTAGTACTCCGCGGGCATCACATACCCTAGTACACCGCGGGCACCACATACCCTAGTACTCCGCGGGCATCATATACCCTAGTACACCGCGGGCATCACATACCCAAGTACACCGCGGGCACCACATACCCTAGAACACTGCGGGCATCACATACCCAACTACACCGCGGGCATCATATACCCTAGTACACCGCGGGCATCACATACCCGACTACACCGCGGGCACCACATACCCTAGAACACTGCGGGCATCACATACCCAACTACACCGCGGGCATCATATACCCTTGTACACCGCGGGCATCACATACCCGACTACACCGCGGGCACCACATACCCTAGAACACCGCGGGCATCACATACCCTAGTACTCCGCGGGCATCACATACCCTAGTACACCGCGGGCATTACATACCCAACTACACCGCGGGCACCACATACCCTATTACACCGCGGGCATCACATACCCAACTACACCGCGGGCACCACATACCCTAGTACACCGCGGGCACCACATACCCAACTACAACGCGGGCACCACATACCCTAGAACACCGCGGACATCACATACCCTAGTACTCCGCGGGCACTACATACTTAACTACACCGCGGGCACAACATACCCAACTACACCGCGGGCACCACATACCCTATTACACCGCGGGCACCACATACCCAACTACACCGCGGGCACCACATACCCTAGTACACCGCGGGCACCACATACCCAACTACAACGCGGGCACCACATACCCTAGAACACCGCGGGCATCACATACCCTAGTACTCCGCGGGCACTACATACTTAACTACACCGCGGGCACCACATACCCAACTACACCGCGGGCACCACATACCCTATTACACCGCGGGCATCACATACCCAACTACACCGCGGGCACCACATACCCTAGAACACCGCGGGCATCACATACCCTAGTACTCCGCGGGCATCACATACCCAACTACACTGCGGGCACCACATACCCTAGAACACCGCGGGCATCACATACCCTAGAACACCGCGGGCACCACATACCCTAGTACACCGCGGGCATCACATACCCAACTACGCCGCGGGCACCACATACCCTAGAACACCGCGGGCATCACATACCCTAGTACACCGCGGGCATCACATACCTAACTACACCGCGGGCACCACATACCTTAGTACACCGCGGGCATCACATACCCAACTACACCGCGGGCATCACATACCCTAGTACACCGCGGGCATCACATACCCAACTACACCGCAGGCACCACATACCCTAGAACACTGCGGGCATCACATACCCAACTACACATATACCCATCATATACCCTAGTACACCGCGGGCATCACATACCCGACTACACCGCGGGCACCACATACCCTAGAACACTGCGGGCATCACATACCCAACTACACCGCGGGCATCATATACCCTTGTACACCGCGGGCATCACATACCCGACTACACCGCGGGCACCACATACCCTAGAACACCGCGGGCATCACATACCCTAGTACTCCGCGGGCATCACATACCCTAGTACACCGCGGGCATTACATACCCAACTACACCGCGGGCACCACATACCCTATTACACCGCGGGCATCACATACCCAACTACACCGCGGGCATCACATACCCTAGTACACCGCGGGCATCACATACCCAACTACACCGCAGGCACCACATACCCAAGAACACTGCGGGCATCACATACCCAACTACACATATACCCATCATATACCCTAGTACACCGCGGGCATCACATACCCGACTACACCGCGGGCACCACATACCCTAGAACACCGCGGGCATCACATACCCTAGTACTCCGCGGGCACTACATACTTAACTACACCGCGGGCACCACATACCCAACTACACCGCGGGCACCACATACCCTATTACACCGCGGGCATCACATACCCAACTACACCGCGGGCACCACATACCCTAGAACACCGCGGGCATCACATACCATCACATACCCTAGTACTCCGCGGGCATCACATACCCTAGTACACCGCGGGCACCACATACCCTAGTACTCCGCGGGCACCACATACCCTAGAACACTGCGGGCATCACATACCCAACTACACCGAGGGCATCATATACCCTAGTACACCGCGGGCATCACATACCCTAGTACACCGCGGGCATTACATACCTAACTACACCGCGGGCACCACATACCTTAGTACACCGCGGGCATCACATACCCAACTACACCGCGGGCATCACATACCCTAGTACACCGCGGGCATCACATACCCAACTACACCGCGGGCATCATATACCCTAGTACACCGCGGGCATCATATACCCAAATACACCGCGGGCACCACATACCTTAGCACACCACGGGCATCACATACCCTAGTACACCACGTCATCACATACCCAACTACACCGCGGGCATCACATACCCAAGTTCACCGCGGGCATCACATACCCTAGAATACCGCGGGCACCACATACCCTAGTACACCGCGGGCATCACATACCCAACTACACCGCGGGCACCACATACCCTAGAACACCGCGGGCATCACATACCCAACTACACCGCGGGCACCACATACCCTAGAACACTGCGGGCATCACATACCCAACTACACCGCGGGCATCATATACCCTAGTACACCGCGGGCATCACATACCCGACTACACCGCGGGCACCACATACCCTAGAACACCGCGGGCATCACATACCCAACTACACCGCGGGCACCACATACCCTAGAACACTGCGGGCATCACATACCCAACTACACCGCGGGCATCATATACCCTAGTACACCGCGGGCATCACATACCCGACTACACCGCGGGCACCACATACCCTAGAACACCGCGGGCATCACATACCCTAGTACTCCGCGGGCATCACATACCCAACTACACTGCGGGCACCACATACCCTAGAACACCGCGGGCATCACATACCCTAGAACACCGCGGGCACCACATACCCTAGTACACCGCGGGCATCACATACCCAACTACACCGCGGGCACCACATACCCTAGAACACCGCGGGCATCACATACCCTAGTACACCGCGGGCATCACATACCTAACTACACCGCGGGCACCACATACCTTAGTACACCGCGGGCATCACATACCCAACTACACCGCGGGCATCACATACCCTAGTACACCGCGGGCATCACATACCCAACTACACCGCAGGCACCACATACCCTAGAACACTGCGGGCATCACATACCCAACTACACATATACCCATCATATACCCTAGTACACCGCGGGCATCACATACCCGACTACACTGCGGGCACCACATACCCTATTACACCGCGGGCATCACATACCCAACTACACCGCGGGCACCACATACCCTAGTACACCGCGGGCACCACATACCCAACTACAACGCGGGCACCACATACCCTAGAACACCGCGGGCATCACATACCCTAGTACTCCGCGGGCACTACATACTTAACTACACCGCGGGCACCACATACCCAACTACACCGCGGGCACCACATACCCTATTACACCGCGGGCATCACATACCCAACTACACCGCGGGCACCACATACCCTAGAACACCGCGGGCATCACATACCATCACATACCCTAGTACTCCGCGGGCATCACATACCCTAGTACACCGCGGGCACCACATACCCTAGTACTCCGCGGGCACCACATACCCTAGAACACTGCGGGCATCACATACCCAACTACACCGCGGGCATCATATACCCTAGTACACCGCGGGCATCACAAACCCTAGTACACCGCGGGCATTACATACCTAACTACACCGCGGGCACCACATACCTTAGTACACCGCGGGCATCACATACCCAACTACACCGCGGGCATCACATACCCTAGTACACTGCGGGCATCACATACCCAACTACACCGCGGGCATCATATACCCTAGTACACCGCGGGCATCATATACCCAAATACACCGCGGGCACCACATACCTTAGCACACCACGGGCATCACATACCCTAGTACAACACGTCATCACATACCCAACTACACCGCGGGCATCACATACCCAAGTACACCGCGGGCATCACATACCCTAGAATACCGCGGGCACCACATACCCTAGAACACCGCGGGCATCACATACCCTAGTACTCCGCGGGCACTACATTCTTAACTACACCGCGGGCACCACATACCCAACTACACCGCGGGCACCACATACCCTATTACACCGCGGGCATCACATACCCAACTACACCGCGGGCACCACATACCCTAGAACACCGCGGGCATCACATACCATCACATACCCTAGTACCCCGCGGGCATCACATACCCTAGTACACCGCGGGCACCACATACCCTAGTACTCCGCGGGCATCACATACCCAACTACACCGCGGGCATCATATACCCTAGTACACCGCGGGCATCACAAACCCGACTACACCGCGGGCATTACATACCTAACTACACCGCGGGCACCACATACCTTAGTACACCGCGGGCACCACATACCCAACTACACCGCGGGCACCACATACCCTATTACACCGCGGGCACCACATACCCAACTACACCGCGGGCACCACATACCCTAGAACACCGCGGGCATCACATACCATCACATACCCTAGTACACCGCGGGCATCATATACCCTAGTACACCGCGGGCATCACATACCCGACTACACCGCGGGCACCACATACCCTAGAACACTGCGGGCATCACATACCCAACTACACCGCGGGCATCATATACCCTTGTACACCGCGGGCATCACATACCCGACTACACCGCGGGCACCACATACCCTAGAACACCGCGGGCATCACATACCCTAGTACTCCGCGGGCATCACATACCCTAGTACACCGCGGGCATCACATACCATCACATACCCTAGTACTCCGCGGGCATCACATACCCTAGTACACCGCGGGCACCACATACCCTAGTACTCCGCGGGCACCACATACCCTAGAACACTGCGGGCATCACATACCCAACTACACCGCGGGCATCATATACCCTAGTACACCGCGGGCATCATATACCCTAGTACACCGCGGGCATCATATACCCAAATACACCGCGGGCACCACATACCTTAGCACACCACGGGCATCACATACCCTAGTACACCACGTCATCACATACCCAACTACACCGCGGGCATCACATACCCAAGTACACCGCGGGCATCACATACCCTAGAATACCGCGGGCACCACATACCCTAGTACACCGCGGGCATCACATACCCAACTACACCGCGGGCACCACATACCCTAGAACACCGCGGGCATCACATACCCAACTACACCGCAGGCACCACATACCCTAGAACACTGCGGGCATCACATACCCAACTACACCGCGGGCATCATATACCTTAGTACACCGCGGGCATCACATACCCGACTACACCGCGGGCACCACATACCCTAGAACACCGCGGGCATCACATACCCAACTACACCGCGGGCACCACATACCCTAGAACACTGCGGGCATCACATTCCCAACTACACCGCGGGCATCATATACCCTAGTACACCGCGGGCATCACATACCCGACTACACCGCGGGCACCACATACCCTAGAACACCGCGGGCATCACATACCCTAGTACTCCGCGGGCATCACATACCCAACTACACTGCGGGCACCACATACCCTAGAACACCGCGGGCATCACATACCCTAGAACACCGCGGGCACCACATACCCTAGTACACCGCGGGCATCACATACCCAACTACACCGCGGGCACCACATACCCTAGAACACCGCGGGCATCACATACCCTAGTACACCGCGGGCATCACATACCTAACTACACCGCGGGCACCACATACCTTAGTACACCGCGGGCATCACATACCCAACTACACCGCGGGCATCACATACCCTAGTACACCGCGGGCATCACATACCCAACTACACCGCAGGCACCACATACCCTAGAACACTGCGGGCATCACATACCCAACTACACATATACCCATCATATACCCTAGTACACCGCGGGCATCACATACCCGACTACACCGCGGGCACCACATACCCTAGAACACCGCGGGCATCACATACCCTAGTACTCCGCGGGCACCACATACCCTAGAACACTGCGGGCATCACATACCCAACTACACCGCGGGCATCATATACCCTAGTACACCGCGGGCATCACATACCCGACTACACCGCGGGCATCATATACCCTAGAACACCGCGGGCACCACATACCCTAGAACACCGCGGGCATCACATACCCTAGTACTCCGCGGGCATCACATACCCTAGTACACCGCGGGCACCACATACCCTAGAACACCGCGGGCATCATATACCCTAGTACACCGCGGGCATCACATACCCAAGTACACCGCGGGCACCACATACCCTAGAACACTGCGGGCACCACATACCCTAGTACTCCGCGGGCACCACATACCCTAGAACACTGCGGGCATCACATACCCAACTACACCGCGGGCATCATATACCCTAGTACACCGCGGGCATCACATACCCTAGTACACCGCGGGCACCACATACCCTAGTACACCGCGGGCACCACATACCCTAGTACACCACGGGCATCACATACCCAACTACACCGCGGGCACAACATACCCTAGTACACCGCGGGCATTACATACCCAACTACACCGCGGGCACCACATACCCAACTACAACGCGGGCATCACATACCCTAGTACACCGCGGGCATCACATACCCAACTACACCGCGGGCACCACATACCCTAGAACACCGCGGGCATCACATACCATCACATACCCTAGTACTCCGCGGGCATCACATACCCTAGTACACCGCGGGCACCACATACCCAACTACACCGCGGGCACCACATACCCTAGTACACCGCGGGCACCACATACCCAACTACACCGCGGGCACCACATACCCTAGAAAACCGCGGGCACCACATACCCAACTACAACGCGGGCATCACATACCCTAGTACACCACGGGCATCACATACCCAACTACACCGCGGGCACCACATACCCTAGTACACCACGGGCATTACATACCCAACTACACCGCGGGCACCACATACCCTAGAACACCGCGGGCATCACATACCAAACTACACCGCGGGCATCACATACCCAACTACACCGCGGGCACCACATACCCTAGAACACCGCGGGCATCACATACCCTAGTACACCGCGGGCACCACATACCCTAGTACTCCGCGGGCACCACATACCCTAGAACACTGCGGGCATCACATACCCAACTACACCGCGGGCACCACATACCCAACTACAACGCGGGCATCACATACCCTAGTACACCACGGGCATCACATACCCAACTACACCGCGGGCACCACATACTCTAGTACACCGCGGGCATTACATACCCAACTACACCGCGGGCACCACATACCCTACAACACCGCGGGCATCACATACCAAACTACACCGCGGGCATCACATACCCGACTACACCGCGGGCACCACATACCCTAGAACACCGCGGGCATCACATACCCTAGTACTCCGCGGGCATCACATACCCTAGAACACCGCGGGCACCACATACCCTAGTACACCGCGGGCACCACATACCCTATTACACCGCGGGCATCACATACCCAACTACACCGCGGGCACCACATACCCTAGTACACCGCGGGCACCACATACCCAACTACAACGCGGGCACCACATACCCTAGAACACCGCGGGCATCACATACCCTAGTACTCCGCGGGCACTACATACTTAACTACACCGCGGGCACAACATACCCAACTACACCGCGGGCACCACATACCCTAGAACACTGCGGGCATCACATACCCAACTACACCGCGGGCATCATATATCCTTGTACACCGCGGGCATCACATACCCGACTACACCGCGGGCACCACATACCCTAGAACACCGCGGGCATCACATACCCTAGTACTCCGCGGGCATCACATACCCTAGTACACCGCGGGCATTACATACCCAACTACACCGCGGGCACCACATACCCTATTACACCGCGGGCATCACATACCCAACTACACCGCGGGCACCACATACCCTAGTACACCGCGGGCACCACATACCCTAGTACACCACGGGCATCACATACCCAACTACACCGCGGGCACAACATACCCTAGTACACCGCGGGCATTACATACCCAACTACACCGCGGGCATCACATACCCAACTACACCGCGGGCACCACATACCCTAGAACACCGCGGGCATCACATACCATCACATACCCTAGTACTCCGCGGGCATCACATACCCTAGTACACCGCGGGCACCACATACCCAACTACACCGCGGGCACCACATACCCTAGTACACCGCGGGCACCACATACCCAACTACACCGCGGGCACCACATACCCTAGAAAACCGCGGGCACCACATACCCAACTACAACGCGGGCATCACATACCCTAGTACACCACGGGCATCACATACCCAACTACACCGCGGGCACCACATACCCTAGTACACCACGGGCATTACATACCCAACTACACCGCGGGCACCACATACCCTAGAACACCGCGGGCATCACATACCAAACTACACCGCGGGCATCACATACCCAACTACACCGCGGGCACCACATACCCTAGAACACCGCGGGCATCACATACCCTAGTACACCGCGGGCACCACATACCCTAGTACTCCGCGGGCACCACATACCCTAGAACACTGCGGGCATCACATACCCAACTACACCGCGGGCACCACATACCCAACTACAACGCGGGCATCACATACCCTAGTACACCACGGGCATCACATACCCAACTACACCGCGGGCACCACATACTCTAGTACACCGCGGGCATTACATACCCAACTACACCGCGGGCACCACATACCCTACAACACCGCGGGCATCACATACCAAACTACACCGCGGGCATCACATACCCGACTACACCGCGGGCACCACATACCCTAGAACACCGCGGGCATCACATACCCTAGTACTCCGCGGGCATCACATACCCTAGAACACCGCGGGCACCACATACCCTAGTACACCGCGGGCACCACATACCCTATTACACCGCGGGCATCACATACCCAACTACACCGCGGGCACCACATACCCTAGTACACCGCGGGCACCACATACCCAACTACAACGCGGGCACCACATACCCTAGAACACCGCGGGCATCACATACCCTAGTACTCCGCGGGCACTACATACTTAACTACACCGCGGGCACAACATACCCAACTACACCGCGGGCACCACATACCCTAGAACACTGCGGGCATCACATACCCAACTACACCGCGGGCATCATATACCCTTGTACACCGCGGGCATCACATACCCGACTACACCGCGGGCACCACATACCCTAGAACACCGCGGGCATCACATACCCTAGTACTCCGCGGGCATCACATACCCTAGTACACCGCGGGCATTACATACCCAACTACACCGCGGGCACCACATACCCTATTACACCGCGGGCATCACATACCCAACTACACCGCGGGCACCACATACCCTAGTACACCGCGGGCACCACATACCCAACTACAACGCGGGCACCACATACCCTAGAACACCGCGGGCATCACATACCCTAGTACTCCGCGGGCACTACATACTTAACTACACCGCGGGCACAACATACCCAACTACACCGCGGGCACCACATACCTTATTACACCGCGGGCACCACATACCGTAGTACACCGCGGGCACCACATACCCAACTACACCGCGGGCACCACATACCCTAGTACACCGCGGGCACCACATACCCAACTACAACGCGGGCACCACATACCCTAGAACACCGCGGGCATCACATACCCTAGTACTCCGCGGGCACTACATACTTAACTACACCGCGGGCACCACATACCCAACTACACCGCGGGCACCACATACCCTATTACACCGCGGGCATCACATACCCAACTACACCGCGGGCACCACATACCCTAGAACACCGCGGGCATCACATACCATCACATACCCTAGTACTCCGCGGGCATCACATACCCTAGTACACCGCGGGCACCACATACCCTAGTACTCCGCGGGCACCACATACCCTAGAACACTGCGGGCATCACATACCCAACTACACCGAGGGCATCATATACCCTAGTACACCGCGGGCATTACATACCTAACTACACCGCGGGCACCACATACCTTAGTACACCGCGGGCATCACATACCCAACTACACCGCGGGCATCACATACCCTAGTACACCGCGGGCATCATATACCCAAATACACCGCGGGCACCACATACCCTACAACACCGCGGGCATCACATACCAAACTACACCGCGGGCATCACATACCCGTCTACACCGCGGGCACCACATACCCTAGAACACCGCGGGCATCACATACCCTAGTACTCCGCGGGCATCACATACCCTAGAACACCGCGGGCACCACATACCCTAGTACACCGCGGGCACCACATACCCAACTACACCGCGGGCATCACATACCCTAGTACACCGCGGGCATTACATACCCAACTACACCGCGGGCACCACATACCCTATTACACCGCGGGCATCACATACCCAACTACACCGCGGGCACCACATACCCAAGTACACCGCGGGCATCACATACCCAACTACACCCCGGGCACCACATACCCAACTACACCGCGGGCACCACATACCCTAGAACACTGCGGGCATCACAAACTCAACTACACCGCGGGCATCATATACCCTAGTACACCGCGGGCATCACATACCCGACTACACCGCGGGCACCACATACCCTAGAACACCGCGGGCATCACATACCCTAGTACTCCGCGGGCACCACATACCCTAGTACACCGCGGGCACCACATACCCAACTACACCGCGGGCACCACATACCCTAGAAAACCGCGGGCACCACATACCCAACTACAACGCGGGCATCACATACCCTAGTACACCACGGGCATCACATACCCAACTACACCGCGGGCACCACATACTCTAGTACACCGCGGGCATTACATACCCAACTACACCGCGGGCACCACATACCCTACAACACCGCGGGCATCACATACCAAACTACACCGCGGGCATCACATACCCGACTACACCGCGGGCACCACATACCCTAGAACACCGCGGGCATCACATACCCTAGTACTCCGCGGGCATCACATACCCTAGAACACCGCGGGCACCACATACCCTAGTACACCGCGGGCACCACATACCCAACTACACCGCGGGCATCACATACCCTAGTACACCGCGGGCACCACATACCCTAGTACACCGCGGGCATCACATACCCAACTACACCGCGGGCACCACATACCCTACAACACCGCGGGCATCACATACCAAACTACACCGCGGGCATCACATACCCAACTACACCGCGGGCACCACATACCCTAGAACACCGCGGGCATCACATACCCTAGTACTCCGCGGGCATCACATACCCTAGAACACCGCGGGCACCACATACCCTAGTACACCGCGGGCACCACATACCCAACTACACCGCGGGCATCACATACCCTAGTACACCGCGGGCATTACATACCCAACTACACCGCGGGCACCACATACCCTATTACACCGCGGGCATCACATACCCAACTACACCGCGGGCACCACATACCCAAGTACACCGCGGGCATCACATACCCAACTACACCCCGGGCACCACATACCCAACTACACTGCGGGCATCACAAACTCAACTACACCGCGGGCATCATATACCCTAGTACACCGCGGGCATCACATACCCGACTACACCGCGGGCACCACATACCCTAGAACACCGCGGGCATCACATACCCTAGTACTCCGCGGGCACCACATACCCTAGTACACCGCGGGCACCACATACCCAACTACACCGCGGGCACCACATACCCTAGAAAACCGCGGGCACCACATACCCAACTACAACGCGGGCATCACATACCCTAGTACACCACGGGCATCACATACCCAACTACACCGCGGGCACCACATACCTAACTACACCGCGGGCATCACATACCCAACTACACCGCGGGCACCACATACCCTACAACACCGCGGGCATCACATACCAAACTACACCGCGGGCATCACATACCCGACTACACCGCGGGCACCACATACCCTAGAACACCGCGGGCATCACAT
This sequence comes from Ecliptopera silaceata, assembly GCA_932527185.1. Taxonomy (NCBI): domain Eukaryota; kingdom Metazoa; phylum Arthropoda; class Insecta; order Lepidoptera; family Geometridae; genus Ecliptopera; species Ecliptopera silaceata. The sequence goes on along the minus strand of OW052207.1, from coordinate 8,985,858 downwards.
ACCCTAGTACACCGCGGGCATCACATACCCTAGAACACCGCGGGCACCACATACCCTAGTACACCGCGGGCACCACATACCCAACTACACCGCGGGCATCACATACCCTAGTACACCGCGGGCATTACATACCCAACTACACCGCGGGCACCACATACCCTATTACACCGCGGGCATCACATACCCAACTACACCGCGGGCACCACATACCCAAGTACACCGCGGGCATCACATACCCAACTACACCCCGGGCACCACAGTCCCAACTACACCGCGGGCACCACATACCCTAGAACACTGCGGGCATCACAAACTCAACTACACCGCGGGCATCATATACCCTAGTACACCGCGGGCATCACATACCCGACTACACCGCGGGCACCACATACCCTAGAACACCGCGGGCATCACATACCCTAGTACTCCGCGGGCACCACATACCCTTGAACACTGCGGGCATCACATACCCAACTACACCGCGGGCATCATATACCCTAGTACACCGCGGGCATCACATACCCTAGTACACCGCGGGCATCACATACCCGACTACACCGCGGGCACCACATACCCTAGAACACCGCGGGCATCACATACCCTAGTACTCCGCGGGCACCACATACCCTAGAACACCGCGGGCATCACATACCCTAGTACTCCGCGGGCACCACATACCCTTGAACACTGCGGGCATCACATACCCAACTACACCGCGGGCATCATATACCCTAGTACACCGCGGGCATCACATACCCTAGTACATCGCGGGCATCACATACCCGACTACACCGCGGGCACCACATACCCTAGAACACCGCGGGCATCACATACCCTAGTACTCCGCGGGCACCACATACCCTTGAACACTGCGGGCATCACATACCCAACTACACCGCGGGCATCATATACCCTAGTACACCGCGGGCATCACATACCCTAGTACACCGCGGGCACCACATACCCTAGTACTCCGCGGGCACCACATACCCTAGAACACTGCGGGCATCACATACCCAACTACACCGCGGGCATCATATACCCTAGTACACCGCGGGCATCACATACCCAACTACACCCCGGGCACCACATACCCAACTACACCGCGGGCATCACATACCCTAGTACTCCGCGGGCATCACATACCCTAGTACACCGCGGGCACCACATACCCTAGAACACTGCGGGCATCACATACCCTAGTACACCGCGGGCATCACATACCCAACTACACCGCGGGCACCACATACCCTAGTACACCGCGGGCACCACATACCCAACTACACCGCGGGCATCACATACCCTAGTACACCGCGGGCATTACATACCCAACAACACCGCGGGCACCACATACCCTATTACACCGCGGGCATCACATACCCAACTACACCGCGGGCTCCACATACCCTAGAACACCGCGGGCATCACATACCATCACATACCCTAGTACTCCGCGGGCATCACATACCCTAGTACACCGCGGGCACCACATACCCAACTACACCGCGGGCACCACATACCCTAGTACACCGCGGGCACCACATACCCAACTACACCGCGGGCACCACATACCCTAGAAAACCGCGGGCACCACATACCCAACTACAACGCGGGCATCACATACCCTAGTACACCACGGGCATCACATACCCAACTACACCGCGGGCACCACATACCCTAGTACACCACGGGCATTACATACCCAACTACACCGCGGGCACCACATACCCTAGAACACCGCGGGCATCACATACCAAACTACACCGCGGGCATCACATACCCAACTACACCGCGGGCACCACATACCCTAGAACACCGCGGGCATCACATACCCTAGTACACCGCGGGCACCACATACCCTAGTACTCCGCGGGCACCACATACCCTAGAACACTGCGGGCATCACATACCCAACTACACCGCGGGCATCATATACCCTAGTACACCGCGGGCATCACATACCCAACTACACCCCGGGCACCACATACCCAACTACACCGCGGGCATCACATACCCTAGTACTCCGCGGGCATCACATACCCTAGTACACCGCGGGCACCACATACCCTAGAACACTGCGGGCATCACATACCCTAGTACACCGCGGGCATCATATACCCTAGTACACTGCGGGCATCACATACCCTAGTACACCGCGGGCACCACATACCCAACTACACCGCGGGCACCACATACCCTAGTACACCGCGGGCACCACATACCCAACTACACCGCGGGCACCACATACCCTAGAAAACCGCGGGCACCACATACCCAACTACAACGCGGGCATCACATACCCTAGTACACCACGGGCATCACATACCCAACTACACCGCGGGCACCACATACCCTAGTACACCGCGGGCATTACATACCCAACTACACCGCGGGCACCACATACCCTACAACACCGCGGGCATCACATACCAAACTACACCGCGGGCATCACATACCCGACTACACCGCGGGCACCACATACCCTAGAACACCGCGGGCATCACATACCCTAGTACTCCGCGGGCATCACATACCCTAGAACACCGCGGGCACCACATACCCTAGTACACCGCGGGCACCACATACCCAACTACACCGCGGGCATCACATACCCTAGTACACCGCGGGCACCACATACTCTAGTACACCGCGGGCATTACATACCCAACTACACCGCGGGCACCACATACCCTACAACACCGCGGGCATCACATACCCAACTACACCGCGGGCATCACATACCCAACTACACCGCGGGCACCACATACCCTAGAACACCGCGGGCATCACATACCCTAGTACTCCGCGGGCATCACATACCCTAGAACACCGCGGGCACCACATACCCTAGTACACCGCGGGCACCACATACCCAACTACACCGCGGGCATCACATACCCTAGTACACCGCGGGCATTACATACCCAACTACACCGCGGGCACCACATACCCTATTACACCGCGGGCATCACATACCCAACTATACCGCGGGCACCACATACCCAAGTACACCGCGGGCATCACATACCCAACTACACCCCGGGCACCACATACCCAACTACACCGCGGGCACCACATACCCTAGAACACTGCGGGCATCACAAACTCAACTACACCGCGGGCATCATATACCCTAGTACACCGCGGGCATCACATACCCGACTACACCGCGGGCACCACATACCCTAGAACACCGCGGGCATCACATACCCTAGTACTCCGCGGGCACCACATACCCTAGTACACCGCGGGCACCACATACCCAACTACACCGCGGGCACCACATACCCTAGAAAACCGCGGGCACCACATACCCAACTACAACGCGGGCATCACATACCCTAGTACACCACGGGCATCACATACCCAACTACACCGCGGGCACCACATACCCTAGAACACCGCGGGCATCACATACCCTAGTACTCCGCGGGCATCACATACCCTAGAACACCGCGGGCACCACATACCCTAGTACACCGCGGGCACCACATACCCAACTACACCGCGGGCATCACATACCCTAGTACACCGCGGGCACCACATACTCTAGTACACCGCGGGCATTACATACCCAACTACACCGCGGGCACCACATACCCTACAACACCGCGGGCATCACATACCAAACTACACCGCGGGCATCACATACCCGACTACACCGCGGGCACCACATACCCTAGAACACCGCGGGCATCACATACCCTAGTACTCCGCGGGCATCACATACCCTAGAACACCGCGGGCACCACATACCCTAGTACACCGCGGGCACCACATACCCAACTACACCGCGGGCATCACATACCCTAGTACACCGCGGGCATTACATACCCAACTACACCGCGGGCACCACATACCCTATTACACCGCGGGCATCACATACCCAACTACACCGCGGGCACCACATACCCAAGTACACCGCGGGCATCACATACCCAACTACACCCCGGGCACCACATACCCAACTACACTGCGGGCATCACAAACTCAACTACACCGCGGGCATCATATACCCTAGTACACCGCGGGCATCACATACCCGACTACACCGCGGGCACCACATACCCTAGAACACCGCGGGCATCACATACCCTAGTACTCCGCGGGCACCACATACCCTAGTACACCGCGGGCACCACATACCCAACTACACCGCGGGCACCACATACCCTAGAAAACCGCGGGCACCACATACCCAACTACAACGCGGGCATCACATACCCTAGTACACCACGGGCATCACATACCCAACTACACCGCGGGCACCACATACCCTAGTACACCGCGGGCATTACATACCCAACTACACCGCGGGCACCACATACCCTACAACACCGCGGGCATCACATACCCAACTACACCGCGGGCATCACATACCCGACTACACCGCGGGCACCACATACCCTAGAACACCGCGGGCATCACATACCCTAGTACTCCGCGGGCATCACATACCCTAGAACACCGCGGGCACCACATACCCTAGTACACCGCGGGCACCACATACCCAACTACACCGCGGGCATCACATACCCTAGTACACCGCGGGCATTACATACCCAACTACACCGCGGGCACCACATACCCTATTACACCGCGGGCATCACATACCCAACTACACCGCGGGCACCACATACCCAAGTACACCGCGGGCATCACATACCCAACTACACCCCGGGCACCACAGTCCCAACTACACCGCGGGCACCACATACCCTAGAACACTGCGGGCATCACAAACTCAACTACACCGCGGGCATCATATACCCTAGTACACCGCGGGCATCACATACCCGACTACACCGCGGGCACCACATACCCTAGAACACCGCGGGCATCACATACCCTAGTACTCCGCGGGCACCACATACCCTTGAACACTGCGGGCATCACATACCCAACTACACCGCGGGCATCACATACCCTAGTACACCGCGGGCATCACATACCCTAGTACACCGCGGGCATCACATACCCGACTACACCGCGGGCACCACATACCCTAGAACACCGCGGGCATCACATACCCTAGTACTCCGCGGGCACCACATACCCTAGAACACCGCGGGCATCACATACCCTAGTACTCCGCGGGCACCACATACCCTTGAACACTGCGGGCATCACATACCCAACTACACCGCGGGCATCATATACCCTAGTACACCGCGGGCATCACATACCCTAGTACATCGCGGGCATCACATACCCGACTACACCGCGGGCACCACATACCCTAGAACACCGCGGGCATCACATACCCTAGTACTCCGCGGGCACCACATACCCTTGAACACTGCGGGCATCACATACCCAACTACACCGCGGGCATCATATACCCTAGTACACCGCGGGCATCACATACCCTAGTACACCGCGGGCACCACATACCCTAGTACTCCGCGGGCACCGCATACCCTAGAACACTGCGGGCATCACATACCCAACTACACCGCGGGCATCATATACCCTAGTACACCGCGGGCATCACATACCCAACTACACCCCGGGCACCACATACCCAACTACACCGCGGGCATCACATACCCTAGTACTCCGCGGGCATCACATACCCTAGTACACCGCGGGCACCACATACCCTAGAACACTGCGGGCATCACATACCCTAGTACACCGCGGGCATCACATACCCAACTACACCGCGGGCACCACATACCCTAGTACACCGCGGGCACCACATACCCAACTACACCGCGGGCATCACATACCCTAGTACACCGCGGGCATTACATACCCAACAACACCGCGGGCACCACATACCCTATTACACCGCGGGCATCACATACCCAACTACACCGCGGGCTCCACATACCCTAGAACACCGCGGGCATCACATACCATCACATACCCTAGTACTCCGCGGGCATCACATACCCTAGTACACCGCGGGCACCACATACCCAACTACACCGCGGGCACCACATACCCTAGTACACCGCGGGCACCACATACCCAACTACACCGCGGGCACCACATACCCTAGAAAACCGCGGGCACCACATACCCAACTACAACGCGGGCATCACATACCCTAGTACACCACGGGCATCACATACCCAACTACACCGCGGGCACCACATACCCTAGTACACCACGGGCATTACATACCCAACTACACCGCGGGCACCACATACCCTAGAACACCGCGGGCATCACATACCAAACTACACCGCGGGCATCACATACCCAACTACACCGCGGGCACCACATACCCTAGAACACCGCGGGCATCACATACCCTAGTACACCGCGGGCACCACATACCCTAGTACTCCGCGGGCACCACATACCCTAGAACACTGCGGGCATCACATACCCAACTACACCGCGGGCATCATATACCCTAGTACACCGCGGGCATCACATACCCAACTACACCCCGGGCACCACATACCCAACTACACCGCGGGCATCACATACCCTAGTACTCCGCGGGCATCACATACCCTAGTACACCGCGGGCACCACATACCCTAGAACACTGCGGGCATCACATACCCTAGTACACCGCGGGCATCATATACCCTAGTACACTGCGGGCATCACATACCCTAGTACACCGCGGGCACCACATACCCAACTACACCGCGGGCACCACATACCCTAGTACACCGCGGGCACCACATACCCAACTACACCGCGGGCACCACATACCCTAGAAAACCGCGGGCACCACATACCCAACTACACCGCGGGCATCACATACCCTAGTAAACCAAGGGCATCACATACCCAACTACACCGCGGGCACCACATACTCTAGTACACCGCGGGCATCACATACCCAACTACACCGCGGGCACCACATACCCTACAACACCGCGGGCATCACATACCAAACTACACCGCGGGCATCACATACCCGACTACACCGCGGGCACCACATACCCTAGAACACCGCGGGCATCACATACCCTAGTACTCCGCGGGCATCACATACCCTAGAACACCGCGGGCACCACATACCCTAGTACACCGCGGGCACCACATACCCAACTACACCGCGGGCATCACATACCCTAGTACACCGCGGGCACCACATACCCTAGTACACCGCGGGCATCACATACCCAACTACACCGCGGGCACCACATACCCTACAACACCGCGGGCATCACATACCAAACTACACCGCGGGCATCACATACCCGACTACACCGCGGGCAACACATACCCTAGTACACCGCGGGCACCACATACCCTAGTACTCCGCGGGCATCACATACCCTAGAACACCGCGGGCACCACATACCCTAGTACACCGCGGGCACCACATACCCAACTACACCGCGGGCATCACATACCCTAGTACACCGCGGGCATTACATACCCAACTACACCGCGGGCACCACATACCCTATTACACCGCGGGCATCACATACCCAACTATACCGCGGGCACCACATACCCAAGTACACCGCGGGCATCACATACCCAACTACACCCCGGGCACCACATACCCAACTACACCGCGGGCACCACATACCCTAGAACACTGCGGGCATCACAAACTCAACTACACCGCGGGCATCATATACCCTAGTACACCGCGGGCATCACATACCCGACTACACCGCGGGCACCACATACCCTAGAACACCGCGGGCATCACATACCCTAGTACTCCGCGGGCACCACATACCCTAGTACACCGCGGGCACCACATACCCAACTACACCGCGGGCACCACATACCCTAGAAAACCGCGGGCACCACATACCCAAGTACACCGCGGGCATCACATACCCAACTACACCCCGGGCACCACAGTCCCAACTACACCGCGGGCACCACATACCCTAGAACACTGCGGGCATCACAAACTCAACTACACCGCGGGCATCATATACCCTAGTACACCGCGGGCATCACATACCCGACTACACCGCGGGCACCACATACCCTAGAACACCGCGGGCATCACATACCCTAGTACTCCGCGGGCACCACATACCCTTGAACACTGCGGGCATCACATACCCAACTACACCGCGGGCATCATATACCCTAGTACACCGCGGGCATCACATACCCTAGTACACCGCGGGCATCACATACCCGACTACACCGCGGGCACCACATACCCTAGAACACCGCGGGCATCACATACCCTAGTACTCCGCGGGCACCACATACCCTAGAACACCGCGGGCATCACATACCCTAGTACTCCGCGGGCACCACATACCCTTGAACACTGCGGGCATCACATACCCAACTACACCGCGGGCATCATATACCCTAGTACACCGCGGGCATCACATACCCTAGTACACCGCGGGCATCACATACCCGACTACACCGCGGGCACCACATACCCTAGAACACCGCGGGCATCACATACCCTAGTACTCCGCGGGCACCACATACCCTTGAACACTGCGGGCATCACATACCCAACTACACCGCGGGCATCATATACCCTAGTACACCGCGGGCATCACATACCCTAGTACACCGCGGGCACCACATACCCTAGTACTCCGCGGGCACCACATACCCTAGAACACTGCGGGCATCACATACCCAACTACACCGCGGGCATCATATACCCTAGTACACCGCGGGCATCACATACCCAACTACACCCCGGGCACCACATACCCAACTACACCGCGGGCATCACATACCCTAGTACTCCGCGGGCATCACATACCCAACTACACCGCGGGCACCACATACCCAAGTACACCGCGGGCATCACATACCCAACTACACCCCGGGCACCACATACCCAACTACACCGCGGGCACCACATACCTTAGTTCACCGCGGGCATCACATACCCTAGTACACCGCGGGCACCACATACCCTAGTACTCCGCGGGCACCACATACCCTAGAACACTGCGGGCATCACATACCCAACTACACCGCGGGCATCATATACCCTAGTACACCGCGGGCATCACATACCCTAGTACACCGCGGGCACCACATACCCTAGTACACCGCGGGCACCACATACCCTAGTACACCACGGGCATCACATACCCAACTACACCGCGGGCACCACATACCCTAGTACACCGCGGGCATTACATACCCAACTACACCGCGGGCACCACATACCCAACTACAACGCGGGCATCACATACCCTAGTACACCGCGGGCATCACATACCCAACTACACCGCGGGCACCACATACCCTAGAACACCGCGGGCATCACATACCATCACATACCCTAGTACTCCGCGGGCATCACATACCCTAGTACACCGCGGGCACCACATACCCAACTACACCGCGGGCACCACATACCCTAGTACACCGCGGGCACCACATACCCAACTACACCGCGGGCACCACATACCCTAGAAAACCGCGGGCACCACATACCCAACTACAACGCGGGCATCACATACCCTAGTACACCACGGGCATCACATACCCAACTACACCGCGGGCACCACATACCTTAGTACACCGCGGGCATTACATACCCAACTACACCGCGGGCACCACATACCCTAGAACACCGCGGGCATCACATACCAAACTACACCGCGGGCATCACATACCCAACTACACCGCGGGCACCACATACCCTAGTACTCCGCGGGCACCACATACCCTAGAACACTGCGGGCATCACATACCCAACTACACCGCGGGCATCATATACCCTAGTACACCGCGGGCATCACATACCCAACTACACCCCGGGCACCACATACCCAACTACACCGCGGGCATCACATACCCTAGTACTCCGCGGGCATCACATACCCTAGTACACCGCGGGCACCACATACCCTAGAACACTGCGGGCATCACATACCCTAGTACACCGCGGGCATCACATACCCAACTACACCCCGGGCACCACATACCCAACTACACCGCGGGCATCACATACCCTAGTACTCCGCGGGCATCACATACCCTAGTACACCGCGGGCACCACATACCCTAGAACACTGCGGGCATCACATACCCAACTACACCGCGGGCATCATATACCCTAGTACACCGCGGGCATCACATACCCGACTACACCGCGGGCACCACATACCCTAGAACACCGCAGGCATCACATACCCTAGTACTCCGCGGGCACCACATACCCTTGAACACTGCGGGCATCACATACCCAACTACACCGCGGGCATCATATACCCTAGTACACCGCGGGCATCACATACCCGACTACACCGCGGGCACCACATACCCTAGAACACCGCGGGCATCACATACCCTAGTACTCCGCGGGCATCACATACCCTTGTACACCGCGGGCACCACATACCCTAGAACACCGCGGGCACCACATACCCTAGTACACCGCGGGCACCACATACCCAACTACACCGCGGGCATCACATACCCGACTACACCGCGGGCACCACATACCCTAGAACACCGCGGGCATCACATACCCTAGTACTCCGCGGGCATCACATACTCTAGAACACCGCGGGCACCACATACCCTAGTACACCGCGGGCATTACATACCCAACTACACCGCGGGCACCACATACCCTATTACACCGCGGGCATCACATACCCAACTACACCGCGGGCACCACATACCCAAGTACACCGCGGGCATCACATACCCAACTACACCCCGGGCACCACATACCAAACTACACCGCGGGCACCACATACCTTAGTTCACCGCGGGCATCACATACCCTAGTACACCGCGGGCACCACATACCCTAGTACTCCGCGGGCACCACATACCCTAGAACACTGCGGGCATCACATACCCAACTACACCGCGGGCATCATATACCCTAGTACACCGCGGGCATCACATACCCAACTACACCCCGGGAACCACATACCCAACTACACCGCGGGCATCACATACCCTAGTACTCCGCGGGCATCACATACCCTAGTACACCGCGGGCACCACATACCCTAGAACACTGCGGGCATCACATACCATCACATACCCTAGTACTCCGCGGGCATCACATACCCTAGTACACCGCGGGCACCACATACCCAACTACACCGCGGGCACCACATACCCTAGTACACCGCGGGCACCACATACCCAACTACACCGCGGGCACCACATACCCTAGAAAACCGCGGGCACCACATACCCAACTACAACGCGGGCATCACATACCCTAGTACACCACGGGCATCACATACCCAACTACACCGCGGATACCACATACCCTAGTACAACGCGGGCATTACATACCCTAGTACTCCGCGGGCATCACATACCCTAGAACACCGCGGGCACCACATACCCTAGTACACCGCGGGCATTACATACCCAACTACACCGCGGGCACCACATACCCTATTACACCGCGGGCATCACATACCCAACTACACCGCGGGCACCACATACCCAAGTACACCGCGGGCATCACATACCCAACTACACCCCGGGCACCACATACCCAACTACACCGCGGGCACCACATACCTTAGTTCACCGCGGGCATCACATACCCTAGTACACCGCGGGCACCACATACCCTAGTACTCCGCGGGCACCACATACCCTAGAACACTGCGGGCATCACATACCCAACTACACCGCGGGCACCACATACCCTAGAACACTGCGGGCATCACATACCCTAGTACACCGCGGGCATCACATACCCAACTACACCCCGGGCACCACATACCCAACTACACCGCGGGCATCACATACCCTAGTACTCCGCGGGCATCACATACCCTAGTACACCACGGGCATCACATACCCAACTACACCGCGGGCACCACATACCCTAGAACACCGCGGGCATCACATACCATCACATACCCTAGTACTCCGCGGGCATCACATACCCTAGTACACCACGGGCATCACATACCCAACTACACCGCGGGCACCACATACCCTAGAACACCGCGGGCATCACATACCATCACATACCCTAGTACTCCGCGGGCATCACATACCCTAGTACACCGCGGGCACCACATACCCAACTACACCGCGGGCACCACATACCCTAGTACACCGCGGGCACCACATACCCAACTACACCGCGGGCACCACATACCCTAGAAAACCGCGGGCACCACATACCCAACTACAACGCGGGCATCACATACCCTAGTACACCACGGGCATCACATACCCAACTACACCGCGGGCACCACATACCCTAGTACACCGCGGGCATTACATACCCAACTACACCGCGGGCACCACATACCCTAGAACACCGCGGGTATCACATACCAAACTACACCGCGGGCACCACATACCCTAGAACACCGCGGGCATCACATACCCTAGTACACCGCGGGCACCACATACCCTAGAACACCGCGGGCATCACATACCCTAGTACACCGCGGGCACCACATACCCTAGTACTCCGCGGGCACCACATACCCTAGAACACTGCGGGCATCACATACCCAACTACACCGCGGGCATCATATACCCTAGTACACCGCGGGCATCACATACCCAACTACACCGCGGGCATCACATACCCTAGTACTCCGCGGGCATCACATACCCTAGTACACCGCGGGCACCACATACCCTAGAACACTGCGGGCATCACATACCCTAGTACACCGCGGGCATCACATACCCAACTACACCCCGGGCACCACATACCCAACTACACCGCGGGCATCACATATCCTAGTACTCCGCGGGCATCACATACCCTAGTACACCGCGGGCACCACATACCCTAGAGCACTGCGGGCATCACATACCCAACTACACCGCGGGCATCATATACCCTAGTACACCGCGGGCATCACATACCCGACTACACCGCGGGCACCACATACCCTAGAACACCGCGGGCATCACATACCCTAGTACTCCGCGGGCACCACATAGCCTAGAACACTGCGGGCATCACATACCCAACTACACCGCGGGCATCATATACCCAACTACACCGCGGGCATCACATACCCTAGTACACCGCGGGCATTACATACCCAACTACACCGCGGGCACCACATACCCTAGAACACCGCGGGCACCACATACCCAACTACACCGCGGGCATCACATACCCTAGTACACCGCGGGCATTACATACCCAACTACACCGCGGGCACCACATACCCTATTACACCGCGGGCATCACATACCCAACTACACCGCGGGCATCATATACCCTAGTACACCGCGGGCATCACATACCCGACTACACCGCGGGCACCACATACCCTAGAACACCGCGGGCATCACATACCCTAGTACTCCGCGGGCACCACATACCCTAGAACACTGCGGGCATCACATACCCAACTACACCGCGGGCATCATATACCCAACTACACCGCGGGCATCACATACCCTAGTACACCGCGGGCATTACATACCCAACTACACCGCGGGCACCACATACCCTAGAACACCGCGGGCACCACATACCCAACTACACCGCGGGCATCACATACCCAAGAACACTGCGGGCATCACATACCCAACTACACCGCGGGCATCATATACCCTAGTACACCGCGGGCATCACATACCCTAGTACACCGCGGGCACCACATACCCTAGAACACTGCGGGCATCACATACCCAACTACACTGCGGGCATCATATACCCTAGTACACCGCGGGCATCACATACCCGACTACACCGCGGGCAACACATACCCTAGAACACCGCGGGCATCACATACCCTAGTACTCCGCGGGCACCACATACCCTAGAACACTGCGGGCATCACATACCCAACTACACCGCGGGCATCATATACCCTAGTACACCGCGGGCATCACATACCCGACTACACCGCGGGCACCACATACCCTAGAAAACCGCGGGCATCACATACCCCACTACACCGCGGGCACCACATACCCTAGAACACCGCGGGCATCACATACCCAACTACACCGCGGGCATCATATACCCTAGTACACCGCGGGCATCACATACCCTAGTACACCGCGGGCATTACATACCCAACTACACCGCGGGCATCACATACCCAACTACACCGCGGGCATCATATACCCTAGTACACCGCGGGCATCACATACCCGACTACACCGCGGGCACCACATACCCTAGAACACCGCGGGCATCACATACCCTAGTACTCCGCGGGCACCACATACCCTAGAACACTGCGGGCATCACATACCCAACTACACCGCGGGCATCATATACCCAACTTCACCGCGGGCATCACATACCCTAGTACACCGCGGGCATTACATACCCAACTACACCGCGGGCACCACATACCCTAGAACACCGCGGGCACCACATACCCAACTACACCGCGGGCATCACATACCCTAGTACACCGCGGGCATTACATACCCAACTACACCGCGGGCACCACATACCCTAGAACACCGCGGGCATCACATACCCTAGTACTCCGCGGGCACCACATACCCTTGAACACTGCGGGCATCACATACCCAACTACACCGCGGGCATCATATACCCTAGTACACCGCGGGCATCACATACCCTAGTACACCGCGGGCACCACATACCCTAGTACTCCGCGGGCACCACATACCCTAGAACACTGCGGGCATCACATACCCAACTACACCGCGGGCATCATATACCCTAGTACACCGCGGGCATCACATACCCAACTACACCCCGGGCACCACATACCCAACTACACCGCGGGCATCACATACCCTAGTACACCGCGGGCACCACATACCCTAGAACACTGCGGGCATCACATACCCTAGTACACCGCGGGCATCACATACCCAACTACACCGCGGGCACCACATACCCAAGTACACCGCGGGCACCACATACCCAACTACACCGCGGGCATCACATACCCTAGTACACCGCGGGCATTACATACCCAACAACACCGCGGGCACCACATACCCTATTACACCGCGGGCATCACATACCCAACTACACCGCGGGCACCACATACCCAAGTACACCGCGGGCATCACATACCCAACTACACCCCGGGCACCACATACCCAACTACACCGCGGGCACCACATACCTTAGTTCACCGCGGGCATCACATACCCTAGTACACCGCTGGCACCACATACCCTAGTACTACGCGGGCACCACATACCCTAGAACACTGCGGGCATCACATACCCAACTACACCGCGGGCATCATATACCCTAGTACACCGCGGGCATCACATACCCTAGTACACCGCGGGCACCACATACCCTAGAACACTGCGGGCATCACATACCCAACTACACCGCGGGCATCATATACCCTAGTACACCGCGGGCATCACATACCCGACTACACCGCGGGCACCACATACCCTAGAACACCGCGGGCATCACATACCCTAGTACTCCGCGGGCACCACATACCCTAGGACACTGCGGGCATCACATACCCAACTACACCGCGGGCATCATATACCCTAGTACACCGCGGGCATCACATACCCGACTACACCGCGGGCACCACATACCCTAGAACACCGCGGGCATCACATACCCAACTACACCGCGGGCACCACATACCCTAGAACACCGCGGGCATCGTATACCCAACTACACCGCGGGCATCATATACCCTAGTACACCGCGGGCATCACATACCCAAGTACACCAAGGCACCACATACCCTAGAACACTGCGGGCATCACATACCCAACTACACCGCGGGCATCATATACCCTAGTACACCGCGGGCATCATATACCCAAATACACCGCGGGCACCACATACCTTAGCACACCACGGGCATCACATACCCTAGAACACCACGTCATCACATACCCAACTACACCGCGGGCATCACATACCCAAGTACACCGCGGGCACCACATACCCTAGTACACCGCGGGCACCACATACCCAACTACAACGCGGGCATCACATACCCTAGTACACCGCGGGCATCACATACCCAACTACATCGCGTGCACCACATACCCTAGAACACCGCGGGCATCACATACCCAACTACACCGCGGGCATCATATACCCTAGTACACCGCGGGCATCACATACCCAAGTACACCGCGGGCACCACATACCCTAGAACACTGCGGGCATCACATACCCAACTACACCGCGGGCATCATATACCCTAGTACACCGCGGGCAACACATACCCGACTACACCGCGGGCACCACATACCCTAGAACACCGCGGGCATCACATACCCTAGTACTCCGCGGGCATCACATACCCAACTACACCGCGGGCACAACATACCCTAGAACACCGCGGGCATCACATACCCAACTACACCGCGGGCACCACATACCCTAGTACACCGCGGGCATCATATACCCAAATACACCGCGGGCACCACATACCTTAGCACACCACGGGCATCACATACCCTAGTACACCACGTCATCACATACCCAACTACACCGCGGGCATCACATACCCAAGTACACCGCGGGCACCACATACCCTAGTACACCGCGGGCACCACATACCCAACTACAACGCGGGCATCACATACCCTAGTACACCGCGGGCATCACATACCCAACTACATCGCGGGCATCATATACCCTAGTACACCGCGGGCATCACATACCCGATTACACCGCGGGCACCACATACCCTAGAACACCGCGGGCATCACATACCCTAGTACTCCATGGGCATCACATACCCAACTACACCGCGGGCACCACATACCCTAGAATACCGCGGGCATCACATACCCAACTACACCGCGGGCATCATATACCCTAGTACACCGCGGGCACCACATACCCTAGAACACTGCGGGCATCACAACCCAACTACACCGCGGGCATCATATACCCTAGTACACCGCGGGCATCACATACCCGACTACACCGCGGGCACCACATACCCTAGAACACCGCGGGCATCACATACCCTAGAACACTGCGGGCATCACATACCCAACTACACCGCGGGCATCACATACCCAAGTACACCGCGGGCACCACATACCCTAGTACACCGCGGGCACCACATACCCAACTACACCGCGGGCACCACATACCCTAGAACACCGCGGGCATCACATACCCAACTACACCGCGGGCATCATATACCCAAGTACACCGCGGGCACCACATACCCTAGAACACTGCGGGCATCACATACCCAACTACACCGCGGGCATCATATACCCAAATACACCGCGGGCACCTCATACCTTAGCACACCACGGGCATCACATACCCAACTACACCGCGGGCATCATATACCCTAGTACACCGCGGGCATCACATACCCAACTACACCGCGGGCACCACATACCCTAGTACACCACGTCATCACATACCCAACTACACCGCGGGCACCACATACCTTAGTACACCGCGGGCACCACATAACCAACTACACCGTGGGCATCACATACCCAACTGCACCGCGGGCATCACATACCCTAGAACACCGCGGGCATCACATACCCAACTACAACGCGGGCATCACATACCCAACTACACCGCGGGCACCACATACCTTAATACACCGCGGGCATCACATACCCTAGTACACCGCGGGCATCACATACCCAACTACAACGCGGGCATCACATACCCTAGTACACCGCGGGCATCACATACCCAACTACATCGCGTGCACCACATACCCTAGAACACCGCGGGCATCACATACCCAACTACACCGCGGGCATCATATACCCTAGTACACCGCGGGCATCACATACCCAAGTACACCGCGGGCACCACATACCCTAGAACACTGCGGGCATCACATACCCAACTACACCGCGGGCATCATATACCCTAGTACACCGCGGGCATCACATACCCGACTACACCGCGGGCACCACATACCCTAGAACACCGCGGGCATCACATACCCTAGTACTCCGCGGGCATCACATACCCAACTACACCGCGGGCACCACATACCCTAGAACACCGCGGGCATCACATACCCAACTACACCGCGGGCACCACATACCCTAGTACACCGCGGGCATCATATACCCAAATACACCGCGGGCACCACATACCTTAGCACACCACGGGCATCACATACCCTAGTACACCACGTCATCACATACCCAACTACACCGCGGGCATCACATACCCAAGTACACCGCGGGCACCACATACCCTAGAACACCGCGGGCATCACATACCCTAGTACTCCGCGGGCATCACATACCCTAGAATACCGCGGGCACCACATACCCTAGTACACCGCGGGCACCACATACCCAACTACACCGCGGGCATCACATACCCTTGTTCACCGCGGGCATTACATCACAACTACACCGCGGGCACCACATACCCTATTACACCGCGGGCATCACATACCCAACTACACCGCGGGCACCACATACCCAAGTACACCGCGGGCATCACATACCCAACTACACCCCGGGCACCACATACCCAACTACACCGCGGGCACCACATACCTTAGTTCACCGCGGGCATCACATACCCTAGTACACCGCGGGCACCACATACCCTAGTACTCCGCGGGCACCACATACCCTAGAACACTGCGGGCATCACATACCCAACTACACCGCGGGCATCATATACCCTAGTACACCGCGGGCATCACATACCCTAGTACACCGCGGGCACCACATACCCTAGTACACCGCGGGCACCACATACCCTAGTACACCACGGGCATCACATACCCAACTACACCGCGGGCACCACATACCCTAGTACACCGCGGGCATTACATACCCAACTACACCGCGGGCACCACATACCCAACTACAACGCGGGCATCACATACCCTAGTACACCGCGGGCATCACATACCCAACTACACCGCGGGCACCACATACCCTAGAACACCGCGGGCATCACATACCATCACATACCCTAGTACACCGCGGGCACCACATACCCAACTACACCGCGGGCACCACATACCCTAGTACACCGCGGGCATTACATACCCAACTACACCGCGGGCACCACATACCCAACTACAACGCGGGCATCACATACCCTAGTACACCGCGGGCATCACATACCCAACTACACCGCGGGCACCACATACCCTAGAACACCGCGGGCATCACATACCATCACATACCCTAGTACTCCGCGGGCATCACATACCCTAGTACACCGCGGGCACCACATACCCAACTACACCGCGGGCACCACATACCCTAGTACACCGCGGGCACCACATACCCAACTACACCGCGGGCACCACATACCCTAGAAAACCGCGGGCACCACATACCCAACTACAACGCGGGCATCACATACCCTAGTACACCACGGGCATCACATACCCAACTACACCGCGGGCACCACATACCTTAGTACACCGCGGGCATTACATACCCAACTACACCGCGGGCACCACATACCCTAGAACACCGCGGGCATCACATACCAAACTACACCGCGGGCATCACATACCCAACTACACCGCGGGCACCACATACCCTAGTACTCCGCGGGCACCACATACCCTAGAACACCGCGGGCATCACATACCCTAGTACTCCGCGGGCATCACATACCCTTGTACACCGCGGGCACCACATACCCTAGAACACCGCGGGCACCACATACCCTAGTACACCGCGGGCACCACATACCCAACTACACCGCGGGCATCACATACCCGACTACACCGCGGGCACCACATACCCTAGAACACCGCGGGCATCACATACCCTAGTACTCCGCGGGCATCACATACCCTAGAACACCGCGGGCACCACATACCCTAGTACACCGCGGGCACCACATACCCAACTACACCGCGGGCATCACATACCCTAGTACACCGCGGGCATTACATACCCAACTACACCGCGGGCACCACATACCCTATTACACCGCGGGCATCACATACCCAACTACACCGCGGGCACCACATACCCAAGTACACCGCGGGCATCACATACCCAACTACACCCCGGGCACCACATACCCAACTACACCGCGGGCACCACATACCTTAGTTCACCGCGGGCATCACATACCCTAGTACACCGCGGGCACCACATACCCTAGTACTCCGCGGGCACCACATACCCTAGAACACTGCGGGCATCACATACCCAACTACACCGCGGGCATCATATACCCTAGTACACCCCGGGAACCACATACCCAACTACACCGGGGGCATCACATACCCTAGTACTCCGCGGGCATCACATACCCTAGTACACCGCGGGCACCACATACCCTAGAACACTGCGGGCATCACATACCATCACATACCCTAGTACTCCGCGGGCATCACATACCCTAGTACACCGCGGGCACCACATACCCAACTATACCGCGGGCACCACATACCCTAGTACACCGCGGGCACCACATACCCAACTACACCGCGGGCACCACATACCCTAGAAAACCGCGGGCACCACATACCCAACTACAACGCGGGCATCACATACCCTAGTACACCACGGGCATCACATACCCAACTACACCGCGGGCACCACATACCCTAGTACACCGCGGGCATTACATACCCAACTACACCGCGGGCACCACATACCCTAGAACACCGCGGGCATCACATACCAAACTACACCGCGGGCACCACATACCCTAGAACACCGCGGGCATCACATACCCTAGTACACCGCGGGCACCACATACCCTAGAACACCGCGGGCATCACATACCCTAGTACACCGCGGGCACCACATACCCTAGTACTCCGCGGGCACCACATACCCTAGAACACTGCGGGCATCACATACCCAACTACACCGCGGGCATCATATACCCTAGTACACCGCGGGCATCACATACCCAACTACACCGCGGGCACCACATACCCTAGAACACCGCGGGCATCACATACCATCACATACCCTAGTACTCCGCGGGCATCACATACCCTAGTACACCACGGGCATCACATACCCAACCTCACCGCGGGCACCACATACCCTAGAACACCGCGGGCATCACATACCATCACATACCCTAGTACTCCGCGGGCATCACATACCCTAGTACACCGCGGGCACCACATACCCAACTACACCGCGGGCACCACATACCCTAGTACACCGCGGGCACCACATACCCAACTACACCGCGGGCACCACATACCCTAGAAAACCGCGGGCACCACATACCCAACTACAACGCGGGCATCACATACCCTAGTACACCACGGGCATCACATACCCAACTACACCGCGGGCACCACATACCCTAGTACACCGCGGGCATTACATACCCAACTACACCGCGGGCACCACATACCCTAGAACACCGCGGGTATCACATACCAAACTACACCGCGGGCACCACATACCCTAGAACACCGCGGGCATCACATACCCTAGTACACCGCGGGCACCACATACCCTAGTACTCCGCGGGCACCACATACCCTAGAACACTGCGGGCATCACATACCCAACTACACCGCGGGCATCATATACCCTAGTACACCGCGGGCATCACATACCCAACTACACCGCGGGCATCACATACCCTAGTACTCCGCGGGCATCACATACCCTAGTACACCGCGGGCACCACATACCCTAGAACACTGCGGGCATCACATACCCTAGTACACCGCGGGCATCACATACCCAACTACACCCCGGGCACCACATACCCAACTACACCGCGGGCATCACATACCCTAGTACTCCGCGGGCATCACATACCCTAGTACACCGCGGGCACCACATACCCTAGAGCACTGCGGGCATCACATACCCAACTACACCGCGGGCATCATATACCCTAGTACACCGCGGGCATCACATACCCGACTACACCGCGGGCACCACATACCCTAGAACACCGCGGGCATCACATACCCTAGTACTCCGCGGGCACCACATACCCTAGAACACTGCGGGCATCACATACCCAACTACACCGCGGGCATCATATACCCAACTACACCGCGGGCATCACATACCCTAGTACACCGCGGGCATTACATACCCAACTACACCGCGGGCACCACATACCCTAGAACACCGCGGGCACCACATACCCAACTACACCGCGGGCATCACATACCCTAGTACACCGCGGGCATTACATACCCAACTACACCGCGGGCACCACATACCCTAGTACACCGCGGGCATCACATACCCAACTACACCGCGGGCACCACATACCCAAGTACACCGCGGGCATCACATACCCAACTACACCCCGGGCACCACATACCCAACTACACCGCGGGCACCACATACCCTAGTTCACCGCGGGCATCACATACCCTAGTACACCGCGGGCACCACATACCCAAGTACTCCGCGGGCACCACATACCCTAGAACACTGCGGGCATCACATATCCAACTACACCGCGGGCATCATATACCCTAGTACACCGCGGGCATCACATACCCAACTACACCGCGGGCATCACATACCCTAGTACTCCGCGGGCATCACATACCCTAGTACACCGCGGGCACCACATACCCTAGAACACTGCGGGCATCACATACCCTAGTACACCGCGGGCATCACATACCCAACTACACCCCGGGCACCACATACCCAACTACACCGCGGGCATCACATACCCTAGTACTCCGCGGGCATCACATACCCTAGTACACCGCGGGCACCACATACCCTAGAGCACTGCGGGCATCACATACCCAACTACACCGCGGGCATCATATACCCTAGTACACCGCGGGCATCACATACCCAACTACACCGCGGGCACCACATACCCTATTACACCGCGGGCATCACATACCCAACTACACCGCGGGCACCACATACCCAAGTACACCGCGGGCATCACATACCCAACTACACCCCGGGCACCACATACCCAACTACACCGCGGGCACCACATACCTTAGTTCACCGCGGGCATCACATACCCTAGTACACCGCGGGCACCACATACCCTAGTACTCCGCGGGCACCACATACCCTAGAACACTGCGGGCATCACATACCCAACTACACCGCGGGCATCATATACCCTAGTACACCGCGGGCATCACATACCCAACTACACCCCGGGAACCACATACCCAACTACACCGCGGGCATCACATACCCTAGTACTCCGCGGGCATCACATACCCTAGTACACCGCGGGCACCACATACCCTAGAACACTGCGGGCATCACATACCATCACATACCCTAGTACTCCGCGGGCATCACATACCCTAGTACACCGCGGGCACCACATACCCAACTACACCGCGGGCACCACATACCCTAGAAAACCGCGGGCACCACATACCCAACTACAACGCGGGCATCACATACCCTAGTACACCACGGGCATCACATACCCAACTACACCGCGGGCACCACATACCCTAGTACACCGCGGGCATTACATACCCAACTACACCGCGGGCACCACATACCCTAGAACACCGCGGGTATCACATACCAAACTACACCGCGGGCACCACATACCCTAGAACACCGCGGGCATCACATACCCTAGTACACCGCGGGCACCACATACCCTAGTACTCCGCGGGCACCACATACCCTAGTACACCGCGGGCACCACATACCCTAGAACACCGCGGGCATCACATACCCTAGTACACCGCGGGCACCACATACCCTAGTACTCCGCGGGCACCACATACCCTAGAACACTGCGGGCATTACATACCCAACTACACCGCGGGCATCATATACCCTAGTACACCGCGGGCATCACATACCCAACTACACCCCGGGCACCACATACCCAACTACACCGCGGGCATCACATACCCTAGTACTCCGCAGGCATCACATACCCTAGTACACCGCGGGCACCACATACCCTAGAACACTGCGGGCATCACATACCCTAGTACACCGCGGGCATCACATACCCAACTACACCCCGGGCACCACATACCCAACTACACCGCGGGCATCACATACCCTAGTACTCCGCGGGCATCACATACCCTAGTACACCGCGGGCATCACATACCCAACTACACCGCGGGCACCACATACCCTAGAACACCGCGGGCATCACATACCATCACATACCCTAGTACTCCGCGGGCATCACATACCCTAGTACACCACGGGCATCACATACCCAACTACACCGCGGGCACCACATACCCTAGAACACCGCGGGCATCACATACCATCACATACCCTAGTACTCCGCGGGCATCACATACCCTAGTACACCGCGGGCACCACATACCCAACTACACCGCGGGCACCACATACCCTAGTACACCGCGGGCACCACATACCCAACTACACCGCGGGCACCACATACCCTAGAAAACCGCGGGCACCACATACCCAACTACAACGCGGGCATCACATACCCTAGTACACCGCGGGCATCACATACCCAACTACACCGCGGGCACCACATACCTTAGTACACCGCGGGCATTACATACCCAACTACACCGCGGGCACCACATACCCTAGAACACCGCGGGTATCACATACCAAACTACACCGCGGGCACCACATACCCTAGAACACCGCGGGCATCACATACCCTAGTACACCGCGGGCACCACATACCCTAGAACACCGCGGGCATCACATACCCTAGTACACCGCGGGCACCACATACCCTAGTACTCCGCGGGCACCACATACCCTAGAACACTGCGGGCATCACATACCCAACTACACCGCGGGCATCATATACCCTAGTACACCGCGGGCATCACATACCCAACTACACCGCGGGCATCACATACCCTAGTACTCCGCGGGCATCACATACCCTAGTACACCGCGGGCACCACATACCCTAGAACACTGCGGGCATCACATACCCTAGTACACCGCGGGCATCACATACCCAACTACACCGCGGGCACCACATACCCAACTACACCGCGGGCATCACATACCCTAGTACTCCGCGGGCATCACATACCCTAGTACACCGCGGGCACCACATACCCTAGAGCACTGCGGGCATCACATACCCAACTACACCGCGGGCATCATATACCCTAGTACACCGCGGGCATCACATACCCGACTACACCGCGGGCACCACATACCCTAGAACACCGCGGGCATCACATACCCTAGTACTCCGCGGGCACCACATACCCTAGAACACTGCGGGCATCACATACCCAACTACACCGCGGGCATCATATACCCAACTACACCGCGGGCATCACATACCCTAGTACACCGCGGGCATTACATACCCAACTACACCGCGGGCACCACATACCCTAGAACACCGCGGGCACCACATACCCAACTACACCGCGGGCATCACATACCCTAGTACACCGCGGGCATCACATACCCAACTACACCGCGGGCACCACATACCCTATTACACCGCGGGCATCACATACCCAACTACACCGCGGGCACCACATACCCAAGTACACCGCGGGCATCACATACCCAACTACACCCCGGGCACCACATACCCAACTACACCGCGGGCACCACATACCTTAGTTCACCGCGGGCATCACATACCCTAGTACACCGCGGGCACCACATACCCAAGTACTCCGCGGGCACCACATACCCTAGAACACTGCGGGCATCACATATCCAACTACACCGCGGGCATCATATACCCTAGTACACCGCGGGCATCACATACCCTAGTACACCGCGGGCACCACATACCCTAGAACACTGCGGGCATCACATACCCAACTACACCGCGGGCATCATATACCCTAGTACACCGCGGGCATCACATACCCGACTACACCGCGGGCAACACATACCCTAGAACACCGCGGGCATCACATACCCTAGTACTCCGCGGGCACCACATACCCTAGAACACTGCGGGCATCACATACCCAACTACACCGCGGGCATCATATACCCTAGTACACCGCGGGCATCACATACCCGACTACACCGCGGGCACCACATACCCTAGAAAACCGCGGGCATCACATACCCAACTACACCGCGGGCACCACATACCCTAGAACACCGCGGGCATCACATACCCAACTACACCGCGGGCATCATATACCCTAGTACACCGCGGGCATCACATACCCAAGTACACCGCGGGCACCACATACCCTAGAATACTGCGGGCATCACATACCCAACTACACCGCGGGCATCATATACCCTAGTACACCGCGGGCATCATATACCCAAATACACCGCGGGCACCACATACCTTAGCACACCACGGGCATCACATACCCTAGTACACCACGTCATCACATACCCAACTACACCGCGGGCATCACATACCCAAGTACACCGCGGGCACCACATACCCTAGTACACCGCGGGCACCACATACCCGACTACACCGCGGGCACCACATACCCTAGAAAACCGCGGGCATCACATACCCAACTACACCGCGGGCACCACATACCCTAGAACACCGCGGGCATCACATACCCAACTACACCGCGGGCATCATATACCCTAGTACACCGCGGGCATCACATACCCAAGTACACCGCGGGCACCACATACCCTAGAATACTGCGGGCATCACATACCCAACTACACCGCGGGCACCACATACCCTAGTACACCGCGGGCACCACATACCCGACTACACCGCGGGCACCACATACCCTAGAAAACCGCGGGCATCACATACCCAACTACACCGCGGGCACCACATACCCTAGAACACCGCGGGCATCACATACCCAACTACACCGCGGGCATCATATACCCTAGTACACCGCGGGCATCACATACCCAAGTACACCGCGGGCACCACATACCCTAGAATACTGCGGGCATCACATACCCAACTACACCGCGGGCATCATATACCCTAGTACACCGCGGGCATCATATACCCAAATACACCGCGGGCACCACATACCTTAGCACACCACGGGCATCACATACCCTAGTACACCACGTCATCACATACCCAACTACACCGCGGGCATCACATACCCAAGTACACCGCGGGCACCACATACCCTAGTACACCGCGGGCACCACATACCCAACTACAACGCGGGCATCACATACCCAACTACATCGCATGCACCACATACCCTAGAACACCGCGGGCATCACATACCCAACTACACCGCGGGCATCATATACCCTAGTACACCGCGGGCATCACATACCCAAGTACACCGTTGGCACCACATACCCTAGAACACTGCGGGCATCACATACCCAACTACACCGCGGGCACCACATACCCTAGTACACCACGGGCATCACATACCCAACTACACCGCGGGCACCACATACCCTAGAACACCGCGGGCATCACATACCATCACATACCCTAGTACTCCGCGGGCATCACATACCCTAGTACACCGCGGGCACCACATACCCAACTACACCGCGGGCACCACATACCCTAGTACACCGCGGGCACCACATACCCAACTACACCGCGGGCACCACATACCCTAGAAAACCGCGGGCACCACATACCCAACTACAACGCGGGCATCACATACCCTAGTACACCACGGGCATCACATACCCAACTACACCGCGGGCACCACATACCCTAGTACACCGCGGGCATTACATAACCAACTACACCGCGGGCACCACATACCCTAGAACACCGCGGGCATCACATACCAAACTACACCGCGGGCATCACATACCCAACTACACCGCGGGCACCACATACCCTAGAACACCGGGGGCATCACATACCCTAGTACACCGCGGGCACCACATACCCTAGTACTCCGCGGGCACCACATACCCTAGAACACTGCGGGCATCACATACCCAACTACACCGCGGGCATCATATACCCTAGTACACCGCGGGCATCACATACCCAACTACACCCCGGGCACCACATACCCAACTACACCGCGGGCATCACATACCCTAGTACTCCGCGGGCATCACATACCCTAGTACACCGCGGGCACCACATACCCTACTACACCGCGGGCACCACATACCCTAGAAAACCGCGGGCACCACATACCCAACTACAACGCGGGCATCACATACCCTAGTACACCACGGGCATCACATACCCAACTACACCGCGGGCACCACATACCCTAGTACACCGCGGGCATTACATAACCAACTACACCGCGGGCACCACATACCCTAGAACACCGCGGGCATCACATACCAAACTACACCGCGGGCATCACATACCCAACTACACCGCGGGCACCACATACCCTAGAACACCGCGGGCATCACATACCCTAGTACACCGCGGGCACCACATACCCTAGTACTCCGTTGGCACCACATACCCTAGAACACTGCGGGCATCACATACCCAACTACACCGCGGGCATCATATACCCTAGTACACCGCGGGCATCACATACCCAACTACACCCCGGGCACCACATACCCAACTACACCGCGGGCATCACATACCCTAGTACTCCGCGGGCATCACATACCCTAGTACACCGCGGGCACCACATACCCTAGAACACTGCGGGCATCACATACCCTAGTACACCGCGGGCATCACATACCCAACTACACCCCGGGCACCAAATACCCAACTACACCGCGGGCATCACATACCCTAGTACTCCGCGGGCATCACATACCCTAGTACATCGCGGGCACCACATACCCTAGAGCACTGCGGGCATCACATACCCAACTACACCGCGGGCATCATATACCCTAGTACACCGCGGGCATCACATACCCGACTACACCGCGGGCACCACATACCCTAGAACACCGCGGGCATCACATACCCTAGTACTCCGCGGGCACCACATACCCTTGAACACTGCGGGCATCACATACCCAACTACACCGCGGGCATCATATACCCTAGTTCACCGCGGACATCACATACCCAACTACACCCCGGGCACCACATACCTAACTACACCGCGGGCATCACATACCCTAGTACTCCGCGGGCATCACATACCCTAGAACACTGCGGGCATCACATACCCTAGTACACCGCGGGCATCACATACCCAACTACACCCCGGGCACCAAATACCCAACTACACCGCGGGCATCACATACCCTAGTACTCCGCGGGCATCACATACCCTAGTACACCGCGGGCACCACATACCCTAGAACACTGCGGGCATCACATACCCTAGTACACCGCGGGCATCACATACCCTAGAACACCGCGGGCACCACATACCCTAGTACACCGCGGGCACCACATACCCAACTACTCCGCGGGCATCACATACCCTAGTACACCGCGGGCATTACATACCGAACTACACCGCGGGCACCACATACCCTATTACACCGCGGGCATCACATACCCAACTACACCGCGGGCACCACATACCCAAGTACACCGCGGGCATCACATACCCAACTACACCCCGGGCACCACATACCCAACTACACCGCGGGCACCACATACCCTAGTACTCCGCGGGCACCACATACCCTAGAACACTGCGGGCATCACATACCCAACTACACCGCGGGCATCATATACCCTAGTACACCGCGGGCATCACATACCCTAGTACACCGCGGGCACCACATACCCTAGAACACTGCGGGCATCACATACCCAACTACACCGCGGGCATCATATACCCTAGTACACCGCGGGCATCACATACCCGACTACACCGCGGGCACCACATACCCTAGAACACCGCGGGCATCACATACCCTAGTACTCCGCGGGCACCACATACCCTAGAACACTGCGGGCATCACATACCCAACTACACCGCGGGCATCATATACCCTAGTACACCGCGGGCATCACATACCCGACTACACCGCGGGCACCACATACCCTAGAAAACCGCGGGCATCACATACCCAACTACACCGCGGGCACCACATACCCTAGAACACCGCGGGCATCACATACCCAACTACACCGCGGGCATCATATACCCTAGTACACCGCGGGCATCACATACCCAAGTACACCGCGGGCACCACATACCCTAGAATACTGCGGGCATCACATACCCAACTACACCGCGGGCATCATATACCCTAGTACACCGCGGGCATCATATACCCAAATACACCGCGGGCACCACATACCTTAGCACACCACGGGCATCACATACCCTAGTACACCACGTCATCACATACCCAACTACACCGCGGGCATCACATACCCAAGTACACCGCGGGCACCACATACCCTAGTACAGCGCGGGCACCACATACCCAACTACAACGCGGGCATCACATACCCTAGTTCACCGCGGGCATCACATACCCAACTACATCGCGTGCACCACATACCCTAGAACACCGCGGGCATCACATACCCAACTACACCGCGGGCATCATATACCCTAGTACACCGCGGGCATCACATACCCGACTACACCGCGGGCACCACATACCCTAGAACACCGCGGGCATCACATACCCTAGTACACCACGTCATCACATACCCAACTACACCGCGGGCATCACATACCCAAGTACACCGCGGGCACCACATACCCTAGTACACCGCGGGCACCACATACCCAACTACAACGCGGGCATCACATACCCTAGTACACCGCGGGCATCACATACCCAACTACATCGCGTGCACCACATACCCTAGAACACCGCGGGCATCACATACCCAACTACACCGCGGGCATCATATACCCTAGTACACCGCGGGCATCACATACCCTAGTACACCACGTCATCACATACCCAACTACACCGCGGGCATCACATACCCAAGTACACCGCGGGCACCACATACCCTAGAATACTGCGGGCATCACATACCCAACTACACCGCGGGCATCATATACCCTAGTACACCGCGGGCATCATATACCCAAATACACCGCGGGCACCACATACCTTAGCACACCACGGGCATCACATACCCTAGTACACCACGTCATCACATACCCAACTACACCGCGGGCATCACATACCCAAGTACACCGCGGGCACCACATACCCTAGTACACCGCGGGCACCACATACCCGACTACACCGCGGGCACCACATACCCTAGAAAACCGCGGGCATCACATACCCAACTACACCGCGGGCACCACATACCCTAGAACACCGCGGGCATCACATACCCAACTACACCGCGGGCATCACATACCCTAGTACACCGCGGGCATCACATACCCAAGTACACCGCGGGCACCACATACCCTAGAATACTGCGGGCATCACATACCCAACTACACCGCGGGCATCATATACCCTAGTACACCGCGGGCATCATATACCCAAATACACCGCGGGCACCACATACCTTAGCACACCACGGGCATCACATACCCTAGTACACCACGTCATCACATACCCAACTACACCGCGGGCATCACATACCCAAGTACACCGCGGGCACCACATACCCTAGTACACCGCGGGCACCAAATACCCAACTACAACGCGGGCATCACATACCCAACTACATCGCATGCACCACATACCCTAGAACACCGCGGGCATCACATACCCAACTACACCGCGGGCATCATATACCCTAGTACACCGCGGGCATCACATACCCAAGTACACCGCGGGCACCACATACCCTAGAATACTGCGGGCATCACATACCCAACTACACCGCGGGCATCATATACCCTAGTACACCGCGGGCATCATATACCCAAATACACCGCGGGCACCACATACCTTAGCACACCACGGGCATCACATACCCTAGTACACCACGTCATCACATACCCAACTACACCGCGGGCATCACATACCCAAGTACACCGCGGGCACCACATACCCTAGTACAGCGCGGGCACCACATACCCAACTACAACGCGGGCATCACATACCCTAGTACACCGCGGGCATCACATACCCAACTACATCGCGTGCACCACATACCCTAGAACACCGCGGGCATCACATACCCAACTACACCGCGGGCATCATATACCCTAGTACACCGCGGGCATCACATACCCAAGTACACCGCGGGCACCACATACCCTAGAACACTGCGGGCATCACATACCCAACTACACCGCGGGCATCACATACCCAAGTACACCGCGGGCACCACATACCCTAGAACACTGCGGGCACCACATACCCAACTACAACGCGGGCATCACATACCCTAGTACACCGCGGGCATCACATACCCAACTACATCGCGTGCACCACATACCCTAGAACACCGCGGGCATCACATACCCAACTACACCGCGGGCATCATATACCCTAGTACACCGCGGGCATCACATACCCTAGAACACTGCGGGCATCACATACCCAACTACACCGCGGGCACCACATACCCTAGAACACCGCGGGCATCACATACCCTAGTACACCACGTCATCACATACCCAACTACACCGCGGGCATCACATACCCAAGTACACCGCGGGCACCACATACCCTAGTACACCGCGGGCACCACATACCCAACTACAACGCGGGCATCACATACCCTAGTACACCGCGGGCATCACATACCCAACTACATCGCGTGCACCACATACCCTAGAACACCGCGGGCATCACATACCCAACTACACCGCGGGCATCATATACCCTAGTACACCGCGGGCATCACATACCTTAGTTCACCGCGGGCATCACATACCCTAGTACACCGCGGGCACCACATACCCTAGTACTCCGCGGGCACCATATACCCTAGAACACTGCGGGCATCACATACCCAACTACACCGCGGGCATCATATACCCTAGTACACCGCGGGCATCACATACCCTAGTACACCGCGGGCACCACATACCCTAGAACACTGCGGGCATCACATACCCAACTACACCGCGGGCATCATATACCCTAGTACACCGCGGGCATCACATACCCGACTACACCGCGGGCACCACATACCCTAGAACACCGCGGGCATCACATACCCTAGTACTCCGCGGGCACCACATACCCTAGAACACTGCGGGCATCACATACCCAACTACACCGCGGGCATCATATACCCTAGTACACCGCGGGCATCACATACCCGACTACACCGCGGGCACCACATACCCTAGAAAACCGCGGGCATCACATACCCAACTACACCGCGGGCACCACATACCCTAGAACACCGCGGGCATCACATACCCAACTACACCGCGGGCATCATATACCCTAGTACACCGCGGGCATCACATACCCAAGTACAACGCGGGCACCACATACCCTAGAATACTGCGGGCATCACATACCCAACTACACTGCGGGCATCATATACCCTAGTACACCGCGGGCATCATATACCCAAATACACCGCGGGCACCACATACCTTAGCACACCACGGGCATCACATACCCTAGTACACCACGTCATCACATACCCAACTACACCGCGGGCATCACATACCCAAGTACACCGCGGGCACCACATACCCTAGTACACCGCGGGCACCACATACCCGACTACACCGCGGGCACCACATACCCTAGAAAACCGCGGGCATCACATACCCAACTACACCGCGGGCACCACATACCCTAGAACACCGCGGGCATCACATACCCAACTACACCGCGGGCATCATATACCCTAGTACACCGCGGGCATCACATACCCAAGTACACCGCGGGCACCACATACCCTAGAATACTGCGGGCATCACATACCCAACTACACCGCGGGCATCATATACCCTAGTACACCGCGGGCATCTTATACCCAAATACACCGCGGGCACCACATACCTTAGCACACCACGGGCATCACATACCCTAGTACACCACGTCATCACATACCCAACTACACCGCGGGCATCACATACCCAAGTACACCGCGGGCACCACATACCCTAGAACACTGCGGGCATCACATACCCAACTACACCGCGGGCATCATATACCCTAGTACACCGCGGGCATCACATACCCGACTACACCGCGGGCACCACATACCCTAGAAAACCGCGGGCATCACATACCCCACTACACCGCGGGCACCACATACCCTAGAACACCGCGGGCATCACATACCCAACTACACCGCGGGCATCATATACCCTAGTACACCGCGGGCATCACATACCCTAGTACACCGCGGGCATTACATACCCAACTACACCGCGGGCATCACATACCCAACTACACCGCGGGCATCATATACCCTAGTACACCGCGGGCATCACATACCCGACTACACCGCGGGCACCACATACCCTAGAACACCGCGGGCATCACATACCCTAGTACTCCGCGGGCACCACATACCCTAGAACACTGCGGGCATCACATACCCAACTACACCGCGGGCATCATATACCCAACTTCACCGCGGGCATCACATACCCTAGTACACCGCGGGCATTACATACCCAACTACACCGCGGGCACCACATACCCTAGAACACCGCGGGCACCACATACCCAACTACACCGCGGGCATCACATACCCTAGTACACCGCGGGCATTACATACCCAACTACACCGCGGGCACCACATACCCTAGAACACCGCGGGCATCACATACCCTAGTACTCCGCGGGCACCACATACCCTTGAACACTGCGGGCATCACATACCCAACTACACCGCGGGCATCATATACCCTAGTACACCGCGGGCATCACATACCCTAGTACACCGCGGGCACCACATACCCTAGTACTCCGCGGGCACCACATACCCTAGAACACTGCGGGCATCACATACCCAACTACACCGCGGGCATCATATACCCTAGTACACCGCGGGCATCACATACCCAACTACACCCCGGGCACCACATACCCAACTACACCGCGGGCATCACATACCCTAGTACACCGCGGGCACCACATACCCTAGAACACTGCGGGCATCACATACCCTAGTACACCGCGGGCATCACATACCCAACTACACCGCGGGCACCACATACCCTAGTACACCGCGGGCACCACATACCCAACTACACCGCGGGCATCACATACCCTAGTACACCGCGGGCATTACATACCCAACAACACCGCGGGCACCACATACCCTATTACACCGCGGGCATCACATACCCAACTACACCGCGGGCACCACATACCCAAGTACACCGCGGGCATCACATACCCAACTACACCCCGGGCACCACATACCCAACTACACCGCGGGCACCACATACCTTAGTTCACCGCGGGCATCACATACCCTAGTACACCGCTGGCACCACATACCCTAGTACTACGCGGGCACCACATACCCTAGAACACTGCGGGCATCACATACCCAACTACACCGCGGGCATCATATACCCTAGTACACCGCGGGCATCACATACCCTAGTACACCGCGGGCACCACATACCCTAGAACACTGCGGGCATCACATACCCAACTACACCGCGGGCATCATATACCCTAGTACACCGCGGGCATCACATACCCGACTACACCGCGGGCACCACATACCCTAGAACACCGCGGGCATCACATACCCTAGTACTCCGCGGGCACCACATACCCTAGGACACTGCGGGCATCACATACCCAACTACACCGCGGGCATCATATACCCTAGTACACCGCGGGCATCACATACCCGACTACACCGCGGGCACCACATACCCTAGAACACCGCGGGCATCACATACCCAACTACACCGCGGGCACCACATACCCTAGAACACCGCGGGCATCGTATACCCAACTACACCGCGGGCATCATATACCCTAGTACACCGCGGGCATCACATACCCAAGTACACCGCGGGCACCACATACCCTAGAACACTGCGGGCATCACATACCCAACTACACCGCGGGCATCATATACCCTAGTACACCGCGGGCATCATATACCCAAATACACCGCGGGCACCACATACCTTAGCACACCACGGGCATCACATACCCTAGAACACCACGTCATCACATACCCAACTACACCGCGGGCATCACATACCCAAGTACACCGCGGGCACCACATACCCTAGTACACCGCGGGCACCACATACCCAACTACAACGCGGGCATCACATACCCTAGTACACCGCGGGCATCACATACCCAACTACATCGCGTGCACCACATACCCTAGAACACCGCGGGCATCACATACCCAACTACACCGCGGGCATCATATACCCTAGTACACCGCGGGCATCACATACCCAAGTACACCGCGGGCACCACATACCCTAGAACACTGCGGGCATCACATACCCAACTACACCGCGGGCATCATATACCCTAGTACACCGCGGGCAACACATACCCGACTACACCGCGGGCACCACATACCCTAGAACACCGCGGGCATCACATCATAATCATAATCATAATCATAATCATTTTATTGTTTGTGAAACCAGGTCAAAATACATTTCAGATGATATGAAACTTAAAATTAGCGCCACTAGCTTCTGCCATTAGGTATACAAACATCAAAAATACAATTAGTCTAAATTTAAATACAATAATAATTACTTTTAGAATGTCAAATATAAAATTAAATCAATTAAACAAATATAATAATGTCACATGTCTACTAAATTAAAGTTTGTCATTTAAAAAATCATTGATTGTATAGAAGGCTTTGTTAACCAAAATGTCATGCAATTTCACTTTAAACTCATTTATGGACAGCGAACGAACAGATAATGGTATTTTATTATATATAATGGGAGCCATGCAAAAGACACTCATGCGTAACAACTGAGTTCTACACGGCACATTACGAAGTCTTCCCTCCAAGCGGCTTCCAGGTGCAAATTCCTCAAATAGGTTTAAATTGCATTTAACAAATAAAGCAACCTCAAAGATGTAGATTGCAGGGAGTGTAAGTAGTTCTAACCTGACAAAGTGTTCCTTACAGCTATCTGTTCTTTGTAACCCGCATATCGCTCGAATGCAACGTTTTTGTGCCTTAAAAACTATGGATTTTCCGGTGGAGTTCCCCCAAAATATAATTCCATAGCGCAAAATTGAAGATACATGACCATGATAGGCAGTCAGCAGAGCACATATATTGGTTACTTTCTTTAACTTATATAGTGCATAGGCAAATTGTTTAAGTCGTTTACAAGTATTGTCCGTATGAAGATTCCAGTTTAACTTATTGTCAACAGTAAGTCCTAGAAATTTAATATCATTTACTTCATTAATTTGAGTGCCAAGGTAGTTTATATTAATGTTAAGGTTTGTGTTATTTTTTTGTTTAAAATTCATAATGAAAGTTTTGGTCAAATTTATGTTCAAATTATTCAATGATAGCCAATTAATAATAGATGTCAGAGTTAAATTTATGTCTAATTCAAAATTATGTGATCTGTCATTTGTAAATAACACCGTGCTATCGTCAGCAAATAAGGTCATCGGATGATGAGTCACTAACGGAAAGTCGTTAATATATACTAAAAACAATAGCGGCCCCAAGACGCTTCCTTGAGGTACGCCATGGCACACCATTCTCGAACTTGATTCGTACTCTGTGTCAATGTGAGTTTTACAACATACTTTATTCACTCTAGTTACTTGACTACGGTGACTAAGATAAGCTTTTATTAAGTTATTTGCTGTTCCTCTTACGCCATAATAATCTAGCTTATAAAGCAGAGTGTCATGATTAACATGATCAAAAGCTTTGGTCATGTCCATGAACAAAGCAATAGCTGTATTATTTCTATCTCTATTTGTCATAATCTGATAGAGAAAGTCATATATCGCTTTATTAATAGACCTACCTTTTCTAAAGCCATACTGATTATTACAAAAAATAACTTTGTCTTCTAAATAATTATAGAGTCTTTTGTAAATAACCTTTTCGAATACCTTTGAAAACACGGGAATAAGAGCTATGGGTCTGTAGTTACTTAATTCATCTCTTGAACCTTTTTTGTATAATGGTTTAATAACTGTCAACTTAAGTGTATTTGGAAAAATGCCACACTCTAAACAATTATTTATGATGTTACACAATATAGGTGCTATATGCAGTGCTACATCTTTTATTATTTTAGTGGCTACGCCATCAAAACCTACGCTATTAGTGTTTTTTAAAGAATTGATTATGTTAAAGATGTCATGAGGTACAGTAGGAGTCAAGAAAATTGAATTGGAGTTGTAGCATTTCAGTTTATGTCTGCAGTCACTATTATGTTGATTAAAATGAACAATGTCAATAAAGTAATTATTGAATGCATTTGCCATGTCAGTAGGATCACTTATATTATTATTATTAATTTTTAGTTTACTTATAATATCACGAGGTTGGTTATTATTATAACGGTTTATAATATTCCATGTAGCTTTAGATTTGTTAGAAGACTTTTTTATATAGAATTCATTTTGTGATTTCTGGGTTAGCTTGATAATTTTGTTATATCTTCTAGTATATGCTATTAACATTTCCTTATTTGATTTTTTACGACCTAATCTATACTTCCATAACAAAGCTCGCTGTTTTTTGCTACACAGTTTAATGCCTTTCGAAATCCACTTAGGTTTCCTCTGTGTCAGGATTTTTTTTTTAATTATTGGGAAACATAAATTGTAAAAAAGAACAAATGTGTCATGGAATAACTTGAATGCTAAATCAGGATCATTTAAATTTATTATGTCATAAAATGTCAAATTACTAATACAATTTATAAATTTCTGTCGGTTTTCGTCACAAAAGTCGCGTGTTAGAGCGTACCAGTGTTTTATATTACATGTTTTTTTGACAGGAATCTTGACTAGTTGTGCTAAATGATCAGAAAGAGCGAGGTCTATTATTTCTCCACCGATGCCTCGAATATTATGAGCCACATTGTCAATACCGGTATTACTATCTGGTCGAGTTACTTGATTAAATAATAATCTGAGATTATAACTTGCCAGTAAACCCTGAAAATTGCTGGATATTTTATTTGCCTGTAACATATCAATATTAAAGTCACCGCATATTATTATTTTATAATTCATGTTTATGGTGTATTTTAAAAGAATTCCTTTTAACTTCATAAAAAACTCATCAATCAGCGATTTGATATACCTTGGTGGACGATATATGCATAAGACTATCAATTTATGTTGTGTCAGGTTTACAGCGGAGCATTCAATAACCTGAGGGACAGACAAATCCACTATACTACGAATGTTTTCGAAGTCGTGGTAATGATCACGCACTAAAATGCATGATCCACCCTTACGATTAGACCTACAGAAAGAAGAACCTATTTTAAAATTTGCAACCGAAATCCGCAAGAGATCGTCATCTACCATGTTATGCTCAGTTATACAAATTATACTTATATCTTTACCTTTCTGTTCGAGATTGTCCAAACATACCATGAGAAAGTCAGATTTATTAATAAGACTGTTAATATTCTGATGCAATACATAAATATAGTTATACACGAAAAAACTGATTCTGTGTTTGTACATAGTCATTGTTTGAGGCCTCTATTTTGTGAGAATCATTTAAATTATACAAGTTTTCCTCATTATTTATACAATTTCTAATTATAAAAGTCAAATTCTGAAAAATAGTTAACAATCCGGCATTATTTATTTTGCCTGAGGGCTTATGAAACATGCTGTAGTCATAATTAAGGTACTTATTAGCGTCAAATAAAATTGCGTAATTATAAGTTTGCACATTATGTAACAAAAGTTCGTTAAAGTTATACATTTTTCGATTGATTTCTTCTTTTCCATAGCCGTAGTGATAAGTCGGTGTACATATTATGACATTTGTGTGAGTGATGTCTTGTAAAATTTTCTGTATATTTTCTATTAATTCAACATAATTCTTCGTCTCCAGGAAGTCTTGATCACCAATCAATACAATGCAATAGTCTTTTTTTGTGAAATTCGATAACTTAGCATGAATTCCATTTAGCAGTTGTAAGCAGCTTACGTGAGGGGTCAAGCAATGACAAAGCTTGAAGTTTTCCGCAGGCATCACGTTTTGAGCTATAGAAAGAACTTTATTTTCCTTATTGCTACTTATCAAACATATTTTTGGTTCATAAGTTGGGGATAATTTACAATCAGGTATATTCTGTTTAGGTTTTGATATATTGGGTATTTTATTGTATTTCACGCTATGATTTTTTGTACTAAGATTTATTCTTTCCTTCGTATTTTGGCATTCGATTTTAGTTTGAGTTTCCTTATGTATCAGGTTTTTTTTAGCCATACTGTCTGTCTGGGCGTGCTGATGCACTCTAAATTTTTGAGGTGATTCTGTATTTTTCCGAGGTTTTGTGGTTGAAGAAGACGCCCTTGATGGACTAAAACCAATCTTTCTGTAAAGTGCATTTTTCTTAGACAGTTCTTGATTATTTGTACGTAAGTCCTTATTTTCTAACGATAATTGTTCAATTTCTTCGTGGGCACTATTTAATTGAATTTGTAAAAGTTCAATTTTTTGTAGCAGGTTTTCTATTTGGCTATTATTGTCCGTTGATAAATCTGGAAGGCTACTAGTAGAGACATCTAGCGGATCAATGCCCATATTTGATTCCTTCTCATCAACTAAAGCTGCAGCAATATCTGTGTTCGCACGTTTCAACCGAAACGTAATATTTTCTTGGGGATCCATTCTTGTACTTATTTTTTATTAATTCGGTAGATGGCGTTTTCAGTGGTCGTAGATAAAACTTTATTTCGCACAAAATAATATCCTTTGCTAGGTTCCGATCCTGGTGACTGCAAACCGTGCGTGAAATGAGCATAAAGTTCCGTCGACCAACCGCTGAGCCAGTTCGCTTTTACAATGCACGACGAAATAATGAAGTGTTATTTTAACTATTTTTATATTAATTTTTTGGTGTAACGGCCGACAGTTTATATGAGTCATAGATTTATCGTTCCACCTTCACTATGTATTTTTTGATATGAAATATTTAATTGTTTATTTATAAGTTTCTTTAGTTTATTTAAGTTATTTTAGTAATTTCACTGTGTCACTGCACTGGGTATTAGGTAACATCATACTCCGAGTAATTGTACTATCCAATTCTATGTTTATATTCACTTATTTGCACACTGTATGTGGATTTTATGTTGTGATATCACTTGCACATATGCTTCACACTATTCGTTCAGTTTTTTAAACATTTATGGCAGAAAAAGTGTACAGAAAACATTTTATTTTAATTTAATTTTACTGCGTCAATGTTTACGTTGCAGTAGCGCCCTCTCTCTAACCCTCATACCCTAGTACTCCGCGGGCATCACATACCCAACTACACCGCGGGCACAACATACCCTAGAACACCGCGGGCATCACATACCCAACTACACCGCGGGCACCACATACCCTAGTACACCGCGGGCATCATATACCCAAATACACCGCGGGCACCACATACCTTAGCACACCACGGGCATCACATACCCTAGTACACCACGTCATCACATACCCAACTACACCGCGGGCATCACATACCCAAGTACACCGCGGGCACCACATACCCTAGTACACCGCGGGCACCACATACCCAACTACAACGCGGGCATCACATACCCTAGTACACCGTGGGCATCACATACCCAACTACATCGCGGGCATCATATACCCTAGTACACCGCGGGCATCACATACCCGATTACACCGCGGGCACCACATA
Organism: Ecliptopera silaceata; assembly: GCA_932527185.1. Classification (NCBI taxonomy): domain Eukaryota; kingdom Metazoa; phylum Arthropoda; class Insecta; order Lepidoptera; family Geometridae; genus Ecliptopera; species Ecliptopera silaceata. The sequence goes on along the minus strand of OW052207.1, from coordinate 8,944,579 downwards.
CCCTAGAACACCGCGGGCATCACATACCCTAGTACTCCATGGGCATCACATACCCAACTACACCGCGGGCACCACATACCCTAGAATACCGCGGGCATCACATACCCAACTACACCGCGGGCATCATATACCCTAGTACACCGCGGGCACCACATACCCTAGAACACTGCGGGCATCACAACCCAACTACACCGCGGGCATCATATACCCTAGTACACCGCGGGCATCACATACCCGACTACACCGCGGGCACCACATACCCTAGAACACCGCGGGCATCACATACCCTAGAACACTGCGGGCATCACATACCCAACTACACCGCGGGCATCACATACCCAAGTACACCGCGGGCACCACATACCCTAGTACACCGCGGGCACCACATACCCAACTACACCGCGGGCACCACATACCCTAGAACACCGCGGGCATCACATACCCAACTACACCGCGGGCATCATATACCCAAGTACACCGCGGGCACCACATACCCTAGAACACTGCGGGCATCACATACCCAACTACACCGCGGGCATCATATACCCAAATACACCGCGGGCACCTCATACCTTAGCACACCACGGGCATCACATACCCAACTACACCGCGGGCATCATATACCCTAGTACACCGCGGGCATCACATACCCAACTACACCGCGGGCACCACATACCCTAGTACACCACGTCATCACATACCCAACTACACCGCGGGCACCACATACCTTAGTACACCGCGGGCACCACATACCCAACTACACCGTGGGCATCACATACCCAACTGCACCGCGGGCATCACATACCCTAGAACACCGCGGGCATCACATACCCAACTACAACGCGGGCATCACATACCCAACTACACCGCGGGCACCACATACCTTAATACACCGCGGGCATCACATACCCTAGTACACCGCGGGCATCACATACCCAACTACAACGCGGGCATCACATACCCTAGTACACCGCGGGCATCACATACCCAACTACATCGCGTGCACCACATACCCTAGAACACCGCGGGCATCACATACCCAACTACACCGCGGGCATCATATACCCTAGTACACCGCGGGCATCACATACCCAAGTACACCGCGGGCACCACATACCCTAGAACACTGCGGGCATCACATACCCAACTACACCGCGGGCATCATATACCCTAGTACACCGCGGGCATCACATACCCGACTACACCGCGGGCACCACATACCCTAGAACACCGCGGGCATCACATACCCTAGTACTCCGCGGGCATCACATACCCAACTATACCGCGGGCACCACATACCCTAGAACACCGCGGGCATCACATACCCAACTACACCGCGGGCACCACATACCCTAGTACACCGCGGGCATCATATACCCAAATACACCGCGGGCACCACATACCTTAGCACACCACGGGCATCACATACCCTAGTACACCACGTCATCACATACCCAACTACACCGCGGGCATCACATACCCAAGTACACCGCGGGCACCACATACCCTAGAACACCGCGGGCATCACATACCCTAGTACTCCGCGGGCATCACATACCCTAGAATACCGCGGGCACCACATACCCTAGTACACCGCGGGCACCACATACCCAACTACACCGCGGGCATCACATACCCTAGTTCACCGCGGGCATTACATCACAACTACACCGCGGGCACCACATACCCTATTACACCGCGGGCATCACATACCCAACTACACCGCGGGCACCACATACCCAAGTACACCGCGGGCATCACATACCCAACTACACCCCGGGCACCACATACCCAACTACACCGCGGGCACCACATACCTTAGTTCACCGCGGGCATCACATACCCTAGTACACCGCGGGCACCACATACCCTAGTACTCCGCGGGCACCACATACCCTAGAACACTGCGGGCATCACATACCCAACTACACCGCGGGCATCATATACCCTAGTACACCGCGGGCATCACATACCCTAGTACACCGCGGGCACCACATACCCTAGTACACCGCGGGCACCACATACCCTAGTACACCACGGGCATCACATACCCAACTACACCGCGGGCACCACATACCCTAGTACACCGCGGGCATTACATACCCAACTACACCGCGGGCACCACATACCCAACTACAACGCGGGCATCACATACCCTAGTACACCGCGGGCATCACATACCCAACTACACCGCGGGCACCACATACCCTAGAACACCGCGGGCATCACATACCATCACATACCCTAGTACTCCGCGGGCATCACATACCCTAGTACACCGCGGGCACCACATACCCAACTACACCGCGGGCACCACATACCCTAGTACACCGCGGGCACCACATACCCAACTACACCGCGGGCACCACATACCCTAGAAAACCGCGGGCACCACATACCCAACTACAACGCGGGCATCACATACCCTAGTACACCACGGGCATCACATACCCAACTACACCGCGGGCACCACATACCTAAGTACACCGCGGGCATTACATACCCAACTACACCGCGGGCACCACATACCCTAGAACACCGCGGGCATCACATACCAAACTACACCGCGGGCATCACATACCCAACTACACCGCGGGCACCACATACCCTAGTACTCCGCGGGCACCACATACCCTAGAACACCGCGGGCATCACATACCCTAGTACTCCGCGGGCATCACATACCCTTGTACACCGCGGGCACCACATACCCTAGAACACCGCGGGCACCACATACCCTAGTACACCGCGGGCACCACATACCCAACTACACCGCGGGCATCACATACCCGACTACACCGCGGGCACCACATACCCTAGAACACCGCGGGCATCACATACCCTAGTACTCCGCGGGCATCACATACCCTAGAACACCGCGGGCACCACATACCCTAGTACACCGCGGGCACCACATACCCAACTACACCGCGGGCATCACATACCCTAGTACACCGCGGGCATTACATACCCAACTACACCGCGGGCACCACATACCCTATTACACCGCGGGCATCACATACCCAACTACACCGCGGGCACCACATACCCAAGTACACCGCGGGCATCACATACCCAACTACACCCCGGGCACCACATACCCAACTACACCGCGGGCACCACATACCTTAGTTCACCGCGGGCATCACATACCCTAGTACACCGCGGGCACCACATACCCTAGTACTCCGCGGGCACCACATACCCTAGAACACTGCGGGCATCACATACCCAACTACAAAGCGGGCATCACATACCCTAGTACACCACGGGCATCACATACCCAACTACACCGCGGGCACCACATACCCTAGTACACCGCGGGCATTACATACCCAACTACACCGCGGGCACCACATACCCTAGAACACCGCGGGTATCACATACCAAACTACACCGCGGGCACCACATACCCTAGAACACCGCGGGCATCACATACCCTAGTACACCGCGGGCACCACATACCCTAGAACACCGCGGGCATCACATACCCTAGTACACCGCGGGCACCACATACCCTAGTACTCCGCGGGCACCACATACCCTAGAACACTGCGGGCATCACATACCCAACTACACCGCGGGCATCATATACCCTAGTACACCGCGGGCATCACATACCCAACTACACCCCGGGCACCACATACCCAACTACACCGCGGGCATCACATACCCTAGTACTCCGCAGGCATCACATACCCTAGTACACCGCGGGCACCACATACCCTAGAACACTGCGGGCATCACATACCCTAGTACACCGCGGGCATCACATACCCAACTACACCGCGGGCACCACATACCCTAGTACACCACGTCATCACATACCCAACTACACCGCGGGCACCACATACCTTAGTACACCGCGGGCACCACATACCCAACTACACCGTGGGCATCACATACCCAACTGCACCGCGGGCATCACATACCCTAGAACACCGCGGGCATCACATACCCAACTACAACGCGGGCATCACATACCCAACTACACCGCGGGCACCACATACCTTAATACACCGCGGGCATCACATACCCTAGTACACCGCGGGCATCACATACCCAACTACAACGCGGGCATCACATACCCTAGTACACCGCGGGCATCACATACCCAACTACATCGCGTGCACCACATACCCTAGAACACTGCGGGCATCACATACCCAACTACACCGCGGGCATCATATACCCTAGTACACCGCGGGCATCACATACCCGACTACACCGCGGGCACCACATACCCTAGAACACCGCGGGCATCACATACCCTAGTACTCCGCGGGCATCACAAACCCAACTACACCGCGGGCACCACATACCCTAGAACACCGCGGGCATCACATACCCAACTACACCGCGGGCACCACATACCCTAGTACACCGCGGGCATCATATACCCAAATACACCGCGGGCACCACATACCTTAGCACACCACGGGCATCACATACCCTAGTACACCACGTCATCACATACCCAACTACACCGCGGGCATCACATACCCAAGTACACCGCGGGCACCACATACCCTAGAACACCGCGGGCATCACATACCCTAGTACTCCGCGGGCATCACATACCCTAGAATACCGCGGGCACCACATACCCTAGTACACCGCGGGCACCACATACCCAACTACACCGCGGGCATCACATACCCTAGTTCACCGCGGGCATTACATCACAACTACACCGCGGGCACCACATACCCTATTACACCGCGGGCATCACATACCCAACTACACCGCGGGCACCACATACCCAAGTACACCGCGGGCATCACATACCCAACTACACCCCGGGCACCACATACCCAACTACACCGCGGGCACCACATACCTTAGTTCACCGCGGGCATCACATACCCTAGTACACCGCGGGCACCACATACCCTAGTACTCCGCGGGCACCACATACCCTAGAACACTGCGGGCATCACATACCCAACTACACCGCGGGCATCATATACCCTAGTACACCGCGGGCATCACATACCCTAGTACACCGCGGGCACCACATACCCTAGTACACCGCGGGCACCACATACCCTAGTACACCACGGGCATCACATACCCAACTACACCGCGGGCACCACATACCCTAGTACACCGCGGGCATCACATACCCAACTACACCGCGGGCACCACATACCCAACTACAACGCGGGCATCACATACCCTAGTACACCGCGGGCATCACATACCCAACTACACCGCGGGCACCACATACCCTAGAACACCGCGGGCATCACATACCATCACAAACCCAAGTACTCCGCGGGCATCACATACCCTAGTACACCGCGGGCACCACATACCCAACTACACCGCGGGCATCACATACCCTAGTACACCGCGGGCACCACATACCCAACTACACCGCGGGCAGCACATACCCTAGAAAACCGCGGGCACCACATACCCAACTACAACGCGGGCATCACATACCCTAGTACACCACGGGCATCACATACCCAACTACACCGCGGGCACCACATACCTTAGTACACCGCGGGCATTACATACCCAACTACACCGCGGGCACCACATACCCTAGAACACCGCGGGCATCACATACCAAACTACACCGCGGGCATCACATACCCAACTACACCGCGGGCACCACATACCCTAGTACTCCGCGGGCACCACATACCCTAGAACACCGCGGGCATCACATACCCTAGTACTCCGCGGGCATCACATACCCTTGTACACCGCGGGCACCACATACCCTAGAACACCGCGGGCACCACATACCCTAGTACACCGCGGGCATCACATACCCAACTACACCGCGGGCATCACATACCCAACTACACCGCGGGCACCACATACCCTAGAACACCGCGGGCATCACATACCCTAGTACTCCGCGGGCATCACATACCCTAGAACACCGCGGGCACCACATACCCTAGTACACCGCGGGCACCACATACCCAACTACACCGCGGGCATCACATACCCTAGTACACCGCGGGCATTACATACCCAACTACACCGCGGGCACCACATACCCTAGTACACCGCGGGCATCACATACCCAACTACACCGCGGGCACCACATACCCAAGTACACCGCGGGCATCACATACCCAACTACACCCCGGGCACCACATACCCAACTACACCGCGGGCACCACATACCTTAGTTCACCGCGGGCATCACATACCCTAGTACACCGCGGGCACCACATACCCTAGTACTCCGCGGGCACCACATACCCTAGAACACTGCGGGCATCACATACCCAACTACACCGCGGGCATCATATACCCTAGTACACCCCGGGAACCACATACCCAACTACACCGGGGGCATCACATACCCTAGTACTCCGCGGGCATCACATACCCTAGTACACCGCGGGCACCACATACCCTAGAACACTGCGGGCATCACATACCATCACATACCCTAGTACTCCGCGGGCATCACATACCCTAGTACACCGCGGGCACCACATACCCAACTATACCGCGGGCACCACATACCCTAGTACACCGCGGGCACCACATACCCAACTACACCGCGGGCACCACATACCCTAGAAAACCGCGGGCACCACATACCCAACTACAACGCGGGCATCACATACCCTAGTACACCACGGGCATCACATACCCAACTACACCGCGGGCACCACATACCCTAGTACACCGCGGGCATTACATACCCAACTACACCGCGGGCACCACATACCCTAGAACACCGCGGGTATCACATACCAAACTACACCGCGGGCACCACATACCCTAGAACACCGCGGGCATCACATACCCTAGTACACCGCGGGCACCACATACCCTAGAACACCGCGGGCATCACATACCCTAGTACACTGCGGGCACCACATACCCTAGTACTCCGCGGGCACCACATACCCTAGAACACTGCGGGCATCACATACCCAACTACACCGCGGGCATCATATACCCTAGTACACCGCGGGCATCACATACCCAACTACACCGCGGGCACCACATACCCTAGAACACCGCGGGCATCACATACCATCACATACCCTAGTACTCCGCGGGCATCACATACCCTAGTACACCACGGGCATCACATACCCAACCTCACCGCGGGCACCACATACCCTAGAACACCGCGGGCATCACATACCATCACATACCCTAGTACTCCGCGGGCATCACATACCCTAGTACACCGCGGGCACCACATACCCAACTACACCGCGGGCACCACATACCCTAGTACACCGCGGGCACCACATACCCAACTACACCGCGGGCACCACATACCCTAGAAAACCGCGGGCACCACATACCCAACTACAACGCGGGCATCATATACCCTAGTACACCACGGGCATCACATACCCAACTACACCGCGGGCACCACATACCCTAGTACACCGCGGGCATTACATACCCAACTACACCGCGGGCACCACATACCCTAGAACACCGCGGGTATCACATACCAAACTACACCGCGGGCACCACATACCCTAGAACACCGCGGGCATCACATACCCTAGTACACCGCGGGCACCACATACCCTAGTACTCCGCGGGCACCACATACCCTAGAACACTGCGGGCATCACATACCCAACTACACCGCGGGCATCATATACCCTAGTACACCGCGGGCATCACATACCCAACTACACCGCGGGCATCACATACCCTAGTACTCCGCGGGCATCACATACCCTAGTACACCGCGGGCACCACATACCCTAGAACACCGCGGGCATCACATACCCTAGTACACCGCGGGCATCACATACCCAACTACACCCCGGGCACCACATACCCAACTACACCGCGGGCATCACATACCCTAGTACACCGCGGGCATCACATACCCTAGTACACCGCGGGCACCACATACCCTAGAGCACTGCGGGCATCACATACCCAACTACACCGCGGGCATCATATACCCTAGTACACCGCGGGCATCACATACCCGACTACACCGCGGGCACCACATACCCTAGAACACCGCGGGCATCACATACCCTAGTACTCCGCGGGCACCACATACCCTAGAACACTGCGGGCATCACATACCCAACTACACCGCGGGCATCATATACCCAACTACACCGCGGGCATCACATACCCTAGTACACCGCGGGCATCACATACCCAACTACACCGCGGGCACCACATACCCTAGTACACCGCGGGCACCACATACCCAACTACACCGCGGGCATCACATACCCTAGTACACCGCGGGCATTACATACCCAACTACACCGCGGGCACCACATACCCTATTACACCGCGGGCATCACATACCCAACTACACCGCGGGCACCACATACCCAAGTACACCGCGGGCATCACATACCCAACTACACCCCGGGCACCACATACCCAACTACACCGCGGGCACCACATACCTTAGTTCACCGCGGGCATCACATACCCTAGTACACCGCGGGCACCACATACCCAAGTACTCCGCGGGCACCACATACCCTAGAACACTGCGGGCATCACATATCCAACTACACCGCGGGCATCATATACCCTAGTACACCGCGGGCATCACATACCCAACTACACCGCGGGCATCACATACCCTAGTACTCCGCGGGCATCACATACCCTAGTACACCGCGGGCACCACATACCCTAGAACACTGCGGGCATCACATACCCTAGTACACCGCGGGCATCACATACCCAACTACACCCCGGGCACCACATACCCAACTACACCGCGGGCATCACATACCCTAGTACTCCGCGGGCATCACATACCCTAGTACACCGCGGGCACCACATACCCTAGAGCACTGCGGGCATCACATACCCAACTACACCGCGGGCATCATATACCCTAGTACACCGCGGGCATCACATACCCAACTACACCGCGGGCACCACATACCCTATTACACCGCGGGCATCACATACCCAACTACACCGCGGGCACCACATACCCAAGTACACCGCGGGCATCACATACCCAACTACACCCCGGGCACCACATACCCAACTACACCGCGGGCACCACATACCTTAGTTCACCGCGGGCATCACATACCCTAGTACACCGCGGGCACCACATACCCTAGTACTCCGCGGGCACCACATACCCTAGAACACTGCGGGCATCACATACCCAACTACACCGCGGGCATCATATACCCTAGTACACCGCGGGCATCACATACCCAACTACACCCCGGGAACCACATACCCAACTACACCGCGGGCATCACATACCCTAGTTCTCCGCGGGCATCACATACCCTAGTACACCGCGGGCACCACATACCCTAGAGCACTGCGGGCATCACATACCATCACATACCCTAGTACTCCGCGGGCATCACATACCCTAGTACACCGCGGGCACCACATACCCAACTACACCGCGGGCACCACATACCCTAGTACACCGCGGGCACCACATACCCAACTACACCGCGGGCACCACATACCCTAGAAAACCGCGGGCACCACATACCCAACTACAACGCGGGCATCACATACCCTAGTACACCACGGGCATCACATACCCAACTACACCGCGGGCACCACATACCCTAGTACACCGCGGGCATTACATACCCAACTACACCGCGGGCACCACATACCCTAGAACACCGCGGGTATCACATACCAAACTACACCGCGGGCACCACATACCCTAGAACACCGCGGGCATCACATACCCTAGTACACCGCGGGCACCACATACCCTAGAACACCGCGGGCATCACATACCCTAGTACACCGCGGGCACCACATACCCTAGTACTCCGCGGGCACCACATACCCTAGAACACTGCGGGCATTACATACCCAACTACACCGCGGGCATCATATACCCTAGTACACCGCGGGCATCACATACCCAACTACACCCCGGGCACCACATACCCAACTACACCGCGGGCATCACATACCCTAGTACTCCGCAGGCATCACATACCCTAGTACACCGCGGGCACCACATACCCTAGAACACTGCGGGCATCACATACCCTAGTACACCGCGGGCATCACATACCCAACTACACCCCGGGCACCACATACCCAACTACACCGCGGGCATCACATACCCTAGTACTCCGCGGGCATCACATACCCTAGTACACCACGGGCATCACATACCCAACTACACCGCGGGCACCACATACCCTAGAACACCGCGGGCATCACATACCATCACATACCCTAGTACTCCGCGGGCATCACATACCCTAGTACACCACGGGCATCACATACCCAACTACACCGCGGGCACCACATACCCTAGAACACCGCGGGCATCACATACCATCACATACCCTAGTACTCCGCGGGCATCCCATACCCTAGTACACCGCGGGCACCACATACCCAACTACACCGCGGGCACCACATACCCTAGTACACCGCGGGCACCACATACCCAACTACACCGCGGGCACCACATACCCTAGAAAACCGCGGGCACCACATACCCAACTACAACGCGGGCATCACATACCCTAGTACACCACGGGCATCACATACCCAACTACACCGCGGGCACCACATACCTTAGTACACCGCGGGCATTACATACCCAACTACACCGCGGGCACCACATACCCTAGAACACCGCGGGTATCACATACCAAACTACACCGCGGGCACCACATACCCTAGAACACCGCGGGCATCACATACCCTAGTACACCGCGGGCACCACATACCCTAGAACACCGCGGGCATCACATACCCTAGTACACCGCGGGCACCACATACCCTAGTACTCCGCGGGCACCACATACCCTAGAACACTGCGGGCATCACATACCCAACTACACCGCGGGCATCATATACCCTAGTACACCGCGGGCATCACATACCCAACTACACCGCGGGCATCACATACCCTAGTACTCCGCGGGCATCACATACCCTAGTACACCGCGGGCACCACATACCCAAGAACACCGCGGGCATCACATACCCTAGTACACCGCGGGCATCACATACCCAACTACACCCCGGGCACCACATACCCAACTACACCGCGGGCATCACATACCCTAGTACTCCGCGGGCATCACATACCCTAGTACACCGCGGGCACCACATACCCTAGAGCACAGCGGGCATCACATACCCAACTACACCGCGGGCATCATATACCCTAGTACACCGCGGGCATCACATACCCGACTACACCGCGGGCACCACATACCCTAGAACACCGCGGGCATCACATACCCTAGTACTCCGCGGGCACCACATACCCTAGAACACCGCGGGCATCACATACCCAACTACACCGCGGGCATCATATACCCAACTACACCGCGGGCATCACATACCCTAGTACACCGCGGGCATTACATACCCAACTACACCGCGGGCACCACATACCCTAGAACACCGCGGGCACCACATACCCAACTACACCGCGGGCATCACATACCCTAGTACACCGCGGGCATCACATACCCAACTACACCGCGGGCACCACATACCCTAGTACACCGCGGGCATCACATACCCAACTACACCGCGGGCACCACATACCCAAGTACACCGCGGGCATCACATACCCAACTACACCCCGGGCACCACATACCCAACTACACCGCGGGCACCACATACCTTAGTTCACCGCGGGCATCACATACCCTAGTACACCGCGGGCACCACATACCCAAGTACTCCGCGGGCACCACATACCCTAGAACACTGCGGGCATCACATATCCAACTACACCGCGGGCATCATATACCCTAGTACACCGCGGGCATCACATACCCTAGTACACCGCGGGCACCACATACCCTAGAACACTGCGGGCATCACATACCCAACTACACCGCGGGCATCATATACCCTAGTACACCGCGGGCATCACATACCCGACTACACCGCGGGCAACACATACCCTAGTACACCGCGGGCATCATATACCCAAATACACCGCGGGCACCACATACCTTAGCACACCACGGGCATCACATACCCTAGTACACCACATCATCACATACCCAACTACACCGCGGGCATCACATACCCAAGTACACCGCGGGCACCACATACCCTAGTACACCGCGGGCACCACATACCCAACTACAACGCGGGCATCACATACCCAACTACATCGCATGCACCACATACCCTAGAACACCGCGGGCATCACATACCCAACTACACCGCGGGCATCATATACCCTAGTACACCGCGGGCATCACATACCCAAGTACACCGTTGGCACCACATACCCTAGAACACTGCGGGCATCACATACCCAACTACACCGCGGGCACCACATACCCTAGTACACCACGGGCATCACATACCCAACTACACCGCGGGCACCACATACCCTAGAACACCGCGGGCATCACATACCATCACATACCCTAGTACTCCGCGGGCATCACATACCCTAGTACACCGCGGGCACCACATACCCAACTACACCGCGGGCACCACATACCCTAGTACACCGCGGGCACCACATACCCAACTACACCGCGGGCACCACATACCCTAGAAAACCGCGGGCACCACATACCCAACTACAACGCGGGCATCACATACCCTAGTACACCACGGGCATCACATACCCAACTACACCGCGGGCACCACATACCCTAGTACACCGCGGGCATTACATAACCAACTACACCGCGGGCACCACATACCCTAGAACACCGCGGGCATCACATACCAAACTACACCGCGGGCATCACATACCCAACTACACCGCGGGCACCACATACCCTAGAACACCGCGGGCATCACATACCCTAGTACACCGCGGGCACCACATACCCTAGTACTCCGCGGGCACCACATACCCTAGAACACTGCGGGCATCACATACCCAACTACACCGCGGGCATCATATACCCTAGTACACCGCGGGCATCACATACCCAACTACACCCCGGGCACCACATACCCAACTACACCGCGGGCATCACATACCCTAGTACTCCGCGGGCATCACATACCCTAGTACACCGCGGGCACCACATACCCAACTACACCGCGGGCACCACATACCCTAGAAAACCGCGGGCACCACATACCCAACTACAACGCGGGCATCACATACCCTAGTACACCACGGGCATCACATACCCAACTACACCGCGGGCACCACATACCCTAGTACACCGCGGGCATTACATAACCAACTACACCGCGGGCACCACATACCCTAGAACACCGCGGGCATCACATACCAAACTACACCGCGGGCATCACATACCCAACTACACCGCGGGCACCACATACCCTAGAACACCGCGGGCATCACATACCCTAGTACACCGCGGGCACCACATACCCTAGTACTCCGCGGGCACCACATACCCTAGAACACTGCGGGCATCACATACCCAACTACACCGCGGGCATCATATACCCTAGTACACCGCGGGCATCACATACCCAACTACACCCCGGGCACCACATACCCAACTACACCGCGGGCATCACATACCCTAGTACTCCGCGGGCATCACATACCCTAGTACACCGCGGGCACCACATACCCTAGAACACTGCGGGCATCACATACCCTAGTACACCGCGGGCATCACATACCCAACTACACCCCGGGCACCAAATACCCAACTACACCGCGGGCATCACATACCCTAGTACTCCGCGGGCATCACATACCCTAGTACATCGCGGGCACCACATACCCTAGAGCACTGCGGGCATCACATACCCAACTACACCGCGGGCATCATATACCCTAGTACACCGCGGGCATCACATACCCGACTACACCGCGGGCACCACATACCCTAGAACACCGCGGGCATCACATACCCTAGTACTCCGCGGGCACCACATACCCTTGAACACTGCGGGCATCACATACCCAACTACACCGCGGGCATCATATACCCTAGTTCACCGCGGACATCACATACCCTAGTACACCGCGGGCACCACATACCCTAGTACTCCGCGGGCACCACATACCCTAGAACACTGCGGGCATCACATACCCAACTACACCGCGGGCATCATATACCCTAGTACACCGCGGGCATCACATACCCAACTACACCCCGGGCACCACATACCCAACTACACCGCGGGCATCACATACCCTAGTACTCCGCGGGCATCACATACCCTAGTACACCGCGGGCACCACATACCCTAGAACACTGCGGGCATCACATACCCTAGTACACCGCGGGCATCACATACCCTAGAACACCGCGGGCACCACATACCCTAGTACACCGCGGGCACCACATACCCAACTACACCGCGGGCATCACATACCCTAGTACACCGCGGGCATTACATACCGAACTACACCGCGGGCACCACATACCCTATTACACCGCGGGCATCACATACCCAACTACACCGCGGGCACCACATACCCAAGTACACCGCGGGCATCACATACCCAACTACACCCCGGGCACCACATACCCAACTACACCGCGGGCACCACATACCCTAGTACTCCGCGGGCACCACATACCCTAGAACACTGCGGGCATCACATACCCAACTACACCGCGGGCATCATATACCCTAGTACACCGCGGGCATCACATACCCTAGTACACCGCGGGCACCACATACCCTAGAACACTGCGGGCATCACATACCCAACTACACCGCGGGCATCATATACCCTAGTACACCGCGGGCATCACATACCCGACTACACCGCGGGCACCACATACCCAACTACACCGCGGGCATCACATACCCTAGTACTCCGCGGGCACCACATACCCTAGAACACTGCGGGCATCACATACCCAACTACACCGCGGGCATCATATACCCTAGTACACCGCGGGCATCACATACCCGACTACACCGCGGGCACCACATACCCTAGAAAACCGCGGGCATCACATACCCAACTACACCGCGGGCACCACATACCCTAGAACACCGCGGGCATCACATACCCAACTACACCGCGGGCATCATATACCCTAGTACACCGCGGGCATCACATACCCAAGTACACCGCGGGCACCACATACCCTAGAAAACTGCGGGCATCACATACCCAACTACACCGCGGGCATCATATACCCTAGTACACCGCGGGCATCATATACCCAAATACACCGCGGGCACCACATACCTTAGCACACCACGGGCATCACATACCCTAGTACACCACGTCATCACATACCCAACTACACCGCGGGCATCACATACCCAAGTACACCGCGGGCACCACATACCCTAGTACAGCGCGGGCACCACATACCCAACTACAACGCGGGCATCACATACCCTAGTACACCGCGGGCATCACATACCCAACTACATCGCGTGCACCACATACCCTAGAACACCGCGGGCATCACATACCCAACTACACCGCGGGCATCATATACCCAAGTACACCGCGGGCATCACATACCCAAGTACACCGCGGGCACCACATACCCTAGAACACTGCGGGCATCACATACCCAACTACACCGCGGGCATCATATACCCTAGTACACCGCGGGCATCACATACCCGACTACACCGCGGGCACCACATACCCTAGAACACCGCGGGCATCACATACCCTAGTACACCACGTCATCACATACCCAACTACACCGCGGGCATCACATACCCAAGTACACCGCGGGCACCACATACCCTAGTACACCGCGGGCACCACATACCCAACTACAACGCGGGCATCACATACCCTAGTACACCGCGGGCATCACATACCCAACTACATCGCGTGCACCACATACCCTAGAACACCGCGGGCATCACATACCCAACTACACCGCGGGCATCATATACCCTAGTACACCGCGGGCATCACATACCCTAGTACACCACGTCATCACATACCCAACTACACCGCGGGCATCACATACCCAAGTACACCGCGGGCACCACATACCCTAGAATACTGCGGGCATCACATACCCAACTACACCGCGGGCATCATATACCCTAGTACACCGCGGGCATCATATACCCAAATACACCGCGGGCACCACATACCTTAGCACACCACGGGCATCACATACCCTAGTACACCACGTCATCACATACCCAACTACACCGCGGGCATCACATACCCAAGTACACCGCGGGCACCACATACCCTAGTACACCGCGGGCACCACATACCCGACTACACCGCGGGCACCACATACCCTAGAAAACCGCGGGCATCACATACCCAACTACACCGCGGGCACCACATACCCTAGAACACCGCGGGCATCACATACCCAACTACACCGCGGGCATCATATACCCTAGTACACCGCGGGCATCACATACCCAAGTACACCGCGGGCACCACATACCCTAGAATACTGCGGGCATCACATACCCAACTACACCGCGGGCATCATATACCCTAGTACACCGCGGGCATCATATACCCAAATACACCGCGGGCACCACATACCTTAGCACACCACGGGCATCACATACCCTAGTACACCACGTCATCACATACCCAACTACACCGCGGGCATCACATACCCAAGTACACCGCGGGCACCACATACCCTAGTACACCGCGGGCACCACATACCCAACTACAACGCGGGCATCACATACCCAACTACATCGCATGCACCACATACCCTAGAACACCGCGGGCATCACATACCCAACTACACCGCGGGCATCATATACCCTAGTACACCGCGGGCATCACATACCCAAGTACACCGCGGGCACCACATACCCTAGAACACTGCGGGCATCACATACCCAACTACACCGCGGGCATCATATACCCTAGTACACCGCGGGCATCACATACCCGACTACACCGCGGGCACCACATAACCTAGAACACCGCGGGCATCACATACCCTAGTACTCCGCGGGCACCACATACCCTAGAACACTGCGGGCATCACATACCCAACTACACCGCGGGCATCATATACCCTAGTACACCGCGGGCATCACATACCCGACTACACCGCGGGCACCACATACCCTAGAAAACCGCGGGCATCACATACCCAACTACACCGCGGGCACCACATACCCTAGAACACCGCGGGCATCACATACCCAACTACACCGCGGGCACCACATACCCTAGAATACTGCGGGCATCACATACCCAACTACACCGCGGGCATCATATACCCTAGTACACCGCGGGCATCATATACCCAAATACACCGCGGGCACCACATACCTTAGCACACCACGGGCATCACATACCCTAGTACACCACGTCATCACATACCCAACTACACCGCGGGCATCACATACCCAAGTACACCGCGGGCACCACATACCCTAGTACAGCGCGGGCACCACATACCCAACTACAACGCGGGCATCACATACCCTAGTACACCGCGGGCATCACATACCCAACTACATCGCGTGCACCACATACCCTAGAACACCGCGGGCATCACATACCCAACTACACCGCGGGCATCATATACCCTAGTACACCGCGGGCATCACATACCCAAGTACACCGCGGGCACCACATACCCTAGAACACTGCGGGCATCACATACCCAACTACACCGCGGGCATCACATACCCAAGTACACCGCGGGCACCACATACCCTAGAACACTGCGGGCACCACATACCCAACTACAACGCGGGCATCACATACCCTAGTACACCGCGGGCATCACATACCCAACTACATCGCGTGCACCACATACCCTAGAACACCGCGGGCATCACATACCCAACTACACCGCGGGCATCATATACCCTAGTACACCGCGGGCATCACATACCCAAGTACACCGCGGGCACCACATACCCTAGAACACTGCGGGCATCACATACCCAACTACACCGCGGGCATCATATACCCTAGTACACCGCAGGCATTACATACCCGACTACACCGCGGGCACCACATACCCTAGAACACCGCGGGCATCACATACCCTAGTACACCACGTCATCACATACCCAACTACACCGCGGGCATCACATACCCAAGTACACCGCGGGCACCACATACCCTAGTACACCGCGGGCACCACATACCCAACTACAACGCGGGCATCACATACCCTAGTACACCGCGGGCATCACATACCCAACTACATCGCGTGCACCACATACCCTAGAACACCGCGGGCATCACATACCCAACTACACCGCGGGCATCATATACCCTAGTACACCGCGGGCATCACATACCCAAGTACACCGCGGGCACCACATACCCTAGAACACTGCGGGCATCACATACTCAACTACACCGCGGGCATCATATACCCTAGTACACCGCGGGCATCACATACCCGACTACACCGCGGGCACCACATACCCTAGAACACCGCGGGCATCACATTCCCTAGTACTCCGCGGGCATCACATACCCAACTACACCGCGGGCACCACATACCCTAGAACACCGCGGGCATCACATACCCAACTACACCGCGGGCACCACATACCCTAGTACACCGCGGGCATCACATACCCAAGTACACCGCGGGCACCACATACCCTAGAATACTGCGGGCATCACATACCCAACTACACCGCGGGCATCATATACCCTAGTACACCGCGGGCATCATATACCCAAATACACCGCGGGCACCACATACCTTAGCACACCACGGGCATCACATACCCTAGTACACCACGTCATCACATACCCAACTACACCGCGGGCATCACATACCCAAGTACACCGCGGGCACCACATACCCTAGTACAGCGCGGGCACCACATACCCAACTACAACGCGGGCATCACATACCCTAGTACACCGCGGGCATCACATACCCAACTACATCGCGTGCACCACATACCCTAGAACACCGCGGGCATCACATACCCAACTACACCGCGGGCATCATATACCCTAGTACACCGCGGGCATCACATACCCAAGTACACCGCGGGCACCACATACCCTAGAACACTGCGGGCATCACATACCCAACTACACCGCGGGCATCATATACCCTAGTACACCGCGGGCATCACATACCCGACTACACCGCGGGCACCACATACCCTAGAACACCGCGGGCATCACATACCCTAGTACACCACGTCATCACATACCCAACTACACCGCGGGCATCACATACCCAAGTACACCGCGGGCACCACATACCCTAGTACACCGCGGGCACCACATACCCAACTACAACGCGGGCATCACATACCCTAGTACACCGCGGGCATCACATACCCAACTACATCGCGTGCACCACATACCCTAGAACACCGCGGGCATCACATACCCAACTACACCGCGGGCATCATATACCCTAGTACACCGCGGGCATCACATACCCAAGTACACCGCGGGCACCACATACCCTAGAACACTGCGGGCATCACATACCCAACTACACCGCGGGCATCATATACCCTAGTACACCGCGGGCATCACATACCCGACTACACCGCGGGCACCACATACCCTAGAACACCGCGGGCATCACATACCCTAGTACACCGCGGGCACCACATACCCTAGTACTCCGCGGGCACCACATACCCTAGAACACTGCGGGCATCACATACCCAACTACACCGCGGGCATCATATACCCTAGTACACCGCGGGCATCACATACCCAACTACACCCCGGGCACCACATACCCAACTACACCGCGGGCATCACATACCCTAGTACTCCGCGGGCATCACATACCCTAGTACACCGCGGGCACCACATACCCTAGAACACTGCGGGCATCACATACCCTAGTACACCGCGGGCATCACATACCCAACTACACCCCGGGCACCACATACCCAACTACACCGCGGGCATCACATACCCTAGTACTCCGCGGGCATCACATACCCTAGTACACCGCGGGCACCACATACCCTAGAGCACTGCGGGCATCACATACCCAACTACACCGCGGGCATCATATACCCTAGTACACCGCGGGCATCACATACCCGACTACACCGCGGGCACCACATACCCTAGAACACCGCGGGCATCACATACCCTAGTACTCCGCGGGCACCACATACCCTTGAACACTGCGGGCATCACATACCCAACTACACCGCGGGCATCACATACCCTAGAACACCGCGGGCATCACATACCCTAGTACACCGCGGGCACCACATACCCAACTACACCGCGGGCATCACATACCCTAGTACACCGCGGGCATTACATACCCAACTACACCGCGGGCACCACATACCCTATTACACCGCGGGCATCACATACCCAACTACACCGCGGGCACCACATACCCAAGTACACCGCGGGCATCACATACCCAACTACACCCCGGGCACCACATACCCAACTACACCGCGGGCACCACATACCTTAGTTCACCGCGGGCATCACATACCCTAGTACACCGCGGGCACCACATACCCTAGTACTCCGCGGGCACCATATACCCTAGAACACTGCGGGCATCACATACCCAACTACACCGCGGGCATCATATACCCTAGTACACCGCGGGCATCACATACCCTAGTACACCGCGGGCACCACATACCCTAGAACACTGCGGGCATCACATACCCAACTACACCGCGGGCATCATGTACACCGCGGGCATCACATACCCGACTACACCGCGGGCACCACATACCCTAGAACACCGCGGGCATCACATACCCTAGTACACCGCGGGCACCACATACCCAACTACAACGCGGGCATCACATACCCTAGTACACCGCGGGCATCACATACCCAACTACATCGCGTGCACCACATACCCTAGAACACCGCGGGCATCACATACCCAACTACACCGCGGGCATCATATACCCTAGTACACCGCGGGCATCACATACCCAAGTACACCGCGGGCACCACATACCCTAGAACACTGCGGGCATCACATACCCAACTACACCGCGGGCATCATATACCCTAGTACACCGCGGGCATCACATACCCGACTACACCGCGGGCACCACATACCCTAGAACACCGCGGGCATCACATACCCTAGTACACCGCGGGCACCACATACCCTAGTACTCCGCGGGCACCACATACCCTAGAACACTGCGGGCATCACATACCCAACTACACCGCGGGCATCATATACCCTAGTACACCGCGGGCATCACATACCCAACTACACCCCGGGCACCACATACCCAACTACACCGCGGGCATCACATACCCTAGTACTCCGCGGGCATCACATACCCTAGTACACCGCGGGCACCACATACCCTAGAACACTGCGGGCATCACATACCCTAGTACACCGCGGGCATCACATACCCAACTACACCCCGGGCACCACATACCCAACTACACCGCGGGCATCACATACCCTAGTACTCCGCGGGCATCACATACCCTAGTACACCGCGGGCACCACATACCCTAGAGCACTGCGGGCATCACATACCCAACTACACCGCGGGCATCATATACCCTAGTACACCGCGGGCATCACATACCCGACTACACCGCGGGCACCACATACCCTAGAACACCGCGGGCATCACATACCCTAGTACTCCGCGGGCACCACATACCCTTGAACACTGCGGGCATCACATACCCAACTACACCGCGGGCATCACATACCCTAGAACACCGCGGGCACCACATACCCTAGTACACCGCGGGCACCACATACCCAACTACACCGCGGGCATCACATACCCTAGTACACCGCGGGCATTACATACCCAACTACACCGCGGGCACCACATACCCTATTACACCGCGGGCATCACATACCCAACTACACCGCGGGCACCACATACCCAAGTACACCGCGGGCATCACATACCCAACTACACCCCGGGCACCACATACCCAACTACACCGCGGGCACCACATACCTTAGTTCACCGCGGGCATCACATACCCTAGAAAACCGCGGGCATCACATACCCAACTACACCGCGGGCACCACATACCCTAGAACACCGCGGGCATCACATACCCAACTACACCGCGGGCATCATATACCCTAGTACACCGCGGGCATCACATACCCAAGTACAACGCGGGCACCACATACCCTAGAATACACCGCGGGCACCACATACCTTAGCACACCACGGGCATCACATACCCTAGTACACCACGTCATCACATACCCAACTACACCGCGGGCATCACATACCCAAGTACACCGCGGGCACCACATACCCTAGTACACCGCGGGCACCACATACCCGACTACACCGCGGGCACCACATACCCTAGAAAACCGCGGGCATCACATACCCAACTACACCGCGGGCACCACATACCCTAGAACACCGCGGGCATCACATACCCAACTACACCGCGGGCATCATATACCCTAGTACACCGCGGGCATCACATACCCAAGTACACCGCGGGCACCACATACCCTAGAATACTGCGGGCATCACATACCCAACTACACCGCGGGCATCATATACCCTAGTACACCGCGGGCATCATATACCCAAATACACCGCGGGCACCACATACCTTAGCACACCACGGGCATCACATACCCTAGTACACCACGTCATCACATACCCAACTACACCGCGGGCATCACATACCCAAGTACACCGCGGGCACCACATACCCTAGTACACCGCGGGCACCACATACCCAACTACAACGCGGGCATCACATACCCAACTACATCGCGTGCACCACATACCCTAGAACACCGCGGGCATCACATACCCAACTACACCGCGGGCATCATATACCCTAGTACACCGCGGGCATCACATACCCAAGTACACCGCGGGCACCACATACCCTAGAACACTGCGGGCATCACATACCCAACTACACCGCGGGCACCACATACCCTAGTACACCACGGGCATCACATACCCAACTACACCGCGGGCACCACATACCCTAGAACATCGCGGGCATCACATACCATCACATACCCTAGTACTCCGCGGGCATCACATACCCTAGTACACCGCGGGCACCACATACCCAACTACACCGCGGGCACCACATACCCTAGTACACCGCGGGCACCACATACCCAACTACACCGCGGGCACCACATACCCTAGAAAACCGCGGGCACCACATACCCAACTACAACGCGGGCATCACATACCCTAGTACACCACGGGCATCACATACCCAACTACACCGCGGGCACCACATACCCTAGTACACCGCGGGCATTACATAACCAACTACACCGCGGGCACCACATACCCTAGAACACCGCGGGCATCACATACCAAACTACACCGCGGGCATCACATACCCAACTACACCGCGGGCACCACATACCCTAGAACACCGCGGGCATCACATACCCTAGTACACCGCGGGCACCACATACCCTAGAACACTGCGGGCATCACATACCCAACTACACCGCGGGCATCATATACCCTAGTACACCGCGGGCATCACATACCCAACTACACCCCGGGCACCACATACCCAACTACACCGCGGGCATCACATACCCTAGTACTCCGCGGGCATCACATACCCTAGTACACCGCGGGCACCACATACCCTAGAACACTGCGGGCATCACATACCCTAGTACACCGCGGGCATCACATACCCAACTACACCCCGGGCACCACATACCCAACTACACCGCGGGCATCACATACCCTAGTACTCCGCGGGCATCACATACCCTAGTACACCGCGGGCACCACATACCCTAGAGCACTGCGGGCATCACATACCCAACTACACCGCGGGCATCATATACCCTAGTACTCCGCGGGCATCACATACCCTAGTACACCGCGGGCACCACATACCCTAGAACACCGCGGGCATCACATACCCTAGTACACCGCGGGCATCACATACCCAACTACACCCCGGGCACCACATACCCAACTACACCGCGGGCATCACATACCCTAGTACTCCGCGGGCATCACATACCCTAGTACACCGCGGGCACCACATACCCTAGAGCACTGCGGGCATCACATACCCAACTACACCGCGGGCATCATATACCCTAGTACACCGCGGGCATCACATACCCGACTACACCGCGGGCACCACATACCCTAGAACACCGCGGGCATCACATACCCTAGTACTCCGCGGGCACCACATACCCTTGAACACTGCGGGCATCACATACCCAACTACACCGCGGGCATCATATACCCTAGTACACTGCGGACATCACATACCCTAGTACACCGCGGGCACCACATACCCTAGTACTCCGCGGGCACCACATACCCTAGAACACTGCGGGCATCACATACCCAACTACACCGCGGGCATCATATACCCTAGTACACCGCGGGCATCACATACCCAACTTCACCCCGGGCACCACATACCCAACTACACCGCGGGCATCACATACCCTAGTACTCCGCGGGCATCACATACCCTAGTACACCGCGGGCACCACATACCCTAGAACACTGCGGGCATCACATACCCTAGTACACCGCGGGCATCACATACCCTAGAACACCGCGGGCACCACATACCCTAGTACACCGCGGGCACCACATACCCAACTACACCGCGGGCATCACATACCCTAGTACACCGCGGGCATTACATACCCAACTACACCGCGGGCACCACATACCCTATTACACCGCGGGCATCACATACCCAACTACACCGCGGGCACCACATACCCAAGTACACCGCGGGCATCACATACCCAACTACACCCCGGGCACCACATACCCAACTACACCGCGGGCACCACATACCTTAGTTCACCGCGGGCATCACATACCCTAGTACACCGCGGGCACCACATACCCTAGTACTCCGCGGGCACCACATACCCTAGAACACTGCGGGCATCACATACCCAACTACACCGCGGGCATGATATACCCTAGTACACCGCGGGCATCACATACCCTAGTACACCGCGGGCACCACATACCCTAGAACACTGCGGGCATCACATACCCAACTACACCGCGGGCATCATATACCCTAGTACACCGCGGGCATCACATACCCGACTACACCGCGGGCACCACATACCCTAGAACACCGCGGGCATCACATACCCTAGTACTCCGCGGGCACCACATACCCTAGAACACTGCGGGCATCACATACCCAACTACACCGCGGGCATCATATACCCTAGTACACCGCGGGCATCACATACCCGACTACACCGCGGGCACCACATACCCTAGAAAACCGCGGGCATCACATACCCAACTACACCGCGGGCACCACATACCCTAGAACACCGCGGGCATCACATACCCAACTACACCGCGGGCATCATATACCCTAGTACACCGCGGGCATCACATACCCAAGTACACCGCGGGCACCACATACCCTAGAATACTGCGGGCATCACATACCCAACTACACCGCGGGCATCATATACCCTAGTACACCGCGGGCATCATATACCCAAATACACCGCGGGCACCACATACCTTAGCACACCACGGGCATCACATACCCTAGTACACCACGTCATCACATACCCAACTACACCGCGGGCATCACATACCCAAGTACACCGCGGGCACCACATACCCTAGTACAGCACGGGCACCACATACCCAACTACAACGCGGGCATCACATACCCTAGTACACCGCGGGCATCACATACCCAACTACATCGCGTGCACCACATACCCTAGAACACCGCGGGCATCACATACCCAACTACACCGCGGGCATCATATACCCTAGTACACCGCGGGCATCACATACCCAAGTACACCGCGGGCACCACATACCCTAGAACACTGCGGGCATCACATACCCAACTACACCGCGGGCATCATATACCCTAGTACACCGCGGGCATCACATACCCGACTACACCGCGGGCACCACATACCCTAGAACACCGCGGGCATCACATACCCTAGTACACCACGTCATCACATACCCAACTACACCGCGGGCATCACATACCCAAGTACACCGCGGGCACCACATACCCTAGTACACCGCGGGCACCACATACCCAACTACAATTTTTTTTTTTTTCGGGCGGTAGGCGTCGTGACGTAAACACATACTTTTTTTGCAAACTTTTATTTAATAAAATAATATTAGTAGAAGTGCATAAATTTAGATCATTTATGTTTTAAAATAATATTATAGTCACTCTACCTGCCAGCTACTGTTTTCCTGCCATTTGACCATCTATTCAAAAAGTTTTTCCACTACTATCACTGCACTGTCACACCTAACCTACAAATTCATCATGGACCCAAACACATTCCACAAATCACTGTCTGATATGGGGCAGATGTTCCAAACCGCAATGGAGGAATTTGAGGGAAAGCTCCAGGCAAGTAAGTCTCCAGCTACAGACATTCCGTCGTTGGCCAATGAATTTGCTGTCTTCAAATCGTATGTGGCCAACTCCCTTCGCACACTACAGGATCAAATTTCCCTTCTTGGGAGTCATGTGGATAGTCTTGAGATGCAAGGGCGCAGAAAGATCTTGCTTATCCACGGTGTCCCTGAGCTGAGCCAAGAAGACACCGCAGAAGTGGTCGTGCGGACTGTGGCTGAGAAATTGAAACAGCCAGGATTCACAAGAGCCAGCATAGGTCGCTGTCATCGTATGGGACGCGCTTCCTCTGACAAGCCACGGCCCATTCTGTGCAAGCTACGCGATGTCGAGGTCCGGGACAAGATGTGGTCATCGAAGACAGCCCTCAAAAACACAGGTGTGACGCTCTCAGAGTTTCTGACGAAAGCGCGTCATGAAACTTTTATGGCTGCACGCAAGCGTTTCGGCCTCACGCGATGCTGGACGAGACAAGGTTTCGTCTTTGTGCTGGGGCAGGACGGAGTTCGACACCGTGTGTCGACTATGTGTGAGCTGAACAAGATCCAAGAGGAGTCCTCAGCCCCTGTGGCGACGACGATGCAGGCATCGGCTGTTGTAAAAGAGATTGTGGTGCCGAAGACTCGACGGGCTACATCGAAAAAGTAGTGATAGTTTTTTTTTTGTTTATATAGCATTATCCGGCCGATTGTTTCAAGGATTTGCGTAAGTTTATGAGATAGGTAATAAGCTATACATGTTTTATTCACACTGGAGTAGGTATTTCTATAATTTTTATTTGTTCTAAAATGCGGTATATATTTTTCCTAGTAAACACTTTTATTGTGATGTCATGTCATCTTCTTTTCTTATCTATAATTTTCTGTCAGTGTCAATATTACTAATGTCATGTCGGACGCAAAGCAATGTTACGCTCCGTTCTACGTATACACGGGCCGGACTTAGAACAAAATACTAAATTAGGTCATCATTTGATTTTCTTTTATTTTTTATTTTGTGTTTTGTTCTACCATTAATGTTATAATATTAAATAGGTCATTATAATACTGTTTAAAATTCACCAGGCAGCTGGCGGGTGGACACAGCATAATTTATTCATTGTAATTTGTTAGCTGAGTGTATCTACATTTTTATTTTATTTTTTATTTTTATTTTTTATATTTATTTTTTATATTTATTTATTATATTAATATTTTTGCTTGTCTTATGAGTGATAGTGATGATGATGAATTTTTGTCGTGCTCTTCTTCGACGGGTAATGATTCCAACTGCAGTTTTAGTAGCATTCCGACACTTTGCGATACTCTGGAGTCAACTTTCAATGATGTCCCTAATAATTTTAATGTAGTGCATATAAATGCACAGAGTATTCCGGCTCATTTCCTGCAAATGCTGGCGTCGTTTAACTTAAAAACAATTGATGCTATTCTAGTATCCGAGTCCTGGTTAAAACCTTGTTTGCCTTCAGCTCCCTATTCACTACCAGGTTTTCAATTAGTTCGTAATGATCGTACTGGGTCGGGTGGTGGAGGTGTAGCCATATACATACGTTCTCACATTCCTTTTTCCATTATTGATATGTCTGCACAGCCTCCTCCGTCCAGTGCTGGTGAGCATTTATTTCTTCAGTTAACGCTGTCTTATCGTAAAATCCTACTGGGCGTTTACTACTCACCATCACTGCGTATCAACTATTTTGCTTCTTTTGAAAAATTACTCGAACAACTTACTCCTCTGCACGACCAAACAATTATCATGGGGGATTTTAATACTTGCCTGAACAAGCACGATCACCGTTCTACCTCTCTTGAGTCAGTCGTTCAGTCCTGTAATCTTACTATCCTTCCTCTTAATATGACCCATCATTTTCCAAATTGCCAACCGTCTCTTCTAGACTTAATATTAGTTTCTTCGCCCATTCATGTCGCTAAGCATGGTCAGTGTTCAGCAGACGACTTCTCCTATCATGATTTACTTTTTCTTTCGTATAAAATTCGACCTCCCAAAGTCAAGCCAAAAATTCTTCTTCAGCGTTGTTTTGGTGGTATGGATGTGGAGTCTTTGCGTAGTGATGCCCGCAACGCGGATTGGTCTAAAGTTTTGGATGCAGGTACGATCGACGAAAAAGTTAACATTTTTAATAGCATCTTGACTGACTTATACGATGTACATGCTCCGATTCGAAAGATCAAGATGAAACATCTCCCGGCACCTTGGCTAACTGACGTAATACGCGCTGAAATGCACAAGAAACTTATTGCCAAGGTGAGATATAAGCTTAAACCTACAGACAGGAACAAGGAAAAGTACGCTCAGGTTCGAAATCACTCCAATTTGGTGTGTAGGGATGCACTGCGCCGTCATATTCATAAATCTGTAGAAAATGACAACCCTGCGAAAGTATGGAATTTTCTTAAGTCATTGGGAGTTGGCAAGTCGCGCGATGATTGTGTTTCTACTAAATTAGATGTAAATTCTTTAAATAGTCACTTCTCCACCTCATCCGACTTTAACGGCCCTGTCAAAACACAGACTTTGAACTCTCTTTCTTTACTGCCAACTCCTGACACATCTTCCTTTGTGTTCTGTCAATTTACTGATTGTGATGTTAAGAAGAGCATTTCGTCCATAACATCGAACGCAGTCGGTAGCGACTGCATCAGCAAGAAAATGATCACTCCCATTCTTGAAGACATAATTCATGTCATTACTCACCTACTTAACTTCTCCATAGACTCTGGAACCTTTCCAAGTCTATGGAAGGAGGCTGAAGTAATTCCTTTGCCCAAAAAACCTAATCCTTCCTCTTATTCCGAGTATCGCCCAATCTCCATTCTGTCGTTCCTATCCAAAGTCCTCGAGCGACTTGTTCATCAACAACTTGTTATTTTCCTTAACTCCAATTGCCTCTTCAATCCCTTCCAGTCTGGTTTTCGCTCTGGCCATAGCACTGTCACTGCTCTCATAAAGATAACTGATGATATCAGGCTTGGCATGGAGAGTGGACTCGTCACTGTCTTATCCCTCCTAGACTTCAGCAATGCCTTTAGCAATGTAGATTTCGATGTCATGTTAGCTCTCCTCCGCTCTCTTAACATATCTCCAACAGTAATTGCTTGGTTTCGAAGTTACTTGTATGGGCGCCGGCAACGAATTCGTATCGACGATACGTACTCTACGTGGTGTCAATTGAGTGCCGGTGTACCTCAGGGCGGCGTGCTATCTCCACTTCTTTTTGCTATTTTTATTAATTCCATTTCAAAACACATATCTTCTTCCTACCACCTCTATGCAGATGATTTACAGATCTACACTCAGGCACCTATCGAATGGTTGGGAGAAGCAATCGCTAGTACGAATGGCGTTCTGAGCAATATCCTTGAGTGGAGCAAGTGTTATGGTCTAAAAGTAAACCCAGCTAAAACACAAGTGATTGTTATCGGAAGCTCACGAATGCTGTCTAAAATAGTTTGGTCCGAACTACCACTTGTAACATTTGATAATACTACCATTAAAATTAGTGAGGTTGTTAAAAATTTGGGTGTACTTTTGGACAGCCATCTATCGTGGGGACCTCAATTAGCAGCGGTTAGCAGAAAGTCTTTTGCTGCCGTCGCCTCTCTGAAAAGACTTCGTAACTTCCTTCCAACGTCCACCAAAATTGCGCTAGCACAATCTTTGTTGCATCCTATTCTTGATTACGCCGACGCCAGCTACCTTGATTTAACTGAAGATCAACTCAATAAACTTGAGCGTCTTCAGAATCTAGCTATTAGGTTCATTTATGGCTTGCGAAAATACGATCATGTTACTGAGTACCGCAAGAGGCTCAAATGGCTCCCTATTCGACTTCGCCGGAATACTCACATCCTTTCACTTCTCTACAATATTCTCTTTCTTTCTTCTACCCCAGTTTACCTCAAAGAGCGCTTTGAGTTTCTTTCTCTCTCCAATTCTCGATCCCTTCGATCCTCTGAAACCCTAATGTTAAAAACCCCAGTCCACTCTTCAAAATTCTACAGCAGCTCATTTACTCTCCAGGCAACTAAGCTGTGGAATGCATTACCCATTTCCATCAGACATGCAAAATCCCTTCCTATTTTTAAAAGTATGTTATTTCAGCATTATCTCTCATCCTCACCTTCAACATCATAAAATCACAATTTTATCTTCTTGTTTATAATTGTATGTATGTAAATATGTATATGTATAATATTGTATTTATGTATTTGTTATTATTATGTATTTAAGTAAGCTAGTATGTATATCTGTGTTTATTATTATATCTTAATATATGTATATGTAGGTAGATGTAGTATAATAAGTAGATATTCTTTAAAGTTATGTGAAAAATGGTAGGTGTTTATTTTTATGTGTGCCCCGTTCTTTTCTAATCATATGTTTCTGTCCATCCAAAGGTTGTCTGGAAGAGATCGCTTATAGCGATAAGACCGCCCATTGTACGTTTTATTTGTATTGTCTCTCTGTTCTGTTTCTTTTTTCTGGTGTACAATAAAGATATTTTCTATTCTATTCTATTCTATTTCTACAACGCGGGCATCACATACCCTAGTACACCGCGGGCATCACATACCCAACTACATCGCGTGCACCACATACCCTAGAACACCGCGGGCATCACATACCCAACTACACCGCGGGCATCATATACCCTAGTACACCGCGGGCATCACATACCCAAGTACACCGCGGGCACCACATACCCTAGAACACTGCGGGCATCACATACCCAACTACACCGCGGGCATCATATACCCTAGTACACCGCGGGCATCACATACCCGACTACACCGCGGGCACCACATACCCTAGAACACCGCGGGCATCACATACCCTAGTACTCCGCGGGCATCACATACCCAACTACACCGCGGGCACCACATACCCTAGAACACCGCGGGCATCACATACCCAACTACACCGCGGGCACCACATACCCTAGTACACCGCGGGCATCATATACCCAAATACACCGCGGGCACCACATACCTTAGCACACCACGGGCATCACATACCCTAGTACACCACGTCATCACATACCCAACTACACCGCGGGCATCACATACCCAAGTACACCGCGGGCACCACATACCCTAGTACACCGCGGGCACCACATACCCAACTACAACGCGGGCATCACATACCCTAGTACACCGCGGGCATCACATACCCAACTACATCGCGGGCATCATATACCCTAGTACACCGCGGGCATCACATACCCGATTACACCGCGGGCACCACATACCCTAGAACACCGCGGGCATCACATACCCTAGTACTCCGCGGGCATCACATACCCAACTACACCGCGGGCACCACATACCCTAGAATACCGCGGGCATCACATAACCAACTACACCGCGGGCATCATATACCCTAGTACACCGCGGGCACCACATACCCTAGAACACTGCGGGCATCACATACCCAACTACACCGCGGGCATCATATACCCTAGTACACCGCGGGCATCACATACCCGACTACACCGCGGGCACCACATACCCTAGAACACCGCGGGCATCACATACCCTAGAACACTGCGGGCATCACATACCCAACTACACCGCGGGCATCACATACCCAAGTACACCGCGGGCACCACATACCCTAGTACACCGCGGGCACCACATACCCAACTACAACGCGGGCATCACATACCCTAGTACACCGCGGGCATCACATACCCAACTACACCGCGGGCACCACATACCCTAGAACACCGCGGGCATCACATACCCAACTTCACCGCGGGCATCATATACCCTAGTACACCGCGGGCATCACATACCCAAGTACTCCGCGGGCACCACATACCCTAGAACACTGCGGGCATCACATACCCAACTACACCGCGGGCATCATATACCCAAATACACCGCGGGCACCACATACCTTAGCACACCACGGGCATCACATACCCTAGTACACCACGTCATCACATACCCAACTACACCACGGGCATCACATACCCAAGTACACCGCGGGCACCACATACCCTAGTACACCGCGGGCACCACATACCCAACTACAACGCGGGCATCACATACCCTAGTACACCGCGGGCATCACATACCCAACTACATCGCGTGCACCACATACCCTAGAACACCGCGGGCATCACATACCCAACTACACCGCGGGCATCATATACCCTAGTACACCGCGGGCATCACATACCCAACTACACCGCGGGCAACACATACCCTAGTACACCACGTCATCACATACCCAACTACACCGCGGGCACCACATACCTTAGTACACCGCGGGCACCACATACCCAACTACACCGTGGGCATCACATACCCAACTGCACCGCGGGCATCACATACCCTAGAACACCGCGGGCATCGCATACCCAACTACAACGCGGGCATCACATACCCAACTACACCGCGGGCACCACATACCTTAATACACCGCGGGCATCACATACCCTAGTACACCGCGGGCATCACATACCCAACTACAACGCGGGCATCACATACCCTAGTACACCGCGGGCATCACATACCCAACTACATCGCGTGCACCACATACCCTAGAACACCGCGGGCATCACATACCCTAGTACTCCGCGGGCATCACATACCCAACTACACCGCGGGCACCACATACCCTAGAATACCGCGGGCATCACATACCCAACTACACCTCGGGCATCATATACCCTAGTACACCGCGGGCACCACATACCCTAGAACACTGCGGGCATCACATACCCAACTACACCGCGGGCATCATATACCCTAGTACACCGCGGGCATCACATACCCAACTACACCCCGGGCACCACATACCCAACTACACCGCGGGCATCACATACCCTAGTACTCCGCGGGCATCACATACCCTAGTACACCGCGGGCACCACATACCCTAGAACACTGCGGGCATCACATACCCTAGTACACCGCGGGCATCACATACCCTAGAACACCGCGGGCACCACATACCCTAGTACACCGCGGGCACCACATACCCAACTACACCGCGGGCATCACATACCCTAGTACACCGCGGGCATTACATACCCAACTACACCGCGGGCACCACATACCCTATTACACCGCGGGCATCACATACCCAACTACACCGCGGGCACCACATACCCAAGTACACCGCGGGCATCACATACCCAACTACACCCCGGGCACCACATACCCAACTACACCGCGGGCACCACATACCTTAGTTCACCGCGGGCATCACATACCCTAGTACACCGCGGGCACCACATACCCTAGTACTCCGCGGGCACCACATACCCTAGAACACTGCGGGCATCACATACCCAACTACTCCGCGGGCATCACATACCCTAGTACACCGCGGGCACCACATACCCAACTACACCGCGGGCACCACATACCCTATTACACCGCGGGCATCACATACCCAACTACACCGCGGGCACCACATACCCAAGTACACCGCGGGCATCACATACCCAACTACACCCCGGGCACCACATACCCAACTACAACGCGGGCACCACATACCTTAGTTCACCGCGGGCATCACATACCCTAGTACACCGCGGGCACCACATACCCTAGTACTCCGCGGGCACCACATACCCTAGAACACTGCGGGCATCACATACCCAACTACTCCGCGGGCATCACATACCCTAGTACACCGCGGGCACCACATACCCAACTACACCGCGGGCACCACATACCCTAGTACACCGCGGGCACCACATACCCAACTACACCGCGGGCACCACATACCCTAAAAAACCGCGGGCACCACATACCCAACTACAACGCGGGCATCACATACCCTAGTACACCACGGGCATCACATACCCAACTACACCGCGGGCACCACATACCCTAGTACACCGCGGGCATCACATACCCAACTACACCGCGGGCACCACATACCCTAGAACACCGCGGGCATCACATACCAAACTACACCGCGGGCATCACATACCCAACTACACCGCGGGCACCACATACCCTAGAACACCGCGGGCATCACATACCCTAGTACACCGCGGGCACCACATACCCTAGTACTCCGCGGGCACCACATACCCTAGAACACTGCGGGCATCACATACCCAACTACACCGCGGGCATCATATACCCTAGTACACCGCGGGCATCACATACCCAACTACACCCCGGGCACCACATACCCAACTTCACCGCGGGCATCACATACCCTAGTACTCCGCGGGCATCACATACCCTAGTACACCGCGGGCACCACATACCCTAGAACACTGCGGGCATCACATACCCTAGTACACCGCGGGCATCACATACCCAACTACACCCCGGGCACCACATACCCAACTACACCGCGGGCATCACATACCCTAGTACTCCGCGGGCATCACATACCCTAGTACACCGCGGGCACCACATACCTTAGAACACTGCGGGCATCACATACCCAACTACACCGCGGGCATCATATACCCTAGTACACCGCGGGCATCACATACCCGACTACACCGCGGGCACCACATACCCTAGAACACCGCGGGCATCACATACCCTAGTACTCCGCGGGCACCACATATCCTTGAACACTGCGGGCATCACATACCCAACTACACCGCTGGCATCATATACCCTAGTACACCGCGGGCATCACATACCCTAGTACACCGCGGGCACCACATACCCTAGTACTCCGCGGGCACCACATACCCTAGAACACTGCGGGCATCACATACCCAACTACACCGCGGGCATCATATACCCTAGTACACCAAGGGCATCACATACCCAACTACACCCCGGGAACCACATACCCAACTACACCGCGGGCATCACATACCCTAGTACTCCGCGGGCATCACATACCCTAGTACACCGCGGGCACCACATACCCTAGAACACTGCGGGCATCACATACCCTAGTACACCGCGGGCATCACATACCCTAGAACACCGCGGGCACCACATACCCTAGTACACCGCGGGCACCACATACCCAACTACACCGCGGGCATCACATACCCTAGTACACCGCGGGCATTACATACCCAACTACACCGCGGGCACCACATACCTTATAACACCGCGGGCATCACATACCCAACTACACCGCGGGCACCACATACCCAAGTACACCGCGGGCATCACATACCCAACTACACCGCGGGCACCACATACCTTAGTTCACCGCGGGCATCACATACCCTAGTACACCGCGGGCACCACATACCCTAGTACTCCGCGGGCACCACATACCCTAGAACACTGCGGGCATCACATACCCAACTACACCGCGGGCATCACATACCCTAGTACACCGCGGGCATCACATACCCTAGTACACCGCGGGCACCACATACCCTAGTACACCACGGGCACCACATACCCTAGTACACCACGGGCATCACATACCCAACTACACCGCGGGCACCACATACCCTAGTACACCGCGGGCATCACATACCCAACTACACCGCGGGCACCACATACCCAACTACAACGCGGGCATCACATACCCTAGTACACCGCGGGCATCACATACCTAACTACACCGCGGGCACCACATACCCTAGAACACCGCGGGCATCACATAACATCACATACCCTAGTACTCCGCGGGCATCACATACCCTAGTACACCGCGGGCACCACATACCCAACTACACCGCGGGCACCACATACCCTAGTACACCGCGGGCACCACATACCCAACTACACCGCGGGCACCACATACCCTAAAAAACCGCGGGCACCACATACCCAACTACAACGCGGGCATCACATACCCTAGTACACCACGGGCATCACATACCCAACTACACCGCGGGCACCACATACCCTAGTACACCGCGGGCATTACATACCCAACTACACCGCGGGCACCACATACCCTAGAACACCGCGGGCATCACATACCCAACTACACCGCGGGCACCACATACCCTAGAACACCGCGGGCATCACATACCCTAGTACACCGCGGGCACCACATACCCTAGTACTCCGCGGGCACCACATACCCTAGAACACTGCGGGCATCACATACCCAACTACACCGCGGGCATCATATACCCTAGTACACCGCGGGCATCACATACCCAACTACACCCCGGGCACCACATACCCAACTACACCGCGGGCATCACATACCCTAGTACTCCGCGGGCATCACATACCCTAGTACACCGCGGGCACCACATACCCTAGAACACTGCGGGCATCACATACCCTAGTACACCGCGGGCATCACATACCCAACTACACCCCGGGCACCACATACCCAACTACACCGCGGGCATCACATACCCTAGTACTCCGCGGGCATCACATACCCTAGTACACCGCGGGCACCACATACCCTAGAACACTGCGGGCATCACATACCCAACTACACCGCGGGCATCATATACCCTAGTACACCGCGGGCATCACATACCCGACTACACCGCGGGCACCACATACCCTAGAACACTGCGGGCATCACATACCCTAGTACTCCGCGGGCATCACATACCCTAGTACACCGCGGGCACCACATACCCTAGAACACTGCGGGCATCACATACCCAACTACACCGCGGGCATCATATACCCTAGTACTCCGCGGGCATCACATACCCTAGTACACCGCGGGCACCACATACCCTAGAACACTGCGGGCATCACATACCCTAGTACACCGCGGGCATCACATACCCTAGAACACCGCGGGCACCACATACCCTAGTACACCGCGGGCACCACATTCCCAACTACACCGCGGGCATCACATACCCTAGTACACCGCGGGCATTACATACCCAACTACACCGCGGGCACCACATACCCTATTACACCGCGGGCATCACATACCCAACTACACCGCGGGCACCACATACCCAAGTACACCGCGGGCATCACATACCCAACTACACCCCGGGCACCACATACCTTAGTTCACCGCGGGCATCACATACCCTAGTACACCGCGGGCACCACATACCCTAGTACTCCGCGGGCACCACATACCCTAGAACACTGCGGGCATCACATACCCAACTACACCGCGGGCACCACATACCCAAGTACACCGCGGGCATCACATACCCAACTACACCCCGGGCACCACATACCTTAGTTCACCGCGGGCATCACATACCCTAGTACACCGCGGGCACCACATACCCTAGTACTCCGCGGGCACCACATACCCTAGAACACTGCGGGCATCACATACCCAACTACACCGCGGGCATCATATACCCTAGTACACCGCGGGCACCACATGCCCTAGAACACTGCGGGCATCACATACCCAACTACACCGCGGGCATCATATACCCTAGTACACCGCGGGCATCACATACCCGACGACACCGCGGGCACCACATACCCTAGAACACCGCGGGCATCACATACCCTAGTACTCCGCGGGCACCACATACCCTAGAACACTGCGGGCATCACATACCCAACTACACCGCGGGCATCATATACCCTAGTACACCGCGGGCATCACATACCCGACTACACCGCGGGCACCACATACCCTAGAACACCGCGGGCATCACATACCCAACTACACCGCGGGCACCACATACCCTAGAACACCGCGGGCATCACATACCCAACTACACCGCGGGCATCATATACCCTAGTACACCGCGGGCATCACATACCCAAGTACACCGCGGGCACCACATACCCTAGAACACTGCGGGCATCACATACCCAACTACACCGCGGGCATCATATACCCTAGTACACCGCGGGCATCATATACCCAAATACACCGCGGGCACCACATACCTTAGCACACCACGGGCATCACATACCCTAGTACACCACGTCATCACATACCCAACTACACCGCGGGCATCACATACCCAAGTACACCGCGGGCACCACATACCCTAGTACACCGCGGGCACCACATACCCAACTACAACGCGGGCATCACATACCCTAGTACACCGCGGGCATCACATACCCAACTACATCGCGTGCACCACATACCCTAGAACACCGCGGGCATCACATACCTAACTACACCGCGGGCATCATATACCCTAGTACACCGCGGGCATCACATACCCAAGTACACCGCGGGCACCACATACCCTAGAACACTGCGGGCATCACATACCCAACTACACCGCGGGCATCATATACCCTAGTACACCGTGGGCATCACATACCCGACTACACCGCGGGCACCACATACCCTAGAACACCGCGGGCATCACATACCCTAGTACTCCGCGGGCATCACATACCCAACTACACCGCGGGCACCACATACCCTAGAACACCGCGGGCATCACATACCCAACTACACCGCGGGCACCACATACCCTAGTACACCGCGGGCATCATATACCCAAATACACCGCGGGCACCACATACCTTAGCACACCACGGGCATCACAAACCCTAGTACACCACGTCATCACATACCCTACTACACCGCGGGCATCACATACCCAAGTACACCGCGGGCACCACATACCCTAGTACACTGCGGGCATCACATACCCTAGTACACCACGGGCATCACATACCCAACTACACCGCGGGCACCACATACCCTAGTACACCGCGGGCATTACATACCCAACTACACCACGGGCACCACATACCCTAGAACACCGCGGGCATCACATACCAAACTACACCGCGGGCATCACATACCCAACTACACCGCGGGCACCACATACCCTAGAACACCGCGGGCATCACATACCCTAGTACACCGCGGGCACCACATACCCTAGTACTCCGCGGGCACCACATACCCTAGAACACTGCGGGCATCACATACCCAACTACACCGCGGGCATCATATACCCTAGTACACCGCGGGCATCACATACCCAACTACACCCCGGGCACCACATACCCAACTACACCGCGGGCATCACAAACCCTAGTACTCCGCGGGCATCACATACCCTAGTACACCGCGGGCACCACATACCCTAGAACACTGCGGGCATCACATACCCTAGTACACCGCGGGCATCACATACCCAACTACACCCCGGGCACCACATACCCAACTACACCGCGGGCATCACATACCCTAGTACTCCGCGGGCATCACATACCCTAGTACACCGCGGGCACCACATACCCTAGAACACTGCGGGCATCACATACCCAACTACACCGCGGGCATCATATACCCTAGTACACCGCGGGCATCACATACCCGACTACACCGCGGGCACCACATACCCTAGAACACCGCGGGCATCACATACCCTAGTACTCCGCGGGCATCACATACCCTTGAACACTGCGGGCATCACATACCCAACTACACCGCGGGCATCATATACCCTAGTACACCGCGGGCATCACATACCCTAGTACACCGCGGGCACCACATACCCTAGTACTCCGCGGGCACCACATACCCTAGAACACTGCGGGCATCACATACCCAACTACACCGCGGGCATCATATACCCTAGTACACCGCGGGCATCACATACCCAACTACACCCCGGGCATCACATACCCAACTACACCTCGGGCATCATATACCCTAGTACACCGCGGGCACCACATACCCTAGAACACTGCGGGCATCACATACCCAACTACACCGCGGGCATCATATACCCTAGTACACCGCGGGCATCACATACCCAACTACACCCCGGGCACCACATACCCAACTACACCGCGGGCATCACATACCCTAGTACTCCGCGGGCATCACATACCCTAGTACACCGCGGGCACCACATACCCTAGTACACCGCGGGCATCACATACCCAAGTACACCGCGGGCATCACATACCCTAGTACACCGCGGGCACCACATACCCTAGTACAACGCGGGCACCACATACCCAACTACACCGCGGGCATCACATACCCTAGTACACCGCGGGCATTACATACCCAACTACACCGCGGGCACCACATACCCTATTACACCGCGGGCATCACATACCCAACTACACCGCGGGCACCACATACCCAAGTACACCGCGGGCATCACATACCCAACTACACCCCGGGCACCACATACCCAACTACACCGCGGGCACCACATACCTTAGTTCACCGCGGGCATCACATACCCTAGTACACCGCGGGCACCACATACCCTAGTACTCCGCGGGCACCACATACCCTAGAACACTGCGGGCATCACATACCCAACTACTCCGCGGGCATCACATACCCTAGTACACCGCGGGCACCACATACCCAACTACACCGCGGGCACCACATACCCTAGTACACCGCGGGCACCACATACCCAACTACACCGCGGGCACCACATACCCTAAAAAACCGCGGGCACCACATACCCAACTACAACGCGGGCATCACATACCCTAGTACACCACGGGCATCACATACCCAACTACACCGCGGGCACCACATACCCTAGTACACCGCGTACATTACATACCCAACTACACCGCGGGCACCACATACCCTAGAACACCGCGGGCATCACATACCAAACTACACCGCGGGCATCACATACCCAACTACACCGCGGGCACCACATACCCTAGAACACCGCGGGCATCACATACCCTAGT
Organism: Ecliptopera silaceata; assembly: GCA_932527185.1. Classification (NCBI taxonomy): domain Eukaryota; kingdom Metazoa; phylum Arthropoda; class Insecta; order Lepidoptera; family Geometridae; genus Ecliptopera; species Ecliptopera silaceata. The sequence goes on along the minus strand of OW052207.1, from coordinate 8,903,866 downwards.
ACACCGCGGGCACCACATACCCTAGTACTCCGCGGGCACCACATACCCTAGAACACTGCGGGCATCACATACCCAACTACACCGCGGGCATCATATACCCTAGTACACCGCGGGCATCACATACCCAACTACACCCCGGGCACCACATACCCAACTTCACCGCGGGCATCACATACCCTAGTACTCCGCGGGCATCACATACCCTAGTACTCCGCGGGCACCACATACCCTAGAACACTGCGGGCATCACATACCCAACTACACCGCGGGCATCATATACCCTAGTACACCGCGGGCATCACATACCCAACTACACCCCGGGCACCACATACCCAACTACACCGCGGGCATCACAAACCCTAGTACTCCGCGGGCATCACATACCCTAGTACACCGCGGGCACCACATACCCTAGAACACTGCGGGCATCACATACCCTAGTACACCGCGGGCATCACATACCCAACTACACCCCGGGCACCACATACCCAACTACACCGCGGGCATCACATACCCTAGTACTCCGCGGGCATCACATACCCTAGTACACCGCGGGCACCACATACCTTAGAACACTGCGGGCATCACATACCCAACTACACCGCGGGCATCATATACCCTAGTACACCGCGGGCATCACATACCCGACTACACCGCGGGCACCACATACCCTAGAACACCGCGGGCATCACATACCCTAGTACTCCGCGGGCATCACATACCCTTGAACACTGCGGGCATCACATACCCAACTACACCGCGGGCATCATATACCCTAGTACACCGCGGGCATCACATACCCTAGTACACCGCGGGCACCACATACCCTAGTACTCCGCGGGCACCACATACCCTAGAACACTGCGGGCATCACATACCCAACTACACCGCGGGCATCATATACCCTAGTACACCGCGGGCATCACATACCCAACTACACCCCGGGCATCACATACCCAACTACACCTCGGGCATCATATACCCTAGTACACCGCGGGCACCACATACCCTAGAACACTGCGGGCATCACATACCCAACTACACCGCGGGCATCATATACCCTAGTACACCGCGGGCATCACATACCCAACTACACCCCGGGCACCACATACCCAACTACACCGCGGGCATCACATACCCTAGTACTCCGCGGGCATCACATACCCTAGTACACCGCGGGCACCACATACCCTAGAACACTGCGGGCATCACATACCCTAGTACACCGCGGGCATCACATACCCTAGAACACCGCGGGCACCACATACCCAAGTACACCGCGGGCACCACATACCCAACTACACCGCGGGCATCACATACCCTAGTACACCGCGGGCATCACATACCCAACTACACCGCGGGCACCACATACCCTATTACACCGCGGGCATCACATACCCAACTACACCGCGGGCACCACATACCCAAGTACACCGCGGGCATCACATACCCAACTACACCCCGGGCACCACATACCCAACTACACCGCGGGCACCACATACCTTAGTTCACCGCGGGCATCACATACCCTAGTACACCGCGGGCACCACATACCCTAGTACTCCGCGGGCACCACATACCCTAGAACACTGCGGGCATCACATACCCAACTACTCCGCGGGCATCACATACCCTAGTACACCGCGGGCACCACATACCCAACTACACCGCGGGCACCACATACCCTAGTACACCGCGGGCACCACATACCCAACTACACCGCGGGCACCACATACCCTAAAAAACCGCGGGCACCACATACCCAACTACAACGCGGGCATCACATACCCTAGTACACCACGGGCATCACATACCCAACTACACCGCGGGCACCACATACCCTAGTACACCGCGTACATTACATACCCAACTACACCGCGGGCACCACATACCCTAGAACACCGCGGGCATCACATACCAAACTACACCGCGGGCATCACATACCCAACTACACCGCTGGCACCACATACCCTAGAACACCGCGGGCATCACATACCCTAGTACACCGCGGGCACCACATACCCTAGTACTCCGCGGGCACCACATACCCTAGAACACTGCGGGCATCACATACCCAACTACACCGCGGGCATCATATACCCTAGTACACCGCGGGCATCACATACCCAACTACACCCCGGGCACCACATACCCAACTTCACCGCGGGCATCACATACCCTAGTACTCCGCGGGCATCACATACCCTAGTACACCGCGGGCACCACATACCCTAGAACACTGCGGGCATCACATACCCTAGTACACCGCGGGCATCACATACCCAACTACACCCCGGGCACCACATACCCAACTACACCGCGGGCATCACATACCCTAGTACTCCGCGGGCATCACATACCCTAGTACACCGCGGGCACCACATACCTTAGAACACTGCGGGCATCACATACCCAACTACACCGCGGGCATCATATACCCTAGTACACCGCGGGCATCACATACCCGACTACACCGCGGGCACCACATACCCTAGAACACCGCGGGCATCACATACCCTAGTACTCCGCGGGCACCACATATCCTTGAACACTGCGGGCATCACATACCCAACTACACCGCTGGCATCATATACCCTAGTACACCGCGGGCATCACATACCCTAGTACACCGCGGGCACCACATACCCTAGTACTCCGCGGGCACTACATACCCTAGAACACTGCGGGCATCACATACCCAACTACACCGCGGGCATCATATACCCTAGTACACCAAGGGCATCACATACCCAACTACACCCCGGGAACCACATACCCAACTACACCGCGGGCATCACATACCCTAGTACTCCGCGGGCATCACATACCCTAGTACACCGCGGGCACCACATACCCTAGAACACTGCGGGCATCACATACCCTAGTACACCGCGGGCATCACATACCCTAGAACACCGCGGGCACCACATACCCTAGTACACCGCGGGCACCACATACCCAACTACACCGCGGGCATCACATACCCTAGTACACCGCGGGCATTACATACCCAACTACACCGCGGGCACCACATACCTTATTACACCGCGGGCATCACATACCCAACTACACCGCGGGCACCACATACCCAAGTACACCGCGGGCATCACATACCCAACTACACCGCGGGCACCACATACCTTAGTTCACCGCGGGCATCACATACCCTAGTACACCGCGGGCACCACATACCCTAGTACTCCGCGGGCACCACATACCCTAGAACACTGCGGGCATCACATACCCAACTACACCGCGGGCATCATATACCCTAGTACACCGCGGGCATCACATACCCTAGTACACCGCGGGCACCACATACCCTAGTACACCACGGGCACCACATACCCTAGTACACCACGGGCATCACATACCCAACTACACCGCGGGCACCACATACCCTAGTACACCGCGGGCATTACATACCCAACTACACCGCGGGCACCACATACCCAACTACAACGCGGGCATCACATACCCTAGTACACCGCGGGCATCACATACCTAACTACACCGCGGGCACCACATACCCTAGAACACCGCGGGCATCACATACCATCACATACCCTAGTACTCCGCGGGCATCACATACCCTAGTACACCGCGGGCACCACATACCCAACTACACCGCGGGCACCACATACCCTAGTACACCGCGGGCACCACATACTCAACTACACCGCGGGCACCACATACCCTAAAAAACCGCGGGCACCACATACCCAACTACAACGCGGGCATCACATACCCTAGTACACCACGGGCATCACATACCCAACTACACCGCGGGCACCACATACCCTAGTACACCGCGGGCATTACATACCCAACTACACCGCGGGCACCACATACCCTAGAACACCGCGGGCATCACATACCAAACTACACCGCGGGCATCACATACCCAACTACACCGCGGGCACCACATACCCTAGAACACCGCGGGCATCACATACCCTAGTACACCGCGGGCACCACATACCCTAGTACTCCGCGGGCACCACATACCCTAGAACACCGCGGGCATCACATACCCAACTACACCGCGGGCATCACATACCCTAGTACACCGCGGGCATCACATACCCAACTACACCCCGGGCACCACATACCCAACTACACCGCGGGCATCACATACCCTAGTACTCCGCGGGCATCACATACCCTAGTACACCGCGGGCACCACATACCCTAGAACACTGCGGGCATCACATACCCAACTACACCGCGGGCATCACATACCCAACTACACCCCGGGCACCACATACCCAACTACACCGCGGGCATCACATACCCTAGTACTCCGCGGGCATCACATACCCTAGTACACCGCGGGCACCACATACCCTAGAACACTGCGGGCATCACATACCCAACTACACCGCGGGCATCATATACCCTAGTACACCGCGGGCATCACATACCCGACTACACCGCGGGCACCACATACCCTAGAACACTGCGGGCATCACATACCCTAGTACTCCGCGGGCATCACATACCCTAGTACACCGCGGGCACCACATACCCTAGAACACTGCGGGCATCACATACCCAACTACACCGCGGGCATCATATACCCTAGTACTCCGCGGGCATCACATACCCTAGTACACCGCGGGCACCACATACCCTAGAACACTGCGGGCATCACATACCCTAGTACACCGCGGGCATCACATACCCTAGAACACCGCGGGCACCACATACCCTAGTACACCGCGGGCACCACATTCCCAACTACACCGCGGGCATCACATACCCTAGTACACCGCGGGCATCACATACCCAACTACACCGCGGGCACCACATACCCTATTACACCGCGGGCATCACATACCCAACTACACCGCGGGCACCACATACCCAAGTACACCGCGGGCATCACATACCCAACTACACCCCGGGCACCACATACCCAACTACACCGCGGGCACCACATACCTTAGTTCACCGCGGGCATCACATACCCTAGTACACCGCGGGCACCACATACCCTAGTACTCCGCGGGCACCACATACCCTAGAACACTGCGGGCATCACATACCCAACTACACCGCGGGCATCATATACCCTAGTACACCGCGGGCACCACATGCCCTAGAACACTGCGGGCATCACATACCCAACTACACCGCGGGCATCATATACCCTAGTACACCGCGGGCATCACATACCCGACGACACCGCGGGCACCACATACCCTAGAACACCGCGGGCATCACATACCCTAGTACTCCGCGGGCACCACATACCCTAGAACACTGCGGGCATCACATACCCAACTACACCGCGGGCATCATATACCCTAGTACACCGCGGGCATCACATACCCGACTACACCGCGGGCACCACATACCCTAGAACACCGCGGGCATCACATACCCAACTACACCGCGGGCACCACATACCCTAGAACACCGCGGGCATCACATACCCAACTACACCGCGGGCATCATATACCCTAGTACACCGCGGGCATCACATACCCAAGTACACCGCGGGCACCACATACCCTAGAACACTGCGGGCATCACATACCCAACTACACCGCGGGCATCATATACCCTAGTACACCGCGGGCATCATATACCCAAATACACCGCGGGCACCACATACCTAAGCACACCACGGGCATCACATACCCTAGTACACCACGTCATCACATACCCAACTACACCGCGGGCATCACATACCCAAGTACACCGCGGGCACCACATACCCTAGTACACCGCGGGCACCACATACCCAACTACAACGCGGGCATCACATACCCTAGTACACCGCGGGCATCACATACCCAACTACATCGCGTGCACCACATACCCTAGAACACCGCGGGCATCACATACCTAACTACACCGCGGGCATCATATACCCTAGTACACTGCGGGCATCACATACCCAAGTACACCGCGGGCACCACATACCCTAGAACACTGCGGGCATCACATACCCAACTACACCGCGGGCATCATATACCCTAGTACACCGCGGGCATCACATACCCGACTACACCGCGGGCACCACATACCCTAGAACACCGCGGGCATCACATACCCTAGTACTCCGCGGGCATCACATACCCAACTACACCGCGGGCACCACATACCCTAGAACACCGCGGGCATCACATACCCAACTACACCGCGGGCACCACATACCCTAGTACACCGCGGGCATCATATACCCAAATACACCGCGGGCACCACATACCTTAGCACACCACGGGCATCACATACCCTAGTACACCACGTCATCACATACCCTACTACACCGCGGGCATCACATACCCAAGTACACCGCGGGCACCACATACCCTAGTACACCGCGGGCATCACATACCCTAGTACACCACGGGCATCACATACCCAACTACACCGCGGGCACCACATACCCTAGTACACCGCGGGCATTACATACCCAACTACACCACGGGCACCACATACCCTAGAACACCGCGGGCATCACATACCAAACTACACCGCGGGCATCACATACCCAACTACACCGCGGGCACCACATACCCTAGAACACCGCGGGCATCACATACCCTAGTACACCGCGGGCACCACATACCCTAGTACTCCGCGGGCACCACATACCCTAGAACACTGCGGGCATCACATACCCAACTACACCGCGGGCATCATATACCCTAGTACACCGCGGGCATCACATACCCAACTACACCCCGGGCACCACATACCCAACTACACCGCGGGCATCACAAACCCTAGTACTCCGCGGGCATCACATACCCTAGTACACCGCGGGCACCACATACCCTAGAACACTGCGGGCATCACATACCCTAGTACACCGCGGGCATCACATACCCAACTTCACCCCGGGCACCACATACCCAACTACACCGCGGGCATCACATACCCTAGTACTCCGCGGGCATCACATACCCTAGTACACCGCGGGCACCACATACCTTAGAACACTGCGGGCATCACATACCCAACTACACCGCGGGCATCATATACCCTAGTACACCGCGGGCATCACATACCCGACTACACCGCGGGCACCACATACCCTAGAACACCGCGGGCATCACATACCCTAGTACTCCGCGGGCATCACATACCCTTGAACACTGCGGGCATCACATACCCAACTACACCGCGGGCATCATATACCCTAGTACACCGCGGGCATCACATACCCTAGTACACCGCGGGCACCACATACCCTAGTACTCCGCGGGCACCACATACCCTAGAACACTGCGGGCATCACATACCCAACTACACCGCGGGCATCATATACCCTAGTACACCGCGGGCATCACATACCCAACTACACCCCGGGCACCACATACCCAACTACACCGCGGGCATCACATACCCTAGTACTCCGCGGGCATCACATACCCTAGTACACCGCGGGCACCACATACCCTAGAACACTGCGGGCATCACATACCCTAGTACACCGCGGGCATCACATACCCTAGAACACCGCGGGCACCACATACCCTAGTACACCGCGGGCACCACATACCCAACTACACCGCGGGCATCACATACCCTAGTACAACGCGGGCATTACATACCCAACTACACCGCGGGCACCACATACCCTATTACACCGCGGGCATCACATACCCTAGTACACCGCGGGCATTACATACCCAACTACACCGCGGGCACCACATACCCTATTACACCGCGGGCATCACATACCCAACTACACCGCGGGCACCACATACCCAAGTACACCGCGGGCATCACATACCCAACTACACCCCGGGCACCACATACCCAACTACACCGCGGGCACCACATACCTTAGTTCACCGCGGGCATCACATACCCTAGTACACCGCGGGCACCACATACCCTAGTACTCCGCGGGCACCACATACCCTAGAACACTGCGGGCATCACATACCCAACTACACCGCGGGCATCATATACCCTAGTACACCGCGGGCATCACATACCCTAGTACACCGCGGGCACAACATACCCTAGAACACTGCGGGCATCACATACCCAACTACACCGCGGGCATCATATACCCTAGTACACCGCGGGCACCACATACCCTAGAACACCGCGGGCATCACATACCCTAGTACTCCGCGGGCACCACATACCCTAGAACACTGCGGGCATCACATACCCAACTACACCGCGGGCATCATATACCCTAGTACACCGCGGGCATCACATACCCGACTACACCGCGGGCACCACATACCCTAGAACACCGCGGGCATCACATACCCAACTACACCGCGGGCACCACATACCCTAGAACACCGCGGGCATCACATACCCAACTACACCGCGGGCATCACATACCCTAGTACACCGCGGGCATCACATACCCGACTACACCGCGGGCACCACATACCCTAGAACACCGCGGGCATCACATACCCTAGTACTCCGCGGGCATCACATACCCTAGAACACCGCGGGCACCACATACCCCAGTACACCGCGGGCACCACATACCCGACTACACCGCGGGCATCACATACCCTAGTACACCGCGGGCATTACATACCCAACTACACCGCGGGCACCACATACCCTATTACACCGCGGGCATCACATACCCAACTACACCGCGGGCACCACATATCCAAGTACACCGCGGGCATCACATACCCAACTACACCCCGGGCACCACATACCCAACTACACCGCGGGCACCACATACCTTAGTTCACCGCAGGCATCACATACCCTAGTACACCGCGGGCACAACATACCCTAGTACTCCGCGGGCACCACATACCCTAGAACACTGCGGGCATCACATACCCAACTACACCGCGGGCATCATATACCCTAGTACACCGCGGGCATCACATACCCTAGTACACCGCGGGCACCACATACCCTAGTACACCACGGGCACCACATACCCTAGTACACCACGGGCATCACATACCCAACTACACCGCGGGCACCACATACCCTAGTACAACGCGGGCATTACATACCCAACTACACCGCGGGCACCACATACCCAACTACAACGCGGGCATCACATACCCTAGTACACCGCGGGCATCACATACCTAACTACACCGCGGGCACCACATACCCTAGAACACCGCGGGCATCACATACCATCACATACCCTAGTACTCCGCGGGCATCACATACCCTAGTACACCGCGGGCACCACATACCCAACTATACCGCGGGCACCACATACCCTAGTACACCGCGGGCACCACATACCCAACTACACCGCGGCACCACATACCCTAAAAAACCGCGGGCACCACATACCCAACTACAACGCGGGCATCACATACCCAACTACACCGCGGGCACCACATACCCTAGTACACCGCGGGCATTACATACCCAACTACACCGCGGGCACCACATACCCTAGAACACCGCGGGCATCACATACCAAACTACACCGCGGGCATCACATACCCAACTACACCGCGGGCACCACATACCCTAGAACACCGCGGGCATCACATACCCTAGTACACCGCGGGCACCACATACCCTAGTACTCCGCGGGCACCACATACCCTAGAACACTGCGGGCATCACATACCCAACTACACCGCGGGCATCATATACCCTAGTACACCGCGGGCATCACATACCCAACTACACCCCGGGCACCACATACCCAACTACACCGCGGGCATCACATACCCTAGTACTCCGCGGGCATCACATACCCTAGTACACCGCGGGCACCACATACCCTAGAACACTGCGGGCATCACATACCCTAGTACACCGCGGGCATCACATACCCAACTACACCCCGGGCACCACATACCCAACTACACCGCGGGCATCACATACCCTAGTACTCCGCGGGCATCACATACCCTAGTACACCGCGGGCACCACATACCTTAGAACACTGCGGGCATCACATACCCAACTACACCGCGGGCATCATATACCCTAGTACACCGCGGGCATCACATACCCGACTACACCGCGGGCACCACATACCCTAGAACACCGCGGGCATCACATACCCTAGTACTCCGCGGGCACCACATACCCTTGAACACTGCGGGCATCACATACCCAACTACACCGCGGGCATCATATACCCTAGTACACCGCGGGCATCACATACCCTAGTACACCGCGGGCACCACATACCCTAGTACTCCGCGGGCACCACATACCCTAGAACACTGCGGGCATCACATACCCAACTACACCGCGGGCATCATATACCCTAGTACACCAAGGGCATCACATACCCAACTACACCCCGGGAACCACATACCCAACTACACCGCGGGCATCACATACCCTAGTACTCCGCGGGCATCACATACCCTAGTACACCGCGGGCACCAGATACCCTAGAACACTGCGGGCATCACATACCCTAGTACACCGCGGGCATCACATACCCTAGAACACCGCGGGCACCACATACCCTAGTACACCGCGGGCACCACATACCCAACTACACCGCGGGCATCACATACCCTAGTACACCGCGGGCATTACATACCCAACTACACCGCGGGCACCACATACCTTATTACACCGCGGGCATCACATACCCAACTACACCGCGGGCACCACATACCCAAGTACACCGCGGGCATCACATACCCAACTACACCGCGGGCACCACATACCTTAGTTCACCGCGGGCATCACATACCCTAGTACACTGCGGGCACCACATACCCTAGTACTCCGCGGGCACCACATACCCTAGAACACTGCGGGCATCACATACCCAACTACACCGCGGGCATCATATACCCTAGTACACCGCGGGCATCACATACCCTAGTACACCGCGGGCACCACATACCCTAGTACACCACGGGCACCACATACCCTAGTACACCACGGGCATCACATACCCAACTACACCGCGGGCACCACATACCCTAGTACACCGCGGGCATTACATACCCAACTACACCGCGGGCACCACATACCCAACTACAACGCGGGCATCACATACCCTAGTACACCGCGGGCATCACATACCTAACTACACCGCGGGCACCACATACCCTAGAACACCGCGGGCATCACATACCATCACATACCCTAGTACTCCGCGGGCATCACATACCCTAGTACACCGCGGGCACCACATACCCAACTACACCGCGGGCACCACATACCTTAGTACACCGCGGGCACCACATACCCAACTACACCGCGGGCACCACATACCCTAAAAAACCGCGGGCACCACATACCCAACTACACCCCGGGCACCACATACCCAACTACACCGCGGGCATCACATACCCTAGTACTCCGCGGGCATCACATACCCTAGTACACCGCGGGCACCACATACCCTAGAACACTGCGGGCATCACATACCCTAGTACACCGCGGGCATCACATACCCAACTACACCCCGGGCACCACATACCCAACTACACCGCGGGCATCACATACCCTAGTACTCCGCGGGCATCACATACCCTAGTACACCGCGGGCACCACATACCCTAGAACACTGCGGGCATCACATACCCAACTACACCGCGGGCATCATATACCCTAGTACACCGCGGGCATCACATACCCGACTACACCGCGGGCACCACATACCCTAGAACACCGCGGGCATCACATACCCTAGTACTCCGCGGGCACCACATACCCTTGAACACTGCGGGCATCACATACCCAACTACACCGCGGGCATCATATACCCTAGTACACCGCGGGCATCACATACCCTAGTACACCGCGGGCACCACATACCCTAGTACTCCGCGGGCACCACATACCCTAGAACACTGCGGGCATCACATACCCAACTACACCGCGGGCATCATATACCCTAGTACACCGCGGGCATCACATACCCTAGTACACCGCGGGCATCACATACCCAACTACACCGCGGGCACCACATACCTTAATACACCGCGGGCATCATATACCCAAATACACCGCGGGCACCACATACCTTAGTACACCGCGGGCATCACATACCCTAGTACACCACGTCATCACATACCCAAATACACCGCGGGCATCATATACCCAAATACACCGCGGGCATCACATACCCAACTACACCGCGGGCACCACATACCCTAGTACACCGCGGGCATCTTATACCCAACTACACCGCGGGCACCACATACCCTAGTACACCGCGGGCATCATATACCCAAATACACCGCGGGCACCACATACCTTAGTACTTCGCGGGCATCACATACCCTAGTACACCACGTCATCACATACCCAAATACACCGCGGGCACCACATACCCTAGAACACCGCGGGCATCACATACCCAACTACACCGCGGGCACTACATACCCTAGTACACCGCGGGCATCACATACCCAACTACACCGCGGGCATTACATACCCTAGTACACCGCGGGCATCACATACCCAACTACACCGCGGGCATCACATACCCTAGTACACCACGTCATCACATACCCAACTACACCGCGGGCACCACATACCTTAGTACACCGCGGGCACCACATACCCAACTACACCGCGGGCATCACATACCCAACTACACCGCGGGCACCACATACCCTAGTACACCACGTCATCACATACCCAACTACACCGCGGGCACCACATACCTTAGTACACCGCGGGCACCACATACCCAATTACACCGTGGGCATCACATACCCAACTGCACCGCGGGCACCACATACCCTAGTACACCGCGGGCACCACATACCCAACTACACCGCGGGCACCACATACCTTAGTACACCGCGGGCACCACATACCCAACTACACCGCGGGCACCACATACCCAACTACACCGCGGGCATCACATACCCAACTACACCGCGGGCACCACATACCCAACTACACCGCGGGCATTACATACCTAACTACACCGCGGGCACCACATACCCAACTACACCGCGGGCACCACATACCCAACTACACCGCGGGCACCACATACCCTAGTACACCGCGGGCATCACATACCCAACTACACCGCGGGCATCATATACCCTAGTACACCGCAGGCATCACATACCCAAGTACACAGCCTGGAAGAGATCGCTTTTAGCGATAAGGCCGCCCATTGTGCTGTTAATGTATTGTTTCTAGTGTGTAAAATCCTTTTCTGTGTACAATAAAGTTTTTATCTATCTATCTATCTACACAGCGGGCAACACATACCCTAGTACACCGCGGGCATCACATACCCAACTACACCGCGGGCATCATATACCCTAGTACACCGCGGGCACCACATACTTAAGCATCTGTGATGAATGATGTAAGGTCAGGATTTTTAAACAGTTTTCAAAATTTTTTTCAACGAATGGAAATACCTACATGAATAATGAAAACAAAATTCACTTCAAAGTCAAAGTCAAAATTGCTTTATTCAGTAAAATCACAAGGATCATTTAGAATCTCCATGTCTCCATCTCCATGTCTGGACATAGGACATCTTCGTTTGCTTTAGGTACATACCTACGTTGATTTGGACTTTACCTATTTGATGCTAGGTAGGTAGGTACACTACGTCTCGTATGCTAAAAGAATCGTAGGTATTACGTCCGCCTGCGACGCGGAAGGTTGTGGGTTCGATTCCCGCCTTGGGATTAATGTTAGTACGATCTGCAAATATTTATTCCTGGTGTTCTGGGTATTTTATGTATAATAAAAAATATCTATTTAAGTAATGTATTGTATTAAGTATCTATCAGTCTTCTAGTACCCATAACACAAGTTCTGCTTAGCTTGGGGCTAGATGATGTTGTGTGGATTGTCCAGCATTATTTATTTACTTCTTAAAAAGCCAGACATTTATTTTCAAACTCAGTACCATTATATCATTTATAACAAGTGCCAGCCGTCCTGGAATCGATTTGGCGTACTCCAGCTTTGCGATCTACGAGATCTGTCTAAATCTATCACACGAGCATATTATACTGTTTAACTCTGATCTAGACTGGGATGTGAATGGCTTACACTTTGGATATCATTTCAAAGTATCTAGCTTAACCAGTGGTTAACATTTTATTAATTTATTTATATTTATATTTTGCCTGGAAAAGATCGCTTTCAGCGATAAGGCCGCCCATTGTACCATACTGTTTACCGCATAGTTTTTAAGTTTTTGTTTCATGGTGTATAATAAAGTATTATCATTCATTCATTCATTTTAGATGCATAAACCTCGAAGTGTTACTTTTAAAGTGTTCGAATGACATTGCTCGTCAAAACCAGCGTTATTGCTGATCGTTGCATCATCACCGCGCAGTGTATTTCCAACATGATGCTGCTACGATATGTGCACAAACTGTCAAAATCCGTAGTAACCCCTGTGAACAGTGGCTCTACCATGAGTTTTTACTATACTATATATACTATAATAGCGTCTGTAGTTAAAAAAAGGATGAATATTTGTACAGCGCCTCTAGCGGATAGTTGGGTACTAAAACTCGCAATACTAATATTTACGTAACTACTGTAGTAAAGTCAGGCGATTTAACTGTGACAACTCATGGTAGAGGTACAGATGACTTTGTTGTACCAAGGAGCAAGCATGTCTAAATTTTGACATAATGATAACCAACCTTCGCGCGTAGCGGCAAATCTCATTAATAAGAATCAAAGTCCTGACTGACTGACGGCTGACGTACGAGCCACAGCCCAAACCGCTGGTCCTAGAGACTTGAAATTTGGAAGGCGTGTTCCTGGAGTGACTGTGTGGCGTACTAAGGCAGGAATTTTGGAAATAACGCTCCGGAGCCCTAAAATAAGGCTTTGAAGTTTGTATGCAGAATCTTATCCCGTGAACCGATTGACTTGAAACTTGGTACGCATAATGCTGACGCGAAATAAAATGGATCTGCATTTTTAGATTTTGCAAAATCATCCCCATTTCCCTAAAATTGAGTATGTAAAGTTTAAAATTTCGATCGTATACGATTTAGTATACGATTTAGTATACGATTTCGAGTATAGATGGCGCTGTCTCATTTTCTCTTATCCCTTGAACCGATTGACTTGAAACTTGATACGCATAATGTTGACGCGAAATAAAATGGATCTGCATTTTTAGATTTTGCAAAATCATCCCCATTTCCCTAAAATTGAGTAAGTAAAGTTTAAAATTTCGATCGTATACGATTTAGTATACGATTTCGAGTATAGATGGCGCTGTCACGCGTGGCGTAATCCTAGAACGCGCTATCGGTGCGTTTTGGCAATGTGTTATAGGTAAGTCGATCGGTACCTATTAGCAATATTTTCGTTGAATCGAGTTATTTTGATTAGTTATTTATAGTTGCGTACCTACCCAATTACCGCTAATGACGAATAGAATAAATATTTAAAAACTAAAAACAAAATGTTAAATAATCAAGGGGCGCTTATAGTCTTCTCATACAAAAACATAATTTACTTAGATGGTTTGTTTTTTTAATATAATAATATTTTATTAAATATGTATGTATATATATAATAAATAAATAAATATTTTTTATTTATGTACATATATATATTTACATAATAATATTTTAAAATTCCTCCATGGGAAAGGGGCAAGTGTTTTGTAACGTTATTAATCGATGAATTTTAATCAAATTATTAAAGATAAAGATAAAGATAAAGATAAAGATAAAGATAAAGATAAAGATAAAGATAAAGATAAAGATAAAGATAAAGATAAAGATAAAGATAAAGATAAAGATAAAGATAAAGATAAAGATAAAGATAAAGATAAAGATAAAGATAAAGATAAAGATAAAGATAAAGATAAAGATAAAGATAAAGATAAAGATAAAGATAAAGATAAAGATAAAGATAAAGATAAAGATAAAGATAAAGATAAAGATAAAGATAAAGATAAAGATAAAGATAAAGATAAAGATAAAGATAAAGATAAAGATAAAGATAAAGATAAAGATAAAGATAAAGATAAAGATAAAGATAAAGATAAAGATAAAGATAAAGATAAAGATAAAGATAAAGATAAAGATAAAGATAAAGATAAAGATAAAGATAAAGATAAAGATAAAGATAAAGATAAAGATAAAGATAAAGATAAAGATAAAGATAAAGATCGGATATCGGAGCCGGCACCGATATGCTGGCGGTACCATCGGACGCCCTATCGGATAATGAGATAACGCTTTCAATCAAGTTTGAGAGTCAGAGCGTTTTCACATTATCCGATCCGATATCGGTGTCGGACGCTGATCCGATATTGGGGTAAGTAAGATGTATGAAATATGTACCTCCGATATCCGATATCGGGCCGGACATATTTGATAAATTTTACTTACCCCGATATCGGATCAGCGTCCGACACCGATATCGGATCGGATAATGTGAAAACGCTCTTAGGGCTCTTTCAATTTATGCGTTTCGTATCGGACCGCTGCAGTGCCGAAGCGGTGCGTTCGTCGTTCGGCGTAAGGACGGACGGTCGTATGTTTTCATACAAAATGCACGGTGCGGAAACAGTGCGGCGTCCGTACCGCGAGCGTTCGACAGCAGGACGGCAACGTCGTGTCGCAACCCCACGTGTTCAGTTCAGTGCGTTCATAGTGCGGTGACAAGAAGGAGGCAAATTTCTAAACGGTAATTTATAATGGATGATATAAATGTGGAGGAGTCATTTATTGATATAAATGTGGAGGATTTTATAAATGAAATTGAAATACTTACTATATCTATCTAATTCCAGTAATTCGAAGAAACATTCTCTAGGCATTCTTAAGTAGGTAATTAAAAAAAAACTGATTGGGTCTTCTTTTAACCTAAGGTAAAGAGTATGGAAATCACCACAATCATGGGTGCCGTGATTACACGACCAAGGAAAACACAGCCACGGAATGTACAGCCCGGAATCGGTGACCATTTTGGCATCCTATTCCGGGCTGTGCATTCCGTGGCTGTGTTTTCCATGGTTGTACATTCCCGACACGTGTTGGGAATTTGATGCCAAATGACGTCATACTCACTTACTCGAATTTTTCGCTAACTATGCCACTGTCAAAATATTATTTTTTAACTTATTTTTTTTCACGTGTGATGCGTCACAGTAGGTGCGAGGAGCGAAGCGACGAGCGTTAGTTTGATATAGACAACCGCGCCAGAACCTACATGCGTTTAACCATTTGCCAGACAACAATTATTGAATCGGATTGTTTTCTTTTCATATTATAATCTGTGCAGTTTATCTTTATTGTGAACCGATTGACTTGAAACTTGATACACATAATGTTGACACAAAATAAAATAGATCTGCATTTTTACATTTAGCAAAATCATCTGGGGATGATTTTGCTAAATGTAAAAATTTCTCTAGAAAAAATTCCCTGTAAAAATTTCCCTAAGTTTAAAATTTCGATCGTATACGATTTAGTATACGATTTCGAGTATAGATGGCGCTGTCATGCGTGGCGTAATCCTAGAACGCGCTATCGGTGCGTTTTGGCAATGTGTTATAGGTAAGTCGATCGGTATTAGCAATATTTTCGTTGAATCGAGTTATTTTGCTAAGTTATCTAGGGTTGCGTACCCAATTACCGCTAATGACGAATAAATATTTAAAAACAAAATGTTAAATAATCAAGGGGCGCTTATAGTCTCATACAAAGACATAATTTACTTAGATGGTTTGTTTTTTTAATATAATAATATTTTATAAAATATATAACTATTTTCATAATAATATTTTAAAATTCCTCCGTGGGAAAGGGGGCAAGTGTGTTGTAACGATAAAAATCGACGAATTTTAATCAAATTATTAAGAGGCGCTTTGTGACAATTTTACTCTAATGAATGCAATAAAATGAGGGAAGTTTTCTGTAACGTTATTTATAGACGAAAGTCAATGAAAATTGAGACGCACATTAATGACTTGATTTTACACCAAATATTGCAAAAAGGAAGTTTGTAGTAGCGTTTTTTATGAACGATTTCAATCAAGTTTGAGAGTCAGAGCGTTTTCACATTATCCGATCCGATATCGGTGTCGGACGCTGATCCGATATCCGGGTAACTAAAATGTATGAAAAATGTACCTGTCTTTCATATTGTCCGTCTCGATATCGGATATCGGAGCCGACACTGATATGCTGGCGGTACCATCGAACGCCCTATCGGATAATGACACGGCCACGGAATGTACAGCCCGGAATCGGTGACCATTTTGGCATCCAATTCCGGGCTGTGCATTCCGTGGCTGTGTATTACATGGTTGTACATTCCCGACACGTGTTGGGAATTTGATGCCAAATGACGTCATAGCATATGCTTCGTTTGCGCTTACTCGAATTTTTCGTTTAGCCGATCATGTACAAGTAGCTAACTATGCCACTGTCAAAATATTATTTTTAAACTGATTTTTTTTCATGTGTGATGCGTCACAGTAGGTGCGAGGAGCGAAGCGACGAGCGTTAGTTTGATATAGAAAACCGCGCCAGAACCTACATGCGTTGAACCATTTGCCAGATAACAATTATTGAATTGAATTGTTTTCTTTTCATATTATAATCTGTGCAGTCTATCTTTATCAAAATGGGATAGTAACATTTTAATCTTTGGTTTCATCTAAACGAAGCATAGGCTAGGCTTTCGACCAATCTTCTTCTTCTTATCGTGTCGATGCTACAACTGTATTTTGTTGTAGCATCGTATTGGAAAGATTAGCCAGACTAGACACTGCTTTACCGTGCCTAGCTGTTACCGGTGTGTGCCACGAGGAGGCTCTTTCCATGCACCCAATTCATTCCAATTGATTTCGACCAATCAGAGCAATAGACGCCAATTCCATGGTTGTATTTTCCACGGCTCTACATTCCGTGGTTGGACATTCCTAACACATGTCGAGAATGCGCAGCCCGGATTTCATGTACATTTTGGCTGAGAATTCCTGGTTGCGTATTCCTGGCTGTGCTTTCCGTGGTCGTACATTCCGGGTCGTGCTTTCCATGGTTGTACATTAACCGGACATAGTTATTATATTTTAGTCCGGCATAGATATCAAATACTAAAAACAGAACATGCTTAGAGGGTTCGCATAGGTACAAAAACATGTTTTTTTTCTTAATCGTTTACATAGGTATGGCACGGAACTTATAGCGGGCGAGTCCGAGTCGCACTTGGCCTGATTTATTTACTTACGGTAACGGTAATTTAGTGAGTTTTGATTACTTATGTTTTAGTAGTTTACGTTATTGGGTTTTTAGGGTTCGGTAACCAAAGGGTAAAACTAGATCGTATTACTGAGTGTTTAATTTCTGTCTATTTTAAATTCTCTAACTATCACGCATAATTAATATTCAAGGGGGCTTATATATAAACGTAAATTTTATTTATTCGATATTGATAAGGGCAACGGGCCATAGATACGGTACGAAAATCTTCGTGCGCACTTGCCCGGTTTTAAGAATAAGTACCAATATGTACTAAGTTTTCCTTCTTAGACTGCACTTTACCGTCAATTTCTTTCATAAGAAGATAGTAATGGTAATGGGTTATCGCAAAATATCTTAAAACGGCACGCGGACGAAGTCGCGGCGGGTTCAGCTAGTTGTATAATACTTCTTAGACACTGGGTTTTTTTTTTTTTTTTTTTTTTTTTATTATTTATTACATGTTCTATAGGCCAATGCGCCTATACCATTTATTTGTTTAATTTATTACATTTGTTATTTCATTTTTTTTACGTTTACGTCTATGCTCCTGATATGGAGTACTCATTTAATTATCTATTTAGGTTTACATTGAATATTATACTTTCCTATTGCATTATACTACATTTATATCTATTCTACATATATACACTCGAGAGCAATGAATCCGGGTCACTTAAAGAATCCTAAAAATCTCGGAAACTAAAAATGCTAGGTTAATGCAATAAATTGTATTTAATAGACAATGTAATACTCCTTAAATGAAGGTATTAAAACTTCTTAGTTATTGTAAAGTTATATCATAAAAAAATCAAATTTGAAAAAGGGCCACTTTCGAAGATGGAACTACGAAATTACAGCATTTGGTTTTGCTTTTGTTTGTAATCTGTCATTTATGTGGGTACATAAACCATGTTGATAGTGCTCTATATTCATTATTCAAGCTGAAATTATGTCGCTTACGCCTGAAGAATGCACCAGAATACTTACAATGCTGGAAACCGGCCGGAGTCAGCGCGATACAGCCAGGACTGTCGGTGTGTCGCTGTCAACAGTACAAAGAGTTCTCCGACGTTACGAAGAAACTGGTTCTAACCTACGCAGACCAGGAACGGGCAGAACCAGGTGTACCACAGCACGAGAAGACCGATACTTGGTGAACACCATGCTTCGAAATCGCTTTCTCACAGGAACTGAACTCACCAATCAGTTTCGACGCCTCGGAGGAAGTAACCCAAGTGCATGGACAGTAAGACGTCGGCTTGCTGAATCTAACTTAAAACCCCTTAGACCTGCAAACGGCCCTAAACTGGAGCGTGGGCATCGTATTTCGAGACTAAGATATGCCCAGAGCCACGTAAATTGGAGTATTGAAGATTGGTCAAAAGTTATGTTCTCCGACGAATCAAAATTTATGCTCTACAAGCACGATGGAAGACACAGAGTGTATCGAAGACCAGGGGAAAGATTCAAGCAAGCATGCATCGAAGAAAAAGTAGCCTACGGTGGTGGGTCTGTACTTGTGTGGGCCGGAATTTCTTCTGAAAGTCGCACAGAGCTGGTGATCATAGAAAACGGCTCTTTAACTAGCGTAAGATATGTGGAAGAAATCCTCAATGATCACGTTGGTCCATTTATGGTCAATTTAGGTGAGGATGCTATATTTATGCATGACAATGCCCGACCTCATACAGGTAGGATTGTGAATGACTACCTTCAAGAGATGAACATTACTCGTATGGAGTGGCCAGCGCGCAGCCCGGATATCAACCCGATCGAGCATGCTTGGGACGAGCTAGGCAGATGCGTAAAACAACGAAACCCTCCCCCAATCACGCTTCGTGAGCTCAAAATTGCTCTCACAGAGGAATGGGAGAATATTCCCCAAAATCGTATAAGGAACTTGGTGTACAGCATGCCAAACCGCGTAAACGCAGTAATGGAAGCATGAGGAGGCAATACGAAGTATTAAAATTCAAGAAAATCGTAATAAAGTTCAAAAATTTCATGTTTCCTATTTTTGTTTTAAGGAGAGATCAGCAGTTTTTTTCTTTATGTAATTTTGTGTTAATAAAATGTATGGTGACTCATATTTTTTTTACTTTCATTTAAGGAGTATTACATTGTCTATTAAATACAATTTATTGCATTAACCTATCATTTTTAGTTTCCGAGATTTTTAACATTCTTTAAGTGACCCGGATTCATTGCTCTCGAGTGTATTACTATCTATCTAGTATATAATATTATTTTTGTTACAAACTGTTTTTCTACATATTTATTATTTTTTATTTAGTGAACATTATAATAATATTTAAATTTTTGATTATTATCGTTTCTGTACAACTATTATTCTACACATATACAGGCACAGGGACTCACTTTCAAAAGCGTTATAATTGTCAAGACCGCAAACAGAAGACACCACTGCACAGCAGCGTCTCCCACGCAGTCGTTGCGATCACAAGACACACAAACAGCTGTGTATATTACACAGCCCGTCGTGAAGATGATGCAACGGCTCAGTTCATCCAAAGGGCCTTGTCCGCCACGCCCAGTCAGATAAAAGACTACAACATCAATATGGCGATCCGCAGTCGGTACCTGGTGGTCGCGGACGCTTTGCTGGACGTCGTGGACGACGAGTCGCCGGGGTCGTTCGGGGGGTACCTAGTGTAGTAGTACAGTAAAATAAAATAAGCGCGAGGGTAAATTTGCACGAAACACGAAACTGACGAAAGAAAATAATGATAACAAAAAATTGTGACTAAATTAAATTGAACTTTGTAACAGTGTACCTAACAATAGGATAGACAAATAAGAAAAAAAAAAAAAAAATAGACACTGGGTTAGTCATCTTCACGATTTCATTATTCATTTCCTTGTAGAAAAGATAATGGTTCTAAAAATATTTATATATTTGCTACATCGTACACCGTCACTTAACATCAGGCGAGACCGCGGTCAAACGCTTGCTTTTAAATTAAAAAAAAAGGAAATTATTATTTAATAAATACAAAAACATAAAGCCAGTCAGAGATAAACCTCCTATTATAAATTGTAAAAAAAAATAAAAAAAATATTTATTTAATAAATTAAATACAAAAACAAAGCTAGTCAAAGATAAGCCTCATAACAAGATTAACTATCTAATGTTGTAAGTTATTAAACAAAAAGGGATTATTAATTTACGTAAAAAGTTCGTCTTAATTAATTTAAACTAGCCAAAGAGCCGGTGAAATGGCGTTTAAAATGTGTAAATCCTGTACACTCGCCGAAAGGGGCCTAATTGGAAATGATTGCCCACTCGTTAGTCGATTTGCATTTTTGCACTCGTTTTAACTGAGCTTTAAACTGCTGTTTGGTTTTGCCTAGCATACTTATATACTTAGGTATATACCTAATAATGTTTACATAAATAAAAAAATATACTTATATATTTTTTATTTAAGTAAAAAAGAAAAGAAAAAGGCAAAGAAAGAGCCTCCTCGTGGCGCACACCGGTAACAGCTAGGCACGGTAAAGCAGTAGACACTGCTTTACCGTGCCTAGCTGTTACCGGAGTCTGGCTAATCTTTCCAACACGATGCTACAACAAAATACAGTTGTAGCATCGACACGATAAGAAGATTTAAGTAAACATGACCAGCTCGATTGTCAGGATTAAGAATCGTTTACTTATTGGATTTGCGTATTGGCTTTGAACTTATCTTGATTTAAAATTTTAGCTCTTTTTTAAAAATGAATGAATAAGTATTATCATTTATCCTACTAGAACAATTTATTAAACCTAAAAAACATTTTGCACACTATTAAAATACCAATAGGTACATACAAATTTACAAAATGACGAAAGATCGATGGCACAATAACTCTGTTAAATTAGTTTTTATATTTGTTATTTGTGTACATCTTTTTTAATAAATGAAATTCTATTCTATTCTGCAGCGCCATGTACTGAATTATCTTTGTACGTGGATATATGAGACGCAGCGTAATTCTATTTGCTGTGTATGCTTGCATGAGTGTGTAAATCGAGTTTGTCAAATACAAGGTATAGACTACTATTCCTGTCAACATTCAAACTCCCACAGAACTAGTTTCATACAACGCAAAGCAACAAAGTTAAATTGGATCTGCACTGTCCAAGACAATGTAACTACAGTACAAGCGCTGTGACTGTGAGAAACAAATCATTGTGAATTTGTTTTATTGTGCAATAATGTAACTCTCTTTTGTTGTAATTTATGTAAGTTGTTTTAGTACGATTTGTCTGCGATCTTTTAGGTTAAACAATGCACTCATTGTAAACACGGACTGATATCAGTACCTCTACCATGAGTTGCCAAAATCGCCTGACTTTACTACAGTAGTTACGTCAATTAAGTATTACAAATTTTAGTACCCAACTATCCGCTAGAGGCGCTGTACAAATCTTCATACATGTTTTTAACTACAGACGCTAGCGAGTATAGTAAATATAGTAAAGTAAAAACTCATGGTAGAGCCACAGTCCCAATCCCAGCACAATAAATGTCTCAGTCTGACAAAAATGTCGACGTGAGGTGACTTGACTTTAGTATAAAATGATCGGATACAAAATTTACAAGTTAGGTAATTAAAATGGTCGATATGTAAATAAAATCTCTAAAATTTAACTGAAACGACCAAAAGCTCAATAGAAGCGACTACTTACTTAGCGACTTGCTAAGTAAATTTTATATTTAATTATTTTAGGTGTTCTATCAAAACTTGAATCGTATTATATGTTGCCCCAAGACATAAATAAATATGTTTTTTTTTCATTAATACTTTTAACTGAACTGTCTAAATTGTTGCCCAAAAATTATACAAATATGTCTATGAATATTTGGCCAGCTGCTGCAGTACCCATGTTCGCTGATCTAAAACACATAATAAATATTGAACAACAAACAGTATTGTTTAATACTCAATACTCAATACATTTATTGATTTCATATGGTGGTACATAACATGGTAATACAATGTAGGTAGGTGTCACATATGAGCCCTGTTTTAAGGGCATAACAATAATTATGCTCGTAGCTTAATTATTGTTATGCCCTTTACAAAGTCTCATCAATGTTTAGATGAATATTTTATGTGCCTAATCAGCTAGGCTCTAATAATTAAACTGTTGTCAACAGCTGGTATTGTTTACAGGGTTTACTTATGTACCTGTTTATTCATTTAAGCACATGATGATCACATAATTTAATAATGAAGTGAAGTAATGAAGTCATTTGAGTTTGAAAGACAAAATTCGTATATTTGATTCTCTCATGTGAAAAATAGGTTGATTCTTTTGAAATTATAATTCTGGACTTTGATATCTGTCGGGCCGTTTGGCCTGATCAACGCTAAAATAATCAGATTAGTTGAAACTATTTAACGCTCCTGTCAATAATTTAATAGCAAACCTTACGTAGGTATATGTATGTCTTCTAGAACCCATAACACAAGCTCTGCTTAGCTTAGGGCTAGATGATTTAAAAAAACTTAAGAAACAGTTGAGTCATCTATCTAACCGTTCCAAACGATCTATAGATAGCCCAACTGATCCAAAATAAAAGTAGTAGTACCTACTCTTACTTTTGGTACTGCCAGTAGTAGGTACTACTTGAATCAAATCCAATATTTATTCAAAAGATGTCATCAATTTGACTATAATTGCAAAATCTTTTGAAGTAAAACTTAACTTTTTCCAGGCTCTATTAATTCCGCTACTCATGAAGCAGTCTCAAGTGATATTGGTTTTTACTGAATGGAGGTCGAAAGTATATTGCACAAGGGACCCCCCTTGTGCCCCATCCTGACAACTGAAATGTTTTTGAACTGTTATTTGATGAAATTGCATTTCAGTTTTCTTCTTCGTCTTTTATTGATATTTTGAATGATCGATTTTCATACCGTTTGATAGAATTTACGAAAAATCAGGTAGGCCATGCTCAAATCAGGTAGGTCATGCTTAAATCAGGTAGACCATGCTCAAATCAGGTAGGCCACGTGCCAAACCGCGGCATTGACGTCATTTTTAACAGCTCATTCACGTCAGTCCACAAAAATGCCACGGAATACTGATGAGTTACAATAGTAAAATCATCGAAAACTGAACTGCAACTGAAAGGATATTCGGTCACATAAGTTTCCCCTTGCTGGATAGCCCATCTGACCGGCTTCGACCCTATATACCCACGTGCAATCACCTCAAGGTCCTATTTATTGAAAACTTTTCTATTATGAAATAAGTTTCTATGGTTTGAAAGTATCCAGCTGTGCTAAGTAAGTTATTACTTAAATTTCAGTTTTCTGTTCAAATATTGTATTAAATACTTCAGCTAACAAATTGTAAAAGGTTTTATTTATAAACTCTGGGTATTTCGAGGTGTGTTTTATAAGTTAATGTTAGATAGATAGAATATGCTTTATTGTAAACAAACAAAAACATCGTAACACCTAAAGTGGTAATGAGAGTAAAAAAGTTTGTATAGTAAGTCTTATTGCTAAAAAGCAATCTCTTCCAGTCAATCTTTGTTGCGTCGTCATATAGGCCAGTTTTTATTGCTTTTTTTTGTTGTATAAAATATAAATATGTGAATGAATTTTGTCGCAAGTTTTGGTTGGATTAGAACCGCCACTAAGGGTCGAGATATTCTTAAAGTTTCTAAGTTTTGATAGAGCTGCGACCGTCACATTCATCCCTTACTGAATAGTTTTAATCCGGAAAGTTTCTTTTCAGAAGAGATTCCTTCAGTTTAATTAAAAGTTCTTTTCGTGCAAGTTTTATAGAAACTGCATAAAGATTTAAGGTAAAAGAACCTACCAATTAAAGTATTTTATACTGACATTCGCGGCTTGGCTTGCGCAATCTGTATCTTCTTCTTCTTCTTCTTCCTGCCCTTATCCCACTAGGTGGGGTCGGCACAACATGTTCGTTTCTTCCATTCTACTCTATCATCCGTCATCTCAGTATTCACTCCTTTCACATCCATATCATTTTTCACACAATCCATCCATCTTTTCTTAGGCCTACCTCTTCCTCTATATCCATCCACATTCATACCTAGCACTCTTTTCGTCACATGACATTCTTCTCTTCTCATAACATGTCCATACCACGCCAACCTGTTACTCCTCATTTTTTCAGTCACTGGAGCAATCTGTATATAAGTAGCTTATTATACTGTAAAGTATTTTTGACAGGCATCACAGGCATCACAGTTCAGTTGGTAGTAGCTCTGCTTTCAATGCTGTGGGTCGTGGGTTTAATCTCCACTGAGAACAAATTTCTGCGTAATGCACACAAATATCATTCTATGTCTGGGTGTTTCTATGTAAAAATTCAATTTATATATCGTATAATTTATATATATCGCAGAAAATGAAAAGACTCTTCTTTCTCGCTCGGGACTGCGCAAAGGTTAACCAATACCGTTTCTGCTGGGTGTCTGGTGGAAACGTATTCCTTCGCAAATCAGAAGGAGCGCCACTCATTCGCGTGACTAGTGAGGCTGACCTGCCCAAATGCACAACTGCAAAATGACTAGCGACTAAATTTTATATGTACCCTCATAATGAGTATATTTTGTCTCTTTGGTTATTAGCATGTTATTTTTTAAGTATACCCTCTAGTATTAGTATGAGCACTACTGGTAAAAACACAAACAGTATTTTACAAACACCCACTATACACGTCACACTCTCATCACACAAAACACTCTTCACTACACAAACAATTATCACTTTAAAACATTTTCAATCAGCCCCACCTTTTATAAAAACACCAAGCATCCGGTTCGTTCAGTTTCAGCTTGGATACTTTTTGGTCTATCTTGTTTTCCCTAACGTCACCGCACCTCTGTTATTTTTACCTTTTCATAATGGATAACACAATATTTATTTCAAATGATATTGAAAATATAACTGTCTCTGATTCTTTTCTCAGTTCCCCTGAACAAAGCGGCAATTACATATCCAAACCATCTTTAAAAGTCCTCCATTTGAACATTCGCAGCTTAAATGCTAACTTTGACAATCTCTTGATTCTACTGAGCCGCATTCCACTTGACATGGACATCATTTTCCTTACTGAATGTTGGTTGAGCAAATGCCCTTCTTTACCTCCTATAAATGGATATTGCTCTCACTCATCCACCTTTGGTAACCAAAATGAAGGAGTCGTTGCATACGTTAAGTCAGGACTTAATTATACGATAGACATACCAGTCTTTCATGACGCTAATTGTTTAGTTCTCACACTTTCCGACAAAATCGCTATAATTGGTCTTTACCGTTCACCTTCACACAGAAATATAGATCGTTTTATAGACAGCCTCGACTCCTTATTATCGACTCTCAGTGGGTACAAATCTGTGTCAATCGTTGGAGATATGAATATAAATATAGTTCCTGAAGACGTGGATCCGATTGCTAATGAGTACTTAAATATGATCGCTGTTCACGGTATGCTTCCTACCCACACTTTTCCCACAAGAGAAAATCGTTGCCTGGACCATGTTATTCTAAGAACCCCCTGTACCTCTACCACAATTGTTCTTGACTCATTTATTACAGACCATGCTCCTATTATATTTTCTATTGACCTTAAACCTTTTGTCTCTAAACCTACCCACACATTACGGAAAATTGATCTAAGTGGTATTGTCTCTGACCTGGAAAACTCAGATTTTACTCCGGTCCTAAACAGTCAAGATGCTAACAATGCAGCTGACTCTCTTATCCGTATAGTTTCCTCAGTAATTGATCAACACTCCCTAAATACCATAGTTACAAATAAGAATAGAACTATAAAACCATGGATGACACCTGGTTTGTTGAGATGTATCCGCCATCGAGACAAGCTTCATAAAAAAGTTAAAAAAGATCCAGAGAACCATGTTAACCAAATATCGTTTAAACGTTATAGAAATTATTGTAATAATTTGTTAAAAAAAATAAAATTAGAATACGAACGAAAACAGTTCCAAAAAGCTGGAAAAGACCCAAAGGCAATGTGGAAGGCTATAAAAAATATAGCATACCTAAATCGTGAGAAATCCACTTCCTCTAATCTGCTTAAGCTGGCAAACACTCCATCTTCTTCAGTTAATCAAATTAACAACTTTTTTGCTAACATAGGAAAGAACCTAGCTTCCAAAATTACACGCTCTCATGACCCAAATTTTGCAATGAACTCGCCCCATCCTCATAATCTAAACTCTATGGCGTTAACTAGTGTGGATAACCTTGAGCTTGAGACCATCATCATGGGTCTTAAAGACAGATGTGCCGTGGGTTGGGATAACATCCCTACACCCGTTGTAAAAGCAGCCAGACACGTCTTAATTCCTGTGCTTAAACACCTATATAATCTTTGCTTGTCATCCGGTGTCTTTCCTGACTCTTTCAAAAAGGCACGGGTTCACCCGATATATAAGAGTGGGGACAGAGATGAGGTTACTAACTATCGACCCATTTCGGTACTGACGGTTCTTTCCAAGGTTTTTGAGAAAATTTTGAATAATAGGCTGTTGAGTTTTTTGAGGTTCAACAATATTCTCTCCCAGAACCAATATGGTTTTAGGAGGGGTATATCGACTGAAGATGCCGTTTTAGAGCTTACAAATAGCATAATCAAGCTGATAGATGGGAAGCGCAAGAGCATTGGAATATTCCTTGACCTCTCAAAAGCTTTTGACACCGTCTCTGTCCCCATCCTTATATCAAAACTTGAACACATTGGCGTCAGGGGGGTCTGTCTTGATATTATGAAAAGTTACCTGTCAAAACGTACCCAATGTGTTGTAATCGATGACCTCAGGAGCACGGACGAATACATCGAGTGCGGAGTTCCTCAGGGTAGTGTCCTCGGTCCTACATTATTCCTCATCTACATAAACGAATTGTGTCAGCTCTACATCAAAAACTGCAAAATAATAACCTATGCAGACGACACCGTTTTACTTGTGGATGGGAAAAGTTGGTCCGAGGCTTTTGCTGCTGCTGAATCTGCCCTAACTACCGTTTCTCACTGGTTAGCAACAAATCTTCTAACCTTGAATACAGCAAAAACTAAATTTGTAACCTTCTCTGCTACTTCAGCTGGCCAACCCACTTCTTCTTACAGGATTGTTTCCCACACCTGTCTCAACAGTCAACTGCAACCATGTTCCTGCCAACCTCTAGAACGAACTTCTAGCACCAAATACCTTGGTGTAACAATAGATGGTTCCATGTCCTGGGAGCACCACATAAAGACTACAGTATCTCGTACTAGAAAATTAATATATATATTTAAGAATCTTCGTGGTGTCTTAGATCCTCAATCTCTTAGAACTGTCTATCTAGCACTCGCTCAGTCAATTCTTTCCTACTGTATTACTGCCTGGGGAGGTTCATCCAAATCCATCGTTTTGAGTCTTGAACGGTCCCAAAGAGCAGTGCTAAAGGTTATGCTAAAGAAACCTTACCGCTTTCCTACAGTAGACCTATTCTCTTTGACTAATGTGCTTACGGTAAGACAACTATTCATTCTTAACACTGTACTGCGCAGACACTCACAACTAGTATATGATCCTACAACTATCACCAAGCGCAGATCTGACAAAGTATGTAAGATAGAATCTCGACGTACAGAACTGGCCAGTCGCCATTACTTTTTTGTTAGTTCAAGGCTTTATAATAAGATAAACAAAGACCTCAATATCTACCCACTTACACTTTATAAATGCAAAAAGAAACTACTTGCCTGGCTCCAGCCTCTTTCCTATGACCAAACAGAAAGCCTTCTAAAAGTGATAGTTTAAGTAAATGCAAACCAACTCGAATCTCTCTCACAAGCACACCTCTTCCCCTCACGCACACTCACACACACCCTCTCACCTCTCACACTACACTCACACACACACACCCTCCCCTCTCACTCACACTCACCTTCACATTTACTCTCACACGAACACCTCTTTATCGCTCAACATCCCATTTTGTGCTCTTTTATACTTTTGTTTTGTTTTATATCACTTCTTTTTTTGTGTAACCTTATTTGAAATTTATGTCTGTAATACCCTTGTTTTTGAGGAACAATTTGCCTGTCTAGGAGGTGGGCGTTGATGGCTGCGCCACAGTTACTACAACTTTTGTAGCCATCATCGTTTCAAATTTTGTTATTAGTCCTAAGTTCTGTTGTTCCCAATAAACTATTTTTGATTTTGATTTTGATTTGACTTATAGTTATATTTCTTTGTGAATCTGGCTGCAAACAAAAAAAAAAAAAAGGTAGCACTCCGGGAGTGCCGGCAAAAGTGAAAACTTCAATATTAACGTTGTGTTTAATTATAAGTATAAAAGTACTATCATTTATATTTACGAATAATAATCGTGTTGTTAGAATTGTCTGTGAATAGGTATTTATAATTTTAAAAAATCAGGAATTTCTGCTGGTGTATTCATTCGTATTGATTTATCTTTATTGGCCTAAGTAAGGTTTAATAGTTTTTTTTTTTTTTTTGCTGGACAGTCCACACAACATCATTTAGCCCCAAGCTAAGCAGAGCTTGTGTTATGGGCACTAGAAGACTGACATACTTAATACAATACATTACATAGATAGATATTTTTTATTATACATATAAACACCCAGAACACCCGTTAAGTATATGTATAACAGAAAAACTTACATATTGAATATAAAACTGCATTGTATCTTGCCTCTAAATATTCGTATTTTGGTGGACAATCATGTTTATTATAATAACATTTTTATTTCAAGTTTATTGAACGAGATAACTGGAAAATACCTACAGCAAACCTTATCAAAAACAATCACTTCGACGCTCAAAATATTCCTACCAAGGTTTCTTCCAAGCAGGTCTGTTTCCATACTTATGCCGTGGACCTTTCAGACTGCTGCCACCAAGCAAGAAACTCTTCAGGATCGGGAACAGTTGGGCAGCAGCAATCTGAGTTCCATGACCAACACTGACTGGTTTGCTCCACGGTCTTCTGTAGTAAGGAAATGGTACGTTGTAGTCTACATACCCGCTATCGTAGTGGTAAAACCCGTATTTGTTATTCCATTTCCCTTTGCCGTAGCGGAGTAGATCTTCTTTGGATAATTCCTCTCCTTCAAGTGAGTTTGATTGATCTACAACCTGATTAGAGATCGGAGTTTGTGCTGCATTTAGGGGTTTTATTAGGTCTTGGTTTTCTAGCAAAGATCTCTTCTGTCTTTGTGATGGAGGTTTTTTTGTTAGCGTTCCTTCCTGATATATGTTTTCTTCTCTGGATATCTCAACGAATGTTTTGTTTTCTGTAGAAACTACGCTATGATTAGTAGAATTCACATTCGTTTTAGGTTCTTCTAGTACCTTTTCGGTAACCTTTTCTGGTGTTATTTCTGTTTCCACCTCTTCAGGCAATACAACAATTTTCTTATCTTTATTTAAAGTTTCTGCTGCAGATAAATGTTTTTTATGATCTTTATAATCTTTAGTTGTGTTCTGTTCAAACAGCGCTATAAGGTCACCTGAATTTTTTTCCTGTAAATTAAGCATATCTGGATTTTTTTCGTCAGTACTTTGTTTTCGTGCTACAGCCTGTGTTATCAATGGTTCCTTGGCAGGTATCATAGAGAGGATATAAGGAAACTCTTGTTTCAGAGTTTCAGCATCTGTTTTCTCCGTCACTATTTGTATTGGAATGGCTGCTTCTAGTTTTTGGTGAAGATCTGGGAAAAATATATAGTTTTTCTCACAAAAATAAAATAGCATAAATAATACCTGTCAAATAAAAATATTATGTATAGGCGACAAAGAAATTGGTTTACCACTTTTGATGACATCTCCCAGTAACATAATTATTCGCTAAGGATTACAGATTGACAGATTCTGACGTAGCAGTTATTAATCTGTCAAGCGAAAATAGCCCTTGACGTTTTGTACGTGCAAATGATATTCAGCCTTAGAGTGGTAAACCAATTTCTTTGTCGCCTATACAAATACAAATTATTTTCTTTTGCAAAACATAAGTTAGACGGTCATTCATGCATAGCTAATAGATCTATACCCCCTATCTTATAAAAAATTAGCTTTGACATTATGTCACCATAACGTATGGTAATCAAGACATCAAGTCTGCGCTAACTTTTTATAAGATAGACCGACATTATATAACTATGTACCTAAATAGATTACAATACTCTACCTTATTAACAACGCAGTAAATGATCAGCAATAAACATGACTAGATTAATAAGTCAGAGGTAATTAATTTATCGCAATAAGGTCGGAAATAAGGTTCATTTAATGAAGAGAAAAATTTCTATAGTCGTGTAATTCACTCTTTATTTAAATTTTTATTAAGTAAACTATGTAATAAATCCACGCCAAATACTCACATAAAAATAATAAAACACCACTCCAAGTAAACATGATGTGAAATTGCACAACTCCATTTCATTCAGCGTATCAAATGTTAAGGAAAATGTGGAAATTGAAAAAGAGTTTGTAAACTGCGTGACGCAACACAATTTTAAAACGATTTCCAAGTACCGAGAACTGCTTACTACTCGAAAAACTAAAAGTCGGAGCAAAGTTGTATGAATTCCAATACTAGGAATATTTTTTGAATTCATCCTATTGAACTAAATTAAGGTCAAAGTTTTATTATTTTACGCCACGTAACATTTTTAATATTTTGGGAGACGGTTTGTAACTTGAATAAATAAAAATTGCTTTATTAAATGGTATGCAAAATTAAGATTAAATACTTTTATTTTATAGTAAAATCTACCTAGCTATCAAAAACTTACAATTATGTGCAAGGTAGCATATTCTTAATTCACAATAGTTTCTCCAATTTCAAACCAGTTCTATTTGAACGCATTACATATTTCACTTTACGTTTTTTACAAAGCAACTCAACGATAAATACAGCGAAAGCCAGTCCACAACATATAGTCCACAAATAAAACGCTCCAGAAATCTGAGCAAAGTTAATGGTGCATCCTTCTTGACAACTGTAGCTGTTAGACAAGATATTACGCGTTCCTTGCTTTGCAACATCCAATTTCGCCAACCCAATGGCTTTTCTAAAAAGTTGTCCAGTTATTCCAGCCTCAAAAAGCCTTTTAGTTATATCCTGAAACTTGTGAACGAAAGGAACATGTCTGTTCATTATTATCTCATAATATACTACGAGGACGTTCTCCGTAGTTCGCAGAAGACGCACCTCGTCGTTGACCACGGTGTCCGCTTGATAATTCAAAAAATGCGCTTCAATCACAACCGTGAGACCTTTATTTTCCAAAGCCTTCACAGTGCAGTCAGTGAAGGTTATACAGTCTAGCGAAGTGTTGGCGAATTGCTCGTATTTTTCGTCGGTTACAAAGTATTTTGCCACGCTGTGCAAATACGGAGTCCTTTTAGAGTTCATGATATTTTCATTTGATCTGAGAATCTCCGGCGGTCCGCTGATGGTGAGGTAGGAATACAGCTGAATGCTGATGTAGACAGATAGATGCAAACACATCAATAAATAAATAAAATTCAAAGCTTTCTGCTTCAGAGACCTCGCGTCTGCTAACGATGTGGCCCCAACGAGTGCTCCCCAACTGTACAGTAAAGTATTTTTCAATGAAACAGCATCCTTATCATACACACAAACTATGTACCAAATGAATGAATAGACTATGTAAAACACTATGAATAAATATAGTCCATCGATGTTCACGATCAAGTTTTGCCAGGTCTTTGCCTGCCTGTCAGCCGTGTAGAGCCAGAAAACTGACTGCATTGCGTAAATACCTGAATACTCCACTAAATCTCCGAATATCCGATAGAAGCCTCCAGCAATAGCATCCAAACTGCCATTCAGTAGTAAAGGAAGATATATATCAGTCCCGATAAATGGATTCTCTTCAAGCTTGTAGATGTAATACAAGTCCAGAGTAGCGTTTAAATAGTCTGCGATTATTTTAATCATATCCAAGTCCAAGCCTTTGACTGAGACGCCTTCTAGACTGTCGAAGGTTTTCAGAGATTCCTTGTTTTCCATTATTGCGAATGGAAAGAATGCGCTCAATCCAACTTTGAAAGGACATCCCTTTAAATCTGTTGGATTTTTCGAGGGAAATGTCACACTTCTCCTTAAATAACCGCCATCACAAGCATTTACTTCCGATGGGTTCCCAACAGTTTCTTTGCAGGTTTTCCTGTCAATTGTGGGAATAAAAGTTTCCATTTTGTATTCAGAGTCGGAAGCTTTTATGAGAAACGTCACATCGTGTTTTCCCACTCTGTATCCGATGCTTTGAAAATCAGTTTCCCTGAAATTTTCCGAATCGTCCAGAATCCATAAATATTTTATTTTCTTTTGGATAGTATCGTAGTTGAAGTTGAGTAGCGTGTCGTTATTGTCAAAATATGCAACGATGAGATAGCTCGCCTCATTGGCATCGAATGTTTTGTTTGTTAAGTTTTCCAGTAGAATATACGGATAGTTTTGTTTACTTAAAACATTTCTTATTCTGTTTATTGTTGGACTCTGGGTTTCTCCAACCAAAAGTAAAGTTGGCCTCCAGAATAGTTCTCGCTTGCTGACTTCGTGAATACACAAAGCTAATGAACAGAATTCTTTCTCAACAGATATGTCAGTGAAGTTTGGAATTAAATTTGCAAATAGAAAATGCAAATTCATTGAGAAATAAATAAGATTTAAATTCAACATTTCGCCGCGAGCAAAATAATATTTTTCTTTCGTGGCGTGCCCTGCGTCGCTTTTACAAAAACTGAATAAACCGTTTCGTTTGAGATAGTTCAAAGTGAACTACCAGTAATACACTAATTATTAAACGTACAATGTTTGCTCAAAGTGCCATTAAAAGCTTTTATGTGGATGTTTTAGATACGTACTAATTACTGGTTCAACGATCACAGAGTTCGGCGATAAGGTGCGTGCAATGGACAAATCATGTCCTGCCTATTGTTCTATGACTGTAATTATCTTGGCACCTATTTTACCTAAAGTGCTTAGTTTTTCAAAACAGTATTACAACTATAAAAAACACATTTTTTATTTTTATTAAAAGTCTGTTGAGTTGTTCCAATTTATTTTTGTCTTAACTATTACTGACGTACGGTCTATCTTATAAAAAGTTAGCACAGACTTGAAGTATTGATTACCATACGTAATGATGACATAAAGTCAACGCTAACTTTTTATAAGATAGGGGGTTAATATATATTGACTTTAAGTTTTTGTGCCATCCCTGAACAGACCAGACAAGCAAAGTAACGAACTGAAGCTAGTTGCAGTGTAAATAAAGCTGATATATATAGATAATCCCGGCCAGGGGTCTAGAGACTATCCAGTTTCGTGTCAGAGTAATGCGAGGATCGCTAGCGGTCTCTGGAGGGTCTCTGTGACGTCACGAGGGGATCTTATAAATAACTTGATTTCCCAGAGAGAAACATGATTCTGTTATGATTTAAATAGGATAAAATTAAAGCTAAGGACTAGTAGACGTATGATGAAAAAATAATAAAATCTTTTAAAAAGGTTGGTATATAACAATTTAATAAATAAACACAAAGTCATTTATGTACGTAGCACTTATTATATTTTTTTTATAATATTGTATCTCTAAATTATAAAATCGAGGGAACATTTATAATTATGAAAACTTGATAATAACAAGATGTCCCGAAAAAAACTGACTAGAATTCAGGAGCCTCTTGAAATAAACATTTTATAATAATATTGTAAAAGCAAGAATTTTTAAATAATTTGTACTAAAATCAACAGCAAAATATTTCAATTTGTACGTTAATTACATGATTAGTTCATTAAATCAATGATCAAAGATACAAAGGGATTTCCCGGTAATAATATTTGCTCGTCAAAATGGCGGGAAAATTGTATATACCTTTGAAAAACCCCAACCATTTGTTTCAAACTCATAAAAAACTAGAATCGTTTTTGTTCACGTAATGAATATATAAAAAAGAATCTGATTATGTATTTGGTTTGATTTGTTTTGTATGGTCTGTATTTGAGACTGAGTATTAATACCATAATATCAACAGTCAATCGTTAACCACATACAATTTATAGTTTATCAATTTATAGTAATGTTTTTAATTATTCCAGCTTCTTAATCTTCTTTATTATCCCAGATGCTGTCTCCATTTGTTGAAGGAGAATCAATCCTGATAAACTTCTGGATAGATGGAAGTTTGTACAAGTAAACTGACAGAAGAGAACCCGCGCAGGCTCCAACCCAGTAGACGATAGCGTGTTCCATGAGAGTGTGACCTTCGCAGCCAGCTTTCAACGACGTAGCCAGAACCGGGTTGAAGTATCCACCGGAGTAATCAAATGCTGGAAAGAAAAATGGCATGTCAAATTTGTCAGATTTGATTTAGACAAGTCTTTAATAGGTACTCCAGATTTAAGAAGCCTACACTTTTTTCATGCATAAGAGTTTGAATCAAATTTTCAATACTAAGCTTTGTAAATGTTCGTGATTTTGGTTTATTTTAGGCTTTAGATAAGTGTTATTTTTTTTATTTGACGGGTCTTATGGTACCAAATAGCTTAAGCTATTACTGAAGTGACAATGCATAATTCTGATTGCTAACTACGGCCTGACATATAGAAGTAATAACGCACATTAAAATTAAATGATTTAACGTTGAAAATGATTTAGTGAAGTATCGATGAATAAAACCAATCATGCGTTTAAGCAGCCGATGTATAATGATCATTAGTAGACATTGATTTTTACATTAATGTACCTTTTCCTAAATGGATTTTGCAAAAGATGGAAACACTGAGGTCCGCATTGGCATTATCGTCCTGGTAACGGTACACGAATACTGTATGCCTAGCAAGCACCCCTGCAACCGAGTGAGAACCGAGTGAAAACCATGTGAGAATCAAGTGAGAACCATGTGAGTACCGAGTGAGAAAAATGTGAGAACTCGGTGAGTTATTAATCCAGTGAGAATTTAGTGGTAACAGATAATGGGAATGAAATGTGCATGAAGTAACATGGGATGATAAAATAAATATTTGGTCAATAATAAATGTAAACAAAAAGCGAATTACAGTGCGCGAGTTGTATTTTTTATTGGTGTTATTCTATATTTTAGTTAAATAAATATAAAATGTAACCTACACTGAATTCAAGTCAAAATAAATTAAATTATTTATTTCATTTCATCCTTACTGCTATCTATACAAAATCATCTGTGATGACGAATTAATTTATAATTCACATGATTTTAGAAAGATTCGTAATAGCGCTTATTCACTGCTAAGGCGTCGGCAGACTAAAAAGCTTTTGAATTTTGAGAAATTAGTTTCTCATTGATGTATTGAGACGTGTATAAAAGAGGCTTACACCCGTATTCACAAACATTACTGTGAGGTCTCATAGTGTGCACGCGCGCACAGGGCTAGCGAAACCAATCCAGAAACAATACTTAAGTGTCAGAGCGCACTATGCGTCCGTCAAAATGAACGAACAGCTAAGGAAACGGGCTAGTTTGAAGGCTAGCCAAAAGGAACGCACTGCAAAATGGCATTCTTTGCACAGTGTTGATGCTATACTTATATACTTAAGCAAGTACTCTTTGTGAATACGGGTGTTAGAGTCTTAATAAGCCTATTTGTATTTATAAAAGCAATCAATATTGTTCGAAGATAAATATTTGAATAAAATAGTGTTCTCGAAGACCTCTATGATGTGTGAACGAACTTAATCAGCTTAAATTTCAAGTATTTTTTTATTTATTTAGAAAATAGGCTGTCAGTTATTTCAATATTTACTTTTTGGTTTCAGAGCTTCAGCTGATATGATAATGAAAGGTGCAAAAACAAAATAAATTTTTGATTTAAATGTTTTTTGATGTCTTACTTTTACTTACGAATGAAAAATGAGAAAATGTTTTTTATTTTTGAAGTAACGAAAACATTTTCATTAATTTGAATGCAAATAGATTTATGTTGAATTTTACAAAATCATTCTTTGTAATTAGATATGAACGTGCTTAACACTAATTTAATAGTGGGTAAAGCAAATTGTGTGCCTGGAACCTAATTTAGACGGTCTAGCTCTAGGTCGCAAATCTTTCAAAATAATCCTCTGTTTACTAAGTGAATCTTAGAGCTAGTTTTTGGCGACCAAAGAGATGAGCACGAAATAATGTTAGGCAAGTATCGTAACGTTAGCACATTCAAGACACTGCGCGGTGAAGCTTGCGTTCGGCAGGCGAGCTAGCGTCAACGCGTAGTGTCACTCGAATACACCGTTTCAGGATAAAATTTTTCATTCAATTTTAGTTTATCGTCCTTGGCCCCGATCGTGCTAAATTCAAACGTAAACGATTCGTCGAAGCAGCAGCTAAGGTTTACCAACGTAACGTGTACGAAGCGTGTGCTTCGTATCGCTGTAAACTGCTAACTGCTCATCTTCTTTCCGTTTGTGTGACAGCGGTTATGTCACAATCTTTGGCTCACTAACGTTCGAATGTTGAACGTGTTTGGCTACACGCTTATTGATGACGTCTATAACGTATGTGGAGCAGCAGAAGCAGTAGAAAATTAGCGCAATCTAATTTTCTAGCTACACTTTATACTAGTACACTATAGATAGCTAAGAAAAGCTTTACTAAACTGAGTTGCTATTTCGACTTAATAACGCTTCAATGCAAAAGATTTATATAAAAGACTGCTATCGATTTCCAGAATAAAATAAAAGCCAAACTCGTAATAGGTACCGTTTTCTGCATTTTGGGTAATAAATTTAAATCTACGTGTTATTGCTCTTAAGATATTGTTCTGTATTACCTGCAGTTGTAATAAGTTTATTTCGAAGTTTATTTAACCGTTGTTCTTGGTAAACTGCAGTCACATCTCACCATAAACTTTCCTTTATATCTTTAAACTATTTATAAAACATAGCGATAGCCATCGCGGGATTCTAGCGTGCAGGCAGACCGAATGCAAAAATAAACATACAATAACATAATATGCAAAAATATCGAAATGAAAATATCACACGTCTTTTTTTTCAAAATGTTTTGGTTAAGTTGATTGTGAGAAATTATTATTTCAGCTACTACCCTCAGTAACACGATTTAAACTCTTAAAATATACCTATGTCTTTCGATTTTAATTGCAAATTCCATTTATTTTCTAAACCATACCTGTAGTAGGTATGGTCTTTTCAACCGACAAAAAAACAAAAGAGGTTCGCAAATCAGCGCGATTTTTTTTTCCTATATCTTACCAGCAACAACGAAGGAGGTTCCGATGAAGGCGTCGACAGCAGTAGCGAAACGAGGGTTCAGATCTCCAAGAGACTTGGACGCTAGTCGGCACATACAAGTGGCAATGCCTTCCACCACGGCACCGTAGAGTACTGGCACCTGGAATCATCACAAAATAGTCTTTCTTAGTCATATTATAAAAAATTGTCAGACTTGATGTATTGATACGTAAAGATGACATAATGTCAACGCTAAATTTTAGATAAGGATAGATAAGATAGGGGGATAATGTTTTTTCAGTGAAATAAGGATAGTATTTTTACTGGTAAAAATACTATTATTGATAAATGTAGTCTCTTGTTATTTTAGTCTTGTATTGTTTTAAATTAAATAAGTAGTTGCATCACATGATATCAAAAGATGTATTCATCTGATTTATACTTATTTATCCAGGCTAAGATATAATTTATCAGCATGTTTATAAAAATAGTCGAATATTAATAAACTGCTGATTTATCAAATTATAGACACTTTCTAGGTAATAGATTTCAGTCAGGAAACCAGATTAAAATCTAATTTATAGCTCGTAAATAGAGCCCATATATCAAAGTTATCTAATTATTGATATTGTTATCTCTTTGTTAATGAAAATAGGTCACAAATTTTGTTAAAATAATATAAATAAATAATGCGAATGGCACCACAGCCCAACTCCTCTATCGTTTCGGCCTTTTATGCTGTGGGTTGTGGGTTTGATCCCAACCAAGGACAAACATTTTGAGTGAAGACAAATATAGCTTTGTGTCTAGATGATACTAAAAACTTTTAAAAGGAAGAACAGAAAGTTTTGGTAGGTATTATTACGTATTATATCTGCAATCTAGCTCTTATATTTAAGCTTTGTTTGATATATATGTCCACAAATATTTATTTAAGAATGTTAGTGAGAAATGGATGTATTCCGTAGACGAACCGTCAAAATAATAACATAATCAACAATCTAAAATGAATCAGCTGCATCGCTTACACACAACAAATTTCATTCAAATTTTTAGCGCTTTCAGTGTTTTAAATTTCTGTAAAATCTTTTATAGAAATAACATTTAAAAAGTTACAACGAATATTTATTTTGAAGCAAAATCCAAACATTCTATTTTTGCTGATTGCAAGTTTTTAGATATTTTAATAGATAATCTAGAAAATAGCAGACAAGTTTTTATCTGACGCTCCAAGCGCGCCAAACTGTAATTTTATGCAAACTGGGAGTGAGCACAAAAAAATTTAAAACGTTAACGTATCGAAACACTGACGTTTTTGAGATACACTGCGCGTTATCATCAGCTTTACTGTGGAACCTTTCAGAAGTAGCGCGCAGTGTATCTTAAACACGTTACGTTTACGATTGTCACATTTATTCGTGTTCAGCGCTCTGAAGTAAACTAAACCATGATTTCACTGCATTCAAATTGCTTAGTAATACGAATATGGCTATCTGACTGCTCAACGTAAGTAAGTAAGTATGGCATGTTTTAATTTCCTCTTGCATGGTAAAACATGGTGCCTAGCACTTTACGTTTTAAACATCAAAATTCTGAATACATCTTCAGTACACATGACAGGCGTTACAGCTTGTTTGTTCTATTCATCATCATCAACCTATATAAGTCCACTGCTGGACGTAGGTCTCTCTGTAGACGCGCCACTGAGCCCGGTCTTTGTCTCTTCTCATCCAGTTTTTGCCAGCTACACTCCGCAGATCGTCGCTCCATCTCGCCGTAATACCGGAAGTTACTATTATATATGTATGTATTTACAAAATAAATGTAAGTACATAAGCAATCAGTTCATTCTATGGTCTATGGTCTTAACATATCTTTATATTATGGTCTCAAAAAACTGTCCCCTAACGGACTCTGAGCTCGCATCTAGGTATTAAATGCAGCCTTGTCTGGAAAGGAAGTTTGTATGGCACCTTTTTTAAAGCAGGCCATTGACGAACCTGATTTGTTTTTGGTGCGTTGCTTTTGAAAACTTTGTTAGTTCTTGCTCATCGTTCAGCGCCTGACTGTGAGTGGTGACTTAATAGAAACATATTTTATTTAAAATAAAATAATACTTAAAATAGCCAATCAAATTCAATGCCATATTGTCAAGAAATAAAAACAACACTGCTCAAGACTGTCAAATTGACAGCAAGTTCTGTCAGTGATCGTGACAAAATCACGTGGAGTTTTCTGAACACAATCACATTATTTTGATAGACGAAACATTCTATACCATTTTGTTTTTAAAACCAACGACAGTCGACTTGACCATGACTGACTTCACTAATTTATTTCAAAATAAGTTGGCAAAATTGTTTCTCGTATTGACGGATAGAAACCGCATAAAAAAGTACTTATCTTACTTCTTTTCTGATATCATCGTCAATGCATATATATTTTGTATTTTAGTTCGACTCGTAACTCTATCAATAAGACGTCGGCCATTTTGTTTTCGTGCCAATGCAATTCACTCACAGTGGGCGCTGAGCGAAAGATTTACCTACGTGTTATAATAAAATTTTATATATTACGTTTAGCTTTGACCACATATTTAAACACACCACATAGGTACTGAATATTGCAATTTTCTTAATAACATGCGCATGCTTTATACTTAATTAACTATCTACTTAATTAGCACATTTTGTAGGTGTATTTTGTAGGACATATTAGATTCCATACGCACCCTTTCTCATAAACTATTACTTATTTTTCTCTAGAGATTCTAAAATGTATGCATGTGGTCTTTTATTATGTAATCAAAGCCTAAAACTATATAATCATAATTATATATTTTCTTATTAGTAAAAGCAACGCATCAAAAAACAAACTTAATTCACACAACTTCAGTTACAAAATACGTGCAAATGTTATTGAATTTCACACAAAAAAGCAAAATGTTATTAAAAATCGCACAAAAATAAATTATAACGCTATTTCTTCTGTTATTATGTAATAAGTTATGACCATATTATATGACTTTGGACTCGAGGCACCCTAGCTACCGAAAAGTCACAAATAAACGAAGAAGACTTATTCTCCATTTATTTGGTGAAAAAAAAAACAAAACTTTATTGAAGTGTTACCCCCTATCTTATAAAAAGTAAGCGTTGACTTTATGTCATTATTACGTATGGTAATCAATACATCAAGTCTACGCTAACTTTTTATAAGATAGACCGTTAGACTTTGTACATGGCACGTTTAAATGAACTAATATTCTTCAAATGGCGGTCTTATCGCATTTAGCGATTTCTTCCAGACAAACCGTAACTAAAATCTAGACTAGGAACTAAGAAATTACTTAACATGGTATAAGGAAGAAGAATAAATACCTGTAGATCAGCTCTGCACTCCTCGAAAGCCTTGTCCTTATGCGTATCAGATATCTCCAAGGCCCAATACATCTGCACGTATTTGAAGACCAGTAATCCTCCGGCTAGTTCTGCTGCTGTCTTGAGGATTGCTTTTCGGATGTCGCCTCTACCTGAAGAATACATTTTGTCAGCGCATTGCTGATAAATAAACATTTTTAATCCAACGCCATCTAGTCCTAATCTAAGTAAGCCCTAGGCTAGTATTTATTTGACGACCGATGTGGCGCGGCGGGCGAAAAGTCTGCCTGCGACGCGGAGTTTGCGGGTTCGATTCCCGCCTTGGCATAAATGTTTGTACGATCTGCTAATATTTATTCCGGGTGTTCTGGGTATTTTATATG
The DNA here is from genome assembly GCA_932527185.1 of Ecliptopera silaceata. Taxonomy (NCBI): domain Eukaryota; kingdom Metazoa; phylum Arthropoda; class Insecta; order Lepidoptera; family Geometridae; genus Ecliptopera; species Ecliptopera silaceata. Next base: position 8,860,695 of record OW052207.1, on the reverse strand, counting down.
TATAATAAAAAATATCTATCTTTGTAATGTATTGTATTAAGTATGTCAGTCTTCTAGTACCCATAGCACAAGCTCAGCTTAGCTTGGGGCTAGATGATGTTGTGTGGATTGTCCAGCATTATTTATTTATTCAAGAAAATCCATGTGTATGTATGTACTAACCTTCAACGACATCTTCAATGTGTGTGTAGGGACAGGCAGTAGCTTCGCCCCAGTTCAGCGCCCACCAGATAGTCAGCCCGAACAGGAATATAGCGTATGTGGCCACGCCAAAGTTATCGGCAACTGGATAAACAAACATTTATTTTATAATTATATTTTTTATCGCCTATAATCTAAATCTTTCAGAATTAATACTAAAAACACCAATTTGATTTTAATACTTAATCATACTTTTTTACCTACTTTGAATACTAAAAACATTTTTGAAGATAAGTCAAAAACAACTAGTCAAATCTAAATGAAAGGAGAATGGGCACTTTTGTATGGAGCGTGGGCCACGAAAAAAATTATGTCCCTCAGGGTTGCCACATAATACGTTTGAAAGAGCTTCAAAAGGCCTACGTTTCACTATATTTACGAAAAAAATCCGTCCTGTGGAAATTGAGATATATTGAAAAAACTGTTTTTTACTTAATATTGAATTGCCACGAATTCTGACAGTCCTCACAAATGACTAAGGTGTCGTTTGAAAGGACATTTAAAGGACTTCATTTGGTTCTAGAAGTGTCAAAAAATCCAACCTGTGGAAATAGAGTTATTCCTGATAAACATGATTTTTTATAAAATTGACGTTTGGCTCACATCCAGCATTACCACAAATATGGCCGATACGGCATTTAAAAGAACGTATGAAGGACATTTTTTTAAGGCATGTCAATCAAAAATCCATCCTATGAAAATAAAGTTATAGTGGAAACACTTTTGAATTAATACTATTCGATTTTGCTTGGTTCTCTGAAACCCCACATCAATTAGATATAATACGTTTGAAAGAGCATTAACAGGGCATCATTTGGTTCTAGAAGTGTCAAAAAATCCAACCTGTGGAAATAGAGTTATTCCTGATAAACATGTATTTTTTTTATAAAACTGACGTTTGGCTCACATCCAGCGTTACCACAAATATGGCCGATACGGTATTTGAAAGAGCATATAAAGCAATTAATATTTTATTGTTACAAAAATCAAAAATCTATCCTATAAATATAAGTAATAATAATAAAATAATATTTATTTGTTTCAGACCTTAGTTCATATTTGTTTGTATCATAAGAGCTTACTGACTAATGTTTGTTATTGATAATGATATTTCTTTATTTACAATCTGGTGTGCTGCTCCATCCAATAATTAAGAATCGAGCAGTCCCATCTGTTTGACAATGCGCTCAAGATGATATTCCCGTTATGACCTATGCTTCTGAAACGTGGACACAGACACGTTTCAGAAACACACAAAGTGGGGTTGGTCCACAAGCTGAAAGTCGCTCAGCGCGCTATGGAGAGAGCTATGCTTCGACACAGCTCAAAGAATTAGCAAGCTGAAGTGGCAGTGGGCCGGCCAAGTTTGCCGAAGAACCGACAACCGTTGGAGCAAACGGATACTGTAGTGGAGACCGCGTTTAGGCAAGCGTAGTGTAGGACGCCCTCCGGCGAGATGGAGCGACGATCTGCGTAGTGTAGCTGGCAAACACTGGATGAGAAGAGCCGAAGACCGGGCTCAGTGGCGCGTCTTGGGAGAGACCTACGTCCAGCGGTGGACTGAAATAGGTTGATGATGATGATGATGATGATGATGCTGTTCGGGCTGCCACGAATCCGTAATGATGCGCATCTCTTGTGCATGATGGCATGACAGCCGTCGACTCTACTTTCAGCAAACATGCCAGATGCGCTGCAGAAACATGGCAGCCCCATCAACACCCTGAACGCATTATTATACTGAACCCGTAGAGCGCTGTATGCCTTTCGAGTGTACCTGCTCCAGAGGCTGCAGGTGTAGAAGGACTGACAATACTTCTCTAATAATTCTTTAATAGATTTTAACAAACCTGATATGGCGCAACACGTGTCCTGATATTTTGTGACGCTACGCGGCAATTATTAATAAGTTCTTTAGATAGAGTATATCTTCGCTGTGTATAGACTGACCTACAGCAAAGCAGACACACTTCACCTGCAGATGGGCGAAACATTTCGATAAAATGTAAAAAGCGGTATAAAATTGTCAAAAGTGTTTCAACTATAACTTTATTTTTATAGGATGGATTTTAGATTTTTGTAACAATAAAAAAAATAATTGTTTCACATGCTCTTTCAAATGCCGTATTGGCCATATTTGTGGTAACGCTGGATGTGAGCCAAACGTCAGTTTTATAAAAAATCATGTTTATCAGGAATAACTCTTTTTCCACAGGTTGGATTTTTTGACACTTCTAGAACCAAATGATGCCCTGTTAATGCTCTTTCAAACGTATTATATCTAATTGATGTGGGGTTTCAGAGAACAAAGCAAAATCGAATAGTATTAATTCAAAAGTGTTTCCACTATAACTTTATTTTTATAGGATGGATTTTTGATTGATATGCCTTAAAAAAATGTCCTTCATACGCTCTTTTAAATGCCGTATCGGTCATATTTGTGGTAACGCTGGATGTGAGCCAAACGTCAGTTTTATAAAAAAAATACATGTTTATCAGGAATAACTCTATTTCCACAGGTTGGATTTTTTGACACTTCTAGAACCAAATGATGCCCTGTTAATGCTTTTTCAAACGTATTATATCTAATTGATGTGGGGTTTCAGAAAACCAAGCAAAATCGAATAGTATTAATTCAAAAGTGTTTCCACTATAACTTTATTTTCATAGGATGGATTTTTGATTGACATGCCTTAAAAAAATGTCCTTCATACGTTCTTTTAAATGCCGTATCGGCCATATTTGTGGTAATGCTGGATGTGAGCCAAACGTCAATTTTATAAAAAATCATGTTTATCAGGAATAACTCTATTTCCACAGGTTGGATTTTTTGACACTTCTAGAACCAAATGAAGTCCTTTAAATGTCCTTTCAAACGACACCTTAGTCATTTGTGAGGACTGTCAGAATTCGTGGCAATTCAATATAAGGTAAAAAACTGTTTTTTCAATATATCTCAATTTCCACAGGACGGATTTTTTTCGTAAATATAGTGAAACGTAGGCCTTTTGAAGCTCTTTCAAACGTATTATGTGGCAACCCTGAGGGGCGTCTTTTAAAGTCGTGGCCCAAAATGCCCATTCTCCTTTAAAAATAATCATCTTTGTCTCTATCTACCAAACAAAAAAGGAATCATCAAAATCGGTTCACAATTAATGGAGTAATCGCGTAACATACTAACTTACAAAAAAACTAGCTAATCACAGTTAATTTTTAACCAGGTAAATTTCGGGAATTATTCCATCCTACAACACATCTACAGAATCTTTTGCATTTAGTAGGATATTGGTAGTATGATATTAGTAGTAGGATTTTAGTAGTAGGATATTAGTAGTAGGATATTAGCAGTAGGATATTAGTAGTAGGATATTAGTAGTAGGATACTAGTAGTAGGATAGAGTTACCAGGTAATTTTCGGAAATTCTTGCATCATACAACACAAATTTTCGCAGTTATAATATGTATCTATTAGTAGGATAGACTCACTGATAATAAGTTCAAAGCAGCATCCACAAAGTTCAGCGGCTGCAATAGCCTCCTCAAACAGCAGTCTGATGAAGGGGTCCTTGATGGACTTCTGCACGAACCGTCGCAAGCAATGCGCCAGCAATGACGTCAGCAAGATGAATAGTGTCGACACCACTAGGGGTGCGAAGGTTGATTTGTTTATCTGAAAATTTTTGAAAAACTTTTGTAAAAAACATGTGTAATATAGACGAAAGGAAGAGTACCTACTGCGTATTGTATCTGTTTTTAAGAACGTATTACGACATTATACGCAAACGAAAATGGCAACAAATCATCTTTTTGAATTACTTAAAGTTTTTAAAGTATGTTTTCGGTCGTCATTTAGTCAATGAATAAATTATTTCTAAAATCAAATGCTCTATTACTGGCGAATATTCTCCTATTATTATTCAATATTTGAACTATCTGCAGTTATAAATGGGTGCACTATCACTGAACTCAAATTGTTTTTATGAATAAACACGCTAAATAATTATGTCTTTACCATGTCTTTTTAGGTATTTCGTTTTTATGCATAGGTTAAAAATAAGTTAAAAATCACCTGCATGGTTAATTTCATTAGCAACTTCTTATCTAAAACAATCACAAATCGTAAGTAACTTCGATTTATTGTATTTTAGTATCAACACATTAAAACAGCTATAACACAAAAAAACATTAAAAATATTTAAAAAACCTTACCATCGCACGACGTGTCTCGAAATACAATAATTATTCAAAAAAAGATTAATAAAACAATATTATAAAGGTGTGTGTCCTATCCTATACATAGATTACGTATCTTATCTATTATTAATAGCTAAGTATCACCAAAATCGGTCCGGTCAGTATGACTAGTTCACCTAAAATCTACTGATAATGGTGAATTTATTTATTAGGTAAGAAAGAAGAAGAAAGAATTTATTACTTACATTTAGTCTCATACCACCATCAATATAACAGAAAAATTGAAATAAATAAAGTATAGTTGACAGCTTAGTTGGTAGTAGCTCTGCCTTCCATGCTGTGGGTCGTGGGTTCAATCCCCACCCAGAACAAATGTTTGTGTGATGAACATAAATATTGGTTCTATGTTTGGGTGTTGCTATGTATTCTATGTATGTATTTACGAAAAAAAAATTTAGGTATATAAGAAGGTATTCTTTCAACAATCTAGTTCCCATAGTACAAACTTTGCTTAGTTTGGAACTAGGGTGTGACGTGTAAAATGTGAAAAATATTTATTTATATCAAAAAACCCTTAAACAAAGTCTTGCGTCAATTGTGATTTTGGTGCACGAACTATGTTCAAAATTAAAAATGCCCAATTGTAAAAATGTCCAATAATTGTCACTAAATCAATTAACAATGAACAAATATTCATAAATAAATATTCACGGACAATTCACACGTCTCACTCTAGTCTCAAACTAAGCAAAGCTTGTACAATTTGTACATACTGGTACATACTATGAGAACTAGATTACACATAGACATAGTAGGTAGATACAAGGTACAAGAGGCATCGCTCTAACAAGCCTCGGCTCTGCATTCGACACACACTATGTCAAATACGATACCACTCCTTGTACCAAGCCCTGTACAGTCAGCAGTACAAATTGATAAAAATTTAAAGTTTCATAAATATTTAGATTTTCATTATGAAACCAAAACCATAAGGAGCATAGGTTTTGATGATATCTGAGTTTGATTATTTCCCGATAACTATGAAAACTGTGAGGCAGCTAGTACACTTTTTAAATTAGTAGGTAAACCGTATAATTAAGAAGTAGATTTGATTAGATAGATACATAACGGGCTGACATAGTCGCTAAGCGACTCAAAGTCTTTCAATTTAAATAAATAAATAAACAACAAAACCGTGATAGGTTCAAATAGTATACCAGAAAAATACTGTCGTACAAGCAATGCGATCATGGATATGTCGAGAACGAAACTGGACATAACATCTCGATAAAACGAAAAATTAAGTTGAAATTTCCACAGAAATTGAATGCGGCTACTTTTTCAGATGTAACCTTTCACTAAAAGCTTGACCTCTATATTTTTTGCAAAAGTTCCAAAACTTAGCTAGTATAGTGTTAGGCCTTATATCTACAGCTTTTTTAATACATAAGACTGAAAACGACACAAATTTGCTTGAATTTTTTTCATGAAAATTGACAATTCAGTTACTAGATTTGTTTTGTTTTTTTTTTATATTTGTTTTTACAATATAAGTTTATTGTTGTAATTAATTTGTCTGACCATTCAGTTACTCGGTAAAATTACAATATATGTCTTGATAAGGTGATCAACTTGTCATGCAGACTGTACCTACCTAGCAGCTAACTCACAATTCTGCTTTTACGAGCTGACGTTAAGTACGGTCAGGCACGGTCGATCACGTGCCACTCACCACTAACTAAATGTGTTTTATTTGTTTATAGTTTTTTACATTCAATTTTCAATGTTGAGAATCACAATGTATACATTTTTTGAAGATATGAGTAAATGAATATTCATGGACATTCCACACATCGCGCTCATAAATTTGCTTAGTCCCAAACTAATGTGTACCTACTATAAATAATAAACAAATAAAAATAAATAATGCTGGACAATCCACACAACATCATCTAGCCCCAAGCTAAGTAGAGCTTGTGTTATGGGTACTAGAAGACTGACATACTTAATACAATAGATATTTTTTTATACATATAAAATACCCAGAACACCCGCAATAAATCAAAAAAAAATTACTTTATTCAGTAAAATCACAAGGATCATTTAGATAAATATTTGCAGAACGTACAAACATTTATCCCAAGGCGGGAATCGTACACGCAACTTACGTTTCGCAGGCGGACCATCGCCCGCCGCGCCACATCGGTCGTCAAACTATGCAAACTAGATTGCTGATAGAATACATAAAAGCTTTTTTTTCTTTTCTAGCCAATTCGAACTATTCTGCCAGTGTCAGAAACTCTTAAAGACGAAGGTTGCAAAGAATAAGGCTGAATTTCTCTTTGATCCCGCTTTGAAGGTTTTAATTTAAACTTTTTATAGAAATCATTTGTGTCTCTGACAGTTTAAAACTAAAAAAACAAAAGATAGAAATGGAATATAATGGTCTGACGGCCAGTTTCTGGAAACCCAAATCACGATTGATCCGAGTTTGACACATAGTAATTATTAGATTTTTTCGTTGATCATCGTTCGATAAACCGGCCGTGAGCGTCTCTTTCTAGAGTGGTCAGTTTTGTGAGTCAATTGCTCTATCTATCCTCTATGTCTATGAAAAAAACTTATTACATTTAGCATAGCTTTGAACTAAATTTCTAAAAGAATAAATATATATTTTTGTAAATACGTAAGTACCTACATACTAAGTAAAAAAAATTTATACTAAAACACACAAACATAAACAGACAGAACAACATGTTAGCCATCACACACATTATTTGGTCTTAATGGGAATCAAATCCACGACCCACAGCATGGAAGTTAAATCCACCAAATGAGCTGTGCCTAACAAATCTTTGTTCTTGGTTTCATTTAAAACACAAAGATTTCTTTAAAAATATAAAAATGTTTTATTTAAGCAACTGAATGGTTTGCTTTCATTTCAAGTTGTTTTATAATGTAATGCGATGAATTTTCATGACAGAAGCCTTATCCTAGCCTCTCACAATCTGGCAGGTTTTAAATCACGTTCAGTTTCTGTAGTAACTCATGGGTATTCTGTGGCATTTCTTGTAGACTGATGTGTCTGTGACGTTATTATTGGTTATAGTTTTTAATACAACTCAGTCACATCAGTCCACCAGAAATGCCACAGAATACCGATGAGATACTATAGAAACTTCTTATCGTGTGGATGCTGTAATTATCTCTATCAGATTAGTTACTACATAAATAAATAAAAAAGTATAATTTATAAATAATGCTGGACAATCCACACAACATCATCTAGCCCCAAGCTAAGCAGAGCTTGTGTTATGGGTACTTAGAAGACCGACGCAAGTACTTAATACAATACATTACATAGATATATACTTTTTATTATACATATAAAATACCCAGAACACCCGGAATAAATATTTGCAGATCTTACAAACAATTACAAGGCGGGAATCGAACCCGCAACCTCCGCATCGCAAGCGGACCTTCGCCCGCCTCGCCACATCGGTCGTCCTACTATAGAAGGTGAACGTGAATTAAAACTTGGCAGGTTTTCTTCTTCTTCTTCTTATCGTGTCGATGCTACAACTGTATTTTGTTTTGTTGCAGGTTTTTAAAGACTAGGATACGGCCTCAGATCTTCATGAACCGAAACATTTGCATAGTTCGACCCAAAACCGGATCTCGTTGCTTAAGTATTATTTAGAGCTCAGAACTATTCATTTCGAATTTAACTGAATAACTTATACCTACTAGACATAAGTTTAATGCAACGGCACTTGGGACTTTGAGAGTTCTCAAAGAGAGCTTAGTGTAAGTTCCACTTGTTTGTGCAGTTAGCGACACTTTTGTTGTGTTATTTAGAGATATATTAAGCTATTTTATTGTTTTATGTTTTAAGAAATACTGCCCTGAATAATATAATAGAATAGAATAGAACACTTTATTTCAGATTATTATAAAACTTAAGGCTAGAACATATTTAACGATATAATTATTTATTACATGTCAAAATACCCGAAAATGGTCATTACTCAGCTTGTGCTGGTGTAGAACCATTATAATACACAATTATATAGATAATTATAATGCATCAGGCATTTTTTACCACAAGTAAAATATTATTATCAATTTTATATATTTATCTAAACTAATATTATAAAGAGGAAAGATTTGATTGTTTGTTTGTTTGTTTGTTTGTTTGTTTGTTTGCATCGAATAGGCTCCGAAACTACTGGACCGATTTCAAAAATTCTTTCACTGATGTGAAGCTACATTATCTGTGCTGAACATAGGCTATATTATATTTTCAAAAAAATTAGGGATCCTTACTAAAACTTCAATTATGTAACCCAAGGTGTATAAGTAATTCCTTACATCGCGTGCGCTGCGGAAACTATTGATGATAGAAAGAAATCATGTACTACAATTTTGTAGAACACATTATCATCCACAAAAAAGTCAGCGACAGCATATGTCTAACTATTATAGATATGTCATAATAAGTGTTTTAATATCAAAAAAATATAATTAAAATGACGACGCCAGAAAACGTTCTATATTTGTACTTAGGTATTAATCCTTATCTAAATAAATTACTTTAAAATTAAGACTGCTTCAATACCTTTCTATTACTTTTTAAATTATTGAATTCGGACATACCATTCGAAAGATATCACGAGTTCAAAAATGTAAGTACTTATTAGAAAAAAAGTCAGCGGGCGCCGCGCCGGTCACGGGAGTATATGCGGGGGGTTACATACTATAGGGTCTATATTTTTTATCATTTGGAAAATACATTTATACTGAGTAACATATTAGCTATATTATAATGATATTTTTTTATATAGGCTACCCGTGCGAAGCCGGGGCGTACTACTAGTTAATCAATAAATAAAACTTATTCCATCATTATTTCAGATATTTACAAAATGTACATTGATATTTTAAAAATACATAAGAAACAGTGGAATCCTTATTATTATCTATATATCTATATACTTATAATAAAACTGTAGAGAGGTCAATTCTGTACATGAAATATATTTAAAAAAAAACTATCAGGGGGTGATTAGTGATCGATACTGATGCCAAAAATGCAATCAGTAAAATTTTTGTCTGTCTGTCTGTCTGTCTATCTGTCTGTCTGTCTGTATGTTCCTTATAGAAACAAAAACTACTCGACGGATTTTAACGAAACTTGGTACAATTATTCTTCATACTTCTGGGCAGGTTATAGGATACTTTTCATCACGCTACAATCAATAGGAGCTGAGTAGTGAAGGGAAATGTCGGGAAAGCGGGAGAAGTTACTCCGTTTTTTAAGCTTCCGTCGCGTTTGCAGCCTTAATGGTTAAAGTTACATAGAAATCATGTATGACGGAAATATTCCACATTAAATTGTCTAAAAAATATCCCGGAATAGCATATGTCTATCTTTTATGGTTGACTCACAATAACACGTGTAACTCCTGATAGCTTAGCGGTTCGGAGCATTCTGATTATATTTGTTTACTCTTACGTTTATAAGACTCTCAGTCATCCCAAATTTAAAAAAGTTTACATTATTACCTATTCAATAAAAAAAAAATCATAGAAATCGGTATAGAAACACCAAACTTATACATGAAATAAGCCATCGCGCCGTCGCACTTGAATACTCAAATCGAGTAAAGTTTGAAATTTGTTGTGTTTACCACTAGATGGCGCTACTGTGCACAAATCCTAGATCGCGCTATCGGTGCGTTTTGGCAATGTGTTATAAGTCGGTCGGTATTTAGCAATAGTTCCGTTAAGTTAATTAGGGTTGCGTATCCGATTACCGCTTTAATGACGAATAAATATTTAAAAACAAAATATTAAATATTCAAGGGGGTGCTCATAATCTCATACAAAAACATAATTTACTTAGATGGTTTGTTTTTTTTATACTTATATAATATTTTATAAAAAATATATTGTTGTTGATGAGTACATTTACTTAGGCCAGTTAGCGAGCTTCGAAAACAGGCAGGATAAGGAGATCGATCGCCGCATCGAGAACGCCTGGAAGAGCTACTGGTCCATGAAGGAACACATGAAAGGCGACCTTCCACTTACGCTTAAACGCCAACTCATCGACATGTGCATCCTGCCCGTCCTAACCTACGGTGCGCAGACATGGTCACTGACTGAAGCACAGAAATCCAGACTCAAGATTTGCCAAAGAGCAATGGAACGTAGCATCTTTGGTTTCAAGCGCATTGATCGAGTGCGAAACACTACGCTGCGTTCGCTCACTGGTATTGCAGATGTAGGCAATAAAACCGCGAGGCTTAAGTGGGACTGGGCAGGTCATATTAGCCGGATGGACCCAAAGAAATGGTCCAAAATCGTGACACCGTGGCTGCCTGAAGACGGAAGGCGGCGTAGAGGCCGACCAAAGAGGCGATGGCGGGACGACCTCGATGCTTTCGAGAGGGATTGGTGGACGAAAGCGGAAAGCAGAGAGAAGGATTTGGGGGAGACCTTTGCCCAGCAGTGGGACGAGATAGGTTAGGAAAAAAATATATATAATATACTTAATTAATCTATACTAATATTATAAAGAGGTAAAGTTTGTGTATTTGTTAAATTGTAAGGGGTAATCTCGGGATCTACTGAACCGATTTTAAAAATTCTTTCACCAATTAGAAAGTTACATTATTGCTGAAAAATAAAAAGGCTTTTACGTGGTAGTCCGTTTTGCAAAATGAATCAGAGAAAAAATGGTCGAATAAAAGCGTTTCTTACGAACGCTGCCTTATCTATGAAAGAAGTGTTCTAAAGAAAAGATGAGGAGCTTGATAATGCCTACAAAAAAGCCACAAGTCAACGACAGCATATGTCTTATTTATTTTTATTTTATTTATTTAAAGGAAAACCAACAGCACAAATAATAAAGAATGAGACAGAACAAAATAGAAAACATAAGGCCAATAAAAGGTTTTTTTTTTTCTTACTTTTTTATTTAATAAAAATTATCCCCAACTAAGTGGGCACGTGTCAGCTGGTATCTGTAATATACTTACTTAATCTATACTAATATTATAAAGAGGTAAAGTTTGTGTATTTGTTAAATTGTAAGGGGTGATCTCGGGATCTACTGAACCGATTTTAAAAATTCTTTCACCAATAGAAAGTTACATTATTGCTGAAAAATAAAAAGGCTTTTACGTGGTAGTCCGTTTTGCAAAATGAATTGGAGAAAAAACGGTCGAATGAAAGCGTTTCTTACGAACGCTGCCTTAACTATGAAAGAAGTGTTCTAGAGAAAAGATGTGGAGCTTAATAATGCCTACAAAAAAGCCACAAGTCAACGACAGCATATGTCTTACTATTATTATATTTTTTTTAATGAATATTATCCCCAACGAAGTGGGCACGTGTCAGCTAGTTCTAAATAAATATCTAATACTTGCAAGTATTTTCTTTCGGAACGTTATCTGGTAGAGATCGCTGATTACAAATAAGACCGCTTATTGTAGATATACTCTAGCACAAATTTTGACAAGTAATATCATAATCGTGAACCAGTTTTATAAAATTCAGAATTATATACATTTCTTCTAATAAGTAGGGAAGTTATCGATTTATATTTAATTGACCAAAGTAAAGTGTATAATAATACCTACTCTTAGCTAATTATTTTGCATCCGGGATTTTTTGTATGAATTCACGGAAAGAAGTGGGCTGATAGATAGCTCGATAAAAAACATAATGGCTAGATGCCAAGTAAGTAAATGCTACATTCTAATTAGAATTTCTAAATAATTTAACTCATTTAATTGTAACCCAGTATTTATTCTTAAAAAGTAATGCTAAAAATACACCATTTGTGTAGGTAAAAATGGTGTAGGTAAAAGAAAAATAATGCTAGACAATCCACACAACATCATCTAGCCCCAAGCTAAGCAGAGCTTGTGTTATGGGTGCTAGAAGACTGACATACATAATACAATACATTACATAGATAGATATTTTTTATTATACATACAAAATACCCAGAACACCCGAAATAAATATTTGCAGATCGTACAAACATTTATCCCAAGGCGGGAATCGAACCCGCAACCTACGCGTCGCAGGCGGAACTTCGCCCGCCGGCCCACATCGGTCGCCAAATCGTGGATAGGATACAAATAAATTGTTTTTTTGTCGTTGGTTCTTCATTGTCTTGACACATTACCATTAATAAAGAATTACTGGATTTGTCGGCCAACTAATACATCAGTGAAGCGAACGGGTGTTTATATAATTTAAAATGGATTATCCACTTAGATTTATTCATTTTCGTTCAGCCAAAAAAAATTGTTTAAATTCTCATCATCAACCTATATCCACTGCTGGACGTAGGTCTCCCAAGACGGACCACTGAGCCCGGTCTTCGGCTCTTATCGTATTAAATATTCGTAAAAAAATATTTTTTTCTAATTTCTTCTTCTAAATCAATTTTTATTGAACGATATTTAATTGAAATCGGTTTTTCTAAATTGATGCTAATATTATTCGAAATCACAAAACATGAATCTACTAAAATTCTACCGTAGATAATAAAATTAACAATTTTGTTTAAATAGATAACGAAGGACGAAGATTTTAAATTCAGTTCATGCTCGCATACTGACAACCTAATAAAGGAATTATTCATTTTAAAAGATCATTGTATGTTTTAACTGCTTAAATTTAAAGTTCAAAATGTTTTGTCAATGGTTACCATCGGTTCGAAGGTTGGTTTACATTGTAATTAGATCAAACATGCCCTTGGAATTAAACTGTTTGCATCTCAATTAGAAAAAAATCAAAATATATACTTATGGTATGTACCTACATATATACCACCTTGTCATGTTGTTACCTATATGTTTCTTGTCAAGTTTTTTAGTTGTTTAGACTACTTACGTTAGGCACACATAGCAAATTATGTACAAATGGTTAGATGCCACAACGGACTTACCCTAACAACAACTTTGAGGAACACCCCCAACACATCAATAGTGAACTTCATTTTGTTTCTTCTTTACGAAATAACTCGAAATTTACTATTTCACTTTAGACTGCAAAAACAAATGCCAATTAACCTACTTTTGACCATAAGTTACGCGACCAATCTCATGTAGATCGTAGCCAAAATTTCATCATCAAGAACTATATTTACCACTTGCACTTACCATTTCACTGTCTGAAGGTCAAATATCACTATAACATCTAAGTGATGTCAGAAAATGTCGGATTCGAAAAAATATAATATGTACTACGTTTGGTTTTTATTGTGTGAGCCGTAGCTCTGCGCACACGCATGTTGTCGCGAGGCCAACCGAAGGCGATCTTAATATAGAAGCGAACGAGAGGGAACTACGATGGTCTCCTCCCGGGACACCTTTTTATACTGCGACTTGGAGCGGAAAATAAAATACACGCCTCCCGGTGTACACCATGTGTGAACATGTTTAATATAAGTATATTTAATATAATGCTAATTTATTTTCTATTTTGCGACATCTGCAAGCTCAAATGCATATAAATTAATATATTTATGGACATTTCACACATGGTGTTACGTTCAAAGAATTATAGAAGCTGTCTCTTCAGATAGACTTGTAACGTCGCTTCTCAAAACATGATACCTTTATTCTCAACATCACATTAATACTAGAAAAAAAGCTGCATTTTAAATGAGCTGTAGGTATAAGTACATCCCCTTTTGTCTTCCGAAGAGTGTTTGGATTAAAAAAGTGGGAAGTATCCACTGTCTCGTCTAAGCTTAGTTCATCTTTGACTACGTGGGAGCCAATAGCGGGAACACAGGGATAAAAATGTCTGCTACACGTTGGTAACACCCACACCACAATAAAACGCACACATGCAAGCGCATGTGAATAGCGTAGAGTTCAACTATGTAGGTTGTCAGTTAAAGAGAAGTAAACTGGTTTTATGATGGACCATTTCTATGACTTATTTCTACTATTGACGAAAATAACTCATGCTGTAGGTATTTGGTTCAGTAGAATTATTTCTTTCTTGCATTTTAGAACGTTATTTTCCATATCAAATTCTACTCAGTGTATGTAATTAGTAGTGCAATTTAGTAGTCCATAAAAAGGTCGGAAAAGTGTCAGACATTTTAATATGATTGTTTTTACGACATACATTATTCGCTGAAAACTGATCATACATTTAAAAGCTCACCTTTATCACATCATTTTTCGATCTTCATACACATCATTACCCATAAACTAAAATGTTTAATGCTCGTTTAAAATACATTACGCGCCAGCAACACACATCCGCTCATAACACACGAGTTGACACCGCAGTGTAACTCAAATGCGACGAACTTTAGTCAGTCATGATACCCAGTGAAGCATACATTACGCGCCAGCACCACACATCCGCGCAGAACATACAAGGCGGCCACGCAGTGTGACGAACCTTAGTCAGTATACCTAGTGAACCAGGACTACGAATGCGGATTCGGCTAAAATGAATGCAATTCGTTTAACTATCGCCTTTAAGCTACCTTAATCACATTAGTGTCTGCAGGCGCTTCTGACACCTGCAGACGTAGAGGCGCCAACTTTTTGGAGCAATCCAGGATCCAGATATAATATCTCCTACGATGTAGGTATATCTTTTGCTCTCTTTATCAAGCGCCCTTGCAGGGTAATGTAGGTACTTTTTCCTATATCGTCCCACTGCTGGGCAAAGGTCTCCCCCAAAGTCTTCCACTCATCCCGGTCCTTGGCGACATTCCACCAATCTTTTTCGTAGGTAGGTACAGTCACGAGCTTTAATTTGGGACCCTTTTCCATTAAATGTTGTTAGAACATTCATAATGCAATAAGGTCGAAACTTCAGTATGACGTATGACATACGTTAGAATATTAGCACTAAATAACGTCAGTTTGCCACACGATATTCAACCTTAGGTGGGTCCCAAATTAAAACTCGTGACTGTACATACCTACTCTAGCTATATTTCACCTAAGCTGTTTAAAATGTACTTGTGAGCAATGAATAAATGAATATGAACATATATATGTATACATTTAATTCTAGCAAATAAAAGAACTTTGACTTTGAAAGGGAAGATCTTCCACGCCGAGTGACCTTTGGAGGACCGACGGATAGGACTCTGTTAAATTACTTATGTTCTAACTCCGTGATAACTTTGTTTGCGCGACCTAGGATTGCTTTTAATTAATTAATTTAATACTCTTAATTTTACACCATATAACAGTTATAACTTCTTTAATTTTTCTTTGCACATTGTCTTATTTACAAAAGACTCATGGTAGCCCTATTGGTAGTCCGTAGTTCTGTAATTGTAAGGATAAATGCAAATGCTACTGCAATGTTGCAGTTTTTCACTGACGTCCGTTTGTAATGAAAGTTTTCTTTCATTTTGGTGTCCAAGCTTTGTTGTTAAAGCTAGTCGAGATATAATCACTGCTAAACATAATATGGACAATAAATCAGTTTGATCCTTTTAAGTATAACTCGTATCTTATAAAAAGTTAACGTTGACATTATGTCACCATTATCTACGCTTAATGGTAATATGGTAATCAAGATATCAAGTCTGCGCAAACTTTTATAAGATAGACCGATATTAGCCATTATTGAAATTTAATTAATTGTAGCATTTTTAATGTTATCTAATAATATTGTTGCTATTTTAAATAGCTAATCGCTGCCTAGTTATTCTAAAAAGACACAAGAATCGAAATGAATTTAACTTTATTCAGTAAAATCACCATGATCGATTTAGAATAGTCCTAAATAAGTACCTATCTACTAGGTGATACTAGTTATTCCACTCGACCAAAGCCTAGAAGAACGGTCAAGACACGAGCAGACAAAAAGGAGTGTGTACCTACCTAAGTAGAATATAATGGAATATGATACGTTATTTATTCATATTAATATAACAAACACATTTTTGACTCTCATTTATTCAAAAAAAAAAATGGTAGCACTCCGGGAGTGCCGGCAGAAGTGAAAACTTCAATATTAACGTTGTGTTTTCACTTTTAAGTTTTCACTTCAAAAATATAACCACAGTCGTCAAAATGACAATGACAATCACAATGACACAGACACATTCGCGCAAGCGCGAATGTGTTTTCACTTTTAAGTTTTCACTTCAAAAATATAACCACAGTCGTCATAATGACAATGACAATCATGATTTGATTGTGTCATGTCATTGTGTCACATTCGCGCAAGCGCGAATGTGACACAACGAAGACAACGAAGACACAGACACATTCGCGCAAGCGCGAATGTGTCTGCGCCACATTAATTGTTTGAGTCATACGTCGCGTGACCGCAAGTGTGTTCTTTTGTCGTCTCTTGTTTTACGAGCAATGTATAAAAATTAAATAAGATCTTACGCTTTTTCGACGTCACGTGACCCTGACGCGAGTTTGAAAGTTTTTACCCACCCAGCGCCGCTAAAGAAGTTTTCACTTCAAAATAACGGAATATTGTAATACATATGCAAATGTAATCCGGCATTCAAATACAACTAGACATTATTCATTCCCCTCGTTCAGATCCTTGGCCTGGTCCTCCTGCCGTTTCTGCAGAGCGAATAGCTTCTTCATCTCTTTGGCCAGGGTGTCCGGGGGGAAGTTTACTATGTCATGTTTGAAGGCTCCAGGGGCTATCTATTTTAAAAACAAAAGAAAAATAATTTGTCGCAGTAATGTAGATATCGTCCGTGAAAGTTGTGCCATTTATATCTAATACTGAATAAGTAATTGTATTTTTTGTATAATGAAAAAAACCGACTTCAATAGTGATAACTGTGATAAGTTATATGTACTTATTTAGTTCCAATTTCACAACTAGATGTCTCTGCACCATCTTATCGATTCCTAGATCGTGTTATCGAAACGTTTTGCGTGTCATAATAATCGATTTACTCAAAAAGAACTTGTCAGATCTTCATAAAATTAATGGGACCACCTCTGAGAGGTTTTCAATTCTACAATAGAATTGATACTCTCCTCCTTTTCTGCAGTTGGTTAAAAACGGGTTTATTATGGCTCATATACCTAAATATTTATAAACAAACCTCAACTAGAGGACGGATGTTCCACCGACGCTGTAGGTACCACGACCTCTAAAATAAATGTAAATATATGTAAAATACATATAAATAGCACTGCAACATACACAAAAAAAATACAAATAATACAAATAAATTACAAAAAAAGAAACAAAAGACTTAAAGTACCATTGAAACTCTTTAAGGTACCTCTCGCTCTAGCGGGTTTTTTTAGGGTTTTCTTTTTTATTGCGGCTGAACTGTTATATCTTTTACTAGTTTAAGCTATTTTGCGAACATTAACAATCATTTTCTGTGTAACCCTGTATAAATTTTTGAAATCGTTTCTTTATATTTGCTGTAAAGGTTCAGAAACTGTACAAAACAGTTTCAGCCGCAATAAAAAAGAAAACCCTAAAAAATTTGAATTTCCCGCTAGAGCGAGAGGTGTCACTATAACAGTGGATTAAAAAAATACCAACCTTTTTGGTCACCCGATCTACCTCATCCATAACAAACCTCCATATCAACCTGGTTGCTTGCTTCAGATCCAACTCCTCAAGTCTTTGAACCTCATAGCAATCTAGCTTGTTCTTGATGTAACGAGCTAAGTACATCGGCACAAGTATTGACCATTCTTTAGACCCATCGTTTGATCTTATCTGAAGTCTACAAAATGTTTGGACCATGGTCAGGAGAGCCAATAAAGAAAGGTATATTACTCTGGTTTGTAGGTATGCACTGAGCAATGTACCTAGATAGATTATTTTGATTGGACAATCCACACAACATCTTCTAGCCCCAATCTAAGCAGAGCTTGTGTTATGGGTACTAGAAGACTAACATAATTGATACAATACATTATATAGATAGATATTTTTGAAGTGAAAACTTCTTTAGCGGCGCTGGGTGGGTAAAAACTTTCAAACTCGCGTCAGGGTCACGTGACGTCGAAAAAGCGTAAGATCTTATTTAATTTTTATACATTGCTCGTAAAACAAGAGACGACAAAAGAACACACTTGCGGTCACGCGACGTATGACTCAAACAATTAAATAGTGTTGTGGCGACATGACGTGACGATGACGTGGCGACATGACGTGACGTGACGATGACGACGAAGCCAACGAAGACACAGACACATTCGCGCTTGCGCGATGACGTGACGATGACGTGGCGACATGACGTGACGTGACGATGACGACGAAGCCAACGAAGACACAGACACATTCGCGCTTGCGCGAATGTGTCTGTGTCTTCGTTGGCTTCGTCGTTGTGTCACATTCGCACTTGCGCGAATGTGACACAACGACATGACACAATCACAATGACACAGACACATTCGCGCTTGCGCGAATGTGTCTGTGTCAGTGTGTCTTCGTTGTCTTCGTCGTTGTGTCACATTCGCGCTTGCGCGAATGTGACACAATGACATGACACAATCACGATGACACAGACACATTCGCGCTTGCGCGAATGTGTCTGTGTCAGTGTGTCTTCGTTGTCTTCGTCGTTGTGTCACATTCGCGCTTGCGCGAATGTGACACAATGACATGACACAATCACGACTGTGGTTATATTTTTGAAGTGAAAACTTAAAAGTGAAAACACAACGTTAATATTGAAGTTTTCACTTCTGCCGGCACTCCCGGAGTGCTAGCTTTTTTTTTATTATAAGTAAGTATAAGTACATAAAAAATGCCCAGAACACCCGGAATAAATATTTGCAGATCGTTCAAACATTTATCCCAAGGCGGAAATCAAACCCCCCACCTCCGCGCCACATCGGTCGTCAAAAAATTATTATGATTTAGAAATAAATAATGATTTAGATAAACATGCTAAACTATAATTAACGACTATTATTATTAATGACTAAAAAACTCTTAAACTTACGGATACATTTCCTTCTCATATACATCTCGAATAACTCTCAATGTCCCAAATTGGACTGAAACAAGCAATATCCCCGTAACACCTGAAAAACTCAATTTGTAGAGACTAAAGTTTTCAATATTCAAAAGGCCGAGAAAATCCAATCTTACTTAATAGCGACATGATCATTTTAATTAATTATCTGTCTGAGTAGGGGAGAGGGTGGCAAGATGGGGTACTTAAGCTTTGAAGGTCAATAATATAAAAAATAACATAGTTAAACAATGGGATTTATTTTTTAATTAACTACTAATTATTATTATTCAAATATTTGGAGTCATTAGGAACTTGTGATAACACATTAAGGAGAAAAAAAATAAAATAAATGAAAAGGTATTTCGCCCCGTCTTGCCCCATGGTGCTGGTAAGATGGGGTACCCTCCTAAGATAAGATAAGAAGAGAATGATCACAGAGAAAGATAATTATTTAAGCTGGCAAAACTCACAGACATGAGTGGCTTCGTCATCATCATCATCATCTATTCCTGCGTAGCTATTATAAGCCCATTTTCCACATAATGAGCACGATGAAGCGGTGTGTCTCCAGATGATGAGACTCTTCGTTGCTTTGCTGTATTCGTTGATCAGCTATTCTTTTTTGCATTTTAATTTATAGTAGTTTTGTTCGGTTTATTTTCATTCAACTTTTCCCGTTTTTGTTTCTATTTTCTCTAGTTTACTACCCCATTACCCCATCTTGCCTGCAGAGCCATTATATATTAAAAAAAAAAAAACAAAAAAAGGCAGCCTTCAATCTTAAGGAAACAAAATATTTACCTTATTATAGGTAAGTTTAAGTGTCAATCACAGCAACACCTTTCTGGCTAGCGTTATTTAACAAACTACTGTCACGTGTCAAACCAGAAGTAAATATGATCAGCGATTTGCAGTAAAACACATTTTTTGTTTTTTTTTCGACCCCGCGCATTTGTGAACTACTAACCACCGGGCGACAGATAGGTATCATGGTGGCGCGTCGAAAGATGTATAAACGAGCGTGATCGGTCAATTCTAACTGTGATTTTTGCTGGGTACCCTGTCTTACCCGCTACCCCGTCTTACCTCCCTTTCCCCTACCAATAGGCTATCAAATGAAAAGGTACAGTCAAGGAAACAGTTGTAGGTATTGTTTGTAGGAAGAAGAAGCAGACGGGTTTTGTGACGACAAAATGGCGGCAAATTTCACCAATTAACAAGTAGAAAGTCTAGACTGGAGTGAGCCCTATGTAAGAAATCTGATTACTTACATACTGAGTCCATCACTTGGCTGATAAAATGTTATTGCAAATCTGTAATTTGTAATATATTGGTAAGCACCTGCCTATAGGTACCTATTCTAAATGTTTTTCTGTTCTATTCTAGTCTATTCATATTCATCTATGTCTATCCCAGCTACCTACCTTTTAGAACAGAATACAGCTAGGTAGGTACTTATTACATGCAGGCAAAAATAAGTGCAGTAGTACAGTAAAGCCTTTATTTGCGCGACTGTACGATCTTCCAAAGTTATCAAAGTCCGATGTTTTAATTAAATCTCTGGCCGTGTGGATAATCTGCGTTCTCGATGTTACGTTCGGTTCCAATGATTATGGACACTGCCAACGACACGACATTTCAGCACGATATTGTAGGAACCCTAACCTAACCTTGTCAGCTCAGCACTAAAATTATTGTTGTCTTTTTTGTGTCTGTTTATGGAAAAAATACAAGCACCGATATTTTCTACGTAGGTAAACTGATAAGCACCGATATTTTTTTTCGTAAACTAATAAGCTATCGTGTCGTGTAGTCTAAAAACAGCCAATGAGTTTTTCATTTAGCAAAATGATTTGGAAATGAGATACAATCTCCTAGATTCCATCGGGAACTCAATCGTGGTAGGTGGTAGGTAAGCTATTATAGGTTCAACCGCTTTGATCGACTCCAAAGAGGTTATCATTTTGGCGCCTTTTTATAATCTTTTTTTTTATATTGTCTCTGCCGGTCAATTAAATACACCATAGTCTCAATCTCAAGAGTTTATTTTCAATATTCGTTGCTGCATTTCTGTAGAGTTTAGAAATTAGATTAGTTTAGAGTCTAAACTAAACTACTAGGTACCTACCACGGTAATTTGAAACCACTGATATGAGCTGTCTTTGTCCTTTAAAGGATTTTATTACACCTGAGGGGAAATCACACGATGAGTAAGTAGGTCAGTCGCGTAAACGAAACGTAATCGCGTCACATTGCGCGTCAACGATAACTTCTCTGTCAAACATTGCAACGGCACTCCGCAGTGTATCCTAAATACATTACACTTACGACATGTTTATGATTGCCATATTCAGAGATTGCCACTAAAATGGTAGCAATTATGTAGGTAAATACCTTATAATACGGTTTACTGATCGACCTTAGGCATTGATGGTTCAATATTCAAAGAGCGTTTCCTCTTCCCAAATTCGCAGAACCCTTCTTTAGGCTGAATGAATTTAACAAATATTTTAATAAGCCAGCATTTTCGACCTCACCGCAGCCACAGTTGGGTATTTCAATTTTAAATCAATTAATTATTAAATTCCTTTTATGAATAAAATTAGATATTCTATGAAAGGAATCCACGTAGGTATACCTTAACTACCGCGCTTAATAAGTAGGTGAATAGATATAGGTCAAATTATTAGAAAAGAACACAGGACCATGTTATAGTCAACTTATGTCTTCCATCAGAATGTCTGGTCGCTAAGTTATGTAAGGCAGAATATATTTTGTTTTTTTTTGGTTGGGTTTTAACCTAATTTTATTTTCATGCCAATATGTTTCAACGCGAATGCGTCAAGGGCGAGAAAGAATCAATTACTCGCATGTCAGCCCGCGACTGCCACTTTACATAAATCTTGGAGGTGACGCAGTAAATTCTCCCAAAGTGCCTTTATTATGCTCGGAATACGCTGGGAATCTCATAGCATTCGCAAAACGAAGTGTCGCGCATTAAATTACTCACAGCTAAGAAGTACCTATTTACTACTTTATATATTCCTCTATGTCGCTAGAATAGTTTTTTAGACCTGAGTTTGATATTCAAAGTTACTTTTGGTTAAGTAGGTACTTTGAATATCTAACTCAGCTTTCAAGCTAGGTCTCTATCTAGGCAAACAAAATCAACCTACTGCAAGAGCGCGTGTGATTTTTTAACGTGCATCGTACTGCGACGACAGAAAGACTATAATGATTGCCGAATAATAAATTAATAATTAGGATTAGGTGAGTAAGTAGCTAATTAACTAGATGTTTCATGAATTATGGTGACAAACTTTATTAATAAATTGATTTTTCTGATGGCTTTCGCACTCATGCCACACGCTACATTTTGAACAGCAAACCGCATAGATAACCAAATCCATTTCAAATGAAATACGTTGCATGTAATATACAATACCTCCATTTGTTTTAATGGTCTACGATTGCTCTCCGTTTTTGCTGTCAATGTTATGTAAATCTGAAATTCACTGTCATGTCAGATGGTATGTCAATGACATGGTCAGCCCGGCCGGTTGTTTATTTTTCAAGTCAAGCTAGATATAAACTGTTAAGAAATTATTTTGAAATAACCATAAAATGACTGCGTTTCACGGTTTCCCTGACCTACCAGGGGCTGATGAAATACCTTTCTGTAAGCTGAACGAAGTATACTGCTGCGGCAACATACGTTACGGGAACATTTCGACATTTACGAATACGGTAAGGTTATAAAAAGTTTTCTTAATTTATTCAAATTACATGAGTTCTAATTAGCAAATTTCTGTTTCAGACTAAAAACCACCCGGTTATCAATGTGACGAGAGATATTCATCACCATAGAACGACAGACGAGAATATTTCCATGTATGTGGATGTTGAGGACAATCTTCTAAAGAAGATCACCAGTGTTTGGTACAAACAAGGTTTTCTGGAGGCCTTGAGTATCGCAGCCGACCCCACAATAAATCGGGAGAGCAGGACTTTGGCTGTAGCGGCGTCATATGCCCTGAAAGTGGCTAATGTTTGCTCTGCGTTTAGATATTTCTTGCAACCGCACTTGAAAGATATTGGGCCTAAAATAGTAGCGAATTACTCGAACACGAGAGGGTGGGGTCATGCTCCTATCAAATGCTTAGCCTGGCATCCTCACACAACTAAAATAGCTGTGGCTACATTGGATGATAATGTGAGAGTGTACTGTTCTGAAGTGTCCTTTGTGTCTACATTAAAATGTAAAGCGCAAGTCCATGTGTCTTCTGTGAGTT
The DNA here is from genome assembly GCA_932527185.1 of Ecliptopera silaceata. Lineage (NCBI taxonomy): Eukaryota > Metazoa > Arthropoda > Insecta > Lepidoptera > Geometridae > Ecliptopera > Ecliptopera silaceata. The sequence goes on along the minus strand of OW052207.1, from coordinate 8,837,028 downwards.
GGAGACCGTTCTCTGCGTCGGAACTGGCTGTGGGCTGTGAGCAAGGAGTTATTGTGTGGACCGTTGACCCTAATTCAATGTTCACAAAGCCTTCTTCAAGCAATGCTGTACTGTTAAAAAGGTGTGTATTTAACTATAGATGCTATAATGACTTGCATTTAACTTTAAAATTTAGATTTTTCAGAAAATCATCAGTTTTTAATTACTATATTTGAAACTTTTTACTGCTTTAAATACTACTGCATCTGAATCCCAAAATCAAAATAAATATCAACCCATTTTGTAACAACAATTTTGTAAATGTCTTAATCCATGATTGGTATCTAATTATTTATATATATATATATATTTTAAACATTATTTATGACACAAAACCTAATATAACCCCCTTTTCAACAGATCAGGCCATAGCCCCGTCACCGATGTGAGCTGGTCTCCAAACGGGGATCTCCTGATCAGTTGCTCCGGTGCCGACACTTCCATGCTGGTCTGGGATGTGTCCATGGAGACTGCAGTGCCGTTACGCAGAGTGGCTGGAGGCGGCATCGTGTTTGCCAGATGGTCTTTTGATGCTAGTAAAGTGTTTGCTGCCACTTCTTCTATTATATTCCGGTAAGATTATTATACCTGGGGACTTTTGTAAAAGATTATGTATTATATCAAGTATTTGTCTTGTCAAGCAGTGATGCTGAGTTTGTATTTATCGTTATTTACTGTAGTATTTAGCTATAATCATTTATTCATATTGTTATTGTACCAATTATTTGTTTTGTTATTATATTATGAGAGTCAGCTTATCTATCCTGGCTTTTAGTTCCAATAGACCAGTAATAAACTTAAAGATATTTTTATTTAAAAAAAATTTCATTAATTAATTCATAAAACATTTATTTTTATGAAATAATGAATGAAAATTCTTTATTGCACACCGTTTATCTAATAGAAAAAAAAACAAAAAAAAGAACATATAAAATAGAATCAAATGTACAATGGGCGGTCTAATCGCCAAGTGACCGATTTCTTCCATGTATTTCTGCCAGACACGTTGACCTGTGTTTTTATGATGATGTCAGGATATGGCAGACTAAGACCTGGAGCCCTGAGCGCTGGTGCGCGCGGGGCTGTCGCGTGGTGGCCGCCAGCTGGGGGCCGGACGATCAACTGCTGTTCGCAGCCAAGGGCGAGCCGATGATCTACGCACTGAGCAACACTGGGCTCATGAGTGGTGAGTCTTTTTAAAACTTTTATTATAGTTGCTACAGTAACAAGTAGCTAGTATAATTTATAGAAAATCTAAGGTCCACTCAGCATCACACTTCCATCATCAACCTATCTCAGTCCACTGCTGGATGTAGGTCTCTCCCAAGACGCGCCACTGAGCCCGGTCTTCGGCTCTTCTCATCCAGTGTTTGCCAACAGCATCACACTTATCCCAAACAAACCAAAGCTTGAACTATGGGAACAGGATTGCTGATAGAGTACCTACTTATATATTTTTATACAAATACTTACATAGAATTAATAGTTACACCCGAACAAACATTTTTGTTTATTACATAAACTTGCTCTGGGTGGGAATCGAACCTACGACCCCCAGCCGAAAAGCAGAGCTACTGACAACTGAGCTGTGACTGACACCTGTTGAATTGAATAAAAACTTTTTTTATTTATTTCTATTTATTGTATTGTACCAGGAGGCCCCATACAAAACGGGATACTTCTCATAAACTATCCATTAACAAAATTATAAATTTAGAATACTAACCTATACAATAATTATGCATCTACTAACACTACTGTAAATATACAAGACTTAGGAGATATGGAAATAAAAAGGATATATTATTATATATCATATTATACATATTACTATGTATATTGTACCAGGATCACAGAACAGCAAAGCGGTGCCAGTTCTGGACGTGAGCAAGGTGGAGCTTCCGTCGGGCGACGCTGTGGGGGGCTCCGTGTCGGCGCTGCAGTGGGAGCGCGGCGGCCGACACCTCGCCGTCATGTTCGAGGAGTCGCATCTCGTTGCTGTCTTCTGCACCACGAGACTGGCTATGCAGCTGAAGATATCACCGTGGTAAGCATATTGTAGTGTCCTTGACAGTAGGTACTTTTTAATTTAGACTCATTACCCAAACTTTTTAAATAGGTAAACTGCCTTCTTTGCCGTGGGTTGTACCTAGGTTCGATTCTCACCCAGAGCCTTTCAGCCTAGTCGGCCTTATCTACATCAAAAACGTAATCAATGTTAGTAGTCGTCTGCTTCGGGTTTACTTACGATGTTTTCTTTCGCCGTTAATACTTGGAAAGCATAAGTGGATCAATTTTTCTATCATATGTATTTCTATTTTATGTTATGTCTGTTTTTTTTTCCTTAACCTATATTGTCCCACTGCTGGGCAAAGGTCTCCCCCAATTAATGGAATTGTATGATATTGTCCACAGTTGCTTCATAAGTGGCATTGATTCTGAAATGCCGTGCACGATGGCGTTCCAACAGAACTTCACGGAAGGGTCTTGCTTGACGATCGCCTGGTCCAGCGGCCGCGTCCAACACTTTCCTATTATATACACTGACTCATACTGAAGTAAGTTTATATGCATTTATTGTAAACAAAGCGGTGATATGATAAATGTGACGCACGTAAACGTATCGTAAAGTTAGCACATTCAAGACACTGGGCCCCGATCGAGCTAAATTGTAACGTAAAGCAGCAGCTAAGGTTCATCAACGTAACGTGTACGTAGCGTGTGCTTCGTATCGCTGTAAACGGCTAACCGCTCATCTTTTTTCCGTTCGCGTGACAGCGGTTATGTCACAATCTTCGGCTCACTAACGTTTGAATGTTGAACGTGTTTGGCTACACGCTTATCGCGATCCATATACGTACGTTGGTGAACCTTAGCTGCTGCTTAGACGAACTGTTTACGTTACAATTTAACAGAATCGGGGCCCAGCGCGGTGACGCAGCAACGTTCGCCAGTCGAGCTAGCGTCAACGCGTAGTGTCACTCATATACACCGTGCAGATACTTTTGCGATTGTCGGGTTTCTGGTGAAAAAGCTCTGCTCATAACTTAATTTTCCGTAAAAGTAATGCCAAAATATCGAAGTTAAGTTTTCTGTAAAAATATTTCCAAAATAACAAACTAAATTGTGTCTCTCAATGTTTACTAAGTTTGGGACTTGTGTAAATCGTTAATGACTAAGTAAACCTCAATAAATTAAGTAATTTTAAGACTGCTAGATATTTTTATAAGTTATTTGTAAATAAAGCTGTGAAAAGTTTGTCTGACTTTTTATTAAAATTTCTCTAAAACGCTATTTTTCATAACATTATTAATCTCGCTATTGTTGACGATGCCTGTAGATCTAAGTCCAACTGTGGTTCTAGTTACATTAAGATCACTTCTTCTGTACTCCATTTGATAATGATCTTTAGAATTCGTTCCTAAAAAGTTGCTTTTCCAAGATCTCAGTAAATTTTTGTTGGTTCTTACCATAGCATCTTTTAATTTGTCGTCCAGACTAAGTTGTACTTTTACGTACACGCTGTTACGACCTAGTAGAGGCCTTCCTGAATCTGACAAAGACCTACGATTTTGTGACACTCTACCATTGCAGGTAACAAACACTGCGCATATTCTTCCCTTCATATCAGCTTCTAGATTGCCTAAATCTAGACCTAAATTCATGTTAATATCTTGTTCCACTGATAGAAGTAGTCTAGCTTTAAGTGACTTTAGGTCTGAAGCTAGATGCTTCTTAATATGTTTCTGTACTCGTTTGCATGTAACTCTTACATACTCTCTTAGTATTTTGATATTCGCTTCTTTATTTTTATCTTCATCTAATATTAGCTTTTTCAGTTCTTGGATGAATACTTTAGTAACTCTATGTTCAGCCGCATTGCCCATATTATTTAATACTGTTGGGACTGAATCAATATCTTTGCTGTCATCATTATCAGTGATAACATCCCTAGTGTACATAGCTGCGTAGTTTTTAAAGACGCTAACGGTTGTATCATTGAGTGATTTGTAAAAGTCTGTAAGATACTCTTTGAGCTCGTCGGAGCATATTTTGAAATCTTCACAACTGTCTTGCGCTCTTTCTGTTTCCTTTACAACCTCTTTTTTATTGTCAGCATCTACTTTTACCAAATTACATTTTATTTTGTATTTCTGTGATAGTGTCTCAGTGTCGTTTATCACCTTTGAGAAGAATTGGTGGAAATCGTTGAATAATGCAAGAGACTTATTCAGATGTTTTCTTTGAAGTAAGCTTAGGTATTGCTTTTTCAGGTTTTCCCATTCTTCGAGTGTTATATTATGTGTTGAATCTTTCCCGTTTCTAAACACCGCTAGTGAATGGTCGACGCTTTTCCAAGTGCATTGGTTTCCTATCACTTTTGCTATTAAATCATCGAGGGTTCTAGTCACCATCTTCTTAGTATTTTCTGCGACTGATTCTTTGTCTAAAGCTGCTTTGATTTTTGATTTTATTTTCTCGTATTTCTTAATGCTTGTTTGAATATCTGGTTCTTTATCTTTACCTTCACGTAGCGTGTGTTGAGGCTTTGGTAAGAACTCTATGATGGTAGTTTCGGTGGCACTTTCCACGGGCAGCTCATCTTTTTTGTGATTATTGTCTTGTAGATATGGTTTTAGACTTGTGACAACTTCGCGAATGGCTTTTTGCACTGCAGTTTCATCGAACGCCCTCGGTGTTGGTCCATCGGCGGAGAACTGAAGTGACTGTATGTATGGTTGTATGAATTTTTGTACGAAGTTCGTTATCAATGATGTTTCGGGAAGCCGTCCTTTTATTGTATTGCAATTGACTAAACTTACTGACACTAACGCCCATGTTATCAGCACTGAAATAATGTAAATACAATTAAGTTTTTTGATCAAAACAGTACCTAGTACATATAACCTATGCACTGTGTTCGTAATACCCACCACAATGAATCCTGAAGTCGCCACATTTCATTCTTGCTCTTTGCATTTTATTTTATTACCTTGTTTGCGACGCTTTATTTTCACCGACAAATATTATTGCAATTGGAATTGAATATTTACGACTGATACTTTATATTGAAAAGTTGTAAACTTCACATTTTATGTGGTGTCTGAGAGAAAGCGGTGGTTTCCTTTACCTATACCTACTCCCGATATATATTGTATTTTTAATATTTGTTGAACTTGTCTATATACAGGGTGGGTTTTTGAGACAAGCAAGGCCTAACCTTAACCTTAGTTTCAGGAAAACATTCTAATTTTTTTTTATTCCAAAATTATGTTTCAACTAGAGATCATAATAGAAATGACAGAAATCGTCAGAACTATAACTTTCTTACTGAAAATAAAGAAATAAACTTGTTTATTCAAAATTCATCTACTAGCCTACCTTAGGAGATATAAAAAACAGATATAATATAAGCAACAGTGTTTTATTAACAACATTACAATATATCGTCGCTTCAAAGAACTTATTATGTATAAAACGAGTAGGATATAAGCCCCTCGATAGCTTAACAACTAATATTGCAACATATGTATCACTGCATTAAATTCTATTCATATTTTTCGTATAAAAAGTTTCAAAAAAGTCGATTCTTTCAAGTTACATATAAAAGTTATATAATTTTTTAAATATAAGTCGTTAAAATTTTTTACATGCTAAAATATTACATCGAATGTTATAATTAGTAATATTTTCTTATTAATAAGAGTAAACATAACTAAATGTAAAATATGTAACTGAATACATATAAAAATTTAGCGGATGAGTGAACGCAGCAAAATCATGTTTATATCAAAAATATGAAAAACGACGAATCTATAATATCTTAAAATACTTCCCTAAACTAATTTTAAATAATTAATTCTGAAGATATATCTAGTAATTATTTATCGTAGTAATAACACTTATTTGGACTCGGATTATAAAAATATCAAGCAACGTTCATAATTCATCAATTAATGGCGTTGCTAATATATAAAAAAACTTCAACACTTATTCAATTACGCACCATTTCTATATTAAAATAATTCTTAGTATAGTCGTGGATAAATCTATAACAAAATATATTATTATTTTTAATTATTAGAAAATTTCAAAATTACTACAAAAAAATTACTCTAGGCAAAATTATAATTCAAGAAACCACTTTAATCTACAAAATTCAAAAAATTAAGTCTCAAGATGTATCATTTATTAAAAATACAATTTACTAATCACTTTAAAGGTATAATATTTCAGAGTCCTATAATGTCACGAATAGTTCCAAACTGATTTATAGATGGAGCTTTAAGTCTTCAAGCTCAAGCACTGGTTCGAGACTGAAGTGACTCGATCACGTCAAGCATGAATTTTTACTAAATTCTTACTGATTTTATAAATAGGTACAGCTAATTTAGATAATACAAAAAACATTAACAATGAACTTCCACTGATAAGATAAATCTTAGTAGATGTTTTAAAAGTTGATTAGTAGACTTTAGAGCTTTATAAGCCCTAGCGCCATCTAGTAGCAAAACGTCACAAAAAGCTCTAATTTATTTTCGATTTAAATTTTATATACCCACATTAAAATAACAATTAGTTAACTACATTATATTTTAGGACTATATTGAAATGGTTTATAATTTGGATGATAAGGTATAGAAGTACTCAGTTAAGTTATTCGAGTAGATTGAGCTTGCTGTTAGTTTTGCGGAGCTGCGCGCGCCACGGGATTATTTTAGCTTTCTCTTCTTCTTTTTCTGATTCTTCTTCGTGTTGATGACCGTTTGTTGCGTGACCTAAAATAAATATACAAAACTTAGAATATTAATAGGTAGTAAAGCTTCCATGAATAGTAGAGTTTTTGAAGGGAAGTCTTACTGTAATAATTTATGTCGCTTAAAAGTGATGCATTGTTGTGTTATTTAAAAGTTTTACCCAAAAGGGTCGAGGAGGAAAACAGGGAAGTTTGTTGTAGCGTTATTTATCAAAGGATTTTCGAGTATATTGCAATTAAAACCAAAAAAGGGGTGTCGAAGAAAACGGGGAAGTTTGTTGTAGTGTTATTTATCAAAGGATTTTAGAGTTTCAGAACTTTATTTTAAACAAAATATTGCAATAAAACCCAAAAAGGGGTGTCGAAGAAAATGGGGAAGTTTGTTGTAGCGATATTTATCGAAGGATTTTAATTTTACACAAAATGATCTTCTAGTTCTATAGCTGAGACTTACCATTGCTATTTCCATTACAAAGTTCCGTAGTAGACTTGGCTTCGGAAGGCGCTCGCGTGTGATGTGGAATGTCGTAGCACAGAGATATATTGTCGATAGAGACGGCTCGCGTCGCGCCGTGAGGGTAGGCCCGCCATTCGTTCAGTGCGTGACCGTTTGATTCTTCCACTTTAGGAGTGTACAGGGATTGTCTGAAATGAAGAATGAAGTTTGAAGATTGGAAGAATAATTATAATAAACAAACGGACTCTATTCACAAATCTCTCTTCCTAAGCAAAGCTTGCATTATGGGAACTTGATTGCTGATAGAATACTTTTATACATTATTTTTTTGTAAATAAATATTCTCTGATATATCACACTAGCCCCAAATTAAGCAAAGCTTGTACTTACTAATGGGAACTAGATTATAGAATACATAGTAACACGCAACAAATAATTATGTTCATTTGCAAACTTTTGCTCTGGGAGAGAATCGAACCCACGACCCATAACATCAAAGGCAAGAATATTTACATCTTATCAGGATACTATGGTTAAGTTAAGAAAGGATGGTGATAGTTCAATTTTTTTTAAATGCATCACAAAACACTATTATCAAATGTTTGGTTGTCAATCAGGCTGTTGTAAGTTTTACATGAAATTCAAGATTCTGCATATATTTTAATTCAATAACCCCGCAAGCGAAGCAGTTACGACACCAAAACCGCGCCACGTTCCAAGCGATAGTATCAAAACATACCTTAACCTATTCTCTGCTTCTTCTCTCCTTTGCAGCAGTTGTCTCTTCCACGCAGGCACAGCTGCTGCCCTTCTTCTCTCTGCTTCTCCTGCCAACTCCTTCTCTAGATCCTTCCTAGCTTTTTCTGCTGCCCTTCTGGCCAGCATCTGCCGTTTCCAGGCGGGTATTACGTTGCCAGCTGCATCTTTCTCAGGGACCTGCGGAAAACCCTGCCATCGATCGCACGAAACTTGTTAACGAACTAATGTGTGATAGGTGGAGACAGTATCTTGGAGGTTTTCATTTGTTTCAAATTTTCTTTTTTAATCGAGGGGGTTACCAACCGACAAATATATTTTTTTACCTTAATCGGTGATAAGTACTCGATTGTAAAACATGGTTTGAGTTTTCGAGAGGAGTATTCTTATATCTTGTATAGATAAATTGTTTTTTGGGTACCATTAATGCAATAGTTAAAAGATGTATGTAATGAAAACAAAGTCAGCCTATATTTCATACAGTCTCCACAATATGTAATGTGCATTTTATACATTAAAGTGTTAGTATTCAGCTGATACTGATTATAATTTAGTACATGCACTACCATAGAAAGATTATTAGAGCATTAAATAATAATTAAACCGGGAATACCAGAAGAAAAACTCAAAACAAAAAATAATGAGTAATATTAATTATTTTAAAGAATCTTCCGAAGTGGCACCTAAATCTGCACAAACGAGCATTTCGCGTAAAGTTGCTCCAATTATAATAAGGCAGTAACCCAATAAATAACGGACAGTTAGCTTATAAGTAGTTACATCACACGCGATGCCTACCAGCCGTGACAGTAACGGTGGCCACTACTTGCAGATCTAGGATGATTACAAAAATTACTCGTAGAATCACAAATCGTAGAACTAAAACAGGAGTGAAAAAAAACGGTCAAGGATATGCGAATGATAGAAAAATGAAGGCTGAGCATAAGTTACATGATCTATATAAACATACACGAGAAATTTACTCATCTTGTATGAGTTCTAGAAGGCCTTGCAAAAGAACAGCTAGCGAGATTGGTATTCTTATTTTTCTGATTAATTATCTCAAATTTCAAACTTCATAAAATCACAAGGATCACTTTGAAACGTCTTACATATTAGATGATTACTATTACTAAGCGCCAGTTCGTCGCGACCAGAGTCTAGCTAGAAGAACTGGCAAGAAACTAGACCTGGATTCAAGCGTTTCTTTATATAATGCTTCTTACAACTGTTTAATAAAGAAGTTGGAAATAGTTCGTCCCAAGCATGCTTATCTTCTAAATAATCAGATATTTTATAAAATGCCTTTGTTATGAGTTTTCGTTTTATTACGTTTTTGAACTTGCCAATCGGCAATTGACAAACATCGCTTGCAACCATACATCTGCAAGCCACCATATCTGGTAGATGTTTTTTTTAATGTAATCAAGAGCCTACAACAAATAATCACGTAACAAAATCTTTTAGGGCCCCCGCAAACTGCAGACTTTTTATCGGTCGATAGTTTGGTCGGTTTCTTTATCAGTAAGAAGATGTATGCAGATGCGCACATTACAGTGATTCAGTCTTCATACCGATTAAGAAGCCGACCAAACTATCGGCCGATAAAAAGTCTGCAGTCTGCGGGGACTTTTAGGCGTATTGCAAAATAGGATGTTCGCAATTCGGAAACTTTCATAACATTATGGTTTACAATGTTTGTGTTACCGTGCAATGTGCTCGGGTTTCTTTGCAAGTCATTGAGTAAAAGTTTATGATAATCGAGAGCTCTCGACATTCAAGTGCTGAGTAAATATGGAGTATTTCGCAACTGACTTTTGACTTTACAGGTATTATGATTGAGTTATAGCGCACTGAATTGAAATGGAAAAGTACGATCCCTTGATCAGATTCAGACTTTTTTATGAATATAGTGATTGAATAAGCAGACGGCCCATCTGATTGTGAAGTGGTAACCTCTGCCTTCGTTTGTCTCAGTCATGAATTGGACGCAATGCATTGCCTCACGACAAGACCTGAGTAGGCCACGCTCTGTCAATGAATGTTGGATTGAGATATATTTCCATCTGTTCTAGTACCTATAAAGAATTCGTCGAAAAGGTGATTTTCCTTACAAATAAAGTTTTGTAGCTAGACGAAATCGTAGAGCTCTTTGCTTGTGTAATTAATGGACTAAACAGAAACAATTAGCCGAAATTTATGCATGATACGTATACATTCATTGTGAATAAACTTTTTTATTTACTTAGAATATGTATGGAGTTGCATTATGTATTGTTTGATCACATAATGACGTGATTTAGCATTCCCACGTTCATCTTAAGATAATGCGCGTAATCTAGAGCTATGCGTCAACCATCCGGTAAAATTTTACGGCAGTGCGTGATACTATACTTCTTTGGATATAAGGAAGCTTTATTGATGTGAACTGGGGGATAAGCACATGTAGAGCACACATAGTAATGTGTAAATAACTATCTACTATCTACCTAGTTAAGTGCGTTCTTCTGAAATGACCACAGAAAAAAGGGGACTCTTCTAAGACAGGTTGTAAAATTCAAAAAAAGAGTTTGCTGTCCAATTTATGTACACCACTTGCTTACAATAAAGACTTTTTTGATTTTTTTGATTTGACAATCGTAAACGTATCGACACAGTGACGTACTTGAGATACACTGCGCTTCAACATCAACTTTACTGCCGAACGTTAGCGTTACGCGTCTCACACGCATCTTAAATACGTTACGTTTACGATTGTCACATTTATTCGTGCGCAGCCATTTAATACTACAACAGTATGTTTCAAGCAGTTTCTTTTGTGTGTTAAAACAAAATTCTAAAGTCGAGATGAAAAATCTCCGCTACGGTCCTAGAGATCATTAACTTTAACCGGTTTCAGGCATTATAAAACAAGATGGCTAATTATAACCGCTATTAATGCTAATTCAACTGAAATTTTTGAAAGGTGTAGTAGCGGTGAGCATCACGACGCTTTTGCATCGGAGTTGTGAAAGCGTGCAATATGCGCTGTGCTGATTCCATACGAAAATGAACTAATTGTTGTAGACGTAAAGTCAACTTTCGATTGCAGTGACTCACTGTATAAGTGTGCCTCGGAACTTTGGTAAATTTTAATTAATTGATGTCAAGCCGAAAGCAACTTTCGATAGCTACTTGCGGTTTCGGAACTCACGGAGGTAAAATTAAACTCGTTATAAAGGCTTTAATACTTTTCGATCTGGATTAAACCCAAGGATTACCGTTCTCTTTTGAAAAAACATTATTGGTATTTGTTATATAAGAGAACAAAGTTTCGTTGTAACCGCGTTCTCAAATTTGATGACCAAACAAGCAAATATTATTTTTAATTGAAATTAAAATCCTGATGGAAATGGGGTATAAATCTTTGCACTCCAGTGCAACCTTTCATCCCACCTCAGTATAGAAATGACTAAACAAAGCGTGCGCAAAGCAAATTTTAGAAAAGTACACCAATTATGTTTCGAGTTCTTAACTTATTTAAAAAAATCGGCACTATGGAGGTTTAATGATGTTTTAAATTCAATATTTAATTATACAGTACTAGTGGGTTCTAGAAAAGATGACGATGTAATCTCTATAAATAGATGGATCGGAAGTGAACTCGGAACTAACAATAATCTTTCGATAGAAAACTAACAAAAGACATTCAATCGCAATTCTTAGCACGCTTTTGTGAAGATTCACATTACAAAGCTATTTCAATTGGACTATTGTAACCTTTCTTACTGCAATTTATCTTGTTGTGTAATCAAGTTGCTAATCAATTATTAGATCATCAATTTCACATGTCTCAACATTCATTATGTAGATCCGGTGATCAGTTACAGACATTACTGTAGTTTTTTCGCAGTTAATATACATTAATATATAAAATCCTGGGTGAAGGTGGTTGAAATGAAGTTATTGAGAAAGATTGGGCTAAGAAGCGTGCCTTGAGAGACACCTCCGTTCAGTAGAACAATCTAAGGGTAAACTTTTTTCTGAGTTTTTTTACTGTTCTTTTGAAAGTAGTCTTGTCTCGTTGTCTTGATCAGTAGCAAAGCTGAAGTAGCCTTTAGATTATTGGAGCAAGGTCACTTTTACGATGTTGTAATGTGGTAAAAACAAGATATTATTATCTCGACTTGAAATAGAGGTTTATTATAACAGTTACAGCTAGCTAATAGTGTAGATCACGATGTTGATGTTGACAAAGTACTGTATGCACTATGCAGTTTAGTTAACTCTTATGTAGGTAAGTACTTAGAACGGTAATAAGAACGGTTACGCAGTTTTTCCTCTTCTACCGCGTACCCATACATAGGCTTGTGCCATGCTATTTTGGAGGAAAATTTAAGACGACCAAACGAGAAATCGAAAGACAGTTTTTTTTTGACAGATGCTACACACATGCTTTAGAAATGTCAAGGGAATTTTGGCAAGGGCGTATTTGGAAAAGGCCCAATCAAACTGTAGAATTTATGAAAATTCATGAAACCTTTTAAATTTTGCCGTTTGTTTGCTGTTGTTATTTAAAACTGCAAACTTCAATTAATTTTATTCAATAAAATCACACGGATCACTTTGAAACGTCTTACATACTAGATGATTCTAGGCGCCAGTTCGTCGCGGCCACAGTCTAGAAGAACTGGCAAGAAACTAGACTTTTGGATCGTTTTTTATATGATCCTTTCATCAAGGATCATATAAAAAACGATCCAAATAATCTTATTAGGATTGTGTATAACATATAAAACCCTTTAAAGCTTGCGATATATTGTCACACTCTGTAAACGCTTGCATAAACTGCGTTCGGTTAATGAAGCGAAACACTCATACTGACGCAAAAACTAATTTGTACCTAGTTCTATAAAAAGGTGAAAATTACTAATAGTTACATAACATAGATACTTTAGTTCACAATCTGTACGCTTGGACAATCACTCATTGTTTACGTTCAAGGTAAAAGTAATACATTTCAGCAATTGCCATAGTAATTGAAATGTCTGACTGATTGTGCATTAATGACAAGATGTTATCTTCTTCTTTTTTATGGCCTTAATCTATCGTATCAACAAAAACGTGGCTATACGCGAATTGAAGTTCGTCGGGTTTGATGAAAATCCGTTAACTTGTAGTTAGTTAGTGGAACTTTTAGCGCTCTTGCTTAGATTTTTCTGAGGTTTTCTGAAGAAAAATGAGTACCGGTTTGGTTTAAGATCACTGTACCGCAATCGGTCATGAGTATTTATGCTTATTGCAGTTGACGTATAAACTGTCAAATATTGTTCTTGGATGTGCCTCTTACTCTACTCTTACTTAATAGGATCTCTAGAAATACTAAAATTCAAGATAGGAAATCGCTTGTGCTAAGTATTATGAAATGCATTAATTAGCGTGATCTTAAGTAGAGGAGAAATATACATTACGAACAGTAATCTTGAGTTGATTAAAACTGTGCAGTTAAAGATCATTACTAAAAAAAATGCGAACACAAACAACGCTTTCTGCCTCTACATAAACAAGATCGTGTAGAAGATAATTTGAGCTCAGATTTTCTCGAAGTCTGCGGAAATTTCGTCAAAAGCGCAAATCACGATGCGTTTCACGGCCATTACACACGAGACGAGCCGAGAGATCGCTGCAGTATAAGTGGATCACTGGGTTAACGTGCACCACGCGCTCCCCTGATGCCTTGCACCGAGCCATCTCAGCTCATCTCGTTCACTATTATATGAATAGAGTAAGATGGAAGCACAAATCATAAAGATGGAAATAAACGCGGTCCGCGTCGAGCCTGAAATGCGTGTGCGTACGGTATTCATATCGTGATCGATCAGCGTCAACCGTTTTCTTGCCATTAGTGTCAGCGTACCGATAATGCGGGGACGAACGCTACAGATTCTACGAACCAATCTCAGAAAGATCCACTTCCTCATAAAGCTCAGAATAAAATCTCGATCCGCTAATTAACTAGATGATGAACTACCTAATTACGGACGAGGTACCGAGCCGTCAGGTGCCACCTCGAAACGATCCCACTAAGATTAAACACAAAATGTAACAGAGGAAGTAAAGGAAGGGCACCGACCTGGTCGACGAAGTTGTCGGCGGTGAAGCGCCTCGAGAACTCGGTGAAGGACTCCTTGTCCTGCAGGCTCTCGCGGCGCGCGCGCTCCACCTTCATCTTCTTGATGCCGGTGATGTCCTTGGACATCTTGAGCTCCTCGATGAGGTCGGTCTTGGCGCTGCGGTAGTTCTCTGCGGCGGAGAGGCACTGCAGGCTGAGCGAGCGCGCGGGCGGCGCGGAGAGCGTCTTGGCGGCGGGCGCGCGCAGGCGCACGGCGCACAGCTCGGCGCTGCTGATGGCGGCGAGCGGCTGGTGGTCGCGCGGCGGCTGCGGCGGCGGCGGCGGCGCGGGCGCGGCGGGCGCGGGCGGCGCGGGGCCCGCCTCGGCCGGCGCCGGCGCCGCCTCGTCGCGCTTGCACGGCGCCGTGATGGTCTTCAGGTACTCGGAGGGCTTGATGAGCCGGTCGGGCGCGTTGTGCGGGAAGGCGGGCGGCACGAAGGGGAGCGCCGGGTGCTTGTTCACGAGGTTGGGCGCGCGCGGCCGCTCCTCGTCTGCCGCCGAGCCGCGCCGCGCTGCAACACGGTGCGCTACACTCAGGGGGATGTGGGGGGGAGAGAAAGTCTCCGCATCGCCGCGCACGCACCGCGCGCCGCGTCTGTGCGCCGCGCGAGTGGAATGAACTTCTGATAAGTGGGATGGTACTTTCTTATCATTTTTAAATGCCGAACTATATTTTTCGAAAATCTTTTAACACTAGGGATACTTACATCATTATTTTTACTTTGATTTTGACAAGTACCTACACTATATACCTATGTAAACTCTTATAGAATTATTTGTGATGCAAGATATATTATTATCGTTGACAAGACCAATATAGAATTCAATTGATTTTCAAAGAGATCAATTGACAATTTGTGTGATGCGAAAACTATAATATAAAAAGCACCAAGTTTCTGTATAATGTTTAGCTATAATTATATTTAATAGCAATGGATAGGGTATAAGAGATACGATGGGAAATGTTATAAGAACTTTCTGCTCTTCCCCAATAGCAATTATGGCTTGTTAATCGATGCTTTCATAACTCAATCGTGTGATTAATGCTGCGTCTAACATCGTCATGGTAACACTATCAGTCACTTTCCTAAGTCACTCATCTGACCTGTAAATCTGTATTAATGAATAAATTATTGCATTGTTTTTATTGTAAGATCGATAATGTAATTGAAAAAGTAAAAGAATGAACAGATTTTTGGGACAAAGTTTTTTTTTGAAAAATGTTAAGTAAGTAGGTACAATACGTTCTGAAAGTTATCATTTAAATGTGTATTTGAGATAAAGGAGAATGGGCGATTCTCTATGGAGCGTGGGCCACGCCTAAAAAACCCGCCCCTCAGGGTTGCCACATAATATGTTTAAAAGGGCTTTTAAAGGCCTACCTTTTACTAATTTTATTTAAAAAATCCGTCCCATGGAAATCGATATATTTTGAAAAACAGTTTTTTATTTTAACGTCGTATTACTCCGAATTCTGAAGGCCCACAAAAATGCTTGCAGTTGCATTGAAAAGGGCACAAAACGGGCTTTATTTGTTTTTCAGATTGTTTGAAAATCCAACCTGTGGGAATCGAGATATTTCCGAAAAACTGTATTTATTTTTTGCAATACTACAGTTTTTCAGGAATAACTCAATTTGCACAGGTTGGATGTTTAAACAATCTGAGAAATAATTAAAGCCCTTTTAATGCTCTTTTAATCGCCATCACCGTTATTCTTGTGGGCCTTCAGAATTTTAAGTTAAATGATGTTAAATGAAAAACAATTTCATCGAAATATCTCGATTTC
Organism: Ecliptopera silaceata; assembly: GCA_932527185.1. Lineage (NCBI taxonomy): Eukaryota > Metazoa > Arthropoda > Insecta > Lepidoptera > Geometridae > Ecliptopera > Ecliptopera silaceata. Next base: position 8,821,080 of record OW052207.1, on the reverse strand, counting down.
CATGGGACGGATTTTTTCCGTAATTATAGTAAAATATTAGCCCATAAAAGCCCTTTTAAACGTACTATGTGGCAACCTTGAGGGACATTTTTTTTAGTCGTGGCCCAAAGTGCCCATTCTCCTTTACGGCACAGCTTGCCTTTCGTGCTGTCGGTCGTGGGTTCAATTCTCATTAAGAAATAACATTCCTGTTTTTTTCTAATTTAGTGATCAGATAGCACCGCTGCTGGTTTCCTTATATTTATTATCATATTCTATGTATGTTTTTAAAAATGTGTAAGTATATATAAGTATTCTATCAGCAGTCTAGTTCCCATAGTAGGTACAACCTTTGCTTGGTTTGGGACTAGAGTGTCATGTGTGAAATGTTCAATAAATGAAACCTCGTGGTAAGTATCTAGACCGCAAAGTTTTTAAAACCAATTTCTATCATCGCAACTATAAAAAATGTTAAAAGCCTTACTAATCTCCGCTAGTTGATTAGAAACTCTTTTACAATACAAGTCTCACATGAGCGGTCGTTACGCGTTCAGGAAATTGTATGTACAATCTGTTCAGCTTCTACATTTCAATTAAATAGCCTTTTATTTCAAAATCTCAAACTTACAATATAAATGTTAGCTTATGATGTAGGTTAGTATTATAAATTTATATTTTATATTTTGACAGGTGTCACAGCTCAGTTGGTAGTAGCTTTGCCTTTTTAAATTGGCCGTGGGTTCGATTCCCACCCCGAGCAATCAATGGTTCCTCTAACTACGTTTCTATAACTGTCGTGGTTTCGGACTCGGCCATCACCCCATCTCTCAAACATTCTGAATACTACAATATATTCAAAAAAACGTCGCCTAAATAATATTTTAGTAGAGTCGCTAGAAGTGTTTCCAATAACTCATGTTAAAGTGTTCAAAAGTTATTTTATTTATTCGTAAAAGTAAGTTGTAAATGTAGTGGCATCTTACACTTAACTTGGTATTGAGAGATGACACTTTTGTACGGTAAGCACAGTTTTTAGCGGCCGTAGGTATACGCAATAATATAAATAACAAATTGTATGATATATTAATGAAAATCTTTCAAAATCCTTGAATTTAACTTAAATTTACAAAGATCGTTTTGGTAGTTGGTATAAAATTCATACTTACTTATTTATAAAGTGTGAAATTCTCGTTATAGCAAATTAGTCATGTTTAACGGATATTATGGACAGTAGATCAATTCATTGTGCATAATTGATTAATTAGATATCGTTTAAGTACGAAAGAAAGTTGACAGTAGATAATGTTTTATCTTACCTTAGATTTATAACGGATCTATACTAGAAAACCAAAGTTGTAATAAAAAAAAAAATGATCTTTTGTCAAAATACTTTGTAGTCTAAACTGTAATATCTAGCTAGATATATAAATATTCATGGACATTTCACACATCGCGCTATAATCCCAAACTAAGCAAAGCTTGTACCTAGGGAACTAGACTGCTAATATGTAGTTACTCATTTAGATTTTTTTGTAAATACATATAATACATAGAAACACCCAGACACAGAACAAATATTTATGTTCATCACACAAACATTTGGGTGAGAATCAAACCCACGAACCACAGCATGGAAGACAGAGCTATTACCAACTGAGCTGTGACGCCTGTCTAAATTATTGAGGTGTTGTGTCTAATTGTTTAATCTTCTTCTTCTATCGTGTCAATGGCTAACACAAACAACCTCACACCAAGTTCGAGTAGAATTTCGCCACTGTTACTCCCTCCTCTGTGGCGTTCACGAGGTCAAGCCTTGTGCAGGTGGTAGGGCACAAGGGACATACGAGCAAGTGAGACATCGTTTGGATGGGGTCTCCACAGTTGCAATGACTAAGCGAGGGGTCACGGAAGCCCCATTTGCACATGTTTTCCCTGCTACGGCCAACTTGAGTCCGGAGTCGGTTGATCGACTTCCACACTGGCCATGGAAGATTTCTGAATTGTTTAATTAAATTTAGTGTTTACTTTCGATTTTATTGCGCACCGTAGAATAGTACGTTTTACAGAGTGTTCGCTTTCTCGCTGTGATTAATGATTTTCTATGTTTATTAGATTTTAAACACAAACTGTGTTTAGAATTTTATTGCGTTCAACTTAATGTTTATGCAGGTGTTGATTTCAAAAGAAACTATTGCATTTTATCTACGTAAAATGTAGTAGTTAAACTCCAAAAGACTTAGAATAAGTTAGTTAGATATCATAATATTACTAGGTATTTAGAATATATAAAATTTGCGAATTATTAACCAATTTTTGGATGATCCTATTTTTTTTGATTACTTCAGATGTAGCCCCGTATTTTATGATAAGTTATTTCTGAGATTCATATGACATCGATGTCGATTGAAGTTGGTTTTGTTACTATTTCTTATACTAGGTAAGTATTAATTCAAAGAGCTTATACAAAAGTATACAAAGACTTAATAAGTTCTTACTTAGTATCGACTTCGATACCTCCTGAATTAGGCTACATGCTCACTCATCATGCGACTTAGAGCTGAGCCCTTAGTCCGAAGACGCATTTTAAAGCTCCCTACTCTCGAGCCGACAGTCGTCTCTCGGATAGCCATACAAAAATGTATGGACATCCGAGAGACGACTAAGGGCTCAGAGGGCTTAGTCCGAGGTTGTATTTTAAAACTCCCTACTCTCGAGCCGAGAGTCGTCTCTCGGATATCCTCATATTTTTGTATGGATATCCGAGAGACGACTCTCGGTTCGAGAGTAGGGAGTTTTAAAATACAACCTCGGACTAAGCCCTCTGAGCCCTTAGTCGTCTCTCGGATGTCCACTTGTCGGGTGTCGGATCTGACACCCGACAAGTGGGAATCAGCTCTTAGGCTACTCGCTCACTTATCTTGCGGTTTATGCATAGCACACTTGCGGTTAGCATGAACCCTGAGTGAAAACTACCACCTAGGTAGCAACAGGTTTAGAAAGAAAGTGTTATATCTGTACCCACATATTTTTACATGCAACACTTTATTTTGAGTGGTATTACAACTAGAACGAGACTAACTGCCCATTACTTCGTTAGAAAGTGAACATGATTTCATTAGCAACATAATTTTATCATAAATTACTAAGTAGAAAATAAAAGATATCTTAATAGATGGTAGTATGCGAATCGCGGAAAACTTTGAAGATAATTAATTTGGATTTTGAAAATAGTAGTCTGATTTTAAGTGCGTGACTATTTTATCTTGACGAATGAAAACTATTAAAAAACATTTTATTAATTCTATTTAATAAAACAAAGTTTAAAAAGCGGGCTATGTCGTGAAACTAGAGTTTTCTGATGTAATAATTACAATAAAAAAACAATTTAATTTAAGACTACATATTAATATTTAAAATTGAAATAATCGAGTTGAAATCAATAGGTACCTACTTATATCTAACAAAATCATCTTTCTGTTTTTTTTTAATTAAAATTTCTGGGCGTCTAGTCGAAGCGACGCGTGACCCGAGGGCTGGTGATTATCTGACCCAGCGTATTAGCATTGCTATTCAGCGCGGCAATGCAGCCAGTGTCTTGGGTACGCTTCCGATTGGTACTGATTTGGATCAGTTGAACTATCTATAGATCGTTTGCAACGGTCTGTAGATAGCTCAACTGTTTCTTATGTATTTGGCTTTAGACGAAGGTACATTATATATTTTTTCACATATTTCACAACATTTAAAGAAATATTGCATCTTTCAACGTCCTATTCGTCATGTCTAGCGATGACATTCAGAAGATTACAAACCGAATTCACCTTTATTCAGTTGTGCCATGCGACTTAGCATCTTGCAATTTAAATATTTAAAATTAAATAAATAGTCACGGACATTTCACGCATCACGCTCAAGTCCCAAGCTGAAAGCTTGTGTTATGGGAACTAGACAAGGGCGGATCCAACTTTGGCGCTAGGGGGGGGTCACAATCCAGCTTTGGGGCCAGGGGGGGGGGGGGTCACGATCCAGCTTTAGCGCCAGGGGGGGGGGGGGTCACATAGTCGTGGTCAAGTCAAGAACTTATAATTTAATTTTGATAATCTTCCCAAACGTTTGCCATTATACAAAGTTATTATATTTTAGTGGTCCACCTAAGCCCTGGAACCAGTTCAGGGGGGGGTCATGACCCCCATGACCCCCCCCCCCCCCACCCCTGGATCCGCCGTTGGAACTACATTGCTGATAGAATACTAGTATAGATTGGTTTTGTAGATACATACATAGAATACCTATTTACATATAAACTTGACGTATTGACGAAACAAAGTTTGTTCTCGGTGGGGATCAAACCCACGACTTACAGCATGGAAAGTTGTTGTGTAAAATAAAGTAGTTACTCTATTTTATGATCATTGTACTTCTGAAAATCGATGACGTAGCAAACCTACTATTCATATAGTTTAAATTTAAAAAGTCTGAATATTTAGTCTGTTCTTTCTTGAGTTTTACTAACAAACTATACTTACCAAGTCTCCCCCTCAGAAGATGGTCATAGCGCTGGTTCCTTTAGCACGAGTGGCGGGGGGACGGGGGAGCTCGTTCGCCGCCCTCCAAGAAGATCCTGGACCGACACCTCGTGATCTTACCAAGTCTCCTCCCAGTTCCGAAGGTCTAAGAGCCGGTTCCTCTAACACAGCCAGTGATGGGGGCGAGAGCGGTGCTTTGGCCCCTTTAGGTGCTTGCTCCCATTGAAAACGCCGGACGACGCAGAGGCTTACACTACCGACACCTGATTCTTACCAAGTCTCCCCCTAGCTTGGCGAGTGGCGGGGGGGAAGAGGGCTCAGGGGGTGGAGGGCAGGGGGCAGTGACTCGTGACTCTGAGCTACCCCCTGAAGATACCTCGGATGACGCAAAGGCTTACAATATTCTTACCAAGTCTCCCCCTCAGTTCCGAAGGTCTCAGCGCCGGTTCCTCCAGCACGGCGAGTGGCGGGGGGGCGGGGGGCGCGGGCGGTGGGGGGGGCGGGGGCGGCGCCTCGTCCCCCGAGCTGCCCCCCGAGGAGACCCCGGATGAGGCCGATGCTTGCACTACCGATACTTCGTCTGAGACAGAGGCCCGACGGCTGCCCGCAGCTGAGGATATGCGGCTAGCCTAGGGGAAGTTAAATTATTATATAAATATTATCAAAACCAAATCAAATATTTCTTTATTCAATAAAATCACAAGCATCATTTAGAATCATCTTACATACTAGGTGATTCTAGGTGCCAGTTCCACGCGACCAGAGCCTAGATGAACGGGCAAGAAACTAACGGCCTGGTACCTCCCGCTTTTTGATATGATCCTTCTGACATTAAATAATTTATATTATATACTAGTTGTTTATAATATTTGTTATATTTTTGACAAACCATACAATAGCTTTATAATAAAAAAGCCTATGTTATTCAGATGATTTTTTGTCCGAACTCGGTAGAAAAAATCACATACACTTTTTGCTGTTATATTTTCCACTGGAGTAGGTACTTAAAAATTAGCATGCTAGCTAAGTAATACTTACAAAGTTCTGTGCTTTGTGCGTCAATGCGGCTAATTTGGTGGCTATCGAAGACTTGACTTGCGCGTCGGATGATGGAGACACTTCTTCGTAAGCTTTGCTCGAACTGTTGAACAAAATAAACGATTTTATTTCAAAATACGTGTATTTAACACTCGATATAAAAAGCGGTGGCCATGTTGGGCCGTTTTTGAAACATGTGTTTCATAATCGGTCTAAGATGGCCGCTGCTTCAAAATGGCGGGTTATTTTTTTTACAACTCCCTCAATATGAACACTTGACAATTATCACATGACAGAGTTTGACTAGTACAATACGATACACTTCAAGAGGGGAGCGAATAGATTTTATCTAGGCAAACGCACTACACCGTAGGCCGCATCATCACTTAAGTTGATACCTCTCGCTCTAGCGGGAGATTCAAATTTTTTAGGGTTTTTTTTAATTGCGGCTGAGCTGTTATATCTTTTACTAGTTTAAGCTATTTTGCGAACATATTTTGAATTTCCCGCTAGAGCGAGAGGTATCACTTTAGCTGGTATAGGTAATTGCGGTCAAACGTTTGCCTATGGCCTATAATATATAAAAAAAAACTTACTTGTCCATTTGGTCTTTGGATGTATAATCGACTACTAAAGCTGCGCTTCCAGGTCGACTGTGACTTCCAGAGTCACGGGAATTACTCCTGGTACATATAAAAATAAATATTTACGGACATTTCACACATCACATTTTAGTTCCAACTAAGCCAAGCTTGTACTATGAGAACCACATAAATTAACGATTTAATTAATATCTGTACCTATATATTTTTACCCACCTTAAAAAGACGTTGTAGGTAGGTATAGGCGACAAAGAAGTTGGTTTACCACTCTAAGGCTGAATATCATTTGCACGTACAAAACGTCAAGGGCTATTTTCGCTTGACAGATTAATAACTGCTACGTCAGAATCTGTCAATCTGTAATCCTTAGCGAATAATTATGTTATTGGGAGATGTCATCAAAAGTGGTAAACCAATTTCTTGGTCGCCTTTATGCACATATTTTCGGAAAATGAATTTATTTTATTCAATAAAATGTATTTATTGTCTTAAATGTGGTCAATTTGCAGATGCCTTAGTTTTAACCGACGAATTTTAGCTTTATCTTTCCAATTAATTTCAACAGGTAATGTATGATTACCTTCTCCTCTGCTCATCTTTGGGTATGTAGATGTCTTCATAGTGATGGTCCCTGCGCGCTGCGTCTGCGCCGCTGTCACTGTCAGAGTGCTCGGTGACAGCTGTCACTTCGGTCGTAGAGCCGTGGACCTCGGCTTTGACTGTCAACAAAATGTTTAGTGATGAACGTAACTAGTGGCTAGAAATGAGTACTAAATCTGATACATATAATTCTTGCATTTCATTTAGGTACATTGTATACCTACTACACGATTTCTCATATTTTGTTATGTTTTATGATGAAAAAGCCTCGAATATGGGAAACATGGTCTGCATGATGCTACTTCAAGCATTAAAGTTTCTAGATTCACTGTGTTATTATGAAAAGAGATTTATTTTGGATTCATAGGACAAATTTAGACCAACAGGGAAGTTGACGAAACCGGAAACGAGACGTAATTGACAGACTTGACCAAACAGTAAACTGAGGGCTTAGTCCGAGCCTGCATTTTAAAACTCCCTACTCTCGAGCCGAGAGTCGTCTCTCGGATGTCCTTATTTTTTTGTAAGAAGTAGAGAGAGAGATCCGAGAGACGACTCTCGGCTCGAGAGTAGGAAGTTTTAAAATGCAAGCTCGGACTAAGCCCTCTGGTCAAATTGGACCTGAGGGAAACCGAGTCTGAAAACTTAAATTTTCAAGGGTGAGTCTGGGACAAAACTTGGATAGTATCTTACCAGTCAACGGGCCTCCAGTCACATAGTACATTAATGAGACTGTGCCAGAACTTAAAGTGCTGAAAGAAAGAGTCTCACTAGTCAAGGTAGAGGCCTCCTGTCACATGTTACATTATTGAGACTGTGTAGGATCTTAAAGTGCTAAAAAAAGTGTCTCACCAGCCTCCTGTCACATGTATCATTATTGAGACTGTGCAGGAACTTAAAGTGCTACAAGATAGTATCTCACCAGTCAAAGAGTGGTGCTACAGGATAATATCTCACCAGTTAAAGTGGGGGCCTCCTGTCCCTCAGCGGGTCCGCGAGGCCCGGGCGTGCGCGCGTGGAATAGATCCCGCACCCGTTGGTACAGTGCCGCCGGCGCGTTGCCGTGGCTGCTGTGCAGGAACCACCCGCCGGAGTGCGCGGTGTCGTCCGATGCTGAACATGCTGGAAAGGAACCTCTTTGTTACCATCTTCATCGTCATTGTCATCACCATCATTACCACCCTCATCATCATTGTCATCATTATCATCATTATCATTATCATCATCGTTACCACCTTCATCATCATCGTCGTCATTATCGTCATCGTCATAGAATAGAAGTTGCTAAGTTCTTTCGAACTTGGTTTAAGGTTGTTTATCGTGTTACCCATTGACACGTAAGAAGAAGAAGAAGTCATCGTCATCATCAAACTGTATCCGTATACAGCTAGACGTAGGTCTCCGACGCGCCATTGTTTCCAGTATTCATTAACATTTTGTAACACGTTTAATTCACCAAAAAAAAACATTTCATTTCACTTTACAAAGTGTAAATACTGTAATAGTTGTAAATAAGTTTATTTTTATTCTGATTGTAACAAAGAATAAAATGTACTTGTTCTAATTCGTGACAGTGAATGAGAGTATGGAGTCAAAAGCTTTGTACTTAGTCAGAATATAAGTTCTTAAATCGATCTATTATTCAATAGCACTATAAAGTCTACCTACTTTACTTATAATCCGATTAAAAACACGTTTCCCGACTCAATCGCAATCGTAATCGCATTGTAATAGCAATAATTGCAGTTTTTATAGACTTTCATACATAACATCAGATAAATCCAACTATTTATAACACCTGAGAAACTTACACGAATACCTAACGTTACGTAGTCGTATTATATGAATGTGATAATAAATAAATGCTTTAATAAACTAGTTTTAAACATAAAAAAGCAAATATTCTATAGAGAATAGATGAATAAGTACTTAAATACATACAGAGAGAGCAACAACTAGACACAAAACTAACATAAGTACCTACCTAAATGTTAGTCATCACACAAATGTTTGTTCATGGTGAGAATCGAACCCAAGAAGTGCATAGCTAATACCAACTGAGCTGTGACGCCTGTCAAAAAAGCTACTTATCTCAATCAGCTTATTCATCAGAAAAATTGCACATAGCACAACATCTCCATAATTTACGTTTAAATCTATCAGCATGAAATTTTACACCCACTTTTATATTATGTACTTATATAAATATTTTGAAAAAGAAACTCACAAAAAGACAGGCATATATTTTTAAACGTTTTTACCATAAATAAAAAACAACTTAGTACACTTTTATATAGGTACGTTTGCGACTGACAACTTCAAAACTCCGAAAATAACTCACAAAAAGACAGACATAGACACATTTTGAAACAAAAACAAACCTTGATCACCAAAAACAGCCACATCGGAAACCCACTCCCTACACATAGCATTATTCATACTGCTAATATTGCACACAAAACACCAGACCGACCATCACGGCATCAGGAAACCAACTGTTCAATGGGTTGCGACGTTATCTAAGCTTCCTGTTCGATTCCGAGTCCATTAGACGCGCCTTTGCGATTACTCTATACCTAGTGGATTAGTTACATGACTATGCTGTAGTTGCAGAGGTTTAGCAAAAACCTGGATTATTCAACTGATATGCCCATTTTTGTCGCATTTCCTGGTTAAGATCTCTTTTCCTGTTTCTCTACACTACAGTTAAGGTAGAAAGAGCCTGTTTTTGTAAATCAAACACTTTGCACAGAATCTGTTTATCTGTCCCCTGTCACATTCTTCTAAAGTTTAGGTCTACACAAATATCTTTTGCTTTTTGTTACAAATGAAACCATACCAAATTGTCCCAGAAAGGTCCCAGAAAGGTCCTTTCCGAATGACCTAGCATACCATACTTCTAAGATCACCAATTACTTCATTTAAATCAGCATTTGACGTATACGTCGTAATGCTATAAGAAACCAAGACAGCATATATTTATAAGACAGCATGCATGCTGTCTTCTTCTCTAGCGACTAGAACTGTAATCTCTTTCCAAACTTACCAGAACTTTCCTCTCCAGAAGAGGTGTGATGTGTGACGCTGGTAGAGACTGGTCTCTGCATAGGATTGACGTACAATCCATCAGCTGGTCCGGTTCGAGACGAGCTGATAGAACCGGCGGTGGAAGGCAGCGATCCTCTTCTCTCTTGGGTGGAACTGCGGCGCTCTCTTTCTGGCGCGTGGAGGTAGAAGGGAGAACGGGAACCGTTTGCGTTGATGCAGTTTGGTAGAGCACACTGGAATAGAGAAACACAATTCGTAAGGAAAACATATTAAATTGATGATGTGTAATGGGTAAAATAAATTCGCTAAACACATGCAGTTAACTGATCAAAATAAGGGCTAACTTTCAGTTTCCTGAGTCTCCTAGCTTGGCTTTCCTGGTGTCTTTTTTTGGGTACCTTACTCAGGCAACCAGGGTTATTGATATTTGAAATCATTTGGTTAAGAATCACTAAGATATCCCATTGGATCCCTTATCCATCACTATTTAAAAAAATTGCCAACTTTGGCACACAACAGGTCTTTGCCACTTTAGACTACTCTGAAAACTGCAAACTGTGCATGATACTATATCTAGATATATATATACGACCAATTAATCAGTTTTCAGAGTCATAAGCAAAATCACGAAGACCTTCAAGAAAACCAAGAGGATACAAGAAATAACTGGACTAAATCAAACAACACAATCAGGGTATCAACAATTGATCAGTCAACTTACTCTGGCATCTCCAGGTGTGCACGCGCAGGAATGTATTGCTTTGTATGACGACAGCTGCTTATTGTCTGCTCCGGCCGCGCCAGCAGCCACCAACACGTTCAGACACTGAGGACAATGAGTCAAATGATGAGCACAGTTAATGGTCCCGTTCGTGCTATTTTATTTTATAAGTTTTAGGAAAACTTACGGCTAGGTAGTTTTAATTACATAGTTTAAGTAGTCGTAAGTTTGTTTGTGCTACATATTAAAATAAATAAGTATATAGGTACTTTAATGGCCGATTATAAGTTTTCACACATAGCATGAGAAAGTGTCAAAAAAACATTGTTTGTGATAAAGTGGATTGAAGGCATAAAGCAGAAGTTGGTAAATTTTTAAGGATAGTAAAAAACTTCATAGTTTAAACGTCACAGGCGCTCAAGCGGGGTAGGATAGGTATGGATAAAAAGTGGGCACTGACGCTGCCTAAATCGTAAAGATCAGATGCAAAGGTCTGTTTATGGAAATTAGATGGATTTATGAGTTATAAGATCGATGGGCGATGTATTAAAATGTACGTGTGGAAAATGGATGGATTATGATTAAGTACTGACTGAGTACTTGTGGCACTACTTAGGTACCTATTGGTAGTTAGAAACAGCCAAGTAAATAAACAAGTATCAAAATTAATTAGAAATAAATCAGCAAATACGATTGCGCACGACACTCAGTCCCTCTTAATTTCTACAGAATTAGATTGATTTATTGCATGATACGTCCATAATTTACTAGTTAATGTGAAACTTGCATTGTTATCTATAAGTGAAACTATCATTACGTGCTCTCAACTTCACTTTTCAACCATCTTGCATATCTACTTACACCAAGACAAATAAAATACAAGATGAGAGAGAGAAGGTTTTAGTAGGTATATGCCAGATGCTCTTATAGTTTTGTCAATCAAATCATTAGGATTCGTTTGAAACGTGTTAATAGTAAAAGTGTCGATAATACCTAAGTAATGTTAAGGTGACGGGTATAGCCAAATGCGTGTTTTTGGGGAAACCGAAAACTGTTTTCAGAAAAAGTGATAGCATGTGGAGTTGTGAAACTTATTATTTCCTATAACACATATATTGAACTAGTGTATTGTTACTCAAAATTTGTGCTCTTGGATATAGTTTACTTTTAAATGTAAGTTTAGTACCAACACCTTTTGCAAAAGTGTGGTTTAAGATCCCATTTTTTATGGGTTTGGCAGATTTGTTTGGTACCAAACTCAGCACAGCTATTCTTATGGTTCGTATCTTGTGACTCTAAAGAAAACATTTCTACATTAAGGTGTTTAAAGAAGAAGAAGAGTAGCGCCTTAGGAATTATAAGTGTTTGATTGCTGTGTGCTCGCAAATATACATAAGGCACTGCTTTAGAGTTTGACTATCCGAACTGTGCGCGGCTCATTATGTGTTTTGCGCCGTTGTCAGCATTTTTGTTGAAATTGAAATTGTGACGTTGCCACGCTGACTGTCTAGAGTTTAACCACCACGGCAAAAACTATGCCGTGTTACAAGTTTAACGTGTGTATAGATATAATAAATAAATAATAAACTTGGAAGTTATTGACATTTTTATTTATTATGAAAAATTTCACCCTACCCGTCGCCTTAAGAAAAAGATTTATTAATATTGATTATACATTAAGATAAGAGAGAGTTTTAATGACAAAAATATACAAACGTAGATTAAATTAGGAGTATCTTCAAGTCTTTGTAAGGTTTGTCTAGACACTAGATTATCTAGAACAGCAGGTAAAAGCACGTTATTTGGTACCAATCGCCGTTGAACATTTTAGTTATTTTTATTTATTTATTAAAGTACCTATTTATAAATATTTATTTGTGAAGTATTCGATAAGTATATATTTTACTCTTATATTCTGTATACAAAATTGGTATGACATTGACCTCGCCAATCCCATGACTAATTATCGTGTCGAATGGTAGACAGATGGATACAAGGACCATTGTTTTCGTATTCGGTCTGCTAGCACACAAAGGTTGCTAAGGTCAAAGATACTGTCTAGCTAGTCTGATGTCAGAAAACAAATTGTGATATAAATATGTATACATACCATAGACAAATAAAGACGCCAATATAGTAAGTTTCTTGAGTTAATGTGATGGATCAGCTAAGCTATCTATAGATCGTTTTCGGAGGTTTGCTGAAAACCCAAATTTATAGTGTTATTGTCGTAATTTTCACGACTTTAGCCCAGCAGTGGGACAGCATAGAATGAATACAAAAATTAAAAAATCTGCGAATTGTAATTCTTATCAACAAGTCTACCGTCCTTAAAGTTTTGCTTTGCACGATGATGATCAGCTTATAAGTATCAAAAAAACTTTTCAAATGAAAAAAATTGTAGAAAGAAATTATCATTAGTTTCAGTGCGTTTTATATTATTCTTGTACACTAATAAATTTAGATTTAGGAACCGTAACAGAAAGTTAAAACCGGAAACTACTTACATTCAAGTTTATTTTTATGGCAAAAGCTTAGAAACATACTTATTCTAGCCTTAATCTTTGTTTCAACCGCTTAGCATAATTTAAGTTGTTAATCTGCATTTACAATCAATTAGCACCTATTACCTCACTTTCATTTTCTAATTACATCCCATTTTAGTTTTAAGTGAAACATCTAGTACGGGTGTCGGTAATCAAAACGTAACGTAAGTGCAAATTTTGGTCTAAAGTACAAAAATGAACAAAACTGACTTCAATCGTAACAATATACATATTTAGTTCCAATTTAACAACTAGATGGCACTGTAACATTTCGCCGATCCATAGATCGCGCTATCGAAGCGTTCGGCGTGTAGAACTCTTCGATAGCGCGATCTATGGATCGTAACACGCTACGATCGGAGATCTTTTTAGAAGTCGGTAATTAATAGAGTAAAATAATAAATTTACTCCATCAGATGTTAAAATAAAATTAGTGGCCTGAAATAACCCGTCTAGATGTAAAAATTTAAAGTAACTTTTAGTTGAATAATGATTTTAATTCATGCATTATCGCATCTAGTTGGAATATCATAATATCTATTACACCTAAATAAACAAATCAAATCGAAAGGAAATTGCTCTCACTTTCCCGGATATCCTTTCAATCTTGAGACGTTTGTATATTCTATAAAATGACGGTTTTCAATTTATGTTAGAGCTAGGCTTTATTATGCGCTAAAGAGCTTATCCGGGAACTACTACCGTACCTATTTCTGCCGCTAAAGAGTTATGTGCGCAGTAATTTGTTTTGGTTTCAAGGATATCATTATAATTTTACAGACAAATGAGAATTCGCTTTTGTCTTCGAATGATGGATGAAGTACATTGTCTTATAAGGAACTCCAATGGGCTTACTTTGTTCTAGACTTATGCTATTACTCATCAGGTCATCAGCTAGACCATCAAATTATGCCATTATTTTTTCTTATGAAAAAATACCTAGTTCATTGCACAAGCCTATTTGTACATCTCTTATTTCAAGTTTTTTCTCAATTTTATATGTTTGCAATAAATAATAAAATAAGTAAAGAAAGCTTTTCTTTGTTCAGTATTGTATGTATAGGTTGTGTTTTTCAAAACAAATCACGATTGTATACGTTACACTTTTTTTTTTAATTTGCTTTTTTGCGGCTTAGGTATCACTGCGGCCTTGATGGCCTATTGTGATCGCTATGTTACACTTGAATGAATCTACAATATCTACATCTCGTTTCATCACAGATGTAACCATTATCACATAGGTATCACATTACACCATACTTCGCAACAAGGAAAGAATCCAACAAAAGGATTGAAAGAGCGATGCTAATTATACACCTACACTTTCTACCTGTACCACAGTATACATATACAGTAGATAGTACATATCTGTATGGTCATTTAATTACCAGTACGAAGACAATAGACCAAGGCTCACGTTTTGAAAGTAATCAGTTTTCACCCGGTCACACTCTGGTGGCTACTTTGTAGTACTTGGATAATTGCGATTGCATATCGTTTTTGAAATCGGTCAAATGCTACATGTTTCTTACATTTTTGAAATTCTGATAATTCTTTATAGCATGTGTTATTTTCTGTGAGATATTGTGCTTTGTATGGTGACTTTAAAATAGCGTTTCATTAATCACTAACACACATGATGTAAGCCAGGTGCCAGGTGACCTCTTAAGCCTGCAAGACCTGTATTCGATGCTTACTTCCAAATTATGATTTTCAGCAGCACTATTTATTTATTTATTTAATCTGAGGAAGACCATCGGCCAAAAATAAACTCACATAACAACACTATAAAGTAACAAGCGAGCCATTTAAATGTCCTCCTTAGTAGATAGAAGAGAATTATGAGACTCTTGATGTGTCAATTAAGATGCAAAGTCCTATAAATTCTTCGTAAGCCTGCAAGACCTGCATTTTATGTTTACCTCCAAATGGTGGTTATCAGCCGCATCATTGATCATCTCTTACCATGTTAGTTAAGATGTAAAGTGCTATAAATTCATCTTTAACCTTAGACCTGTATTTGATGTTTACCTCCAATTATGGTTCTCAGCAACATCATTGATGAGACTGCTACATTGTTAGTAAAGATATAATGTGCTGAAGAAAAAACATCTTCTTAAAACTATTAGACCTGCATTCGATGTTTACCTCCAAATGATGGTTCTCAGCAGCATCATTGATGAGAATGTTGCATAGCCAGATAAAGATTGCTAAAGCAAAAACATCTTCTAAAAACTGTCAGACCTGCATTCGATGCTTACCTCCAAATGATGGTTCTCAGCAGCATCGTTGATGGGACTCTTGCCGTGTCTGTCGAGATGCAGCCTGGCGCCATGCCGCAGCAGCCAGCGGACCGTGCCGAGATGTCCTCTCGATGCTGCGAAGTGGAGGGGAGTAGCTCCATCACCATCTCTGGCGTTTGGGTCCACTCCTCGCTCTACGATCTAGAAGTATTATCAGAGATTTGAGTCCCAAAAGTTATTATTCAAGTAGAATTTAAACCCGCGATCTTCCGCTTAGTTGGTACTTGTTCTTTTGGTACAGGTATCTAAAATAAAAGATATTAATAAAAAAATGTGAACTTGACAAATTACAGAAACTTTGATTGAAATATATGAATCATACCTACCTAAGTTTACACACAATTATTTTTTTATTAAGACAAGGTCAGACCACTATTTTGGTCTGATCTTGTTCAAATTTTAATGAAACTATCTGGAAGACGCCCCAATGAAACAAAACAAAAACAACCTCCACCTTTTTAAAAACGGTTAAAAAATAAAAAAGATTTTAAATCTGCACAAACAGTGACATTTACAATTAACTATTATATATTGCAAGACAAAAAACAATGTCACATTTCGTCTTTTTGAAATCATTGTAGATTAGATAATGAAAGATGCCTTTTACCTAGCTCTTTCACAATCGGCCACAAGGCTTCTTAGTAAAGAGAGACCTAAGATAAAATGGCCTTACAATGTCGACAACTCATAGTGACTGCAGTCGCTTGCGGCAGAGAAACAGCTATAAAAGATGCGATTTCACTTAGCAATATAACAATGTTACAATGCAACTGGTTTTCTGCCGAGTTGCGTAGATGCGGTAGTTTTCCAAGTTATATTTAGCAAATTAACATATACCTACCTAATTATAGTAAAAAGATATGTATATGTGTAATTTTTCCCGAAGTAACTAAGTATAAGGTAACTAATCGGTTTTATGTTATAAAAAGTTAGCGCAGACTTGAAGTATTGCCATACGTAAAAGTCAACGCTAAGACATACCTACCCCTGTCTTTGAGCATTAAGTCTGATGGCGAAAGTTGAAAAAATTCCATACCTAATAAGTCATAGTCATACATTCATTAATCAATCAAATCAGATAATTTTAAGATAATTTAAGTTTTTCACATTTGATGTCAGAACGCCTATTACCCACATGTCATACGATTCAATAAATAAACAAGGATTATTTAGTATTGGCCATACTTAATAGGTAGGCGTATTTAGTATTAGTAGGTGCCAGTTCCTTTCCTCGCGTCCAGAGCCTAGAGGAACGTGCAAGAAAGTCACGGCCTTGTTCCTACCGTTTTTTATGATCCTCTTTACAAAGAATTACAATTGAACTAGGTAAATCTATACTAATATTATAAAGAGGTAAAGTTTGTATGTTTGTATATTTGTTCAATTGTAAGGGGTAATCTCGGGATCTACTGAACCGATTTTAAAAACTCTTTCACCAATAGAAAGCCACATTATCGCTGAGTGTCATAGGCTATATTATATTTTCAAAAAAATTAAGGATCTTTACTAAAACTTCGAATAAGTAACCCAAGGTGTAAAAAAAATACCTAAGAAATTCCTTACATCGAGTGCGCTGCGAAAACTATTGATGATAGAAAGATATCATGTACTACAATTTTGTAGAACACATCATCATCCACAAAAAAGTCAGCGATAGCATATGTCTAACTATTACAGATATGTCACTATAAGTGTTTTAATATCGAAAAAATATAATTAAAATGACGCCGTTAGAAAACGTTCTTTATTTGTGCTTTGGTATTAATTCTTATCTAAATAAATTACTACATAATTAAGATTGTTTCAATACCTTTATATGACTTTTTAAATTATTCAATTTGGACATTCCATTCAAAAGATATCACGAGTTCAAAAATGTATGTATTAGAAAAATGTCAAGCGGAATAATGCAGGTGCCAGTCACCGGGTTCTATTGTTTAGTTACGTGGATTCAAAAGGAGAGTTGTGAGTTTAACAGTAAGTATACATATGTTAAACTCATAATTAGTAAAATCTATACTTATAAAAGTAAAGTTTGTTTATTTGTTAAATTGTAAGGTTGTAATCTCGGGATCTACTGAACCGATTTTAAAAATTCTTTTACCATTAGAAAGCCACATTATTGCCGAGTGTATATACAAAACCGAAAAATAAAAAAGCTTTTACGTGGTAGTCCGTTTTGCAAAGTTAATCGGAGAAAAAACGGTCGAATTATGCCCAACGAAGTGGGCACGGGTCAGCTAGTAATTAATAAATTTATAAATGATACAGTAAACTTTAAGCAAGCTATGTCAACGCCCACTCAATTATGTCTCTTACACAGTGGCGGACTAACCGGGGGGCGGAAGGGGCGGCCCGCCCCGGGCCTCCGGTCTTGGGGGGCCCCATATGCCTCCGCGTTGCCCTGATCAAATCCTAAACAAGACTTTAAAAATGTGTTTATTACCTATATAATTTCATCAAGATCAAAACACTACAGGCTGTAGTGTCTTGATCTTGATGAAATTATGTAGGTACTGCACGCGTTTAGCAAAGTTAAAAGAATAATATTACTCGTAACTCATTTACTTTTATACCGCAACAAAAATCAAAAACACTATTACTTACACTTTTTAATGAATTTACTTTCAACAGATATAGTCCGGTCAATTTAGACAATTGAAATAAAGAAAATTCTGACAGAGCCAAATCTTCGTAGAGACCTTAGGTTTACCAAAAGGAATAAAGTGTCAAAAGTCCCCATCAATCCCATGTGAGCTTAGGGACTTATTCGGGGCCCAATGTCAAAATTTTAGGTTTTTTGAATTTTTCTCGAAAACTTTAAGTTTTATCGAAAAAAAAAACCTTACAGCAAGTTGTAGATCTTGAAATTCTCTATAAAAATGGTCCCAATGATTTTTTCTCTAAGACCCACTATTTCCCAGATATTGCACTTGTAAGAATCAGACAATTGAAATAAAGAAAATTCCGACAGAGCCAAATCTTCGTAGAGACCTTAGGTTTACCACAAGGAATAAAGTCTCAAAAGTCCCCATCAGTCCCATGTGAGCTTAGGGACATATTCGGGGTCCAACGTAAACATTTAAGGTTTTTTGGATTTTTCTCGAAAGCGGTAAGTTTTATCAAAAAAATACCCTACAGCAAAGTTGTAGATCTTATAATTCTCTATAAAAATGGTTCCAATGATTTTTTTGACAAAAAAAATCTTAAAAAAATTTCTTAGAGAAAAAAATATTGGGACCATTTTTATAGAGAATGTTAAGTTAAACAACTTTGCTATAAGGTACTTTTTCGATAAAACGTTTTCGAGAAAAATCCAAAAAACCTAAAATTTTGACGTTAGGCCCCGAATAAGTCCCTAAGCTCACATGGTATTGATGGGGACTTTTGACACTTTATTCCTTGTGGTAAACCTAAGGTCTCTACGAAGATTTGGCTCTGTCGGAATTTTCTTTATTTGATCACTATTTTTATGTCTAAATTGACCGGACTAATAAGATCGCGTTGATTACTTTACAATTTTTAAAGAAGGCTTATCAATTCGCGAAAATATCATAACAGCCACTACAGCCATCTATACTTTTTGCGCGGTACTAATATTCTTTTAACTTTGCTAAACGCGTGCAGTACGTTGTAATTCCGTTTTTTGTAGCGGGTACTTCCCCAGGAATCCCTGAATGAATGAAGGGCAAATAATTCACTCTTGTACGCCTACATTTACATTCTATTTACGTCGGAAAATAAAAATTGGCCTCATTTAAAATATATTAAATTTCTTTACGTTAATATTTAATCGTTTATAAATAAACTTTATTCACAAACAAACTTACGACTATACAGTATTTACAAAATGTACTTATACAATTTATCGTTTATTAGTTAGTGTTCTGATATTTTCGCGAACGGATAAGCCTTGTTTAAAATTGTAAAGTAATACACGCGATCTTATCGGTTGAAAGTAATTTCATTAAAAAGTGTATTAGTGTTTTTGATTTTTGTTGTTGTATAAAAGTAGGTAAATGAATTCAGAATTGAGTTAGTGCATTTTCAAGATTTTAACGAAATAAACATTATAGGTACGCTTATACAAATATACATACATACAAAATGTGAACTGAGTAAAATGACTGTAAAACTACTTTTTTTTTGAACTGGGGGCCTCCATTCAGCTTTGCCGCCCCGGGCCTCTGACGGGCTTAGTCCGCCACTGCTCTTACATGATCATATAATTTATATTCAAAAAATAGAGGTCGCTGTTTAATATCATATTATTTTATATCAGAAATCAAGCTATTAATATACTGAATATTGATTATTTGCAAAAGATTACAAAACGTACACAATATTCATTGAACTAGTTAAAACAGAACAGCTGGCTTATACTCTAAAATTATAGGTTAAAAAAAGCCTAGCCTGTCAAAACCTCTCAGGTTCGTTAGGACCGGCCAGGTTTTAAATCACGTGTTTTCTATAGTAACTCATCGGTATTTTGAGGCATTTCTGGTGGACTAATTTAACTGAGCTGTATATAACACAATAATAATGTCAGTCACATAAGTCTACAAGAAACACCACATAATACCGATGAGTTACTATAGAAACTGAACCTGATTTAAAACCTGGCAGGTCCTAACAAACCTGATTTAATACCTGGCAAAACTCCTACCGAACCTGAGAGGTTTCGAGAGGCTAGGATAGTTCTAAAGCCGCAAAATAATAGACAATATCGGAAATATTGACCACATATCTGCAATTTCCACGTATCAAACGGTAATGGTGGATAAACGCTTCGTGATCAAAGCCCATTCAATCTGATCTGAGGTCGTTGATCCGGGTTTCTCTTGCATTTTGAAGTTACGTGAAGAACCGCTTTGAGTATATTGTAGCTATGAAGATTCTTGTTGTTCAGCGAACTAGACAATAGTTTATACATACTAATAAAATGGAATACCTGTTGATAACGTAACTTTAAAATGCAAGATAAAGTGGATATGAGCCATATACCTAATCTTATTTTAAATTTTCATTGTGACATGTGTTTTTTTTACTATCCTGTTTCTGTTTATATAACACTATAATCATTATTTTTTTAATATCTGTATTCATTAATGTAATTGGTGTAAACAGTATTAAATGATAAATAAAAGAAGAAGAAGAATTTATAAATAAATAAAACAGAATACAGTATAAAGTATATCTTACCATCCATTTAACGCAATCCAAGCAGCCAGTCTGCGCTGCAGCATGAATCGGCAGCATGCCATCCCTAGCCCGCGCGTCCAGCCTCCCACCGGCTTCTAGAACCAGGTATTTGAGCACCGCTAGATGACCCTCTTGAGCTGCTAGGTACACCGGCGTGACGTCATTGTCCATTGCTGTGTTTGCACTGTAAAAATACAGAGGTTCAAAGTTAAAGATTATCTTTTTTTGTTATGGGTGGTACACGGTGGTATGGATTTTGTCAATAACGTGGGCTATAGATAAATAAATAAATAATGCTGGACAATCCACACAACATCATCTAGCCCCAAGCTAATCAGAGCTTGTGTTATGGGTACTAGAAGACAATACATTACTTAGATAAATATTTTTTATTATACATATAAAATACCCAGAACATCCGGAATAAATATCTGCAGATCGTACAAACATTTATCTCAAGGCGGTAATCGAACCCGCAACCTCCGCGTCGCAGGCGGACCTTCGCCCGCCGCGCTACATCGGTCGTCAGATGGATGAAAGTTGCACAGACCCGCGTGGAATGGATAGAGCAGAGGCTTATAAGCCTATAAACTGCCCAGCAGTGGGTCAAGTCAGGCTGTGAATGATGATGATTAATAAATAAATAATTTACGGACATTTCACACATCACACTCTAATTCCTAACTAAGCAAAGCTTGGCTAGGTTGCCTGATAGAAATCGTGACTCACCATAAATCTTATTGTCAAAGTCAGTATAAATGACTACAATTAGTCAAAAATGTATATAATCATCATGTATTTAATTGTTATTATTTCAAACATTGCAATAACCGTGGTCGCGGCGAGACTTAGAAATAAATATGCAATAAAATGTTTAGTACAATATTAACTTTTTTATCATCAATAACGATTCAAAAAAGTTTCCTACGATAGATCATACAAATAATTGTCGTAAAAACAAACTGCTATTGTACAACACAAGATGGCAATCTCTTAGTTAATCACAACAATGGTTGAATTCCTCAGGTCATCGTATCTTACATCACTGAGCATAATAGAATCGTTGTAAATAAAGAATGAGTATTTTATCTTAATATTGTAAGGTGATTTGCGCGGAACATGGATTATCCGGTGGTGACGTAAGAAGTTTTTATAGTAAAATATCACAAAAAATCTGGGTTGAAATAAAATTTATGGAATCACATGCACATTTTGATAGAAATAGTCACGTGACATTTACTTGTTTCATACATTTCAGTTAGTTTCAGATAAGGCCCCCAATGTGACCAAGGACATGTGTAGGTCAAGAATTTCTTTCTAGATTTGTTTCACTGCTAAAACCGAATAAATCTAAAAATTACTATGTGTCAAACTCGGATCAATCGTGATTTGGGTTTCCAGAAACCGGCCGTTAGACTACGCCCATAACTCAGAGATATAAAGGATTAAATACCTATTGTAAACTTGCATGATGTGCAATTAAACTAATATAATTTAAGGTATTAAGTGTTGAAAAGAGTAAATAAAATACAGTCATCTCTGATTTCGATTAGGTACATTATCTCAAACCACCATAAGTTATTATAAACTAAGATGAAATTAGTTTAAAGTATCCGAGATCGGTGTTTTTAAATCATGTTAAGGAAACGCAAACGAAGGTAATCAAATAGTAAATAAATAAAATAAACGATCATCGCAGTACTGCACTTGTCTAGAAATAGGTAACTCTCACTTTTTGATATCAAGTCGATGATGATTACTAGGTCAAGAACGTGATCGTACTTAGATTTTGTGTGAAGTTCATGAATAACAAACTTACTCTCTTACGCAGGCAGAGTATTGTCTATCAGTATTGAGTTTACTACTTTTTAGTGCAAATTTTGTTTTTTGTTTAATGTCACCTTTATGTATGTATCTACATAACATTTTGTCTGGTCTTAGGACTATTTAGAACTAATACATAATGTACCAAACTTCAAACTTCAAATTCATTTATTCAATAAAATCACAAGGATCACTTTGAAACGTCTTACATACTAGATGATTCTAGGCGCCAGTTCGTCGCGACCAGTGTCTAGAACAACTCGCAAGAAACTAGACCTGGATTCTAGCGTTTTTTTCATATGATCCTTCTTACAATTGTTTAATAAAGTTTGGAGCTAGTTCGTCCCAAGCTTGCTTGTCTTCTAAATAGTCAGATATTTTATAATATGCTTATGCTTACCCTACTATGGGTGTTGCAAAAGGGTGTTACAATATTGTAGTATTATAGTAGTTTGTATTTCTTTCACTCCTAATCATATAGTAAAAGCATTATCATGAATATTTATCACGCGTCTGACATAAAAGCTATTATCGGACAAACTTAATTTCATGCGCATTACTACAAGTATTACGTAAATAAATCAGTTCGATAGGCAATTGTTTTGGCAATGGGAAGTAGGTATACGAGTAAAAAAATCATTTTAAATACACTCCCCTCCACTGAACAAAAAACACTCACAAATGTGTATAATGCTGATAGAATACTTATATACTTACGTTTTTTTTAAAATATACATATACACAGAATACATAGAAAAACCTAGGCATCGGACAAATATTTATGTTCATCACACAAACATTTGTTCTGGGTGGGAATCGAACCCACGACCCACAGCATGGAAGGCAGAGACACTACCAACATATACTATAGCATTAAAGGAAGATTATAATATTGGTTATGATATTTGGGAAAATAATTTTTGAGAGCATCATCGACGCGAAGAAGAAGAGATTTTTAACACAAAATAAATTACATATCAGGTTTTTTTAAAATGCGTTATTCTTAGTTCATTAGTCTTGTTACAGCTTTAAAAGGAACAGCTAATTATTTCGAAATAATAATTGAACTAGGTAATAAATCATCATTGCGCACTAGCGTTAGAAAACCTACAAGTTTTCTAGTAAATGACTTAAAAATCTAAAAATAATATTTGAAACTATCATGGTTTTGAACAGTTTTCTTTATAAATGTATAGCGAAATAATCAAAATCACAACTATGGTAAATAAATAATGCTGGACAATCCACACAACATCATCTAGTCCCAAGATAAGCAGAGCTTGTGTTATGGGTACTAGAAGACTGACATACTTAATAAAATACATTACATAGATAGATATATTTTATTATACATATAAAATACCCAGAACACCCGCAATATCCCGCATATAAAGAAAACTAAATCTAAAAACGCTGCAATCAATGTAAATAAGTAAAGAAATCATCAAAAATCTGAATCAATTAGCAATTATTGCGAGTTTTCGAATGTGTGCATGACACACGACAACTCTGGTCCCATTATGTATTGAAACTGCATATTTAGTAGAATATCATATCTAATGGTAATTTTATGCAAAAAGAAGATTCAGGTGTGTAACATTGTAACAAAGAATTTAAAGAAAATATTGGTAACACAGCTAATTTGGCGACAATTCTTTTATGTGGATCAAAGGCCCTAAAGGGTAAACATTTTGTGTGATCTGTCTATATGTTACTATTTAAAGAAAGCAATCGAGTTGAGGATTTCTGGTTTAATAAACACTGCATAGGTACCCCCTATCTTATAAAAAGTTAGCGTTGACTTTATGTCATCATCACGTATGGCAATAGATACATCAATTCTGCGTTAACTTTTTTTAAGATAGACCGTAAGAATATAATAAACACTGTAAGTATAAAGAATAGATGAATAAATAAAATGCATACCGATCTCTACCGGCATAAGTCCCAGCCTTAACTTTAGAACGTTTGCTCTTCTTGTTCTTTTTCCCGAAAAGCTTGCTCGTCACCCGACTGTACGGGGGATGTGCGTTGCTCAAAGTCATTTTTCTAAACAAGAAAATGTTGATTTCCGTAGTAAACTCGTTTCGTATGCAAATCAATCCATTTTTCAGACGACCAAAGTTCAAATAGGAACGAAAGTTCGAAATTTTAATCACAGACACACTAAACACAAAACATGAGCTTTTTAAATTTCGAACACGAACCAAAGAGTTTGAATATCGTATACGTTCTTGTAAAATGGCCAATACACAAAATGTGCGAGCCAGAAAAAGTATTCGAAAATTAAAAAGCTAGAATGGCAAATCACGGAACGGCTAAGTCAATGCAATGAATGGCGATATTTACGATTGCACATTTGAAAACGAAATGAAGCGAGCGCGCCACTCGCTTGCCCCGGTCTCACTGTCAGACCTCAGCGTGATTTCCACGTGAAAATGTTGAGAAGCGAAAGTGATCTTGAAGCTGCGTGGATTTCAATGGTCGATAAAACCAACTTACATATTTTTATGACTTTTATTAAGATTTGTTTCCGTAATCAGTAGAGTAATGTACATGATTATCGCAAGTATAACGCAATATTTAGTTGAGTGTGAACTTTTGACACAAGAATGCAAACGAATGCTTCATTAGCATTTTAAATAGATTCGCATCTAGCGAAACATAAATAAATTAAAAATGTTAATGCAGTTTGAAGGTCGATTGATCTTCACAGGCGGATTCGGTTTCTAACATAGTTAAATAAAATAGTTATAAAAACATAAGACCATTTCACACCAAATCTTTATCTAGTCTCAAACCTAACAGTACTACATACAACATAATTACTCGTATGTAGAAGGTAAAAAAATAACACTAAACTAAAATTCATTTAAACGATCACTTAAACTATTATCGCTATAATAAGCCTTATATTATTAAAATGTATAAATAAATGTATTTCACAAATATAATTTTCATAGGGTTTTGTGACAAAATAAGAAAGAAATAAGAAAAATACAGACATGATTTTTGCTAAAACATACACCAGCCGACTATATTTCGCCTATGTAACCACAGACGTAATAAAGTAAACCTCATTTCATATACATGTCATCTTTTCTAAACTGTAGCAACTTTGTAAGGAGGTGTTATGTTACATCCGAATATCTAATTATTTCGTCTGACACTGGTTGCGTATTATATGATCGTGTATTAAGTGTTTAAGAAATAAACTTAGAGCGAGAACTTCTGTACTTGAAGAACTTTTTTTTAATTTTATCTTTGTTTTAGGTACGTAGTTAGATTATTTTTTATGGAATATCTACATCGAGAAAAAAAATCGAATGCTCGGTGCGATTCGTATTTTTGTCTTTTCATTTAATTAGAATGGGGAAATCTACTGTTTTCTTGGATTCGTATGTTTAGTTTATTTTTCATATTTTCTGAATGATAAAATAAGCTACGTTTTATAAAAAAAGAAGCAAATGCGAAATATAAATACAACTAAAATACTTCATATATCATACAATAACAATTCCATACAAAACAACTTAAAAAACATAAGTGTTAAATAATATAATCACTCCAGACACCAGTCTCCTATAACTTGTACCACACACGTTTCACTACAGCATGACGGTATGACACCGCTATTGAACATGACATGTAGATTCTGTCAGAACACTTTCGCTTCTGTCATGGTTTATGGGTGTCACTGTACTCACATAGGAACTGGTTTTTTTTTATTACGTAAATTAAGATTTAAGTACTGCGCCAAATACAGAACACAGATACATACTAATTTATAGAAATTGGCAGAACACAATAAAATTATATTATAGTAGTTATTGATTAAGTACTTTAAGTAAAAGCGTACCTAAGAAGGTACGCTTCCGATTGTTACTGATTTGGATCAGTTGAGCTGTCTATAGATGGATTACAACGGTCTTTAGATAGCTCTAAAATACTGCTTAACTTTAAACTTACATTTAACTTATTAATTATTATAGCTCAACTGCTTCTTATGTATTTTGTATACATAGTACATTTTGTAAATACTGTTATAGTCGTAAGTTTGTTTGTAAATGGGTCAATCAACTTTTAAGTGTACATCAGTGATAAATTTCATTTTTTTTATTTTATTTGATTTTTTTTATATTTTAACATTTTTTCATTAGATAATTATTTGTATTTTAAGAATTCACATAGTGCAGAACGGTTTATTTAAACAAAATAGTAAATTTGACTCCGAAATCCACATGACTCTAGTTAAGATAGTCCCTTGGACAACTAACTAAATAGACTTCTGAACCATTTGAAATTCAGTCAAATTGTGAACCGTCACTTTATTCTCACTTAATATAGGATGGATTTCAATTTGTCTTCCATAAATAAAAGACGTGACTTTTAATTGATAAGTTATTTCCAATTATATTGTCTCCTGGACAACGACAAACTTTACATGTAACGAACTTTTCATTTAACTTGTGAAATAATAATTAATACGTGATATTTAAAATTCTTTGTTTCACTTTTAATTGTTACATTCATATTTGAAAATTTTGTAAACTTCACTGTTTTTTTTTAAAGTAAAATTGACGGTAATTTGTCTTTAGGAGACAGGGACAAATGGTTGTCCAGTGGACATATACGGTTGTCCATAGGACATACTCGGGAGTTCAAAGGAGATACTAGGATTGAAATCGCCTGTATTTGTTATTTTTATCTTAAAAAACCAACTGTATGACAATAATTTTCAGTTTTATTATATTTTTTTACGAAAGAATCAACATTACAATAAATGACTTTTCAGTTTTCTTTATCTTCTGGCGGCATACTTGAAATTAGTTTTTTTATTCTTATGGTAGCTTTCCCTTTTTTATATTTCGCTCAGCTAATTTCTCCGGGTTTGCTTTCTCTATAGCGTCTTGGTTTTTCTTTTTCCGTCAAGCCCATTATCTAAAAATAATAACAAAAATAATGTAGATTATAGAACTATTAGATATAGCAAAAATGTGTTAAATAAGTAAGCTAACTGCCTCCGCGGTGTAGTGATTTGAGCGTTTGTCTTAGAGTCCGGAGTTCCCTGGTTTATGCTGATTCTATCATTAATTGTCCTATGGGCAACCAAAATGTCCCACGGACAACGGTTTTGGTTGTCCAAGTGACTGGTTGTCCGAGTGACATTTATCAGTTTTTGCGCTTCCTGATAATAAATAATGATATTTTGTATTAGGTCTTACGCGCAGTGAAAAATATAGATAAAATAGAATATATTTCACTTTTATTCACTACGATATATCAAATACTTACGTTTTTGTGCTGGTTGTCCGGTAGACACACAAAAAAGCCACCCACTTTTTCAAAACGCGCGCGACCGATTGAAACCGTGGCAATGATGAAATCAAAAGGGCGGTTGGATGAGTGTTGTCCCAAACCGACCGACTTATTGTCAAGGCAGTGATCACTCCATCTATGTTTTGGTTTCGGAACTTTTTTACGGTTGTCCGGTGGAAGTCGTAATAATAAAATATAATAGGGACCAAAACGAACACGCAAAAAAATCGGTAAAATTATGAAACAAACAAAAATCTACATGCTAGCATCTTAGTGAACATTGTAATGAATAATTATGTACAAGCGTAATTAATTGCCATATAGTATTTTTTTGTATAAAGTAATGTTTCATTGTAATTAGCTACTGAGGGACAGATAAAAAACACTAGATCCAGATGTTTTGTCACCTGGACAACCATTAAAATTCCAGTTTGATAGTGATTTATTTAAAATAATTTACTCGTATGTTTGCTTAATAATAAGATAAATGCGACATATGCCAAAAAACCACTTAATTTTCTTTAGAACTGCGATTATTGGTCAGGGACAAAACATAGTACTTACAGGACAAATAAAAGTTGATTGACCAAAATAACACTTATTACAATGTTAGTAAATTATTCGAATTGATAAAAAATATGACTGCATTACAAGCTTTCATTCGCGCCAATCACAAAAGTTTTTCAAACAAATAATACTTACCTTTATTTACATTATTCTCCTTACAATGAATAAACCAAGGTCAGGTACATCAATGAGCTAGTTTTTGTACTAGTGTAGAGAAAATCAATTAAAACTTTATTTATTATAATTTAGAGTTTAATATTATAATTTTAAACTCCCCGAAAATGCAACAAAACTCTCAGTTAGAAAATTTAAAACATACAT
Organism: Ecliptopera silaceata; assembly: GCA_932527185.1. Classification (NCBI taxonomy): domain Eukaryota; kingdom Metazoa; phylum Arthropoda; class Insecta; order Lepidoptera; family Geometridae; genus Ecliptopera; species Ecliptopera silaceata. The sequence continues at coordinate 8,792,484 of OW052207.1, read as the reverse complement.
TAAAAATAATCTTATAAAAAAGGCGTATTATACCTTAGACAGCTATATTAATGACAAAACTGCATGGCCTGATGTCGCTCCACCCGTCAACAGCAACTTTGTCGATTTGTGATGTTAGTAATGTTCTCTTGCCTTGCTTATGTACTTTGTAGTATATTTGTATCTGAAGCGAAGCGTGTGCTGTCTTTTTGATTTACGTATAGCTTTATTATACTTCTTTTTTTTTTAAACTCATTAGTGTATCATTACTAAGTTAAATTGACACCGCACTGAAACTTCAGTACTTAATTTAGTTTAATTGTAATTCTTTGTAAGAAGGATCATATAAAAAAACGGTAGGAACCAGGCCGTAAGTTTCTTGCCCGTTCTTCTAGGCTCTGGTCGCGTGGAACTGGCACCTAGAATCACCTAGTATGTAAGACGATTCTAAATGATCCTTGTGATTTTACTGAATAAAGTAATTTTTGACTTTGACTTGACTTTGACTTTGAAACAATGTCGCGAACTTTTTCCGCAGTTTTCCCAACGTTTCTATCCGGCGCTAGATGGCGCTGTAAGAAATTCTATTGTGCAATGGAAGCGCAAAAAATAAATTATGGAAGGAAATTAGTTTAAGCGTTAATACATTCTTATTTTTTACTACTGATAATATTGACTCTAAATTAAATATTATTGTAAAAATATTTAAATTGTGTTAAAACAACGAGGACCAAACAGTCTGTTTTTTTTAATTAGTGCTTTAACTCTGCCATCTAGAATCTACATAATAATATAGGTACAAGACAGTTTTCAGGTCAGTTTTTCAACTTAATACCATAAAGTTCAGAATAAGTTTAGTCTGAAAAACAAAACTATGACCATTGGCATTCTGTTAAATACTGTTTATGTTGTAATTTTCTTTATAAATTTTATTTCGTCAATTTATTTAAGTACTTTAATATCATTATAAGTAGTTTGCTACCCTGTACGTGTACCGAAACATATATTTATACCTACTTTTATATCGACAATCATTACATCAGATCGAAATCGGAAATCTGTAATTTACTCTCCTCTATTTCCTTTTACTATTAAATAAAAACATTTCCTCGTCATGTTTCACTTTCGCTGAGAAAATTGCGAATATTATCTCGTATCTTTGTTTTTGACAGATTCTTTGACAAATTGCGGATGTATGGGAAATACGATGTTTATGTAAACTGTTAGTATATGTGTGTCTTAAAACAAAATCACAAAAGCAACAGAATATATCATGCTACTTAGTCTGTGCAGAAGTCGAAAGACAAGGAAGAATGATCTTACGACTTTAGCCTGCCAATAAAAGAAAACAAAATGGCGTCCTGTAAGTTTGGTTGACAACATTATGGCGGGAAACTATCAGATACTGACAAATGCACAGAAGACCAATTTTTCTTGATAAATGGCAAATACACAAAATATGCGAGCCCAAAAAAAAAATGCACAGTAGGTATGTGTATGCACAGTGTGTATGCATAGCTAGAAAAAAAAGTAACAGAAACGAAACGAAACTTTGTCTTGTCAAAATTCTTACAAATGAGTTTAAACTATAAGAAGGTCAAGACAAATGTGTTTAAAATACACCTATCACCAAGAAATCACCAACCAAGCCATCTAAATATAGCTAGATGGCTTGGTTGGCGATTTCTTGGTATATGTACTTACTAGATGAACAAAACTAATAAAAAGGCGTGCTAAACAGGCGTAAATAACTTTTTTTAACACAGGAAAATAGGGATTACAACCTACTATTTTTTTTTTAATTCACACTTATACCCGGAAACCAGCAAATAATAATCTACCTTTGGAAAACTTGATGAAAAACACGAGCACACGTATGCGTGACTTTTAGAACGGAACGCTCCGCTATGCTTTGAAAAACTGAATTGCATATTATTAATTATTAATATAGCCAGTGGTGTGTGCTGTTAATAGTATGTATTAGAATCTGAGCTAAATAGATAACCGCTTATCGAATATCCATCGCAACAGTAATATCGGGAAAAATCTTGGGTAATAGGCGTTACAAATCGGTAAATTATGAGGTAAAAAACAAAAAATGGCAACATTTAATTACATTCTGTATTAGAAACTCCTCAAAATTGTGCGAGCCCAAAAAAAAAAAAGTTTCAAAAATACAAAGAATTAAATAAAGAAATGGGATCAACGGATTCGGTCTTTCGAACTGTAGTAACAAAAGATAAAATATAATAGAAAACGTTTATTTACACCACATAACATACATCAAACAAATTATAGTAGTTAATCCGTTATTGAATATAAGGCTCACCATATATTATGTGTTATTCTAGCTACATACTAAGATCTGTGGATTTAGTAAAATAAATAAATACGTAATAGATATTTAATAGGGTCACCATTCAGCATAAACAATCGTATTTTTTTTTTTAGATATTTTCAGATATTCAGATATTTCATAATCATAAAAATTATAAGTAGGTATGTCAAAATTCATTACTTAAACATAAATTATATAGAAACTCCTAAAATTACTTCAACAAAAAGAATTCATTTACTTATAAACTTTAAAAACTAAACTTAATGGGCCTAATTAAGAAACCGGAACTAAACTATGGTTTAAACCTAGTCTAGCAAAACCGTGGACTAAAGTTAGACCACACTTAAATCTCGCCGGACCAAAACTCGGCTCTTAACTCCAGTGTTAAGCTAAATCTCGGTTTTTTCATATTATGAATGATAGTTCGGCCCAACGATAAACCACCGCCGTGGTCTAACCCTACATTTTAGTTAAACCTAGCTGACCCCTAGTTTAAGGTAGGTTTAAGTCAACATTTGATATGAAAATCGATTTCGTCACTCATGTTCTGATTGAATTACCTATTTTATTAGATATTTTTCTGAACTTCCAAATATAATTTTTGTGGAATTGGTCATTGTTTTTCAATCATTTTCTAAAAATTTTAACTCGCTGTGTGCAAGCACATTTTGTGATCTTGTCGTCTTTGTTTTGTAGTTTTATTCGTTTTTATTGCTTGCAATATTACTTTATATATATACAGGTACCTAATGGATTTTCTGAACATCGTGCTGCTCGATTTGGAAGACCGAGAAGGCATGGAGTTGCTTGGGAGTCGGGAGTCGAACTGGCACCGCTAAAGAATTTAGTAAAGTTTTTGGAATAAAATGTTGGTGTTTTTTTCTTACTTTTCTTTGTTTCGTAGGGCTTTAGTGCTCAGATGGTATTAGCTCTGCCTTCCATGCTGTGGGTCGTGTGTTCGATTCCCACCCAGAGCAAATGTGATAAACATAAATATTTGTTCTGTGTCTGAATGTTACTATGTATCCTATGTAAGTACCTACGTATTTACAAAAAAAATATATAAGTATTCTATCAGAAATCTAGTTCCCATAGTATAAGCTGTTCTTTGTTTGTGACTAGAGTGTGATGTGTGAAATGTCGTTAATTTTTATTTATTATTTTATAAAAATGTTACCAATTTTTATAAAATAATAAATCTTATAAAATGTGCAATTATGGAGCACATAATCTATACTTATAATAAAACTGTAGAGAGGTCAATTCTGTACATGAAATATATTAAAAAAAAACTATCAGGGGGTGATTAGTGATCGATACTGATGCCAAAAATGCAATCAGTAAAATTTTTGTCTGTCTGTCTGTCTGTCTGTCTGTCTGTCTGTCTGTCTGTATGTTCCTTATAGAAACAAAAACTACTCGACGGATTTTAACGAAACTTGGTACAATTATTCTTCATACTTCTGGGCAGGTTATAGGATACTTTTCATCACGCTACAATCAATAGGAGCTGAGTAGTGAAGGGAAATGTCGGGTAAACGGGAGAAGTTACTCCGTTTTTTAAGCTTCCGTCGCGTGTGCAGCCTTAATGGTTAAAGTTACATAGAAATCATGTATGACGGAAATATTCTACATTAAATTGTCTGAAAAATATCCCAGAACAGCATATGTCTATCTTTTATGGTTGACTCACAATAACACGTGTAACTCCTGATAGCTTAGCAGTTCGGAGCATTCTGATTATATTTGTTAACTCTTACGTTTATAAGACTCTCAGTCATCCCAAATTTAAAAAAGTTAACATTATTACCTATTCAATAAAAAAAGAATCATAGAAATCGGTATAGAAACACCAAACTTATACATGAAATAAGCCATCGCGCCGTCGCACTTGAATACTCAAATCGAGTAAAGTTTGAAATTTGTTGTGTGTACCACTAGATGGCGCTACTGTGCACAAATCCTAGATCGCGCTATCGGTGCGTTTTGGCAATGTGTTATAAGTCGGTCGGTATTTAGCAACAGTTCCGTTAAATTGAGTTATCTTGATAAGTTATTTAGGGTTGCGTATCCGATTACCGCTTTAATGACGAATCAATATTTAAAAACAAAATATTATCAAGGGGGTGCTCATAATCTCATACCAAAAACATAATTTACTTAGATGGTATATATTGTTGTTGATGCGTACATTTACTTGGGCCAGTTAGCGAGCTTCGAAAACAGGCAGGATAAGGAGATCGATCGCCGCATCGAGAACGCCTGGAAGAGCTACTGGTCCATGAAGGAACACATTAAAGGCGACATTTCACTTACGCGTAAACGCCAACTCATTGACATGTACTATGTACATTCTGCCCGTCCTAACCTACGGTGCGCAGACATGGTCACTGACTGAAGCACAGAAATCCAGACTCAAGATTTGCCAAAGAGCAATGGAACGTAGCATCTTTGGTTTCAAGCACATCGATCGAGTGCGAAACACTACGCTGCGTTCGCTCACTGGTATTGCAGATGTAGGCAATAAAACCGCGAGGCTTAAGTGGGACTGGGCAGGTCATATTAGCCGGATGGACCCAAAGAAATGGTCCAAAATCGTGACACCGTGGCTGCCTGAAGACGGAAGGCGGCGTAGAGGCCGACCAAAGAGGCGATGGCGGGACGACCTCGATGCTTTCGAGAGGGATTGGTGGACGAAAGCGGAAAGCAGAGAGAAGGATTTGGGGGAGACCTTTGCCCAGCAGTGGGACGAGATAGGTTAGGAAAAAAATATATATATAATATACTTACTTAATCTATACCAATATTATAAAGAGGTAAAGTTTGTGTATTTGTTAAATTGTAAGGGGTAATCTCGGCATCTACTGAACCGATTTTAAAAATTCTTTCACCAATAGAAAGTTACGTTATTGCTGAAAAATAAAAAGGCTTTTACGTGGTAGTCCGTTTTGCAAAATGAATCGGAGAAAAAACGGTCGAATGAAAGCGTTTCTTACGAACGCTGCCATAACTATGAAAGAAGTGTTCTAAAGAAAAGATGTGGAGCTTGATAATGCCTACAAAAAAGGCCACAAGTCAACGACAGCATATATCTTACTTTTTTATTTAATAAAAATTATCCCCAACGAAGTGGGCACGTGTCAGCTATCTATACTTATAATAAAACTGTAGAGAGGTCAATTCTGTACATGAAATATATTAAAAAAAAAACTATCAGGGGGTGATTAGTGATCGATACTGATGCCAAAAATGCAATCAGTAAAATTTTTGTCTGTCTGTCTGTCTGTCTGTCTGTCTGTCTGTCTGTCTGTATGTTCCTTATAGAAACAAAAACTACTCGACGGATTTTAACGAAACTTGGTACAATTATTCTTCATACTTCTGGGCAGGTTATAGGATACTTTTCATCACGCTACAATCAATAGGAGCTGAGTAGTGAAGGGAAATGTCGGGTAAACGGGAGAAGTTACTCCGTTTTTTAAGCTTCCGTCGCGTGTGCAGCCTTAATGGTTAAAGTTACATAGAAATCATGTATGACGGAAATATTCTACATTAAATTGTCTGAAAAATATCCCAGAACAGCATATGTCTATCTTTTATGGTTGACTCACAATAACACGTGTAACTCCTGATAGCTTAGCAGTTCGGAGCATTCTGATTATATTTGTTAACTCTTACGTTTATAAGACTCTCAGTCATCCCAAATTTAAAAAAGTTAACATTATTACCTATTCAATAAAAAAAGAATCATAGAAATCGGTATAGAAACACCAAACTTATACATGAAATAAGCCATCGCGCCGTCGCACTTGAATACTCAAATCGAGTAAAGTTTGAAATTTGTTGTGTGTACCACTAGATGGCGCTACTGTGCACAAATCCTAGATCGCGCTATCGGTGCGTTTTGGCAATGTGTTATAAGTCGGTCGGTATTTAGCAACAGTTCCGTTAAATTGAGTTATCTTGATAAGTTATTTAGGGTTGCGTATCCGATTACCGCTTTAATGACGAATCAATATTTAAAAACAAAATATTATCAAGGGGGTGCTCATAATCTCATACCAAAAACATAATTTACTTAGATGGTATATATTGTTGTTGATGCGTACATTTACTTGGGCCAGTTAGCGAGCTTCGAAAACAGGCAGGATAAGGAGATCGATCGCCGCATCGAGAACGCCTGGAAGAGCTACTGGTCCATGAAGGAACACATTAAAGGCGACATTTCACTTACGCGTAAACGCCAACTCATTGACATGTACTATGTACATTCTGCCCGTCCTAACCTACGGTGCGCAGACATGGTCACTGACTGAAGCACAGAAATCCAGACTCAAGATTTGCCAAAGAGCAATGGAACGTAGCATCTTTGGTTTCAAGCACATCGATCGAGTGCGAAACACTACGCTGCGTTCGCTCACTGGTATTGCAGATGTAGGCAATAAAACCGCGAGGCTTAAGTGGGACTGGGCAGGTCATATTAGCCGGATGGACCCAAAGAAATGGTCCAAAATCGTGACACCGTGGCTGCCTGAAGACGGAAGGCGGCGTAGAGGCCGACCAAAGAGGCGATGGCGGGACGACCTCGATGCTTTCGAGAGGGATTGGTGGACGAAAGCGGAAAGCAGAGAGAAGGATTTGGGGGAGACCTTTGCCCAGCAGTGGGACGAGATAGGTTAGGAAAAAAATATATATATAATATACTTACTTAATCTATACCAATATTATAAAGAGGTAAAGTTTGTGTATTTGTTAAATTGTAAGGGGTAATCTCGGCATCTACTGAACCGATTTTAAAAATTCTTTCACCAATAGAAAGTTACGTTATTGCTGAAAAATAAAAAGGCTTTTACGTGGTAGTCCGTTTTGCAAAATGAATCGGAGAAAAAACGGTCGAATGAAAGCGTTTCTTACGAACGCTGCCATAACTATGAAAGAAGTGTTCTAAAGAAAAGATGTGGAGCTTGATAATGCCTACAAAAAAGGCCACAAGTCAACGACAGCATATATCTTACTTTTTTATTTAATAAAAATTATCCCCAACGAAGTGGGCACGTGTCAGCTAGTTTTACATAATTACCTCTATGTGGATATGAAATTAAGGGCTTGACTAGTAAAATACGATGCGGCGATGTGGCGCGGTGGGCGATGGTCCGCCTGCGACGCGGAAGGTTGCGGGTTCGATTCCCGCCTCGGAATAAATGTTTGTATGTTCTGCAAATATTTATTCCGGGTGTTCTGGGTATTATATGTATAATAAAAAATATCTATCTATGTAATGTATAATATTAAGTATGTCAGTCTTCTAGTACTCATAACACAAGCTCTGCTTAGCTTGGGGCTAGATGATGTTGTGTGGATTGTCCAGCATTATTTATTTATTTTATTTATTTAGGTTTTATAAAGGTACCGTGTACACAAGGTAAATAGGTATATTTATAAATTAGTAGGTACTTTGTACTTACTTTCTTTTTTATTATTTTCCATTCTGTAGTAGGTACGTATCTTTATTACAAAATGTAAAACATTTTTATTTAAGACCAACTTTTGTGTTTGCTTTGCCACTAAAATCAGAATGACTTTGTTTTCAGACAAACTACTGTTACTCGCTGCTGTTATAAAACGTGTTCTAGGCAAGGTTTCAGTAGATCATGGTTCACAATTGTCAGTAAAATGACCCTCGAAAGAATTTGTATTTTAATGTCCCTAATATTATATGCTATCAAAACATTTTAAATGTAGGTATCTTTGAAAGTTTTAGGCGTCATTTATGATTATTAAATAAAGATCTCACCTACCTATCAAGGAAACTAAATAAGTAAAAATACAAGAAAATTAAGTCGAACACTCGTTTTATTTATTTTCTGATTTTTCTCTGCATCGGTACCCGTAGGTATTTATTGGAAGTTGTTTTCAGGAAAGTATGTACACGTACCTTTTAGATACAAACATTAAATCAGGAATAAGCACAGTTCAAGCCGTGTGTTCAAATATTAAGCCGTGCGATATGATGTCCATTGCGAAAAAAAAGCACAACAATGAGAATCTCTGGCCGCTAGCACATTATCACTAATTTTGATGTTTAGATATTTCCTTCTTTTCTCATCACTTGTTTTAATTTGTAATGCAACATTGCTACACGAATAAATCATTTCTACACATGATGTACATTCGTTTTGTACATTGGTTGCCGCGCTTTTTGTTTTACTTTTCTTCAGTCATTATTAGCAAAGGTCAGGTTACTATTCTACCAAAATAGAAATATTTTTATGAAAATAATTGCAAAACAATTACAAATAATGATATTTGGGAGTTCAGACACATTATTCGAATGAACACAAGTAACTTAATCGATTTTCATACCGTTTGATAGATTTAACGAAAAATAAAGTTGAATTGGAGCATGGTCTACCTGCTTTAAACACGGTCGGCTTCAATCAAGTAGGCCATGCTCGGATCTGATTGGTCGTATCAAAACAGGTAGGCCATGCTCGGATCTGATTGGCCGTATCAAATCAGGTAGGCCATGGACTTAGACCGTGAAAGATAATAACAAAAAACCGAGTTTTATCGTTAAAGTGGACTTTAACTGCAGCGTTAAGAAGGGTTTTTCGATAACACTGAGATAGATCTGGAAAGATAATAACACGGAATAACTTACCTAATAATGCTGGCAGGTACTGTTTTCGAGTATTTTAATCTTGCAGACGATGATCGCGCAGGCCGTCTGGGACAAGTCGCCATTTTGAATTTCCACTAACCACTTTCCACTGGTTCAATTTGGAATTCACTTTTATAAATAGTGTTTTTAGTTCATGATTGTCACTTTTTGTCAAAAGTTCTGCGAGTTAGAACTCATAATAACTTGAAGCAAAGCTACAATATTATTTACAATTATGTATTAAATTTACAAAAATATGCAAAGCTAGAATACACGAAGCTAAAATGTATATCTACTGATAATCTAATAAATAATCAAGTTCGAACTTTGGCAGGTCACAATTATTAAATAAAAGAACTCTCAAATTGCTTTGTTAGCTTTGTTTAACTTTAAGATTATTTGTTAGACTATAGTAGCACCATGTGTTTGATTTATTGCTGGTTGCATTGTGATCTAAAATACGTCTAATTACGTTTCTTTTTTGTCTAGCAACATGAATGTACCTAACAATAAAGTTGTCTCAAAAACATCTGAGTTTTTGTTGCTATTGACAGATACAGTTTATCTATTTTCGTGCCAGAATTTCTTGAAGGAAATGATGCGCGGCATTTAAACACGCTCATTTCTATTCGGCAGAGCATTGCATTGTAGAAGCTTAGGCTATGATGCACCGACTTGCGGTACTGTTAAGTCAGCAGAGTTTGCATTTTAAAACTCCCTACACTCGAGCCGACAGTCGTCTCTCGGATATCCACACAAAAATAGTAGGATATCCGAGAGACGACTCTCGGCTCGAGATTTAAAATGCAAGCTCTGCTAACTTAACAGTACCGCAACTCGGTGCATCATAGCCTAAGCTTCTACAATGCAATGCAATGCTCTGCCGAATAGAAATGAGCAAGCCTGCAGTCGTCTCTCGGATATCCATACTAAAATAGGAGAATATCCGAGAGACGACTCTCGGCTCGAGAATAGGGAGTTTTAAAATGCAACCTCGGACTAAGCACTCAGCTACCGATAGTCGGAATTCGGCATAGAGGCCTTATCAAATGGTTTTGTTTAAATATAATTCTGTATTTGTCGTCAGCAATAATAAAGAATAATTCATGTGAATCGAATCGAAAAGAGTGGGAATCGTACCCACGACCCTCAGCATGCAAGGCAGGACTACTAACTGAGCTGCTAAACCTACATAGCATTATGGTGAAGCAAGATAAAAATACGGTCAATCATAGTTTTTATGTTAATTCAATTAAATTCGCTAACAATATATAGGTATTTAATGTAAAATTTTTAACATGTTAGATAAACTTTATTCACAAACAAACTTACGACTATACAGTATTTACAAAATGTACATTTACATATAAAATACATAAGAAACAGCTGAGCTATCTACAGACCGTTGCAAACGATCTATAGATAGTTCAACTGATCCAAATCAGTACCAATCGGAAGCGTACCCAAGACACTGGCTGCATTGCCGCGCTGAATAGCAATGCTGATACGTTGGGCCAGATACTCACCAGCCCTCGGGTCACGCGTCGCTTCGACTAGACGCCCAGAAATAATTTTGAAAACGCGGTGGGCCTCGGTACCCCACGGACCTAGAGTCTCGACCCCAAGAGGAGCAAATATGTACGCCCTGTCGAGACCTGCATATTTGCGTCTCTTGAGATCCTCGGCCGAATCCGCCGCCGCACCAGCCCTTACGGATGTCTGTGACATTACTAAAATTACTTTAATCGATACTAAAAATGCAAACAATATAGAAAATTTCTGAAATTAACGGGTATTGGCTGCTGTCACACATAAAGAGAGTTTATCGATAAAGCTAATATCATATCGATAATATTATATTCGTATCGAATATCATTAAAATCTAATAGCTAGTGGACTGAAAATAATATTATAGCATATCGTTGATTTTGCTATGGTATTTCGACACGTATTTAAATGAATTAAAAATATAATCAATGTACCTAAATCAATAAAACAATATAAAAATCTCCATTTTGAAGACTTTTTTTGACTTCCACCGAATCATGTCTGAATCAATAGACCATCTAATTATAAACTAGTGATACTTTCAAACCCAAGTAAATTACCAAAAAATACTCTTAATTTATTAAAAAAATTATGAAAAATACTTAGATCCAAATTAACTCATCAAGTTTCACTTTTAAAATGCCAGCAAATTGCGTACATATGCTAATAAGAGATTAGTTTTTATTATTTTGGGTAATTGAAGTTTTAGTCAAATTTCTCTGCTAATGATACAAAACAGACTTTTTAGTCATGTTATATGAAATAAAAGATTATACAACCGAATTAAAAAGACAAATTTTGAAAATAATTTGCCAAATTAATAAGACATCGTAGTATTTATGAATCGAGCAGGGTTAAAACTTCCGGCTTTTTTTTTAATTTAAATAGATTTATTATAATTATATATTATTATATACATATTATAATTCTTCAACGTGTCTAATGTACCTATATATAGTTTTGAATATTTACTATTGTATATTTTACACGTAAATTTTAGTACCTAGATTATAAAAACAATTTCAGTTATCAACGAAACGTATAAAATGAAAAATGTCATATAATAACTAGGTCAAGTTTCAATAATGTATTTATATAAGTACAGAAGGTTTTAACAATGCACAATAAAAATGCATTTAGTGCACCTTTCTGACCCACATTTGTATTGTTTTTAAAACTATGCAGAAGTATTGTTTTCTGTCAAGGTAAAGATCGACTTTATTATCAAACTGAGAGAAAAACTACTTGCATCACAATATAACTAACAAATTTAACTTCCACCGCTATATACACATTGTACACCCATCAAACTGACCAATCACTGTCAAAAGCACTATGCACTAGTTTCACTAGATGTACTAGATGCACTAGATGTACTAGATGTACTAGTTGTACTAAATGCACTACACATGCGAGCGCGCGCGGTCTGTTTTCGAAGCGGACTGTGCACTACTAGTAAGTATATCTACAATGTGATTTAATTACGTGGATTGTGGTGAACTGAGCGATAGGCGGAAGCGATTTTATAATAGATGAAGATGCTATATTTTAACTAACTTCATAAAAGGTTTACATTTTGATTGTATGTTTTTTTTGTTTGTGTATGTAACGCGATATAATTATATTTAAATAATAAATAATAATATCTAAGTTTACATACACAGTGTTACAAGATTTACAAGTTAAAACGATGAAACTACAAATGTAATAAAACTGCGTAGTAGTCACATCGTCCACCTCCTTGACCAATTAAAATTAGTTCTGACAAAAGTATTTATTTAATATCAAAAAGTGGTTACATCCAAATCACCAACAGCATCCGGCACAAAATGGCAGAGCTCTAATTGAGCGAATCCTCTAAAATATACCGATAGTACCAGTAAATCCAAGCTTCTCAAGAAATCTGCTAGAGGCGCTGCTTGGATTTCCATACATCATCTCGGTTGCGTCTCTACGATCCGTGTGTGCACAAACTCGTACTTGGGGTACAGCTAGTATACAATAGTTCCTGTCACTAAGCCCCCAGCCTTATTGCTACTGAGGTAATTACCCACTTACTACTTTCTTTGTCATTTTATTGCAGTTTTTATAACATTTGATCATCCGAGCTGTCAAGACGCAGAATCCCGTTATTTACTACATATACTGTTCTATACGGGCGTCACAGCTCAGTTGGTAGTAGCTCTGTCTTCCATGCTGTGTGACGTGGGTTCAATTGACAGGCAGCTCAGTTGATAGTAGCTCTATCTTCCATGCTATAGGTCGTAGGTTGAATCGACAGGTAGCTCAGTTGGTAGTAGCTCTGTTTTTCATGCTGTGGGTCGTGGGTTCATTTGACAGGCGTCACAGCTCAGTTGGTAGTAGCTCTGTCTTCCATGCTGTGAGTCATAGGTTCGATTCTCACCCTGAGCAAATGTTTGTGTGATGAACATAAATAATTGTTCTGTGATTGGGTATTACTATGTACCTACTCTATGTATGTATTTACAAAGAAATCAAAAGTATATTATCATACATGTTTTCCATCTTTCAACGTGACAACGTCTTATAATTCAATAGAACCGGCTGCACGCACGATAAAACATGACTCGTGCGGCGTTACCTCGCTCTGAGGCGTTCCATGTAAGGCTTGAAGTGCAAGCGAGAGCGCGGAACGAGCGACAAAGAAGCACAATCGGCCTTTGCGTTCGTTGTCACGTTCAACTATAGTCAGTAAACCGACTTTACAGACAACCATTTTTTTCTATGTAATTGACTTGTATCAATAATTCTGTGCCCGTTTCCATAATACTGATAATCATGGTTTCGCAAGCATCAAGCACGCTCTGGATAGCTTGAGGCATGTATGTTGCTCAATGCCTTAGTATAATTGATATAAGTAATTAGTGTAGATTAAAACGTAAGTATTTAATTATATAAAACTGTCATTTACTTTACTGAGATTATCTTTAGTTGTATATAATTTTATTACACTTAGAATATGGAGTTTACATCCACAATATTTTTTCTAGATTATACAGAAAATACGACAAAAACTGTTTTAAATAAAAAAACTAATTATTACGTTTCTCTATTATACTGGCCCTTTAAACCAAGACTGCTGTGTCTTGGTTTAAGGGCTAAGACTACTGTATCTTGGTTTAAATGTTAAATGCGAGCCTTACTGAAGGCAGGAATAAATCCAGTCCATTTTAAAAATGAACGCGCGTTTGACTATTTAATGCTCTAGTTGGCCGACAGATCCAGTCATTCTTTATTCATGGTAACATGTCAAGAAGGTGACTGAAGAACCAATAACAAAAACTTCTTTAAATAAATATTCACAGACATTTCACACATCACACTCTAGTCCCAAACTAAGCAAAGCTTATGGGAACTAGACTGCTGATACAATACTTATATTTTTTGTTACTACATAAGTACATAGAAACACCCAGACACAGAACAAATATTTATGTTCATCATACAAACATTTGCTCTGGATGGGAATCGAACCTACGAACCACAGTATCGAAGGCAGAGCTACTACCAACTGAGCTGTGACGCCTGTCTGTCTAATTTATTTGTATTGTTTATATCATATTTGCATGTAAGAGCAATGGCGGAAGAAGCGCGAGCATTTTTAGAATGGTTTATTTATTTTTCGAGGAGCTAAAAACTACAATTAGGTACAAACCTAACATAAATACATCTGATCTACATAAGAAAGGATTATTATCACCTGAAATAAAAAACATGCTCCCAGTTTAAAATACAATGTTATCTCAAAAATGCAGGCAACATGCGCAAAGATGGCGCTGTGAAAGCGTTACCGAATTAATTGTTTTTATCCGTGATCACGCGCAGATCATCTTCACACTCCGATTGCAATGATCCTGAGATCGTGGCCTGGGCTTTACAAGAAATTTTAAAGCAAATTTGTATGGAGCAAAACAATATTTTGCCTATTTTTATGAATATAGTTTTGGTGTTATTTTTACGTACGCGTTTCTAATTTATTATTTTATTAATTTCATTCATTCTAATATCGAGGCGCAATAAAATGAGATTTCAACCCAAAACTTAGTTTTGCACTATATAAGCGTCCGAGTTTTAGAGACTCGTTCGAATAAATTCAAACAATATGTTTATAATAAAAAATATTCTAGTGTAGAATTTGGGAATTTATTTTTATTAATAACTTTCCCGTACAAAGTCGCGGGTAACACAATGAACTTAGGTCCTAGTATTGTTAAGCCCGAGCACGATAAATGTGACAATCGCAAACGTATGGACACGGTGTTGTATTTGAGTGACACTACGCGTTGACGCTCGACTGCCGAACGTTGTAGCGTCACAGCCGGTTCAGACTAGTCGTAAGTCGCATATGACTAAAAGTCGAATGCTCTGGTCACCATACACTTTATATGGAGCTGTTCACATTGGATGAGACGCGATTTACATGTAAATCAGACTTTCGACTTTTAGTCATATGCGACTTACGACTAGTGTGAACGGGCTGTCACGCAGTGTATTGAATGTGCTAACGTTACGATACGTTTACTATAGTTCATTTATTCGCCTCTCTTGTCAGTTTGTCAGTCAGTCGGTCAGTATGTTCTAATATTGAGCTTGTTCACGAACACCCTCGATCTGTGTCCCGTTACCATCAGTTATCGTGACTGGACAGTTACCGATAATATCGTTTTTGTTCGTTGCTGGTAAAGCTTCGACTCTACTTCCCGCATGCGTTTTCAGTTTTTGCTACCACGCGTAAAATTTAAACAAAATATTATTATAGTTGATGAAATATGTTTATTTTGACAGCAAAGACGTAGTACTTACATAAGAAAACTAATATGAGATTGTACAATCATAGGAACATAAGAAACAACAAGTTATGTCAAAATGTCGATAGCTTTATTAGTGCTTTCAGACAAAAGGATCTTTAATAGACAAAGGAAACTTTAGAATAAAATGTTTGTCTTATTTTATGTACAATAATAATATATAATATCTTTTTTTAGTAAGTATAAATAAATGAAAAAGTTAAGAAAAAACCTAACCTTAATTATTAGTAAGTATTTCATATCCCATCTATTTCTGTCTAGTGCTTGTCTTATTATGTCTACATAAAACTATGATCTAATTTAATTAGTAAAACTTTTCAGAGTTCTAAAAATAAATTAATTAAATTTTGCATTTATAAGAGTAAGATAATAAATGAAGAAAGCATGCGAAAAAGTGTGGTCCGCACAGCAACGGACCAGAAAACGCACGTAAATCTGATGTACGATCAAGTGATCATGCGTGTCGGTCGGTAATACTATTTATTTTACTTAGGTGTGGTTGTCATCATCATTAACCTATATCAGTCCACTGCTGGACGTATGTCTCTCCAAAGACGCGCCACCCCACCCAGAGCAAAGTGTTTGTGTGATGAACATAAATATTTGTTCTGTGTCTGGGTGTTACTATGTATTCTATGTATGTATTTACAAAAAAATATATTTATAAGTATTCTATCAGCAATCTAGTTCCCACAGTACAAGCTTTGCTTAGTTTAGGACTAGAGTGTGATGTGTTTAGTTCGTGAACATTATACCCAAATATCACTTCTATAGTCAAGATTCCTCAGCATTATGTATGTAGCAGTATGTCAGTCTTCTAGTACCCATAACACAAGCTCTGCTTAGCTTGGGGCTAGGTGATGTTGTGTGGTGGATTGTTCAGCATTATTATTATTTATTTTTATTTTTATTATTAACTCTTTATAACTAAAAATAAGGTACTTACGAGACATCAGGGGTTGTGTTGGTAAGCAATCGCACACAGTCGAGGCAGCCCCTCGCGGCGGCGTAGTGGAGCGCTAGGGCTCCGTTGTTAGGACGCCCCCCGCCCGCCGGCATGGCTCGCCCGCACCACCACCCCTCGACAGCTAAACGGCCGCTCCTGTCAATAAAATAAATAATAAATAATTTGTGACATTTCACACATCACACTCTAGTCCCAAACTTAATAAAGCTTGTATTATGAGAACTCAATTGCTGATAAAATTTGTCATGTTTTGGAACTACCAACCCTCGACAGCTAAACGGCCGCTCCTGTCAATAAAATATATAATAGATTCTAGTAGTACGCCCCGGCTTCGCACAGGTAGCCCATATAAAAAATATCATTATAATATAGCCTATGTTCAGCGCAGATAATGTAGCTTCACAACAGTGAAAGAATTTTTGAAATCGGTCCAGTAGTTTCGGAGCCTATTCGATGCAAACAAAGAAACAATCAAATCTTTCCTCTTTATAATATTAGTTTAGAAAGAATTTGTGACATATCACACATCACACTCTAGTCCCTAGTAAAGCTTGTATTATGGGAACTCAATTGCTGATAAAATTTGTCATGTTTTGTAAATACACTTCAGGGGTTAGAAAATAGTAATTTATGTACAATACAGCAGCGTCTTAAATGCCGGAAAATGGCTAAAATGGCCCATAACATCATCATCTAAGGGAGATGCAAAGCCTAACATACATACTTAAAAAGTATTAGTTTGGTTCTAGAGTCCCTGAAACGTTTTTTATATACGCAAGCGTAGTATTAGTCGAAACTTTTGGGATCTGACCCGTTAGTGATAATTAAACTCATAAACATAATTAAATCACATTTCTCATACAGAAGATATCAACGCGCTTACATTCACATATTTTTAAAATAGCGCCACCTATTGACTGGTAGTAGAACTATTGTGTAACTAGGCGAACCTTCTATCAAATGGTTGTAGGCTGCAGTTTCTATAGTGTAGTTTGGCTACTCGCCGATAGATGGCGTTATACATTACAAGTTTAAGTTTTGCAATATTTCGTCTTGTAACTTTATGAATAGGTATATAACTGTTCTTGGCTATATTATACCTAACACATTAAATAACGTGCGACAAGGGATTGCTCTTGACATTTGGAAAACCAATTCATCTATATTGATGCGCTAATTAATTCAAAATAGTCGATAAAATCCGATATCCTCTTGATATCGTATTTCAAAAAAGCCTTTGCTTGATTAGAAGTTATATTAAGACTGGATCCCGGAAGAACATAGCTTTATAACTAAAGAAACTATAAAAATAACAAAAAAGATGATTTTTGTGCAATATTTTTTGTTACGTTGATAAACTATTATTTACAATACTACACTAATAATACAATTTAAAATTATTTTTTCGTATAAAATAGTTAAATACTTATAATAATATATACCTACTTATAATAATAATAAATAATTTAGTTTTATAATTATTATTTTTTTCATCCTATACTGTCCCACAGCTGGGCAAAGGTCTCCCCTAAAGCCTTCCACTTAATTACACTTAAGCTAAAAAATATACCAATTTTTACAAAAGCCTTAAAAAAGCTAGTTATCTCATAACCCATTTTAGTTTCTTAAATATGAGAGATAGATAATAATTGTCACCATATAATAAAATTAATGAAAGAATTTAACCCTTGACCTTGTCAAAATGACATACAACCTGCTTAAAATGTTTGTCACGTCACTAGTCACTGTTGATCGAACTTACTCAAAGGAAGTTCGTTTATCGATTGAATTCCGTTCATCACTGACCGATTGACCCATTCAGAAACCGGCCTGAATTACGGGATCTATGAGAGTTTGATTTTATGTTTCATAGACAGAATATTATTTATTTATTTAACAAATAATTTAAGTAAGTACTTACAAAAGATATTCAGTAAGATTTTTATAAAGAGTAACTTGAGCGTTTTGTACGCTATTTGAAAAGAAATATACTTAGTCATCGGGATAATTAGCAATTTTTTTTATAAGTATCATTATTTAAATATTTTATTATATGTTAATATGAAAATCCATCCTACTACCTAATGTATGGATGGATGGACAGGACACCAACTAGTTATATATAATATCTTATTTTTATGTAGATTTTTCCTATTATTTGCCTTAAAATAAGATTATTGTAAGAGTTACCTAAGTTATTACATCATTATGTAAATCTCCAAGATTTGCCACCTATTCGAAGAAAGTTGTAAAAGATGTTTAAACATTACTTCTAAAATTACCATAAATATTTATAGTTCTGCACTTTATGAATGTTTGCATAAATCATTTCATTCATTTAAATGGATAGAAAATGTAATCTTAAATGAACTTTCTTACGTAATTTATAAATACTTACATTTAATATGTAATATACTTTTATGACCAAAAAGTTTTTTCTATTTTGTTATATTTATTTTAAATTATGTATATTTTATTTACACGACTCAGACACACTACATATATATACTTAAATACATTTGTTAAATGACCATATTTACTATTTTTTTATTGCGATTTTTCTTGTTCTCAGCGGCAAGATTGATTTGGATAAAACTATAAAAGCAACAATGAACAATTAGTCCAGTCAAAATAGACATTCCAGTTTGCATTAATTCCCAACAAGCTGGATTTTTGTACAGGCCTTGAATACGTCATTACAAATGATATGTCAAAAGTCCCCATCGATCCCGCTTGTGCGTTGTTTTTTATTCAAGGTCAAAGGTCATAAATTTGCATTTTTTTCGTATATCTCTGAAACGACGAAAGCTATCGAAAAGTGGTTCAGGCAAAGTTTGTACATCGTAAAATTGTCTACAAAAATACTTCATCACTTTTCTTCTACAAAGCATTGTTTTCGAGATATAGTGACTTTAGACTGCAGGAAAATCGTCGAAGATGCTGCGTTTTTTTTCATTTCAGGCGTTTTATCTGCTTCAATGCCACAGAACATACAGTATTTCTTGAAATTTACTGAAAAGGGTGATGGGTTCGATAGGTTAGTCCTCGTCCAAGGTAATGAATCGTCTTTTTGTTTCAAGAAATACTTTTCGTTCTATGGCAATGAAGCAGATAAAACGGCTGAAATGAAAAAAACGCAGTATTTTAGTAGATTTTCCTGCGGTCTAAAGTCACTATATCTCAAAAGCGATGCTTTGTAGAAGAAAAGTGATGAGGTATTTTTGTAGACAATTTTACGATGTACAAACTTTGCCTGAACCACTTTTCAATAGCTTTCGTTGTTTCAGAGATATACGCAAAAAATGCAAATTTATGACCTTTGACCTCGAATAAAAACAACGCACAAGCGGGATCGATGGGGACTTTTGACATATCATTTGTAATGACGTATTTAAGGCCTGCACAAAAATCCAGCTTGTTGGGAATTAATGCAAACTGAAGTCATAATTTTAGTCTATTTTGACTGGACTAAATGAACATTTTAATATAGTAAGTATATCAGTTTTTACATGACATTTTTTTTGATTTTGTTTGGATAAAGTTAGTTGAATAATAGTTTTTATATCAAACAGATGCTCATAAGCAATGAAGTTAATAAATTTACAAGAAAAAAATAGGTCTAACATTTTTATTATTCCAATTAATCCAAAGAAATCTTAAGAAAATCTACGCTTCTTAATCATCGCGATAAACTTAATTAATGACAACTTCAAATTAAAATTCACATCTAGAAGATTATTAAATTATTAATCTGATTATAATAGGTAGGTATGTTATGAAAATGATCAAAATACACGAACAAAGGTTAACAACATTTTAGATGCGCACACGCACGACTGGCGATAGAAACGTGACATATTTGTTTGCAGAATCGTTTTTATCTTGAATACACACACGTAAAATATAATAATATACATAATACGGTCTATCTTATACAAAGTTAGCGCAGACTTCATGTATTGTTTACCATACGTAATAGTGACATAAAGTCAACGCTAACTTTTTATAAGATAGGGGTTTAATTTTAAATGCGTGACCATTAAGATTACAAATTGGGGAAAGAGACAGGGAAAAGAATAGGGAAAAATTTTTTTTTAATAAATTTATTGGTTGTTGTAGATATAAAACGTTATAAAGAAATCTTTGCGAATGAATTAACTAAAAAAAAAATATTTTGTTAATTCATTTTTATTTGATTCTAACTTTAAAATCCACTCGATCCGTGTCTTGTGTGTCACTGATATTTGTAATGATAAAGAAAATATGAGCATATTATCGATTATATTATCCAAAACAAAGATCGATCGCAAACTAACTAATGAAACTTTTTTTATTAATTTATTTGGCTAAACAAACTGCACCTCAATACAAGCTTATTAAATTATTAATTACTTTACTAAGTTTTACTAATTGTGAAACCACCGTTTACCACGAATGACTGAAAAAAGCGGCCTGGTGTTTTTACACTTCTTTTTGTATTTTTTAATGTAAAATTGTGTCTTGGTATACATCAATATTTTCTATTGCTTTTTTTATTAGATTATTTAAGCAATAGTAGGTAAGTTTACACAGTTTTCTCAGCTTTTCAACATAGTATTTATAATACAAATTAAAGACTGTTTTGTAGATTCCTTTATCACTCGGACCTTGAACCTCAAACGCTTACAAAGACAATAGAGGTCAGTTTTGGATGGTCAGATGTTAGTCATCATCAATGTGGGGTAAAGGACAATAGGCTTCACGCTCCGACGCCCACTTCCGGTGATGATTTCCGACAATTTTGAAATAATTTAGCGAAATACTGCGTAAAATACTATAGATATCGGTCGTTTTAGGCAATCATTCGATTGTAACTCTTATGTTTTTATACTTAATGATTTTTATTTTAGGTTTTGTGTGTAATTTGCGAATATATTTCTAAAATGTTTTTTAGTGTGTTTTGTGTTCGAATAAAACTTTTCCCCATAGCTTGTGCCCCATAGTGTCCCACTGCAGGGCAAAGATCTCCCCCAAACTCTTCCATTCATCTCGATCTCCTGCGCCCACCCACCACTCCGTCGCGTATGAGTCGAGATCGTCTCTCCGACGTCTTTACGTTTGTTTTAGTAAGTATTTTTATAAATCAAATGAGTTCATCATAGTTTTATAATCAAACAGCTAGTTTAAAAACTAGCATGTCAAGTTTTCCCGAAACAATATCGCTAATAGCAGAAATATATTTACCTAAAATTACCGGCGCGTAACGCTATTTGTAGCGTGTCGAGGTCCTCCTGATAGTCATGGCACAGCTGCATAGTGGAGTTCCTAGCTTCGTGCACATCAAATAGCACTGTCCCATCAGCCAGCTTGTCAGTCATCACACTCCTGTAAGACCTCGTCCCAAAACTGGAAGTCACTGACGCCCCTCGGATAAACATCCTCGGAGGCACGCTGATGCTTTGAAACGCCTGCATCTTCGTCTTCCTCAACCGTCTTTTCATATACCTTCTCATGCGCAGTGACAGCATCACTCGAATCTTGATGTGACGTTTTATGTGTTTGTCGTAGCGTAGTTGTTCTTTCAGCTTTTTACTCCGTCTTTTTCTATCTCTCCTGGGGATCTCGTCTATTCGCTCTAGATTGGAGTAATTGCGGTCCATCGTCCGGTAGGAGCTTGAAGGTGAACGGTTGAAGAAATCACTGTTACTGATCTTCCAAGCTTTGCTCAGCGACCAGTTCTCGCCGCTGTTAGAATTCTTCGTGCATTGTATCGGCTTTTCGTACAAGTCTTCTTCTAATGCAAACATCCTTCGAGAGAGGAGGAAGTTGTCTATGTTTCTTCTGATGGTGCTGTTTTGGGAGCTGATAGTTGTGTTGATTAGGTTTGAGGTCAGTGTATCGTGCTTTTTGTCTTCGATTACCAGTTTTGGAGGTTGTGGAACTTCTCTTTTTCTCTTGGCTATCGTCATGATGCGTCGTCTTACCGCAGACATGTTGGTGAGCTCGCTCTTCAAGAAAGGCCCCTTGCGTTTATCAGCCGTCATGTCGGGCGACCAGGTGCCGTACTCTGAGCAACTGCAGAAGTCTTTTATTAAACGTGCTATTGCATTGCAATTGTCATCCTTCGGCTCTCTTGGCATAGTTCGTTATTTAACTGTCGCTTTGTTAAAACACAGAAAATGTTGCCTAAATACAGTAAGTCAAGGGTTAAAGTGGTCGGATACGGCTTGGCTCTAGTTCCGCGTTCTCATCTTATTGTTGCGACGTTGCGTAATGGATTCGGGGTCGGAAAGCAGCTCTAATTCTAAAGTACGTGTGTAACTGGTTTGTAATTATTTGAACTGTGGCTTGAATGAAACTGTCTTTTTTTAACCTACAAACACTGAATTTTTTGTAACTTAAATTAGATTGCTGTCCAAATTGATGGTCAATGCTATTTACTAGTATTATTTATATAATGAGGCTCAACTTATTTTCTAGAGCCTACTTACTTTCACGACTAAGTTACCTAATCCCATATTATATCTCAAACAGGTTTGTTTGTCCAGTTCTGTGATTGGCAGGTGTGCCTAATTTAAGTATTATGGCTTTTGGCACGCTCTACATTTAAGTGCGCTATCGATTATTTCCAACAAGTGTTGCCACAATTTTATTTAAAAAATACACTGTTTTGTCATCGTTATATCGGCTTGCTTTTCTAAGATCACTATGGTCTTTTATGATACAGAAACAAGTGATTGATGATTTATTTATGTTTCCGTTACTTTTGGCCGCGTATTGGATCGCATAATGCGCATGTAACCTAAGCTTCATCAATATTATGGGTATTTAATATGTTTAATAAAAAAAATCTATCTACCTATGTAATGTATTGTATTAAGTGTGTCAGTCCAGTCTTCTAGTACCCATAACACAAGCCCTGTTTAGCTTGGGGTTAGATGGTGTTGTGTGGATTGTCCAGCATTATTTATGTTTATTTATTTATTTTAATATTTCCGTTTCACCAATCAGTTTACAGAAGCTATTTCTTACACTATATTTAGCATCGTGTCTTGATTTCATACGCCCGTCACGTAGAAAATAATGGCTCAAAAACACGACACTTGTAAAAAGTGCTTCCTCACAGGCGGTTCTGATTGAATTAACCAAATTACTGCTTATTAATAATTGACAAGGTAGGAACCAATTACAGCTCACGAACGTGCCAAAGAAAACTTGGAGGAAACGGTCTTGCTATTATTTTTTTTCAAAATTATTTCCTTTAATATACTCAATACTCAATTCATTTATTGCTCTCATATGTATACTAGGTTGTTACAATACGATTTGGTTACAACTTACAACATATGAACTCTGTTTGAGGGCACTACAATATTACAGGATGGTAGGCAGACCAAGGCTTGTTTATAAAATATTGATTATATTAGATTGTGTCGTCAAAATTTTACATTACAGTTGAGCATTTATAGATCGTTTGCAACGGTCTGTAGATAGCTTAACTGTTTCTTATGTATTTTATATATACCTATGTAAATTTTGTTAATAATGTAATACTCTTAAGTTTATGAATACATAGTATTTTTAAAATTATTTATACAACATAAAAGTGAAAAACTCGAGTAAGTTGAACTTAAAACAAACGGTAAGAATTTGGGATAGCCAAATATTACTTCGTCAAGTATAGATGACGTTTTATTTTTTTGTAAAATCGTGAATGAAAGTATTTCATTTCTGTCAATAATGAGTATGCATGGCATAACAAGTATCTAATTATCATAAATACTAACTTTCAATGTCATGATGCAAACATAGGTACATTCATAGTTTAATTTATCGATGTATGACTGTAACGGCTGGTTTTTCGAACGATGATCAACGAAAAAATCAAGTAAATACTATGTGTCAAACTCGGATCAATCGTGATTTGGGTTTCCAGAAACCGGCCGTAAATATATTGTTAGAATTATAACTTATTTTGTAGTGATAAATCATGATTGTCATTTAATTACAGTTTGCTGCTTGCTATCATAGTTTTATAAACATAGTTTTATTTTAAAAGTATTGAAACATAAGTCGTTTTATCATTTTTAGTTCACGGAAGGAAATACTTGTTTATTTTTAAATAATATATTATATACATGTTAAAATTACTAATTTATTTTTAATACTGTATTACATAATTAATATTATTTTTAATATTTAATTTAAGATCTAGAAATATTATCATTTTTGTAAAGAGAAAGGCAAGATGGCGAGCGAATGGACGGGCAGTCTGGATCGAGCCATAGTGTAGTTAGGTTGTTCAATTTGTTAAATACAAGTGTGAAAAGTTATTATCCTCGAGTTTTACATTTCATCACCTGATTCCCTACATCAGAAGTGGCAAAAGGACCATGGTATGGTGCACGAAAATGAAGAAGAGCGTGAGGGTATGAGCTTTCGATCTCGACACCGAAAGAAACGCCGATATCGTAGCACCAGTTTTTCAGATTCAAAAAAAAAAACTCTTCTAAGAACAGAAGAAAAAGACGTCGTCGCCAACACCACGAACACGAGTCGCATCGGCAGCAAAGATCGAGACATCGGAGAAGTGCATTAGTACGTGTGTGAGCCCCTTGAGGGTGCTTACTTATTGGACAACTACCACTGAACGCCTCATTGTAGTGATGAGCGCGTTATGCAAGGTCAGATCCAATCATTTACTTTGATTCTGTACATCAATTCTAGTTCGCAAGATATCGATTTTTAGTGTGGGTAGTAGGTAAAACGAACGCGTTAAAGTAAATGCTGGTCTAAGACAAGCAAATGCTGGTCCCGGACAGTTCGATTCTTGAAGGGCGATGCTTGTAGTCGACTTCGAGCGAGTAGTCAACGACCCACACTAGTTCAAAATGAGTTGAGCACATGTTATACGGTAGTAACATAATCGATTTCGTAAACTTTCAGTAAAATATGCGTTTATAGCCATACCACATATGTAGATTGTGCTAGGTGTTTTATTTTGCGCCTTTGTTAAGTTTAGTAGACTATTGGTGTGGTTCAGTGTGTGATAAAGGTAACTCATTAGTATGAGCCCCTGTCATTTGCAGCCCGATAGATTTTTTTTTTTTGAACCTTTTGTTAGTAAAATGCAAAAAGAAATAACGACTATCGCTTCAAGTCGTTTCTATAAGATCTTTTTAGATTATTTTGTCCGATCGAAAACTACCCGTTATCCGTTAAGTGTGATAAAGTTTTGCGCTAAAGGCTAATAGCTAAAGCTATAAGTGTATGTTCATTTCTAGCAATGTGCAATGAGACAGATTTAGGTTTCGTTAGTTCTGCTTGTCATCGAAGGAACATTTTTTTTTTCTGTCGAAAACAAGTGACGTCATTTTCGTTAAGAGATAAGAGAACTGCGTCAAATCTCGCATTCTTTTCGTTGAGGGTACCTATCTTAAAATGGTGAAACGTGCAATATTCTTTTTGTAGAAAAATGTCGAAAATATATTTGATGGCGAAGTAATCGTTTTATCTCTTTAGAGCATACTTCCAATCTATCCGGTAGGGTAGACAGCGGACGTAATTAGTTATTCTAAGTCTAGTAAACATTTCGTTAGCAAGAAATGTTCTTATCAAGTTTAGCGAGGTTGTTGATACCTAGGTAACTAAATCATCGAGTGAGACCGTTAGTTACAGTTTTTAAAGGTGTTGAATTATTTATCGTCCGTCAAAAAGTATTTAAGTTACAGTTTTTAAAGGTGTTGAAGTATTTGTCGTCCGTCAAAAGTATTTAAGTGTCCAAGAGTGTGTGTAAGAGGTTTGCAATCCGCATATTCGACGTACCTGGATAATTGTTAGTTAATTTAGTCCAGATATCCGTTTGTTTTTAGATCCAAAAATTTTAGACCTGGATACATAAGGTAGACTAGCTGGTACATACATACAGTTGTGTGTTTATTAATGCAAAGAGTGAACAGTACATAGCTTCTAGATAACGGTATGATCAACAGCGTGTTGTGGTGCTGGTCAACCCAATCATACCGCTTAGAAATCGAGAATTCAATTCAATTCAATTTATTTTTGTTCCACAAAGATACAATTATATGTACACTTGGAAAAGTCAAAAAAAAAAAATGTTACAATTTATTTCCTATATTATTTCTACATATCACTATGTAATTTATCTTATATATTAGATTAGAATAATAACGTTAATGAACAAAATAAATCAATTAATGACATTATAAACTATTAAATTCGTCAGCAAAAGCTTCGTCAAGATTGTAGTATGATTTGTTTGTCAAAAAGTTTCTCACTGTGCTACTAAAGTGATTATTGTTTGAGTTTTGTAAACCTTGAGGGAGCTTATTGAACAATTTAATGCCTATGCATAGAACGCTTCTACCTACTTTAGCAAGTCTATGTTTAGGGTTCGATATTTTATTTTTATTTCTCGTATCATAAGAGTGAGAGTCACCAATTAATTTGAACTTTCCATAATTCAATTTTACATACATTAAATTCTGATAAATATACTCGCCTACTATTGTCATTATTCCTAGCTGCTTAAACTTATCTCTACAAGATTCTATGTTCTTCATAAATAAAATAGAACGTATTGCATTCTTTTGGAGTATGAATATCCTAGATGAGTTAGAGGCGTTTCCCCAAGCTAGAATACCATAAGTCATGATTGAGTGAAAATACGCATGATAAACAGAGACTTGTAATTTTCGTTTTAGTTTTTGTTGGTACTTTGCAAAAATTCATATTGTGTTGACGAGTTGAAAAAAATATATTTCATGTTAGCCAGTGTTGGTTACGAGTCTGTGAGGTTGTGTGTCAAGAGTCTGAAGTATCTTTGGTCTATTGTTATTGTGTTGGCGTTAGCGTTTTTTTTTAGACAAAGCACTAGTTAACGTGCGTGACGTTTTACTTAGGTTTACAATACCAGGTTACAGATAAAAGTAACTTCACAACTAATTGACGTTGAAACCAAATATTTTTGTTTTGATTTGGATATACAATCGTGGAAATTGTTTACTTCGAATGTGTAAGTTTACGTATTGAGGTCGCATAATAAGCTGGTCGAATAATATTTTTACCATGAGATATGATAGACGAAAGCGTTAATTTAATTTCCTACTACATGAGTTTCGAGTTTTATAAGTTGAAAGGAGAAAGAATGGTTTTATGATTTACCCGCTGATAGTCATTTGATTTTATGTATCGGTCATACATAGGAGTTCTATGACAACTGTACTTATGCCATGTGTCTTATTGAAATAATTCTCAAGTCACGTCAGTCAATCGTAAAGTGTGGACTTGACGATGTTTGTTTTGAACATAAAGGTGTGTGTGTGGTTTCACTTATAACAAATTCAAAGTTGTATACTTTATGTCCGAATTTTGTTGTAAGAAAAAGTGACATCACGATGTTCCAACTCTCTTTGTATTCGAGTTTTTACGGTTTACTAAAGTTTTGTTTTTAACTTCAACGTTGTTTAGTAGTGTGTAGTGTTTGCAGTGAAGCAGTCGTGCATTGCAGTGAGACACTCCCACTCTGCTAGTGTTTTCATAAGGTTTTATGATCGAACAGTTGTAGGTACAACTAAAAGGTGTGATTGAGCTTTGTTTTGCCGTTCCCGTTTCGAAATGTGAAAGAAAGTTCTTTCGAGTCAAATGTTGTTGACAATTTTTGACATCGAGTCTGACAATAGTTTCTTAGTAAAGAAAGTATTTGAGTACATGTAAAATATTCGAAATGTTGACAAGATTTTGTATGTTTTGCAGGTTAGACCGAGCGAGAGTAGTGTCAAAGATTTTACTGGCTTTTTGAGTCAACAATCGTAAATAGATCTGACAGTGGTTTTGGCGAATACCTTTGTTAACGGATACTTTTATTATTATTTGAACAAACTACATGGTTTGAGTGTAGTCAAATACTTACGAGCCAGCGCTTGTTATTTTGACGCTCTGTTACTAGCGGACTAGTAAACTAATCTGGTATGATGAAATAAATGAAACTAATTATTATTACAATTTTGTACAGGTTTTCAATGGAGATGTTAGATGTAAAGGATTTGACATTGCATAATGAAGTACACAATGGTAATTGGCTCTACTGTCTTTGCGACTGAACAATGGTTGCTTGGTGCGGAGACTGGTCATTCACTTGCACCCTTGATGAGAGGTGCCTCAGTCAACCGCGTGATGTAGCCGTCCCTGCAGTTCGTGCCTGCAGTTCGTGCCTACAGTTCGTGCCTGCTGCCTTCAGCTGGAGCAGTAGTAGATTAAGTCTGGTAGAGGCTACCAGATCAGCAGTATGGCCGGATCAGCAAAAATAACCTCGGTTGACTTTTTAAGAACGAAAAGAGTATAAATAGGACCTCTCCAGTATTGTCCAACGAGTAAAAATAGGCTGTTACTATGCCCAAATTGGTTTAGAGTTGTTAATCCTGACATTCATGGTTTTTGTTATAATGAATTTCTTATTGAGATAATCAATTTATGACGGTTGAATGTACATTTTGTAAATAATGTAAAGTCGTTAGTTTGTTTGTGAATAAAGTTATTTACTTGTATTTTATTTCAAGTATTAATTATCAAAGAAATATATATATATTGTTATTTGGCTGGCAGTCTAATGTTGATAGATCCATTGACTGAATTTATGTTTTATTTATTTATTTATAAAAAAAAATAAGAAAAAAAGGATGGCAGTCTAATGTTGATAGATCCATTGACTGAATTTATGATTTATTTATTTGGATGGCAGTCTAATGTTGATAGATCCATTGACTGAATTTATGTTTTATTTATTTATTTATAAAAAAAAAAAATAAGAAAAAAAAAGGATGGCAGTCTAATGTTGATAGATCCATTGACTGAATTTATGATTTATTTATTTATTTATTTGGATGGCAGTCTAATGTTGATAGATCCATTGACTGAATTTATGTTTTATTTATTTATTTATAAAAAAAAAAATAAGAAAAAAAGGATGGCAGTCTAATGTTGATAGATCCATTGACTGAATTTATGATTTATTTATTTATTTATTTGGATGGCAGTCTAATGTTGATAGATCCATTGACTGAATTTATGTTGTATTTATTTGGATGGCAGTCTAATGTTGATAGATCCATTGACTGAATTTATGATTTATTTATTTATTTATTTGGATGGCAGTCTAATGTTGATAGATCCATTGACTGAATTTATGTTGTATTTATTTGGATGGCAGTCTAATGTTGATAGATCCATTGACTGAATTTATGTTTTATCTATTTATTTATTTGGATGGCAGTCTAATGTTGATAGATCCATTGACTGAATTTATGATTTATTTATTTGGATGGCAGTCTAATGTTGATAGATCCATTGACTGAATTTATGTTGTATTTATTTGGATGGCAGTCTAATATTGATAGATCCATTGACTGAACTTATGTTTTATTTATTTATTTGGATGGCAGCCTAATGTTGATGCCTCTGTCTGTTGTCAAACGATATGCAGGTTGTCTGTATATCTTGGTTAGGATAATGGAATAGTCCTAACTGTATTTTCTGTTTCAGTTGAGGAACATCCTGTTGGTTCATCCCAGTTTGTTCCAGTCACCCTTGATGAAAGGTGCCTCAGTCAACCGCGTGATGGAGCCATCCCTGCAGTTCGTGCCTGCAGTTCATGCCTGCAGTTCGTGCCTACAGTTCGTGCCTGCTGCCTTCAGCTGGAGCAGTAGTAGATTAAGTTGTATTTATTTGGATGACAGTCTAATTTTGAAAGATCCATTGACTGAAGTTTTATTGTAATTGTTTGGTGGGCAGTGTAATGTTGATAGATCCATTGACTGAATTGATATCTAAGATTATTTTACTATCAAAGCATCGCTCTAAGTTTGAGGACAAACTTAAGGTCAGGAAAGGCCGAATGTTAGAATTATAACTTATTTTGTAGTGATAAATCATGATTGTCATTTAATTACAGTTTGCTGCTTGCTATCATAGTTTTATAAACATAGTTTTATTTTAAAAGTATTGAAACATAAGTCGTTTTATCATTTTTAGTTCACGGAAGGAAATACTTGTTTATTTTTAAATAATATATTATATACATGTTAAAATTACTAATTTATTTTTAATACTGTATTACATAATTAATATTATTTTTAATATTTAATTTAAGATCTAGAAATATTATCATTTTTGTAAAGAGAAAGGCAAGATGGCGAGCGAATGGACGGGCAGTCTGGATCGAGCCATAGTGTAGTTAGGTTGTTCAATTTGTTAAATACAAGTGTGAAAAGTTATTATCCTCGAGTTTTACATTTCATCACCTGATTCCCTACAATATTATAACCTTTATAATATAGATTTTTATCAAATCATACTTTTTTTATCTTAAATATTTAAATCCATAATATTCAATTAAATCATGAATAAGTTAATTTCAACTAGAATTGTAGAAATAATATAGTTTTATTATATGAACATGTAATCAAAGAAAAATAACATACAGTCGAATTAAAAAACTCATTTTAAGAAGTCGCTAGTTATCAACTAAACCAAGAACAAAATAATTATTTATTTTTTATTTATTTATAGCAATAATTTAAATAGGTACTACAAAACTGGATGGATGTCATGGTTACACAGGGTAAGACCTAGGAAAATCCCAGAAGAGTGGCGTTTGAGTGAGGAGGCTTATACCCAGCAGTGGGCTAGTGATGATGATGTTGATAAACCAGGTCAATAGAGTATTCTAGGAGAGACCTATCCCGCAGTGGACTGATATAGTTTGATGATGGTGATGATGATGATGATGATGATGACAATGGTGATGATAAAACAGGTCAATGGATTATCCAAAAAACTACAAAGGAAAGTGTTACACCCAAAGTTACTTAACAGTTACTTGCGTAACTTAATTAAAAATTATAATTAGCCTGCGTTTAGATACAATGCAAGATAATTATAGGTTTCTATTGCTTTAATAGGAAGGGATTTGTAGTTTGAGAACTTTAATTATTGTTCATTTAGCAATTTCCAGCACCTGATAAACTCAAAATTTGTTTTTGTAAGTTATTTTTAGTTGTATTGTATTTATTCTCAGGGTTTATTTAATAAATAGAAAGTATTTATTTACACCAAGACAAACAAGACACTAGATTCGAGTTTGACACATAGTAGGTAAATATTTGATTTTTTCGTTGATCATCGTTCGAGAAACCGGCCGTAGGTATTCTATGAATGATATACAAAAAAAATTGTATATACGTATTCTATCAGCAATCTAGTTCCCATAGTACAAGCATTCCTTGGTTTGGGGCTAAAATATGATGTGTGAAATGTCCGTGATTTTTTATATTATATAACATTAAAATACATAAAAAAAACGTAAAAATGCATAAAATATTTGTAAGGCTTTTGTTCTTTTGTGACAAATCCTAATTCAGAAAGTTTTAGTTCTATTTTAAGGTGTCTGTGTAGATCTACGGTCTATCTTATAAAAAGTTAGCGCAGACTTGATGTATTGATTACCATACGTAATGATGACAAGTCAACGCTAACTTTTTATAAGATATGGGGTTTTTATTTCTTTTGGGCTAGCATTTTCCTCAATACTTGTTAATCTTTCTATTATTTACAAAAAAAGAATATAAGTAATGTAGATTTATAAATTAATAATTTTTTAATTAAAAATTTATAGAATACATTGATGATATTTCTTAACCATACAAAATTCTATATTTTTAATTGAATAAATTCTATTTCCTGTTGGGTAACGCCACAGTTCAATTTTTTTAATTAAGATGAATAACATAACTTGTAATAAAAAAATATTAGTGTTGCAAGCTTAGTTAAGATACCCTTAAATCCATTACAGCACGGCACACTTTATCTTAAAACCTTTATAACGTAATACATTAATATCATAAATCCATCATCCCAGGTATTTATTTATTACGCAATTCAGTTTCACATTCACTCTCGTTCACTAAATTAATTCACTTTCGTGCACGAAACTCGTTCCGACGGTGTTTTGGCGCCAATCTGTCAATGTCAAAAGTTCAGAGACAAGTAAACGGCGAGCACTTTTTTTGTTTTTTTTTTTATGCGTATGTTGTCGCGATTCGCTCATCGCAAGTACAGTTGACCGTTTCGAATTGCGCGTGTTGACTGACTGCGGGCACTGCCCCGCTCTTTCTCCCATTCCTACATGATCCACTGATGGTATTACTGGTAATAAGCATATGTTTTTGTAATAACGCGCTATTGTTGTCACGTGACACGATGACAGCTGGTCATACACCATGGTTTCCTGCCTCATTTGAATATTTTCGCGACCGGTCAATGTACAGGTGAAAATATCGATAGACACACGATGTTGCGTAATTATGTAAATTTATTTTAATTTAAGCTTGTACGCAGAGGTTGACGACTTAAGTAAGTGGCAATATTTATGCAGGTCTAATTGAGCTAGGTTGATTGGGGACATACGGGTCTATTACATAGTTATAATGGTTTTTTTTCGTCCAATCCAATTTTTTCCGTTAAGTATATCATTTTTTTTTTACACATAGTGTCGAGTTATTTAACAGTTTCCTCTAAGAGATATTTATTCATTTATATTCATTAAGGTATTAAAACTAAATGAAAGAACTAAGTCTAGAAACAAAACAATTCCCAAATGTTATTAAATAACATATATTTCGAGTAAGTACTTATATAAATATGTGAGGTACTATTTATGTGTAGGCTTTGACAAGACAAAATAACTAGATATGTAGGCTTTAAGATGATATACAAAAACACAAAAAAAAACTATTATTTGAAAT
Source organism: Ecliptopera silaceata (assembly GCA_932527185.1). Taxonomy (NCBI): domain Eukaryota; kingdom Metazoa; phylum Arthropoda; class Insecta; order Lepidoptera; family Geometridae; genus Ecliptopera; species Ecliptopera silaceata. The sequence goes on along the minus strand of OW052207.1, from coordinate 8,759,363 downwards.
AACGTTCTACGGGTTAAGCATTATCTGTGCATACAGTAGTGTAGACTAAAAAAAGCGACAACTATCAATAATTTACAAAAAAAAAAGAGTAACTCTGTAGTTTATGGAAAGTGCGATGTAATCAAAGTGTTGCAATTTGTGAGCAATTGAGATTTTAACTCGCGAGTGATTGCTTTACGTATGCTAATTAGTGGTTCTGGACCGTGAATGATGGGCTCATTTAGGAATTTCCTTAAATTGTCTGCTCTTACAAATTATAGGTTCATAAATTGATAAGTATGTAAGACGATTCTAAATGATCCTTGTGATTTTACTGAATAAAGTAATTTTTGACTTTTGACTTTGACTTTGATAATTAGATCTTCAAAACGTCTATGTATTATGGTTATTTAGGCTGACTTTTAGAATAGAAGCTAGAAACTCTATTATTTTTGAGCATTCAATCTAAGAATGACCCAAGTACCAGCGTCCCATAAATCGGAGCATGGAGAAACTATGTCATGATGATGCTTTATAAAACCATAATAATAAATCTATATAAAAGTGAAAGATTAGACACAAAGGCTAAAAAAAAAGCGCTTAAGGTGATACATTTCGCTCTAGCGGGAATTTTTTTTAGGGTTTTCTTTTTTATTGTGGCTGAACTGTTATATATTTTACTAGTTTAAGCTATTTTGCGAACTATTAAGTTAATGTCTACTAGAACTATTAAGTCTATTAAGTTTATGTTTATAGCTTCACAGTACAAATTAAGTATTAATCCAATCAATAACAAATCGCAATTCAAAATCATAATTAAATCAAACTCTTCATAAAAATGAATACCACAGACAAAAGGCAATCTAATTTGCACAATAGTTATGAAACCTATCATAATTTTAAATTAAAAACTTAATTTAAAATTTCGAATGCCGCCATGTTGTAACTGATAGTGTAATGTTAAAACCAGAAGCGCAACTGTTACATGCTTGAAATGATGGCTGAGATTCTATCAGTTCCTTGTTGATGGACATCAGTCCGCGCAACCATGCTAGGTTACTGGTTTCATTATAAAATTTCCGTGTTTTTTATCATTTTGCAAGCTGCATACCGTGTTTTAGATTTGTTAGTCTGTGAATTAAAGTTATGAATCTTGTAGGTATATTTTTGAGCTAAAATTATCTATACCCAGCACCTATACATTTACAGCTGTTGGGACGCTTGGTCAACAAATCAGGGTTTTTTTTCGATTTTAACAACGATTGTCTCAATAATAAATCTTCTTTATTTACAGACTACTCGTAGTCTGGCTCTCGAGGCATAATAATTACAAGTCCAAGATCAATTACTATGAAATAGAAACAAAACGATGTGTAGCTAAAAAAATCAACTATGCATATTTATGTTTAAATCATTCGAAATTGAACAAGTTCGTACGGTATGCAAATACCGAATCTTCACTCGCGCAGTAGACAGCAAGTCACGCTTCGTTTCAAGAACATGCATTTTTCATTTTCACTGATCTTAAGGCCAACTTAACTTTAAAATATATACTTTTTAGTATGTTACGCGATAATTTCGCTAGTTATGAATCAATTTTGTTGATTTTTTTTTGTTTGAACGATCATAAGTACTTCAAAAATTGCTTACTTCAAACCTGAGATCAGCAGTGGACTGGACCTTTAGGTTGATGATTGATTAATGAAGTTGGTTTTCTTTATTTTTATATAAAAAAATATGATTTATTAGCACAAGGTTCATTTATATTTGATAAAAAAATATGATGAATGTAATTCGTTTTAATTCTTTTTCCTCAATGTTTGTTTAAGTCTGACATTTTAATATAATTTGAATTTTATGGTCGGTGTTTAAATTTTAAATCTTTAAATCTTTTTTAAATCATGTATATAAAATCTATAATCATTAACTGATTGACTGCACAACAATGTATGCGCAGGCGCAGAGCAAATACCAAACAATTACTCGCGTAGAAAGGGGACACGTGATTTTAATCGCAAGTAAGCTTTGAAATGGACCGTGACATTTTTTTTCAATTTTTTTTTAATCTATACAGACACCTGTCTTTCTGTGTCAATCTTTTATTTATTTTGTAAATAATAATACCTAGTGTGGTAATTTCAAATAAAAGCATTAATTAAATTTAGTTGCTATTCTGTTTAAATGTATAAAGTGGTATTTCTATGACAAATCGATAAGTAGAGAATGAATGATTGTACATTTTATTTATTTGTTTTAAAATGTATCCTTGAAAGTCGTAGAGTTTGATGATTCTTCATTGATTTTAAAGCATGTGTTTCCATCTTTCATTAGTATCATGTTATTATGATATAATTATCAGTATTTAATTATACTAATCGAGGTCGAATAAAGTTTTCTTTTTTGTTTAAAGGGTTTTATTATATACTTACTTACTTAAGCGAAAATTAAAATACAATAGAATGTTTTCATAACAATTCATTATTTCAGTGTTTGTTTGATTTTCAGCAGTAAATTTGTTTTACTGCCATCTACCGGAGTAGAGTGGTATTATGTTATATAATTTCTAATTACTGCTCTGCGCACGCGCATCGCTTTGTTGTGATTTTACACGTAATGGATGCTGTTTGTTTGTTTCAACCTAGATCTCATGGGTTTCGAGTAGTTTCTAAGCAATTTGCTTTTCAAAGTTTTTTTAGGTAGGTACTTCATAGTACAGGTAATTAATAACATGAGAGAATTACGTTTATCACAGATTAAATTACAATTATATTCAGAATACACATTTATTTATTATGTACAATCTATATCAAAAGAATATACATGCTGAAGTGAGAATCCCATTCTACCAAAAAATGGTACAAAACTCTTCTGTTTTAAGCGCTTTTTGAATATCGGTCAAATCGTTCGATTATCAAAAGATCGAGGTTTTTTTTATGCATTATAGGCAAACGCTTAGCCGCAATCACACCTGATGTTAAATGATGATGCGGCCTACGGTGTAACGCGTTTGCCTGGATAGAGCCTATTCACTCTCCTCTTGAAAACATCCAAATTATATGAATCTGGAAACACCGACGCCGGCAACGAATTCCACTCTTTAGCGGTTGGTTACGAGTGTAGTTTGAAAGCGTAGGCTAGTAGCATATTATAGCGTTTTTTATTGGATTAAACCTAATTTATACGAACTAGAATGGTCTGAAATATAATTCATCTGGCCCTTTTTGATTCAAGTTGTAATTTTCAAGCTAACACAATAATAGCATCTGGCTACGGTAATTATATGTAAGTAAGTACTTAGATATTTACCTACATTTTACAAAAATCCTTCTCAATATAAAATTAAAAAAAAAGAACGAAAGAACGAACATTTCAATACACTCGTGCGTTCCAGACTTCTTCCGTCGAAAATTGTCCACCAACCACATCAATATAACTGCTACTAAGATATACCACATCACTTAAAATTCACTAATATTCACTTAATCCATCGCAATAACACATAACACAGCGAACACTTTGCAATAACTAGACAGTAGTGCGAGACAGAAAAAAAAACATAGACAGTAGATGCGTGTGAAAGCGAGATGCACAAGTAATGTTGTCTTTGGTTCTCTTCGATATTCGAATAATAATGGCGCGAGAAACCGATCGCTGTGGCCTACGTGGGTGGAGGCTATGCGATGCTATGTTATGTCATACATGTCATGTACATTTATGTATAGGTTATACATAACATGACATGTCATGGTACATGACAGATTATCAGCTCAGTTAAGTCATTTAGGATAATAGATATATTAACTGAAAATAAAAAGCTATGCAATATTTTATGGAGGTTATTTTGGTAATAGCTCTGCCTTCCATGATGTCGTGGATTCGATTCCCAGAGCAAATGTTTGTCTGGGTGTAACTATGTAGGTATTTCCAAAAAAATATGTTCATAAGTAAGTATTATTTCAGCAATCTAGTTTGCATAAAAAGCTTTGCTTAGTTTGGGGATGGAGTGTGATGTGTTATTTGTCCATGAATATTTATTTATAAGTTCATGACAACGCAATGCGAATGCGATAGAAGCGATAATATATATCTTAAATGCGTAGGACAGATGACTGTATTCTTTTCAAACAATTGTCCTGTATTGATTGTTTAAATAAACAGATTATTCATAGTTTTTTATAAAACTTTCTACTATAATAGGTCGGTATCTATCTGTATTTGTTGAATTTACATATAAAATATTAGTTAAAATGGTATAATATTGATTTCTCTATCAGGTTTTCCTCTTCTTCAATCTAATTTTACTTATTTAGTTTTTAATATTTTTATATAAATATTCAAATATATTTCACACAACGCCATTTAGCCTTAAACTAAGCAAAGCTTGTTCTATATGAACTAAATTACTGATAGAATATTTTCATACTTTTTTTTCTAAGCATAATATACATATCTTAACTTTGCGTTATTTCAGACTAGATGGCGTTGTAAAATGTTTATGTAATTACGAATATTTCATTATAATATAGAAATAACAATTCTTATAATATATTCACCGCAGTTACACCATCTTCAAGTTTTTGCTATAAAAAGTAAAAGTCCGTGAAAGTGATGTTATTGAACTTCGATAACTTGTTTGAATATTGATTTTATTATCTAATGCTAATATTTATGTTATGATGGATGTATATAAAATTTTATACTATTATACGTTAGCTTACGTAGTTATGGATAAAGAAAAATGGAAAGAGAGAAGACGTTTTCCCAGCAGTGGGACAGCATTGGTTAAAAAAAAACTATTATATTTAAGTATATACTTTTTTCAACCATGTTTTCAACCATTTCAACTATATGTACTTCGGACACATTACTAAACGTAGTCCAGACAGCCTAAAAAGGGCGAGGAAAGGTTGATGGACCAGGAGACTCAGGAGACCCATGAGACGAAGCCTCTTGGGCTCTTGAGTAGGTACAATCAGTACCCCAAGTACGAGTTTGGGTATACACGGATCGTAGAGACACAATCACCGAGCGTCACCGATTTTGTATGGAAATCCAAGCTTCTCAAGAAATCTGCTAGGAGCGCTGCTTGGATTTCCATACAAAATCGGTGGCGCTCGGCGATTGCGTCTCTACGATCCGTGTGTGCACAAACTCGTACTTGGGGTAGTGATACCTATATTAAAAGTAAGTTGTTTACTCAAAACGTTGCAACAACATGATGTATGTTCAAATTGCATAAAAAGTAATCATCACGTTATATTGTCAGTTTATAATACTTTATTTTTTCTTTAAACATTCCTATAAAATAACCTATAGTAGATAGTAAATATAACCTATTTACTAAACAGCGCCACCTATGTTAAAAACTAACTAACTACACATCAAGTACGTAACGGAAACAATAGATGCGCTTGCGCATCACGTAATTAGATTATTTACATTACCGTGTAAACTACTGTAGACTTTCGGTAGATGGTAGCTTAATTCATTTGAAATAATTTAGGTTTTAGAGCCGAAGACCGGGCTCAGTGGCGCGGTTGATGATGATGATGAATTTAGGTTTATGCATTGTATTATATTTAATTTAGTTTTCAGAAAAAAAAAATTATTTTTTCTATGTGTTTTCGTAATCGCTTGAATATATACATTGGTATCAATGTATATATTCAAGCGATTACGATAAAATTATAAGTAGGTACATAGATGTGAAACAAATATTTTACACCAATTTAAATACTTATTTGCACCTAAATACATCGTATTTCAAAGCATAGAGATTTTAAAGACGAAATACAAAGTTACAGGGTTTTTTTAAATTAATAATGATTAATCTTATTAATATTTATCTAATAATTCATCTAGTGGCTACAAGCCCACCTGATGGTAAGTGATTTTAAAAACGAGAAAGATTCAAATCGTAATGATCGGAAAAGACAGACAACGACAAAAAGTTCCACAAAATTTCATTTAAACTTATAAAAACTTAAATTATTACACACAATTTTAATCAAACAAACAAAAAATCAATAAAAATACCATTTTTATCTGCATATGAGTAATAACTTACAAATGTATGAGCAAAACAACATAAAACCTACCATACAGTGCAAACATGGTGATAAATGTAATAAAAAGTCATGAAAGCGCTAATTGCACTAATTACGGCATTCCACCATCTCACTGACCTACTACTGCTATTGTATTCTAGAACTCCTTTCTTGCTCACGTGTATATCATATCACGTGACACATAATTGTAAGGAACCTTAAAATTCTATAAGTATATTAAAAAAATTTTTTGATATTAAAAACAATTGGTTTGATGCAACACAATAAAAAGGTTTTTTCTTAAGGTCTCTGGCATCTGATCGCGCGATCCTGACGTAGAAACTGATCACAGAAAGTTTTCTAATCTGATCGCGTGATCAGATACCAAAATTAAACCCATTTTTGTAATAAAATTTTGATTTTGAATGAGTTGTCAAAAACTTGAACCAAAAAACTTGAAAGCTCCATTCTACCTTTCATAAAGGATTACGGCCACATAACCTTTTTTTTTCCAAAAAAATACTCATAAGTGTGCGTAATTTTTACTTTAATAACGGAAGGTACATTATTTGTAATATTATGATACTTAACATGAGTAATGTGTTAATTTCGTGTGAAATTTACGCTTTTTATAGTTTTGCTCTTTAACACTGTTTACTTTGAAACTGTTTTAAATGATATAATTTAAGTTTTAGGAGTTTTTACGACTAGTGACCCGTCCTGGCTTCGGGTGGATTTTTTTATCCTAGATAGATAGAAGATAGAAAAGTAGTTTAGTTATGTAAGTTTCTTGCCCGTTCTTCTAGGCTCTGGTCGCGTGGAACTGGCACCTAGAATCACCTAGTATGTAAGACGACTCTAAATGATCCGCGTGATTTTACTGAATAAAGCAGTTTTGACTTTGACTTTGAAAAACATTTTATTGCACACCACTTAATTTAAAATTACAAATTGAACAAAGATTTGAACGAAATCGAGATATACAATGGGCGGTCTTATCACTATAAGCGATCTCTTCCAGACAACCTTGGAATGGACTGGACTTACCAAGAACGTTAAAGGACTGTGGTGTAGAAAAAATCCTATAGATTCCTATCCTATAGTATTATTATCCATCCTATGACACCCATAAACTGTAAGTACTTCTTTATAATATTAGTTGTAATTTTATTGCATCTGTAAGTATAAAAACAAGTGGCGATCTCAATAAATCATTTTAAAATTTTCCCATTGAAACTTATACGAAACTGTTCTATTTATTACAAACAAACAAACAATTCGAACGGTTTGCAAAACCAATTACACGAAATTCCATCAAAGTCAAAATCAAGTCAAAGTCAAAATCAAATTCCGATATTACACTTTCATTTTAACAATTTTAAACCTACGCTACGACTTCAACTATTATTCGTTAGAATTCCACCAAAAATATACAGCAAAACTCAACATAACATTAGAAAAACAATAAATAAATAATGCTGGACAATCCACACAACATCATCTAGCCCCAAGCTAAGCAGTCTAAGCAGAGCTTGTGTTATGGGTACTAGAAGACTAACATACTTAATACAATAAATTACATAGATAGATATTTTTTATTATACATATAATACCCAGATCACCCGGATTAAATATTTGCAGAACATACAAATATTTATCCCGAGGCGGGAATCGAACCCGCAACCTTCCGCGTCGCAGGCGGACCATCGCCCACCGCGCCACATCGGTCGTCAACACAATAAAAATATGAATGCTATGTTTATCAACAAATGATAGAACTTGAATCTAACCTCATTTCAGGAAACCCTCATGAGTTGATCAGACCCAAAGCGTCAGGGCTTTTGGTCTGATCATATTGATTATGACAAAAGTTCATATACTTACGTCGAGAATTTTATCTCTAAAACGTTCAAAATCTGCCAGTTTTCTTTCGATACACTGATCTACTGAGCTGTGCCACAGCTCAGTTGGTAATAGCTCTGCCTTTCATGCTGTCGGTCGTGGGTTCGATTCCCACCCAGAGCAAATGTTTGTGTGATGAACATAAATATTTGTTCTGTGTCTGGATGTTAGTATGTATTCTATGTATGTATTCCCATAGTACCTACAAGCTTTGCTTAATTTGGGACTAGAGTGTGATGTGTGAAATGTCCATGAATAATTATTTATTATTTATTAATACATAATAATTACGGGATGTATTAATTAATTAATAAAAAAGTTATCACACATCAGAACGAATAAAGATGATAAAACACTTCCAAGCTATAATTAGCTAATCGCACTAATTTGCCATTTGCACCTCTTAATGTGTACTAATTAGTCACATTAACATTTAATATCATACAAATTATTTTTAATATGTTATATAATGTGGTTTAATTTTTCAGGTGGCTGGAGAAATTTCTCTTAAGTTCAGAAATAGTTGTTAAAGACTAAATTTAGTAGATATTTGAATTTCTTCGTGTAACTCATTGTATCTACGAATTATGAAATAGGCATTTGATTTTCAAATGATAAAAATATTTAATTCCAATGTCAAAAAATCATTGCTGATAGAGTAACTCCTGGTTCTGTGGTTTAAAATAGCAATTTTAAGCGGTGTGGTTATAAATTATGTTCAACATTCCATCGGAAATTGATCTCGTTTCCGATACAGAAAGTGAACATTTTAGTCACCAACAAAACATAGTAAGTATGTGTAGCATATTGGCATATAGCTATATCCTGTAGCTCTACCATGAGTTTTTACTATACTATATTTACTACACTCGCTAGCGTCTGTAGTTAAAAAAATGTATGAAGATTTGTACAGCGCCTCTAGCGGATAATTGGGTACTAAAATTCGTAATACTAATATTGACGTAACTACTGTAGTAAAGTCAGGCGATTTTACTGTGACATCTCATGGTAGAGGTACTGTTATTACAATAAACGCAAAAGTTTGTATGCATGTTTGATACTCTTTCACGCAAAAACTACTTAATATATTTTAATGAAACTTTACAATAATGTAGCTTATACATCAGAATAACACATAGGCTATAATTTATATAGATATTGTGTGATTTGTTCGATATAAAGATAATAAGACAAAGCGGTAACTACATAAGTAGGAAATCATGCGAGATTTCTCGTCTGCCAGCGTGCGTATTGGACCCAATTCACCATAATGCCTTGATCACACGTACCGAGTAAACCGGCGAGACAGTGACGTATTTAAGATACACTGCGCGCTAACGCTGCAACGTTCAACAGTAAAACTGATGTCGACGCGCAGTGTATCTCAAATACGTCACTGTCTCGCCGGTTTACTCGGTACGTGTGATCAAGGCATAACGGTGTCCGGTAATCGAGAGATTACTACTCAAGCGTACTGAATATATGATTTATTTATGTTTTTTTCATCTTTTTCTTGCGCATGATTATTTGAGAAGTAATGGGGATTTTAAGGCATACAAAAATGCCGACAATTATAATACTCTTTATTCTTTATTGTACACACAGAAAAACAAAACCACAGAAAAACAGGAAACTTAAAAACAGGACATGTACTGTGAGCTTATCCCTAAATAGATAATACTGCAATATTATTAAATAAAAATAAATAAAAAAAACTTATTTAAGTAAGTACCTACATAATATATAGTTAGTACACATATACAAAAAAACACAAATGTTTGGTTTTTCAGTGTATTCCAGAAATCAAACCCACGACACGGCGAGAAAAGCAAAGCTGTTCCATCCATTCCCAATGAGTTCTAAATCATACGCATTCGGGATTTTTTCAAAATATAGATTTTTTATTGGTTATGTTACTTTATCTATCTATCAGAATAAATTAAGTTAGGTAAGGTACATAGGTAAAATGACTGTCACATTAGCCTAGACTTTTTGTTGCAACTTGACTTTACACATGAGGTATAAAGTAGAGAAAACTTACTTAGCAACTTTACCGTCCTCTCAGTATGGTTGGCCTTATCGACAGCAAAGTCATGATTAAGTAAGACGATAGCATACTAAATAGGTTCATAAAAAAACGAATTGTAAGATTTTTTGACCCGAAAATATCACACATTGCACTCTAGTCGCAAACTAAGCAAAGCTTGTACCTACTATGGGACCTAGATTGCTAATAGAATACTTATATACATTTTTTATACATACATCACACAAGCATTTGCACTGGGTGGGAATCGAACCCACGCCTCACAGCATGGAAGGCAGAGCTACTACCAACTGAGCTGTGACGCCTTGTTCAGCTGATGATGATGATAGACACGGTCACGCCCATGTTTCTGTTATACATATAATAAGTACAGATTTTTGTTTGATAACTTGGCTCTGGGTGGGAATCGAACCCACGACCCACAGCATGGAAGGCAGAGCTACTACCAACTGAGCTGTATTCGGCTGATGATGATGATAGACAAGGTCACGCCCACGGTTCTGTTATATAACGAGAACAGGTTTTTGTTTGATAAGTTGGCGTTCGCGCTGCCAGTTGCCGATCTCAGTAATCCCGACACTTTCACTACTCCGACCTAAGCCTGTACCCCAAGACGACCGATGTGGCACGGTAGGCGAAGGCCCGCCTGCGACGCGGAGGTTGCGGGTTCGATTCCCGCCTTGGGATAAATGTTTGTACGATCTGCAAATATTTGTTCCAGGTGTTCTGGGTATTTTATGTGTATAATAAAAAATATCTATCTATGTAATGTATTGTATTAACTTATTAAGTATGCCTTCTAATACCCATACACAAGCTCTGCTTAGCTTGGGGCTAGATGATGTTGTGTGGATTGTCCAGCATTTTTTATTTATTTATTTAAGTACGAGTTTGTACGTCGCAAGTTTTTTATGATTATAAACAACGGATTTCTAAGATTACTGACATAACAGATGCACCTACTTTTTTATTGGGGCTTCTCATAACTTTTTATAAAATAATAATTTTATATAAAATACAGCAATCATAGCTCCCATAGTACAAGCTTTGCTTAGTTCGGGACTAGAGCGCGAACTGTGAAATGTCCATGAACATTTATTTATTAATTTTATAGTAGAGAGTTTTTATCAGTTAGTACCGTTAGTACAATCGAGTTCGAACCCACGACCCCAGGAGACGGGTTCACAATATCGTCGGACTTTTGTCGGCAATGTAAAAACAACTACATAATCTTTTTCAATGCTATTTTCAATTCACAATATCCCTATATGTATATCCACTCCACCTAATAGTAATTGTTATTACCTATACCTATCAAAACATTTAGTAAAACGTTTCTTCAAAAATTTTAAACAAAACTTGTCTACGCATTCTATTTGTACTTTTATCAAAACGCAACGATAGCGCGTTCTAGCATATCGACTGAATGATCAGCGCCATCTAGTGACAAATATTAATATGAAAAGAATAAGTATTTACATTACATCAAAATAAAATTTTCTTTTCCTAAAATACCTACTTACAAGTATGTACTTACTAATAAATAATTTTAAAAAAATGTCTGTCGATGCTAGTAAATGATTAATTTTTGGGCATAAATATAGGCACAAATTCAAATTAAAACTATCGTTTTGATTTTATTAATTATATCATGCTGTTATTTTCGATGGTTTTTTTAACTAACAATACTCGAGGCCGTAGTCCCTTTGATAATTATAATTAATTAATTCAGTTAAATAGGATTTTAGAGAATTCCCGCCATTTTATTTATTTATTACATGTCTGTAGGGTTGCCAGGAATTTGCCAATGTCAGTTTATCGGGGTTTGACATTGAACGCCAATTATCGCACGTTCAAATGTCTTCGTGCACATGACATTCACTTGTATAGCGGATACACGAACCTTGAGGGGCTTTCATTTCTACACTTAACTACCTTCTGTCACTGACTTTGCTCTGTCACTTAGGTTGTGCGCACACCGACAACAAAAACTATTTTGAAAATTGTATACATCAATGTGAAAGAATTTTTAAAATCGGTAGGTATTAAATTAAATCATAACAAATAAATCTTTTCTCAATATAATATTAGTTTAGACATAATTATACTTAATTGAATTATATCATTATATTTAATAGCACCATAAACAATTTTACGACTATTACAGTATTTAAAAAATATAACTTCACCTGTATTTTATACATACCTAATGTATAAAATACATAAGAAACGAAGTAAGCAACAGTTGAGCTATCTACAGACCGTTTCAAACGATCTATATTTAATAGATAGTATTGAAAATTGTACAATAAAGAGGTCTGTACCACAGCGGGGCTAAAAAGCATGATGACTTGGTGATCAGTAGGTACCCTAAGTACGAGTTTGTACACACACGGATCGTAGAGACGCAATCGCCGAGCGCCACCGATTTTGTATGGAAATCCAAGCTTCTAAAGAATCCTAGGGGCCCTGCTTGGATCTCCGTACAAAATCGGGGGCGCTCGGCGATGGCGTCTCTACGATTCGTGTGTGCACAAACTCGTACTTGGGGTACAGAGCACAGATACCGCGGTAAGCTGTGGGTGCTAGCGTTTATAAAAAGCTACTGAATTTGTTGGTGAGTGCGTACGAAGTAGAGCGTGCGTTGTATTTAGCGGGTACCGTAGTAATTACAGACGCTAGATAGTCATATGCGAAAACTTACACATACTCGAGAGAACATATGACAGAAGCGTTAAATAACCTAATTGGACTCATTTTAGGTCAATTTGAAAACGCTTGACAGCTGTCAAAGTTCAGATGCTAGCTGTAGAGTGTCTTAGAAGTTTATAACCTCAAAATAGTAGGTACAACACTAGCAGGTTTTCTACAAAAACTCGATACGAGAAAGATTAAACCTATATAGGTAAATAAATAATTGTTTAATTTCTACCATCTAAAGGCATTAGAAAATAATAGCATCGTGAGAAAATCCGTCAGATATTTCACACATATTTATGTAATTTTATAGATAGACCAAGGATAAGGAAATTCCTATATAGATGTTAAACTTTTTTGCAAAAGAAATGATAATTTGCAAGTTTAGTATGTTTCGACCCAAAAACCCAAAATTGCCATATTTTCCACACGATGATTACCAAAGTAAGTCAGTGTTGCCCGCGACTTAGATATTTACATAAGTTGCCACAGTAGCTAATCCAACTTGCTTAACTGACCGAAAAGTGAACGTTTTTAACGTTCCGCTATCCAAAATAAAAACACTAATCCTTTGAGCCAGCATATAAGGCAGCTGTCAGATTTTGACAATTGTGTCTATTAGAACTGTCAACAATTTTTCAATTAGTCAATATTAAATTCTTATAATTATTTTATTTGTCTTTTATAAGGATTCTTATTCAATTTCAAAACAAATTCAAACGAATTTGATGTCCAAACTGGATGTAGATATGGAAAATGATATTTTTTTCGATGAAAATTGTTTGAATTTTTGAGAAACTCCACTTGATTTATTTACAAGATCGTTACGCTGTAAGTGCGCTTGCGTTTGTCACATATAAGTGAGATTTGACATCTCTCTGTAGTGACAGATAGTGATCTGTCACTACTAAAACAAAACGAGAAAAAACTATTTTTAATAGTAACTTTTGACAACAGCTGAAAGGAAACTTCAACTTCTGTCAAAAGTTACAGCCCCTGACATTATGTCACCATTAAGTATGGTATCTAAACAAGACTTCATGTCTGCGCTAACTTTTTATAAGAAAGACAGCCTGTGTTTTACTTTAAAATGCACGGAACACTTATCTTTAAGTACGACTCACACTTGTCCATTTCTTTATCCAAAGATGATACCTGATATAGTTAATGGTAGATACAAGGGCGATTTTGATAGGTTGTCGTAATTTTATTGTTATTTGCTGAGGTTAATACATTAACCCTTTCGTAAATAAGCAAATAAAATTGATGTTTTCGTAAGTTATGCTGATCTAATGTTCATTTCAGCATGTTTTAAAATCACAAGAAATGTGTCTTAGTCTATCCTTCTTTCTCACTTAAAAATACGACAGTTCGAAAGGAATCACTGTCCGCGATAAGACCGCCGATTGTAGGACAGATATTGAAACTACTTTTATTTTTGTACCTATAAGTACTTACTTTATAAAGTTTTATTGATTCATTTTAGTTATTATTGTGCACCTATGTATATTTGTTACTTTTTCATGCAAAAACTACAAGTTTTTATATTTTTTTTTAGTTTTGCAATAAGATCTCATAGTAAAGAGATACACAGGTTTTTATATTTTATTTTGTGACAAAGAAAAGTTATGCTAGATATTTTATAGAGAACTTATACAATGTAATTTTTTAACTACAAAATTCTTAAAAAATGATTTTATCCAAGTTTTTTACCAAAATTCAATACGCACTGGAACGGTTACCATAATTTTTATACAACTTTTTCAATTTTTTATCGATAAAATTGTAAAAATTATACATTTACAATACCTTTACGTGATAATATTGTAAAAAACGGTTTTTATGAATAAATGATTGCATTTTCCGCGTCTCCTCACGGACTACTTAGCATAGCATCTAGTAGGTACTTAGTGATACTCGCTGCGTTCCGGCTTGAAGGGTATGGATGCCGGCGCAATTATAAGCACAGACTATCTTATAAAAAGTTAGCGTTGACATCATTACGTATGGTAATCAATACTTCAAGTCTGCGCTAACTTTTTATAAGATAGACCGTAAGTCTGTGCTTATAATTGCGCCGACATCCATACCCTTCAAGTTAATTTATTTATGTTAATATAAAATATATTATTTATCAACTTTAGTCTGTTTAATGAACATAATATTTCATACTTTTTTCATCATTATCCAATAAATCATAGACAATTAGAGTGGAACTGACGTGCGTATGTTTACTTCACGCATTCGTTATGCAATGCTCGTTTGATTCGTACCTACTTATTGAAGCTACATTCTAAACGCGCAATGGAATGTATCATTTTCACAAGTGTAAATTGTCGTGCTGTTGAAAAGCTCAACATTAAGTAAGTATCTAAGAAATAGTCATGTAAGTAGATTTATTTATATTTTAGTTACGTTTTGATTAATATTGTCTATATACCCTACTAAGTACATGGAGGAAAAAATAGGCTTTTTAAATTAATAATTAAAGGTAAGTAAATTAAGTTGCGATAAAGAAATAGGTGATTTTTGGTAAGTATATGGAGTTACAACTAAAAAGGCTTAGATAGTAACTTAAAAAAACTTGAAAAAAGCTACTCTTCTAAATACTTAAATAAAAAAAAATCATAAAACAGCATATCTCACAGTATCCCGATAACGCACATCCCTTGCTTTATTTAAAAATATGCAAATCTTTAAACAAAAATAAAAGCGCGTGTAAAAAACAGTACAAAGTACGTACCTTAAAGTCGTACAACAATCCAAGAACATCGAACACTTCACATCACTACTCAATAAAGCACGAGCACAAATAATATAAATAAAAATAAAAGAAAAATGACAAATAAAACCTCAATGTGCAAGAAAAAAGAAGATTCAAATAGAGCACAATAAAAAAACAAAATGTCAAATAAAACCTCAATGTGCAAGAAAAAAACAAGATTCAAATTTCGAATCGCGTATGACCTAGATGGGAGAACGCGCGCGCCGTTTACTTCGTCCGACGTTCGAATGCGCGTGTGCAGATTATCTTAGCGTAGCTTTACGTATGGTATATTACGTAGATAAACAGTAAGTTTTGCTGGGTTACGGTAATACTGTTAGCGAGCTTAACCCAATTATTGTTTTAACTTATCAAAATGGACACAAAAATTTTATTTATACCAAAACAATTCAAATATAACCTCTGTTAAAACAAACAAAACAATTTACTACAAATTATGATTTAACAATTTTTTTGTAAGACGCATAATTTCCGAGATATCGCGAAAAGTATTTTCATCCCTTTTTTCAAGATGGCGGCCGGGGGACAAGAGTGGCGACCCCACAGATTTGAGGTTAAGCTTCTACTGACACATGTGCCAAAAGTAAAATTGCGTCCTCTAATAAATGCAATATTCGACCCTTAAATTGTAACATTTCAATGGAATATTTTATGTAGTTTTCTATCACACCTCAAGACTTGCTTTTGACTTTGTTTTGACCAACACTGTTTTATCCCAGAATCGCAAAACAAACACATCAATACAATGGCCATTGTACCTAACTCAGAACGCTGAAATGAAAACATGACAGGTTCAAAACAATGAGTGAGCGTTATTAAGATGCTATTTGTGTCAAGAAGATGTACGTACAAATGTAGGTAAGGTTGTCACATTTTCAAACATAAAAAATAGTTTTTAACGAAGTTCAAGAATATTCAACGATTTCGAACCGAAACAATCGGGATTTTTTATGTTATTTAATGAAGTTATATGAAAGTGAAAGTACATACAAAAATAGATTATGTATATTTATTTTCACGGGATATTTTATATATTTCGTAATATTTTATTTTGAACGTTTTATACGCCACCTAGTTTCAAACTAAGTAAAGCTTGTACAATTTTTACACTTTATTGTTTTAAATAATACATATTTGAAGAATAAATAATAATTAATTTAGCTATACTTTTTAAACATCATTTTAATATTTGATTAGTAAGTACTTAAGATTTTAAGGATTATTCTAATAAATTAGTTATAATTTAGAAATATCAGTAATTCGAAATTAAAAAAAATATATCTAAGTCATCAATAGTTACAAAATGGATATAAAATAAAGCTATAATACATCTTATTAAAATAAATCAAAGAAACTCATATTGCATACGAATGTCAAGTAATGGCGACATCTAACATAATATATGCAACAGTAGCTCTACCATGAGTTTTTACTATACTATATAT
This sequence comes from Ecliptopera silaceata, assembly GCA_932527185.1. Taxonomy (NCBI): domain Eukaryota; kingdom Metazoa; phylum Arthropoda; class Insecta; order Lepidoptera; family Geometridae; genus Ecliptopera; species Ecliptopera silaceata. Next base: position 8,742,461 of record OW052207.1, on the reverse strand, counting down.
ACTATACTCGCTAGCGTATGTAGTTAAAAAAATGTATGAAGATTTGTACAGCGCCTCTAGCGGATAGTTGGGTACTAAAATTCGTCATACTAATATTGACGTAACTACTGTAGTAAAGTCAGGCGATTTTACTGTGACAACTCATGGTAGAGGTACAGTTACAGAATTATCTCATTTAAGAGATAGCCTTGAAAGAAAGTCGTATTACGAAGTCGCATTTACGATTCTAATCCGCGTGAAGACGAATAAATGTAATCGTAAACGAATCGAAACAGTGACGTATTTGAGATATCTCATTAATAAGAATCAAAGTCCTGACTGACTGACGGCTGACGTACGAGCCACAGCCCAAACCGCTGGTCCTAGAGACTTGAAATTTGGAAGGCGTGTTCCTGGAGTGACTGTGTGGCGTACTAAGGCAGGAATTTTGGAAATAACGCTCCGGAGCCCTAAAATAAGGCTTTGAAGTTTGTATGCAGAATCTTATCCCGTGAACCGATTGACTTGAAACTTGGTACGCATAATGCTGACGCGAAATAAAATGGATCTGCATTTTTAGATTTTGCAAAATCATCCCCATTTCCCTAAAATTGAGTATGTAAAGTTTAAAATTTCGATCGTATACGATTTAGTATACGATTTAGTATACGATTTCGAGTATAGATGGCGCTGTCTCATTTTCTCTTATCCCTTGAACCGATTGACTTGAAACTTGATACGCATAATGTTGACGCGAAATAAAATGGATCTGCATTTTTAGATTTTGCAAAATCATCCCCATTTCCCTAAAATTGAGTAAGTAAAGTTTAAAATTTCGATCGTATACGATTTAGTATACGATTTCGAGTATAGATGGCGCTGTCACGCGTGGCGTAATCCTAGAACGCGCTATCGGTGCGTTTTGGCAATGTGTTATAGGTAAGTCGATCGGTACCTATTAGCAATATTTTCGTTGAATCGAGTTATTTTGATTAGTTATTTATAGTTGCGTACCTACCCAATTACCGCTAATGACGAATAGAATAAATATTTAAAAACTAAAAACAAAATGTTAAATAATCAAGGGGCGCTTATAGTCTTCTCATACAAAAACATAATTTACTTAGATGGTTTGTTTTTTTAATATAATAATATTTTATTAAATATGTATGTATATATATAATAAATAAATAATTTTTTTTTATTTATGTACATATATATATTTACATAATAATATTTTAAAATTCCTCCATGGGAAAGGGGCAAGTGTTTTGTAACGTTATTAATCGATGAATTTTAATCAAATTATTAAAGATAAAGATAAAGATAAAGATAAAGATAAAGATAAAGATAAAGATAAAGATAAAGATAAAGATAAAGATAAAGATAAAGATAAAGATAAAGATAAAGATAAAGATAAAGATAAAGATAAAGATAAAGATAAAGATAAAGATAAAGATAAAGATAAAGATAAAGATAAAGATAAAGATAAAGATAAAGATAAAGATAAAGATAAAGATAAAGATAAAGATAAAGATAAAGATAAAGATAAAGATAAAGATAAAGATAAAGATAAAGATAAAGATAAAGATAAAGATAAAGATAAAGATAAAGATAAAGATAAAGATAAAGATAAAGATAAAGATAAAGATAAAGATAAAGATAAAGATAAAGATAAAGATAAAGATAAAGATAAAGATAAAGATAAAGATAAAGATAAAGATAAAGATAAAGATAAAGATAAAGATAAAGATAAAGATAAAGATAAAGATAAAGATAAAGATAAAGATAAAGATAAAGATAAAGATAAAGATAAAGATAAAGATAAAGATAAAGATAAAGATAAAGATAAAGATAAAGATAAAGATAAAGATAAAGATAAAGATAAAGATAAAGATAAAGATAAAGATAAAGATAAAGATAAAGATAAAGATAAAGATAAAGATAAAGATAAAGATAAAGATAAAGATAAAGATAAAGATAAAGATAAAGATAAAGATAAAGATAAAGATAAAGATAAAGATAAAGATAAAGATAAAGATAAAGATAAAGATAAAGATAAAGATAAAGATAAAGATAAAGATAAAGATAAAGATAAAGATAAAGATAAAGATAAAGATAAAGATAAAGATAAAGATAAAGATAAAGATAAAGATAAAGATAAAGATAAAGATAAAGATAAAGATAAAGATAAAGATAAAGATAAAGATAAAGATAAAGATAAAGATAAAGATAAAGATAAAGATAAAGATAAAGATAAAGATAAAGATAAAGATAAAGATAAAGATAAAGATAAAGATAAAGATAAAGATAAAGATAAAGATAAAGATAAAGATAAAGATCGGATATCGGAGCCGGCACCGATATGCTGGCGGTACCATCGGACGCCCTATCGGATAATGAGATAACGCTTTCAATCAAGTTTGAGAGTCAGAGCGTTTTCACATTATCCGATCCGATATCGGTGTCGGACGCTGATCCGATATTGGGGTAAGTAAGATGTATGAAATATGTACCTCCGATATCCGATATCGGGCCGGACATATTTGATAAATTTTACTTACCCCGATATCGGATCAGCGTCCGACACCGATATCGGATCGGATAATGTGAAAACGCTCTTAGGGCTCTTTCAATTTATGCGTTTCGTATCGGACCGCTGCAGTGCCGAAGCGGTGCGTTCGTCGTTCGGCGTAAGGACGGACGGTCGTATGTTTTCATACAAAATGCACGGTGCGGAAACAGTGCGGCGTCCGTACCGCGAGCGTTCGACAGCAGGACGGCAACGTCGTGTCGCAACCCCACGTGTTCAGTTCAGTGCGTTCATAGTGCGGTGACAAGAAGGAGGCAAATTTCTAAACGGTAATTTATAATGGATGATATAAATGTGGAGGAGTCATTTATTGATATAAATGTGGAGGATTTTATAAATGAAATTGAAATACTTACTATATCTATCTAATTCCAGTAATTCGAAGAAACATTCTCTAGGCATTCTTAAGTAGGTAATTAAAAAAAAACTGATTGGGTCTTCTTTTAACCTAAGGTAAAGAGTATGGAAATCACCACAATCATGGGTGCCGTGATTACACGACCAAGGAAAACACAGCCACGGAATGTACAGCCCGGAATCGGTGACCATTTTGGCATCCTATTCCGGGCTGTGCATTCCGTGGCTGTGTTTTCCATGGTTGTACATTCCCGACACGTGTTGGGAATTTGATGCCAAATGACGTCATACTCACTTACTCGAATTTTTCGCTAACTATGCCACTGTCAAAATATTATTTTTTAACTTATTTTTTTTCACGTGTGATGCGTCACAGTAGGTGCGAGGAGCGAAGCGACGAGCGTTAGTTTGATATAGACAACCGCGCCAGAACCTACATGCGTTTAACCATTTGCCAGACAACAATTATTGAATCGGATTGTTTTCTTTTCATATTATAATCTGTGCAGTTTATCTTTATTGTGAACCGATTGACTTGAAACTTGATACACATAATGTTGACACAAAATAAAATAGATCTGCATTTTTACATTTAGCAAAATCATCTGGGGATGATTTTGCTAAATGTAAAAATTTCTCTAGAAAAAATTCCCTGTAAAAATTTCCCTAAGTTTAAAATTTCGATCGTATACGATTTAGTATACGATTTCGAGTATAGATGGCGCTGTCATGCGTGGCGTAATCCTAGAACGCGCTATCGGTGCGTTTTGGCAATGTGTTATAGGTAAGTCGATCGGTATTAGCAATATTTTCGTTGAATCGAGTTATTTTGCTAAGTTATCTAGGGTTGCGTACCCAATTACCGCTAATGACGAATAAATATTTAAAAACAAAATGTTAAATAATCAAGGGGCGCTTATAGTCTCATACAAAGACATAATTTACTTAGATGGTTTGTTTTTTTAATATAATAATATTTTATAAAATATATAACTATTTTCATAATAATATTTTAAAATTCCTCCGTGGGAAAGGGGGCAAGTGTGTTGTAACGATAAAAATCGACGAATTTTAATCAAATTATTAAGAGGCGCTTTGTGACAATTTTACTCTAATGAATGCAATAAAATGAGGGAAGTTTTCTGTAACGTTATTTATAGACGAAAGTCAATGAAAATTGAGACGCACATTAATGACTTGATTTTACACCAAATATTGCAAAAAGGAAGTTTGTAGTAGCGTTTTTTATGAACGATTTCAATCAAGTTTGAGAGTCAGAGCGTTTTCACATTATCCGATCCGATATCGGTGTCGGACGCTGATCCGATATCCGGGTAACTAAAATGTATGAAAAATGTACCTGTCTTTCATATTGTCCGTCTCGATATCGGATATCGGAGCCGACACTGATATGCTGGCGGTACCATCGAACGCCCTATCGGATAATGACACGGCCACGGAATGTACAGCCCGGAATCGGTGACCATTTTGGCATCCAATTCCGGGCTGTGCATTCCGTGGCTGTGTATTACATGGTTGTACATTCCCGACACGTGTTGGGAATTTGATGCCAAATGACGTCATAGCATATGCTTCGTTTGCGCTTACTCGAATTTTTCGTTTAGCCGATCATGTACAAGTAGCTAACTATGCCACTGTCAAAATATTATTTTTAAACTGATTTTTTTTCATGTGTGATGCGTCACAGTAGGTGCGAGGAGCGAAGCGACGAGCGTTAGTTTGATATAGAAAACCGCGCCAGAACCTACATGCGTTGAACCATTTGCCAGATAACAATTATTGAATTGAATTGTTTTCTTTTCATATTATAATCTGTGCAGTCTATCTTTATCAAAATGGGATAGTAACATTTTAATCTTTGGTTTCATCTAAACGAAGCATAGGCTAGGCTTTCGACCAATCTTCTTCTTCTTATCGTGTCGATGCTACAACTGTATTTTGTTGTAGCATCGTATTGGAAAGATTAGCCAGACTAGACACTGCTTTACCGTGCCTAGCTGTTACCGGTGTGTGCCACGAGGAGGCTCTTTCCATGCACCCAATTCATTCCAATTGATTTCGACCAATCAGAGCAATAGACGCCAATTCCATGGTTGTATTTTCCACGGCTCTACATTCCGTGGTTGGACATTCCTAACACATGTCGAGAATGCGCAGCCCGGATTTCATGTACATTTTGGCTGAGAATTCCTGGTTGCGTATTCCTGGCTGTGCTTTCCGTGGTCGTACATTCCGGGTCGTGCTTTCCATGGTTGTACATTAACCGGACATAGTTATTATATTTTAGTCCGGCATAGATATCAAATACTAAAAACAGAACATGCTTAGAGGGTTCGCATAGGTACAAAAACATGTTTTTTTTCTTAATCGTTTACATAGGTATGGCACGGAACTTATAGCGGGCGAGTCCGAGTCGCACTTGGCCTGATTTATTTACTTACGGTAACGGTAATTTAGTGAGTTTTGATTACTTATGTTTTAGTAGTTTACGTTATTGGGTTTTTAGGGTTCGGTAACCAAAGGGTAAAACTAGATCGTATTACTGAGTGTTTAATTTCTGTCTATTTTAAATTCTCTAACTATCACGCATAATTAATATTCAAGGGGGCTTATATATAAACGTAAATTTTATTTATTCGATATTGATAAGGGCAACGGGCCATAGATACGGTACGAAAATCTTCGTGCGCACTTGCCCGGTTTTAAGAATAAGTACCAATATGTACTAAGTTTTCCTTCTTAGACTGCACTTTACCGTCAATTTCTTTCATAAGAAGATAGTAATGGTAATGGGTTATCGCAAAATATCTTAAAACGGCACGCGGACGAAGTCGCGGCGGGTTCAGCTAGTAGAATAATAAAACGAAAGTTCCTATCACAGGCATATTATAAAATAAATAATGCTGGACAATCCACACATCATCTAGCCCCAAGCTAAGAAGAGCTTGTGTTATGGGTACTAGAAGACTGACATACTTAATACAATGCAATGCAATACATAGATAGATATTTTTATTATACATATAAAATACCCAGAACACCCGGAATAAATATTTTCAGATCGTACAAACATTTATCCCAAGGCGGGAGTAAATCGAACCCGCAACCTTTCGCGTCGCAGGCGGACCTTCGCCCACCGCGCCACATCGGTCGTCAATGTAATCGTAAACGAATCGAAACAGTGACGTTTTTCAGATAATAATAAAAAGAAAACTTCTATGTTTTCTTTTTATTATCTTTCTTCATAATTCGACCGTTTTTTCTCCGATTCACTTTGCAAAACGGACTACCACGTAAAAGCCTTTTTATTTTTCGGTTTTTAATATAACCTATGAGGCAGCAATAGTGGCTTTCTATGTAAAGAAGTAAATTTGTCTTTGTTAAATTGTAAGGGGTAATATCGGGATCTACCGAACCGATTTTAAAAATTCTTTCACCAATAGAAAGATACATTATTGCTGAGTGGCATAGGCTATATAAAAAACCGAATCGGAGAAAAAACGGTCGAATTATGCCTAACAAAGTGGGCACGGGTCAGCTAGTATGAAATACGTACGTAAGTAGATTTTTTTAAAATTGCAGCCAAGCATAAATTACAGTTTTATAATAATTTATTCCGTACATGTTGGTTTTAAAGTGACTTAATTTCCGTTTCCGTTATTTATCACCCAATTATATAATGTCTGTGCTTCTATCTTATTTTGCACAATAATTTACAGATGTCAATGTTGGTAATATAGTTTCTCAATTTATTTAAATGTGTAAGAATTTCACTTTAATTTATTAAAAATAAATAAAAGTAAGGATTTGACTTAAAACTCGCAACAGCCAATCAGAGCCGAGCTGTAGTTTGCGTCTATAATTTGAAATTCGAATCCGAATACAATATACCAACCGGAATTCAGGAGTCAAGAGGACGTAGTAGCCCTGCCTTCCATGCTGGAGGTCGTGGGTTCGATTCCCACCCAGAGCAAATGTTTGTGTGTTGAGCTTAAATATTTGTTCTATGTCTGAATGTTACTATGTATTCTTAACTAGAATGTGATGTGTGAAATGTCCATGAATATTTATTTTTGAAGTGAAAACTTCTTTAGCGGCGCTGGTTGGGTAAAAACTTTCAAACTCGCGTCAGGGTCACGTGACGTCGAAAAAGCGTAAGATCTTATTTAATTTTTATACATTGCTCGTAAAACAAGAGACGACAAAAGAACACACTTGCGGTCACGCGACGTATGACTCAAACAATTAAATAGTGTTGTGGCGACATCGTACAAGGCGAGTACAAGGCGCTGCCAACACGCGGTGCGGTGCGGAGCGCGGGGGCGGAGGACCGAGGAGCGGCACTCGCGCGCCGGCAGCCGACAGACGCTCTGAGCACCCTCGCACGGGAAACACGTATCGCTCGCCGCGCGCGCATAACCAGATAGACGCTATTATATCGTACGAATCGTTTCGCCTAACTTGTATTTAACTGTATCGCTTCCATCTTATTGAAGTGAAAACTCAGTCAGGGTCACGTGACTCGTGACGTTCATCGAACGTGACGTTCATCATTCGTTGTCTTCGTCGTTGTGTCAATGTCAATGACATGACACAATCACAATGACACAGACACATTCGCGCTTGCGCGAATGTGTCTGTGTCAGTGTGTCTTCGTTGTCTTCGTCGTTGTGTCACATTCGCGCTTGCGCGAATGTGACACAATCACAATGACACAGACACATTCGCGCTTGCGCGAATGTGTCTGTGTCATTGTGATTGTCATTGTCGTTGTGTCGACATGACACAATCATGAATCAATTTGTCTTCGTTGTCTTCGTCGTTGTGTCACATTCGCGCTTGCGCGAATGTGACACAATGACATGACACAATCACAATGACACAGACACATTCGCGCTTGCGCGAATGTGTCTGTGTCAGTGTGTCTTCGTTGTCTTCGTCGTTGTGTCACATTCGCGCTTGCGCGAATGTTACACAATGACATGACACAATCACAATGACACAGACACATTCGCGCTTGCGCGAATGTGTCTGTGTCATTGTGATTGTCATTGTCATTATGACGACTGTGGTTATATTTTTGAAGTGAAAACTTAAAAGTGAAAACACATTCGCGCTTGCGCGAATGTGTCTGTGTCATTGTGATTGTCATTGTCATTATGACGACTGTGGTTATATTTTTGAAGTGAAAACTTAAAAGTGAAAACACAACGTTAATATTGAAGTTTTCACTTCTGCCGGCACTCCCGGAGTGCTACCATTTTTTTATTTATTTAATACATGTCGCCAAAGACCGGGATAAGTGGAAGGCTTTAAAGACCTTGGCCCAGCAGTGGGACAGCATAGGTTTAAAATAAAACACTAAAAAATACATATCAAAACGATTAGGACCCGTTTAAAGTAGAGTCTAGTTAACAGAAGAAAACCATCGGAATTACAGAAGAAAAAGAACTACATATAGAAAACCAGTATATAATAACCACACTGCTATCCTTTAAGTCGTTACTCTTGTGGAAAACTTTAGTGACTCTTTCCCAATAAAAATAGTTATTTTCCGTTGCAACGTCCGCCATATTGGAAAAACCTGTCTCAACATGGCGCAGAGAAAGACGTTTGAATTAGCTCTATTCACGTCAAAACTGTAATTAGAAATGCTGTATGTCTAGAAACGTTAGTCACCTGTTTGACTGATTACTTACAAGCATCTATACGACACCGATACGACTCCGATACGACCCCTGCGCGATATTGATGACGGCGGAGAACTTTATTCCTACATATATCTATACTTATTTTTACGTGATATGAAGGAAAAAATATTTTTTAAAATTATGTATGTAGACAGTTAAAATTGGACCTTGGCCTAAGAAAATTGGTCCGTAATTATGTATAACGATAATTATCAGAGCTTAGTTTTCATTTCGATAAAGAAAAACGGTTTAAAATTCAACTTATTCATCGATTATTAATATTTATGCTAATTTTGATTTATTATATCTGTCAGAGGGCTTTTTTATGCGGAAATATTATTATGATAAACTTATCAAAAATTCATAGAAATTTCCATACAGGGTGTATGTAATTCCCGCTGATTATTAATTAAAATTGTTACGTTTGTAACTGCAAAGTTAGCGTGGTTAAACTATTAATTTAATTTATTTCAGCGGATTAATATATATTTTATTAGGATTATTATTTTGTTTTATTCTCATCAAACGTTATAAATAATCTAGTTTAACCTTTATGCATATCATAATATTTAATTGATTTTTATTAATTTAATATATTGTGGACTATCATTCTACTCGTCTTCTTGTCCTTGGCATCGAGTTTTTTTAAATACATATTAGCTTATATTCAGCCAATAATACTTCGCTATATACATATTAATAATAATATATAAGTTCCTATCTACAAACAATTTTTACTTTCTATGACTGCGTGTAGTTGGTTATAGCGCCACCTATTAATACTATACAACACTACACTACGTGTGCCATCTAGCGTTGAGTAGCAAAACTAAGTCTGTATTTTACGTAAAAACCTAATAGATGGCGTTGACCACATCAAGAATTTCGATATTTATAATAAAAACATATGGAAACAGCTCTAAAGCCATATATTTTTAATTTAGTAATAACTATAATATATAATATTATAACTACATTTAAATCTGAAAGTATGAATGCTACAGGCCTGAAAATATAGGTACCTATCTAATTCTGTTGGTAGTAAAATATAGGCTACTAGCTGACCCGTGCCCACTTCGTTGGGCATAATTTGACCGTTTTTTCTCCGATTCACTTTGCAAAACGAACTACCACGTAAAAGCCTTTTTATTTTTCGGTTTTGTATATAGCCTATGACACTCAGCAATAATGTGGCTTTCTAATGGTGAAAGAATTTTTAAAATCGGTTCAGTAGATCCCGAGATTACCCTTACAATTTAACAAATAAACAAACTTTACTTCTATATCTTAGATTTTACTAATTATGAGTTTATGATATGTATAGGTACTGTTAAACTCATAACTCTCCTTTTGAATCCACGTAACTAAACAATAGAACCCGCTTATACTCCCGTGACCGGCACCTGCATTATTCCGCTTGACATTTTTCTAATACTTACATTTTTGAACTCGTGATATCTTTTGAATGGAATGACCAAATTGAATAATTTAAAAAATCATATAAAGGTATTGAAACAGTCTTAATTATGTAGTATTTTTTTTAGATAAGAATTAATACCAAAGCACAAATAAAGAACGTTTTCTAGCGGCGTCATTTTAATTATATTTTTTCGATATTAAAACACTTATAGTGACATATCTGTAATAGTTAGACATATGCTGTCGCTGACTTTTTTGTGGGTGATGATGTGTTCTACAAAATTGTAGTACATGATTTCTTTCTATCATCAATAGTTTTCGCAGCGCACGCGATGTAAGGAATTTCTTAGGTATTTCTTTTACACCTTGGGTTACATAATTGAAGTTTTAGTAAGGATCCCTAATTTTTTTGAAAATATAATATAGCCTATGACACTCAGCAATAATGTAGCTTTCTATTGGTGAAATAATTTTTTAAATCGGTTCAGTAGATTTCGAGATTACCCCTTACAATTGAACAAATATACAAACATACAAACTTTACCTCTTTATAATATTAGTATAGATATAGAAGTATAGATTACTCAATACTCTCTTTTCAGCCGTTTTCCGTAACCAGATGTGCATGCTGTAGATGCTGGGTTTTCATCATATATGTTGATTTTATAACTCCAAAATTAAAGAGTCTTATAAATATGATTTTTTGAATGCATGCTATATATATAAGTATAACATAATATAATATTAAAGATAAAAGCGCAGTGTAAATAGAAGAAACTATTGAAAATTACATTGCATTAATCATTCTAACGGCTAAGGCACAGATATATCTACTACAGGTAGAATAAGGTATACCTACTTATAGTTCTAGATCTACGATAATCACAGTGCAATGGTCCGCGTCCATAGGGCAACTCGAAAGTGCTTGTTACTTCAACCGTTAGACCGAGAATTTTCACTTGATTTTCAAGTCGCCAACCACTTAAAAGGAAAGTTTTTATTTATCTGCAAACTATTATTATAATTCTGTAATTATTTTGTTTCATTCTACCTTCAACGTAATGACGTAACAGATATTTAGATATTTTACGAAGTTCCTTTTTTTGTATAATGGCGAGATATTTTATAATACAAAAGACATGAACGCGCTCATTTACTTTTTGATATTATTTTTCAATATATTACTAAACAATAACACTAATAAATAATATATATTTTATCAATAATCTGCATGCGACGCGGAGGTTGCGGGTTCGATTCCCGCCTTGGGATAAATGTTTGAACGATCTGCAAATATTTATTCCGGGTGTTCTGGGTATTTTATATGTAGATATAATAAAAAATATCTAACTATGTAATAAATTGTTTTAAGTAAGTATGTCAGTCTTCTGGCACCCATAACACAAGCTCTGCTTAGCTTGGGGCTAGATGATGTTGTGTGGATTGTCCAGAATTACTTATTTATTTAATAAGTATACACAACTTATAACAGGAGCCGAACTAACGAAGCTAGATAGCTACTTTTAACTTTACTTTACTTTTTTGATAGGTAACTCAACTTAAAAGATGTTTTTTTATTTCCATAGAAAACAATAAATTCACATAAAACATTTTGTGAAGTTTTTAATGCAATGTAACGCACGATTCGCACGAACGCAGTTTTTTACTTTTTTTTACATTGAACCACACGGCTAATGTAATCGAACAGGGTACCAATCGAACAATCGATTATGCATGCCAAATCGATCCATTTATCGATAGTTTATGGATACTTACGACAAGTAATTACTTAGTAAGAGTTATTAACTTTTACGACATAGCAAAAATTAGCAAGCAACAATAGAAAATATTACGTAGTCTGAGCTTTACTTGAACAATTCTTTCAAATAAAAAAACCCTTTTTTTTGACGCCATATTTCGAGGTTCATTACAACATTTCGACCTACAATTTCGATATGCTACATAACTTGCGTTGTCGTTTTCGAGACTCACACATCACACTCTAGAACATACGAAACTTTTTCATGTAAGTACTTATGAAAAAGTTTGTCTAAGTATAAACTTTTTCATGTATAAAAAAGTTTGTCTATAAACATTCGTAGCTGCATTACGTTCATATTATACACCATAAACCATCGTGAGCCCCATTAGTACCATAGCAACTTTTTCATGTATAAAAAAGTTTGTCTATAAACATTCGTAGCTGCATTACGTTCATATTATACACCATAAACCATCGTGAGCCCCATTAGTACCATAGCAATAGTTTTTCTTAGTGTATAACTGTGCTACGGCTGTTGCGCTCTGCAATTATTCACTATTCATATACATTTTGCATCTGACAAAGTGGGATGATTACAATTCATGTGATGTTCTGTTTGTTTTCTAATACTGGTGTAATTATAGATAGATAGGTAGATAGAAAACTCTTTATAGTACACTCATCACAGGATAGATTAGATGTTTATTTTATTTTATAAGTCTTGGGAAAACTAACAGCTAGGTTGTTACATAGTAAAAAAAATGGTAGCACTCCGGGAGTGCCGGCAGAAGTGAAAACTTCAATATTAACGTTGTGTTTTCACTTTTAAGTTTTCACTTCAAAAATATAACCACAGTCGTCATAATGACAATGACAATCACAATGACACAGACACATTCGCGCAAGCGCGAATGTGTTTTCACTTTTAAGTTTTCACTTCAAAAATATAACCACAGTCGTCATAATGACAATGACAATCACAATGACACAGACACATTCGCGCAAGCGCGAATGTGTCTGTGTCATTGTGATTGTGTCATGTCATTGTGTAACATTCGCGCAAGCGCGAATGTGACACAACGACGAAGACAACGAAGACACACTGACACAGACACATTCGCGCAAGCGCGAATGTGTCTGTGTCAGTGTGATTGTGTCATGTCGACACAACGACAATGACAATGACAATGACAATGACAATGACACATTCGCGCAAGCGCGAATGTGTCTGTGTTTTCACTTTTAAGTTTTCACTTCAAAAATATAACCACAGTCGTCATAATGACAATGACAATCACAAAGACACAGACACATTCGCGCAAGCGCGAATGTGTCTGTGTCATTGTGATTGTGTCATGTCATTGTGTCACATTCGCGCAAGCGCGAATGTGACACAACGACGAAGACACACTGACACAGACACATTCGCGCAAGCGCGAATGTGTCTGTGTCAGTGTGATTGTGTCATGTCGACACAACGACAATGACAATGACAATCACAATGACACAGACACATTCGCGCAAGCGCGAATGTGTCTGTGTCATTGTGATTGTGTCACATTCGCACACTGACTGCTGCCGGCGCGCTGCCTGCCTGCCGCTCGGCTGCCGGCGCGCGAGTGCCGCTCCTCGGTCCTCCGCCCCCGCGCTCCGCACCGCACCGCGTGTTGGCAGCGCCTTGTACTCGCCTTGTACGATGTCGCCACAACACTATTTAATTGTTTGAGTCATACGTCGCGTGACCGCAAGTGTGTTCTTTTGTCGTCTCTTGTTTTACGAGCAATGTATAAAAATTAAATAAGATCTTACGCTTTTTCGACGTCACGTGACCCTGACGCGAGTTTGAAAGTTTTTACCCACCCAGCGCCGCTAAAGAAGTTTTCACTTCAAAAAAACATAAGTAAATCTAAAGGCCAATTAAAAGTTTCCACATACAAATTTTAATACAATTTAAACAAAACAGTTAAGTAGACGACGACAAAAGCCAAAGCATGCACATACTCACAAATGGGTAGTAGGTACTAATAGTATAGAAATTTTGAAGAATTTTACAAAACTATATTTAATATTATTATTGTTTACTCTTCTAGTTTGTATTTTTACGTGGAACATTTTTTGCCTTAGTTTAGGAGATGGGCGTTGATAGTTACAATACATCACAGTAGATAATACTAAAGTAGCTATCATCGTTACATTCTGTTATTGTGTTTTCTGTTTTAGTTCCAAAATAAAAAAACTTTTGATTCGATTTATCAGAATTATCAGAATATATCAGAATATACAAAATACACATTATGTAAGTACATATTTGTTAAGTACAATGGTCCTTATCGACCTCTTCCAGGCGATTTTTGGATGGACTGGATTGAAATGATCTTAATATATAATTAGTAGCTTTATTATAATATCCTGCCTATATTAGTAGCTATGTTATTTTAAAGTATCATTAAAATCTATTCTGTCGTTTTTGCGTGAAAGAGTAAACATAAGTGCATAATCCATAAATGACGGCTAATCAAAATGGCGGGAACTTGGTTTATAAAGGCGTTTTGCTAAAATGTTTTTGTAGAAATCTGGTAGCAACTTAAAGATAGCTTGAAAATCTTTTTTGGGCTTGGGCTCTAGGTGGTAATGCATGATAGTGGACTTCTGCATGATATTATGAAGGTGATAATGTATGAACAAAACAATAAAGAAAATCCCAACAAAAGTTCAAAAGTAATTAAAAAAAAACTTGACATTATAAAAAGTTGCAAAACAAATATAAATTTTCCAGTCTCTAAATCGTTTAGAATTGAAAGCATATCTAATGGTTTGGTTTATTTGCTTGATTGCTAATCGGTAATCAAGTTACACTTTCCCATGGTGAGCTGATTGAGTTCGTAAAGTTTTTATGTGCGGTGTAAATACAGTTTAGATTTGTCCCGGTTACGGTTTATGTGAACCTAACGGCCGGTTTCTGGAAACCTAAATCACGATTGATCCGAGTTTGACACATAGTAATTGTTTAATTTTTTCGTTGATCATCGTTCGAGAAACCGGCCGTAAGATACCTATACCTATCAGCACTCGACAGATTCAGCAAAAACAATTGCTAATACATAGTACATATACGTACTTACTTATATAGTATACGGATAGATAGGATATCTGGTTAGTTTCATAAGAGCCAATGGATTCAAATGATTCTGTTAAAAAATAATTTGTTAATAAAAACAATTTTACTTTATGTAAAGAAGAAGAATAAGAAGTAAAGAAGCAGTGAAATACTTAAGTCCTAAGGATGCGATAAATTGAACTGAAAAAATATTGAAGAAACATTTATTCATAGGTACTTATTTGTTTTTGTTTTATTTATCGAAGTACCTAGGTACATATAGGTAGGTACGTACATATAATGTCTTTTATCAAGGTAAAGGAAAATAATCGAATAAAATGAGATTGATGCAAGAAACTCACCCAAAGTTTCCAGGATAGCAGACAGGCTGAGGCCGACAGGCGTGCAGCCCCGGCGGGCGCTTCCCGCTGAAATGCTGGCCGCCGTTGAAGATCACCTCCGAACAGCACGGGGACGAGCACCGCCCGCTATCAGAACATTCCGTCACGCAGCAACTCCTCGAGAACTGCTCTCCGAACCAGTAATGCTCGTCGCAGGACAACGTGTACTGCCATTCGGGAGTCCCGATTCTGTATCGCCGGTCCCAGGATATAGGACTCAGTTCAGGGCATCGCTCGACATACGCTCCAGCCAACTGCTCCATGTACTGCTTGTAAAGGCGCTTCTGCCGCTGGTTCTGGGTGACATGGAGACGCAACACGTTCAGGAAGCACATCTTTATCCCTCGCAAGATCCGCACCAGCGCACCTTTCGTCTCCACCAGTTGGTACGTCGGCATGGACTCGACTAGCCGAATCGCCGCGGAATCTCAGAGAAAACAGTTTTTACTGTCACTTTGGCGCATCGCTTCGTTATAAGTAATTCCGCAGTTAAGTATCCAATATACGCTCAGATATTTTTTGTTATTGTTTGTTGTTCATCTCTTCGACTTTCGCAGGAAAAGTCAATAGTGAACCGAATAGTGTAGTATCATTTTGATTTAGCGCGGTTATTGTTGGGAACGGAACAGGTGTGCGCGGGAGCGCGAGTCGAGTGCACTGCTCCACTGCGCTTCGGCCGCCTCCGCGACCGGCGGCGATCTCAATCGTCTTGCTTGCTTGACGTTGAAATTACTCGCATTTCCCCTTGAGGTGAAAAAACGGAACCGTTTAAACGGAGAAAATACGCACAACTGAAAACAATCAACGTGAGCCGTGGCGATCGACGCTCTAATTTATCTATTGAGCTGGAGTCACGTGATTGTTGCAGTTTATGTAACCAACTGTGACTGATTAATATAAAATTACTATTTCTGATGATTTTTTGCCGATACAGAAAGTAATCTATATGTAGGTACCTAATTCTATAAGAGTGGGCGATACACCATCAAATTTGCGGAGCGCTATAAACTAAGTAATGCGCTAGATATCGGTAGGTACAAACGTGACAGAGCCTATATTCGAATAAGATTGGATCAATTAACTTTACACGATACAACATTTCATTATACCTACTCACCTAGCGCATTGTAATTTGAAAAGTGTTGCTCGAGTTTATAAATGTCAAATGGAATTGACTTTAGTTAAAAAATAAACTGTTGAGGGTAGATTGACACAGTGATCGCGTTTTCGTCAGCTAATCATTTGTGAACATTGTATTAGGAGCTAGTAATACTTACATTCATTTGAAAAGTAATTCTAGATAAAAGGGAGTGTTTCTTTTGTTCATGTGAATTGGAGTTTCATTATGTCACAATCGGTAAACAAAAAACAAAATATCTAAGGATGCTACTATTAATAACCTCAACTCAATATTGTTATATTGACTACATTTTCCGATAAATATGATAGTGTTTGAACCTAGGATTATATCCAAATCGTCTAGTCTGTGTTCAATATTTATTTAATATTTATAATAAAATGAATCAGAGATGAATGGAAGGACTTGGGGGAGACCTTTGCCTAGCAGTGGGACGAGATAGGTTAGCAAAAAGAAAAAAAATGTATATCTAATAGGTATGCTTATTATCTTTTCAGGAGGCATATACAGATGTAGTGGAACTATGTGCGTTACTTCAATGTCTTGGCTTCAGCGTCAAGTCACTGGACTCCAGCGATGGGAACATTAGCCAGCCCGAAGCAGGCGCCAGGACTGTGGTCATCAATTGCAAGGTATGTTTGACACTACAAGTTAAAGACTAGTGACGTTAAAAAAAGTACGTACATAGGTATAGGGAAACGAATGAGCAGACTTACGGCCGGTTTCTGGAAACCCAAATCACGATTGATCCGAGTTTGACACATAGTAATTATTAGATTTTTTCGTTGATCATCGTTCGAGAAACCGGCCGTAAGAGTCCCCGCAGACTGCAGACTTTTCATCGGCCGATAGTTTGGTCGGCTTCTTAATCAGTATGAAGACTGAATCACTGTAATGTGCGCATCTGCATACATTTTCATACTGATTAAGAAGCCGACCAAACTATCGGCCGGTAAAAAGTCTGCAGTCTGCGGGGGCCCTAACCCTTTATGTCGCTGCCACAACCATACCAGTGTTAATCTTGTATATCTACATAATAATTTGCGGATTGGATACAAATATGGTATCTGAAATCGATAAGTTAGGTAGGCGTGTTTCCTCAAATTAGAAAAAAGTTTCAAGCTAGGTACCTGATTTCAAGATACCTATGATGTAAGTACTTTTATTCTATATAAGTACATATATATCTTATGTACCATACCCTAATCTGTTATATTTTGTTTTTAGTTTTATTTACTTGGTGTACAATAAAGATATACCTATTCTATTCTTTTATGTTGACTTGGGGAGAATTGATCATAACACGCGTTTAGTACCTATCTACAAATCAATCATACAATTTTTTGCCGTAATTTTCAGTCATCTGGACTCCACGTGGTGTTGGAAACCCCCAGCGAGAACTGCTCCTGTCCTGCGACCAATCAGCAGCAAACCAGTGGCGTGTGGCAGGTCTCAGGAGTCACCGGTGGCAAGCAACTTGATAAGGTGGGGCCCAATAAGATAAGATATTTATTCATAATTAGCCAATTATTTAAGCTCAAGAAATTCCTTAAAACTATAAAATGTTTGCTCGACAAGCCAGCGCTTTAGGCAATATCAACAGTGAAACTAAAACCCCGGAGCTTCGACATGGGTGCCTTCAAAGGGAGGTATACCCTTCAAGAAGGGTATACCTCCATTTAAAAGGCCGGCAGCGCATTGACAACGCCTCTGGTGTTGCAAGTGTCCATGGGCGGCGGTGACCACTTCCCATCAGGTGACCCGCAAGCTCGTCTGTCAGTTATGGCATAAAAAAAAACCGATAGGTTCGTGAAGGAAAGGTCCAAGAAAGTATCATTGCTGAATCTTCAGGGGTCTATTGTTCAGTGGTGAACTTCCTTCAGACAAAAACACAAACAGTGATGACATAAATTATGTACCAAGGTTCCAGCATAGTATTTATCCTGATTATGAAACTATTATCAGCCTGACCACCAAGTGTAACTTGAATACGACTTTTTTTTACATAAGTAATTTGAATTACTTAGGAAACCAAAATCAATAAAATAAGAGTTCTTAATTAACAGCTGGTTTTGACTCAAGTCAAAAACCTCAAAGTAGGCATGAGACAGATATATCAAAACTAAACTGAAATCCGTTTGCAGTCAGAAATCGTATCGCATCGATATTCCAATATGAGAAAACCGTTTTTAAAAAACGCACGATGATAACGCATACTGCAAACAATCTTATCCGAACGAAACCAAACCGAACCGACGTGAGTTTAGTTTTGCACCGAAAACGAAAACCAAACACAAACTGCAAACGAACAAAATCTAAATCTACCTAAAGTTTTAGTTTTCTATAGTTTTGATACGCATTTGTGATTTTAGTTTTGCACCGAAAACGAAAACCAAACTCAAACTGCAAACGAACGAAATCTAAATCTACCTAAAGTTTTAGTTTTCTATAGTTTTGATACGCATTCGTGATTTTAGTTTTGCACCGAAAACTAAAAACCGTTTTTTAAAAACGGTTTTTGAAATCGATTTCAAAATCTGAAATCGGTTTTGTATCGGTTTGTGAAAAAATCCAAAAACGCCCATGCCTACCTCAAAGATTTCACTATTGTACGTATTCCCAATTAAAGGACACCACAACATGCAAATAATAATTAGAACATAAGTAGTTTAGTTGAGTTCTATTTCTTTTAATTTCATTTTATTTCAATTAATAAATAAATAGTAACCAAAGGTTTCCACGACCATTACCTACCCAACTACATTATTGTATTACACAAAGTAAAAACTTCCAGGAATTCGGTTGCACCCTTCTTGGCTCCTTACCCAAGACCCACCGAGTTCGACTCACGAAGGAGCTTTATGATATCATCCAGTGTATCCGTCAGAACAATGAGACTGACCCCGAGAAATTGAAGGAGGAAACTGAGAAGTCTGCAAGCATGACTGATCTGAAGACTCCGGAAAAACTGTAAGTGGCGATCACTGTTTTTTTTTTTTTTTTTTTTATTCTAGCCTACATTGTCCCACTGCTGGGCAAAGGCCTCCCCAAACATTTACCTACTGTTTGCTTAAAAAAATACCTCATATTTCGTTGCAAACGCCTAAGTAAAAGTAATGGCCGATCAATCTTTGCAAACCCCTACATATATAAATGGCTGTGGTTTTGGGTTTCGGAGTAAACAAAGCGGAGGTTGCGGTTTCGATTCCCGCTTTGAGATAAATGTTTGTACGATCTGCAAATATTTATTCCGGGTGTTCTGGGTATTTTATATGTATAATAAAAAATATCTATCTATGTAATGTATTAAGTATGTCAGTCTTCGAGTACCCATAACACAAGCTCTGCTTAGTTTGGGGCTAGATGATGTGTGGATTGTCCAGCATTCATAATTATTTATAACAAATTTAAAAGTACGTTTGATGTTATAATTTCTCAGACTCTTCGATCTGAAATCCGAGACACCAACTCGTTACCGCTCGTTGGACACGCTGACTGCGACCAAGGAGTCTGAACAGCAACTGCCCACGCCTGGGCTTCTGCAGCGAGCTCGTCTCATCTCCGAGTCCTCGGGAGACGACGGGAGAACAGACAGCAAGGTTTTATTAGTAAGTATTAGTCTACTACTAGTATACCTACCTAAGTTACTGCTTGATCCTGTATGCATGCTGTGGTACCCTTTAATTATGCGAGCACTTAGTTTTTACTATTGTTGATGTTCTTTTAAATGTATAGTGTAAACCCGTGTTGGGTATCCAATCTCATAAAATAAAATAAATAAATACACACTAAATAGATTAACGGTTGTCTGGAAGATATTGCTCTCAGCGATTACACCGCCCACTGTGTAACTATTAATCATGTTTTTTTTCTGTGTGTTTTTGTTTTCTTTGGTGTACCAAAAAGGAGTTATCTATCTATCTACTTATTAACGACTGTAACGCGGTTGAAGTAGTCTAAAGACGGGGCTCCGAAAACTGAGATATCCTGAGGCAGCAATATTTTTATAGCCAAATACTGTAAAGTGGTTTTGAGGAATACTTACACTGAATAGGAAGACTAGCAGAGTATATAAGTTGCTGTGATACGGCTGTGATAATTTCTCTTTAAAATTACCTATACCTACTTACTTTGTTTTAGCCCACAATGTGCGGTAGGCAAGGCACATACACACTACCTTCACCAAGTCCATCAGGCAGCGTTAGGCTGCGGAATAAAACCTCAAGGTAAAGTCCCTGAACTTTGAAAATGTATTTTATTGGATATTAAGAGCAACTCATGAGAGTACTGTACCTACTGTACAATTAATGTAATGTGATGGTGCATCTTTTGTATCAGTACGCGTTCGACAGCCGTATCGTGTATTCGTAGCAATCAATAAATCATTGATCAGTTTAAAACACTCGTATCAATCAATCAATTATCACAAACATATCAAATCAATATCATCTAAAGTTGTAGGGCGGAAACCTTACTGTATGGTCCTTCGAACCGGATGTCTATTTTCAGCCCTATCCATGCTCCCCAAAACAACGTATTGGAAAGCCTGGTGGCGGCAGAAAAGGCGGCTGAAGACCTACGCAATAAGCTCGGAATCGTCATCAACGAATATATGGAGCAGTTCAAACACGACTCCTCTATATCATCGCTGGCTCTCGATGTTTCCAAAATATCTATGTTGAAGGTAAGATACTTAGTATCAATTCATTTATTGCTCTCATAATGTTAAGACTATGTTGTTACAATAAGATTTGGTACAACATATAAACCCTGTTTGAGTTCACTACAATATTCTCGATGTCTCCAAAATATATATGTTGAAGGTAAGATACTCAATTCATTTATTGCTTTCATATTTTATGTTAAGACTAGGGTGTTACAATAAGATTAGGTACAACATAGGAACCCTGTTTGAGTTCACTACAATATAACAGGATGGTAGGCAGACCGAGGCTTGTTTATAAAATATTATTGGTTAAATTAGATTATGTCGTCAAAATTAGAAAATGTAATTTGAATTCCTATCATATATATCAGACACTTAACGAGTTAATTGTTAGTTACGTACCTACCAAAGATCATCAGTTATTTTGCTACTACGAGTAATACCAGTACCATACTAATACCATACCAGGTACGCACAAAGTGTTTGTATCGTTATGTTTAGATTTTGAACTAAATACAGATATTTTGTCTTTTTAGTAGGTAATGTTTGGTCTGTACTTTCAGGCTCCAGAATCTTCGACACCGCAATTTGCATCGAGCCCGAATCTGACAAGTGTGATAGCAACCGATGACTTTACAAAAAGCAGGCTCAAACGCTTCGAAAGTGCCTCCACTTCAAACCTCGTGCCAGTTGTCACGAAAGAAGGAAAGATCTCGAGACTTCGCCGGATTTCGCCAAACATTTTCAAGAGGAAAGAAAATCCCGGTGCCAAAATTGATAAAGCGAAGAGTCAGGATACCAAGAGCAAGCTAAACAGTAAGTCAATTGTTTTTTGAGGTAGAGGTTTAGGGTTGGTAAAGATAAAGATGAAAGTCTATTACAACTCAACGTGTTTCGTAATCAAACTCTTACTTATTTAGTAATCTTAGCCAGATCTATTTGCTAACACAATTTGGGAAAGCAAAATTTTGTGCTACAAAGATCCATTATGTATACCTATGTATACTCAGCAACTGTCCAAAACCCTGAACATCATTCAATCACTGATAAGTCCATTTTATTTCAGGTTTGTTCAGACCAAAGCTAGTGACTCCGATACGCATATACAAGCCTGCATCGATTCCTGAGCCAAGCCCAAATATGAGTTCTGCCTCTAAAAAGAAATTTAGTCACGTGAAATCTACTATTCCTAAGCCAACAGCGAAAAAAGAATAGACTAGGTACTTAAAAACCAAGGAAGAATTGAAAACAGTCAACTTTAAGTGTTAAAGATCTTTGTTATATTTATAAGATTGGCTGTGCTAACAAATAAATCATTTCTATGTTGATAATATGCTTTTTACTTAAAACTTCCTCTAGATTAACTATCAGATAAATCAGAGTTCGTGCAAGTTTTCATTAATTTCTCAATTTCCTTCTCTAGATTACTGTTCCGTTTATCGGGAGCTTTCTTCCTAGTTTTAGCTTTAGAAACGTGTTTAAAGAGGTTGACAACGTTTTCTTTTTTACTAGATTTTCCACTGAAGTCTCCCTTAGTCCTGTGCACAGTTTTTACTGGATATATAATACTTTCAAGCACGGTTTCTTTCGCATTCCTCTTGCAGTAATCTCCTTTATTTTGGTCGTCGTGATGACGCTCTAACTTTTTTTTATACTTTTTACTGGGCTTCTCAATGACGACGTCTTGTATGCTGCTGTTATCATCACTGTGTATAGATTTGTAATCGGATGTATCCTCATTTTTAGCTCTTTGGTTGATTTCTTTCTCTTGGCTTTTTGTAGTGAGATCTTTTAGAGTGTACCTATCGCTTTTTAAAATCTTCTTTCTATCTTTTTTAGCCAGTTTAAGGCATATCGTCGCTTTGGGATACCCAGTGAATTGTTGATAACATCCTCCTTTCTCGAGCGACATAAAAGAGTTGAGAAACCTTCGCGGATGAATATCTTCAGGAGTTTCATTGACTAAGATGTAAGTTTTTTTCAGAAAACTCTTTTTATCGATTGGGTTTTGCATGTGGAAGAAATGTTCTAGTTGGTCATGAGACTTGAGTCTCTTAACGGCATTTTTCTGAACTATGTTGTAAGAAACAACAGCCATAAGTATAAAGGCTGGTTCATTGCTCAGTATGTGGTCCCAGAGGATCAGCCACTCGGAACAAGTAAGGACTTCACTGAAAGCAGTCTCGAGTATCTTCAAAGCATATATTTGGCTGGTGATTCCCGCCTCACAGTAATGGTTCAAGAGTTGCTGGTCATGCTCTGACAGGATATTCTCTACCATAGCCAAGACACTGATAGGCGGAAATGGAGCGTATTCAAACCATAACTGGCAGACGTTTATAAGAACCGTGGCCACACACTCAAACAAAAGAAGTGGGTCTTTTTGCAAGACTTTAACAAATGGGAAAACAAACCCTGGGAGGAACTTCATAACTCCAAACAAAGGGCACCAGTGAGCAAGACATGACAACAACCTTTTTAAGTTCTTCAGTGTTATGGAGCTGTGAATAGTGAATTGCTTCTCTATGTCCTTGTATGCAGGATGGACACCTTTGTCTATAAGAGCTGCATAAGCTGCTTTGTTTCTTGGTGTGTTGAGAAGAGCCCTCCAAATAATGGATCTGAATTTATCTGGGTATTCACCATACTGCATTAAAATTCGTCTCAGTCTAGCACTGTCCATGCAAATCCTCATTTTTTGTTCCACCTCTGCTTTGGAACTGGATTGGTTCTGAGGCATGCATTTGTGTGTACTGCATGGGATTTCCTTACATATACTTTCGGTTCTGCTACTTTGTGCAATATCCATGACATATGATGAGTTGTAAATGTTGACCTCTCCCTGTTGTAAGATGCAAATAAAGTATTTACCAGTTGGACTGACAGCAAATCTGCGTACACCTGAGGTTTCAGGCTTTATTGAGTGAACGATTGTAAGGGATTCCATATCCAGTAGATACAAAGAGCAATCACTACCCAAAACAGCAAGAATTTTGTTAGCTCCTCCATCGAAGACTTGTGGTATGAATGATATTTGCTGTGCTCCGGAAAAGTTGTATTTAGACAGATCTACACATTTTAAAGCTTTCCATGTATCCATGCTGAATAAGATTAAAGTTGGTGTAAGTCCAGCGATGGCCATTGCTCGACCATTCATAGTAAAAGCAATATTTTTCAAATGCTTCATCTCACTGGGAATTATTTGCTTAACAGATTTCATACTTTCATGTTTCCAGATTTGTATAGTGTCATTTTGGAAGCAGGCTACAAGATATTCTCCAGCCGGAGTGAACATGATCTGTTGGATTTGAGCACCCAAGTATGTGTTCAGTGTGAAGTACTTCGTATAGTTTCTTAACTCCCATAGTATCGCCTCAACAGGACTTGCGGTTAGCAGATTACTGGTTTTACTATTTGAATAAGATATGTGTTTTATGGGGGCGGTGTGACCTGTCAATGTAAGCGAAGTTTTTCCAGATTCTATATCCAAAAATGTGATTTCATTCTTTTTAGTCGTAGCGACAGCGAGAGTGTCTATCTTATTCGGTACGAAGTACAAAGCACTACACGGGCCGATGCCGGTCAGCTTCCAGAACTTTAGGTCGGAGAAGTCTAGAATAAAAATGTTACCTGCGTTATCGACGCACGCAAGTTTTTCTTGATTATCGTCAAATATCCCTGTAGAGAAACGTATCCTACGACTTTCTCCATTCGATACCTTGACTGTGTGATGCAGTTGCAAAATAACTCCATCCTTCGGTCGGGATTTTAACTTTATATCAAATTTATCAATACCTTCGTGTATACTACTTTTTCTTTGTTCCATGGTAGTTCAATTCTATTGTATTATTATTATAAAATACGATTAATTCAATAACATTTTCGGTAAATTGGTGAACGCTATTTAAAATTTGGCGGAACATCAAAATCAAAACGTAAACAAAAATAGACCCTGCATGTAGCGATCTGCCACTGTCAATAATCAAATGACAAGCGAATAAACAGATAAAACAAACAACATCAATCCTTTTACCTAGAACGCACAGCTAATAAATAAATCATTATTCTTTCCAATAATTCCTTTTACTACATTATTTCATATTTTCTCATCCTTGTGTGAAAGGATGAAAATTAAAACTTTATGTGGCACTAGGTTAAATATTATGATAAAAATAAAACACAGCAAATCAGTTATTTAAAATATTTATTACAGAAAAATCTATTTCCAATACATGTAGCCAAAGCAATGATTTACACTAGTTTAATTCATCACTTTGACAGAGAAGTTTTACACATTAGTAGATCAAGATCTAACTAGATGGACACAAAATATACCTAGTAATTTGTAATCGTTTTTTCCCCATCGAGCTATTTGTTAGTACGATTTTATTATCTTGTATAAAATCTTGTGACATTTATCTACACTTTCATTTGTTTTTTCATAATCAAAAAGGCTTATTTACGTCTCAATCTATTTTATATAGAGAAATTGACAAGCGTCAAGTGACATTAAACGTTTTGTCGTTGATATGCGCTCACGGTTTACAGGTTTACATTTATCAATTAGATCTTGATCTACTTATTGCCAAAAATATCGTTTAATTATTTTTAATTGTAGGTCATATAACGCGGTGTGGCTGAGAACTTAGCGTATGATTTGATGACTTTGTTGACAGCTTCAAGGAAGTCCTTTTCGGTAGCTACCTTACGACGCGCACGAATCGCGAACATACCGGCTTCTGTACACACCGATCTGAAACAAAAACATGTGTTATTTGCATGAAAATATTTGGAATAACATAAAAAAAACAATGGAATAGTAGTTTTTCTGGTTCTTATCAATTAGAAGTAACTCTACTGTACTTTATACTTTTACGGTCTATCTTATAAAAAGTTAGCGCAGACTTGAAGTGTTGATACGTAATAATAACATAAAGTCAACGCTAGCTTTTTATAAGATAGGGGTTAGTATGCATATTTTTATAGGAGATATAGCACGAGAATTTAATTCTTTTAGAAGATGAATTCCTTATTGTACACTAAGAACATTACACAAGAAAAAACATTACAAAAATTTAGTACAATACGCGGCCTTGTCGTTATTAGACAATCATATTTCTGCATACTTATTGTTTTCTACTTTTATTGTAATATTGTAGATAAGTACTTCATTCTACATTATGTACTTAGAACATAATGACTTTGGAAACTCATACTAATGCATAATTTAAAATGAGATTTATCATATTATAAATCTCACCTGATTTCAGCTCCAGTAGAATTAGGGCACAGTCTTGCCAATAGATCGAATCTAATATCTCGCTCCACAGACATGGAGCGCGCATGAATCCTGAAGATATGTGCGCGTCCTTCTAAGTCGGGCAAACCAAACTCAACCTTACGGTCCAGACGACCGGGTCTCATGAGCGCCGGGTCTAGAGTGTCCGGTCTGTTAGTCGCCATCAGCACCTGGAAATTACATCAGTTGATAAATTTAAATAAATAAATATTCATGGACATTTCACACATCACACTCTAGTCACAAACCAAGCAGAGCTTGTACTGTGGGAACTAGATTGCTGAGAAAATACTTTTTTTTGCAAATATTTACATAGAATACATAATAAAATAACACCCAGGCACAGATCAAATATTTATGTTCATCACACAAACCACGGCAATCGAAACCACGACCCACAGCATGGAAGGCAGAGCTACTGAGCTACTACCAACTGAGCTGTCTTTTTCAGAATATCTCGATATCCATGAAACAGATTTTAGTAAATATAGTAAAATGTAGGCCGGTAAAAGCCGTAATAAATGTAATATTTGGCAACCCTTAGGAACATTTTTGTAGTTGTGGCCCAAAATGCCCTTACTCCTTTTCATCAAATCTAGCTATGAACATAAATGTACATATAAACATATTATCATGTACCTTGATGTTACCGCGAGGGTCGAAGCCATCGAGCTGGTTGATGAGTTCCAACATAGTTCTCTGCACTTCATTGTCACCACCGGCGCCATCATCAAACCTATAAACAAAATACATTTAAATTTAAACCTTTTTCCTATGAAAAAATATTTATTATACACCATATTACAAGTACATAGCTACAAAAGAAATTACACAAGCAGGGATGGTAAAATTTAACAATATCTATGTAGAAAAGGTGAGGTAATGGTATAACCATTTATATGTCTATGTATAGAATATTAGTAAAAGACAGATAAAACAACACAGATCACATTGAAATGGCGTTATTTCTGAGGAGATAGGTGTGGTATCTCCTACGAAAAAAGATAATCTAACACGCCGAACCATCTTTGTCTCAGGACCAATCGGTTGTATAACTTAAGTTCAAACTCCGTGATAACTTCGTTTGTGCGATCTAGGATTTGCCAGCGCCATCTTTTGATTTGTAGCGTAGACTACGGTGTAGTTTATCATGTAGTGAGATAGATGGCGCTACATTTCTAACACTAAACTTACGGTTGCCTGGAAGAAATCGCTATCAGCGATAAGGCCGTCCATTGTACTACATTAAGTTAGTTTTAAGATTTTTTTATGTATATAAAAATATTTATTTATTTATTTATCTAAACAAACTACTGGTAATGTCTTACCTAGCGCCTCCAATGGCGTCGATTTCGTCGAAGAAGATGAGACAAGCTTTCTTACTGCGCGCCATTTCGAAAAGCTCTCGAACCATACGAGCTCCTTCGCCCACGTATTTCTGCACCAATTCTGACCCTGTACACAGAAATTGTAATAAATAATGTTTAGTAAAACCACAAGAAGACAATATGTTTATTTATTTTATGTATTTCATGCGATCACTCCGCCAATTGTTAACAGATAAAAATGATTTATTTTTGTTTTGATTGATACCAAAAATAAATAAGAGAGAGAGGTCTTCAGAGCTCTCATGCCCATTATATTAGGATGTTGGTGATAATTGAATTAGATTTTTATGTGACAAAGTCTTATAATTCGATAGAGCCGGCTGCACGCACGAAAAAACATGACTCATGCGGCGTTACCTCGCTCTGAGGCGTTCCATGTAAGGCTTGAAGTGGAAGCGAGAGCGCGTAACAAAGAAGCACAATCGGCCTTTGCGTTCGTTGTCACGTTCAACTATCGTCAGTAAACCGACTTTACAGACGACCATTTTTTTCATTTTTGTGAAGATTCGTTTGATTCTAATAATTAAAATGTATTTTAACGTGTTGAAAAATCATAAGCAAAGATAATGTGCTTACCAATAACTCTGATGAAGCAGGCATCAGTTCTGTTCGCGACGGCTCGGGCGCACAGTGTCTTGCCGGTTCCAGGAGGGCCGAACAGTAAAACACCTTTCGGGGGTTCGATACCCAACTTCACGAACTTTTCGGGCTGTAAAATGAGACATTATTTACATTTGAAACACTATTTTTGTTTAAAATCAATAATAAATAATAATGCGTACTGAAAGCGGCGCTGACTTAAGAAATAGAGAACTGGAACTTCAGTGTTTAATATAATTGTAATTCTTTGTAAGAAGGATCATACAAAAAAAAGGTAGGAACCAGGCCATTCTTATAGGCTCTGGTCGCATGGAACTGGCACCTAGAATCACCTAGTATATAAGACGATCCTAAATGATCCTTGTGATTTTACTGAACAAATATGAGTATTTGTGTGCTGCAACACTTAAGTTTAGCCAACAAACTTGAATTGACCAAATTCTCTAATGCAGTTACAATATTGGGGAGTTGTATCAGAATGCTGGCTAAGCTTACGCACAACATTCTTTCTATACTCCCCTGCTAATATATAAAAGAATAGAATATTATTAAACTCTGATAAAAATCTACTGAAAGAACTGGGAATACATCAAAGACCATGTTATAACTCAATCACATTATCTCGAGACCTAGCTGGAATGCGAACCTTCTCTCTCGCCTTGTTTTGCGCACGCGACGTGACGTCATCGACGCCAGGTCTCGAGATAATGTGACCGGGTTATACACTAATATTTTTTTAAATAAAAGTGTTCTTACATGTAACAGCGGCGTCTCAACCACCTCTCTGAGCTTTTCAATCTGTTCCTTGCACCCTCCGACGTCACTGTATGTCACATCCGGCTTCTCTTCCACTTGCATCATGGTCACCGTGGGGTCTATCTTAGGGGGCAGGGGAATGTGGATCTGGTATTTGTTGCGGTCCACTCTGTGATGTGTTAAGATTGATTATCCTTTTTTTACTATGTTGTGAGACTTGACTATTTAAACACAACATATTAATGTATATACATATTTATCAAATAACCTATTTAATTGATTACCGCAGGACATTGATCTTAAAACTCAATATAAAACTATTTCGTACCTAACTAACATAATGTAGATTTATCTTAATAACTTAGTACCTAATTTAACTTAATCAACGAAACTTTGTTACGGAAGAGCGAGATACCCTAATACAGGTATACACTTACTTAAAAGGGTATCTCAAACACCAAATATATGTAAAAAGTAGATTAAGTTAATGAAATAAACATTTTGTATTTTGTATTTGTATTTGTATGTAGATAGATAGCTTGCAATGGTCTGCTTGGTCTGTCTTGATAGACCACAGAAGATTGAAAAATACCAGAAACTGCATAATCCACATCCATAAAATATAAATAACTTTTTTCAAAGAAGATTATTCTTCAAGAAATTAAAACTTTCACATGAAGTCAGAAAAGAGTCTTATCTACCTTAACTATAGCATAAAATGTCTTGCAACATGTAGCTTTGCCATTAAGCTTAATTTGGCAAAATTGTTCATTGCTATTTTAATATAGGGGAGTTGTATCAGATAGCTGTCAAGGCTTATGAGCAGCAATCTTTCTTTTCTCCCCGTATTTTTTTAAATATAAATAAATAGTGCTACATTACTTGTGGACAATCCACACAGCATCATCTAGCCCCAAGCTAAGCAGAGCTTGTGTTATGGGTACTAGAAGACTGACATACTTATTACAATACATTACCTAACTAGATATTTTTTATTATACATATAAAATACCCAGAACACCCAGAATAAATATTTGCAGATTGTACAAACATTTATCCCAAGGCGGGAATCGAACCCGCAACCTCGCGTCGCAGGCGGACCTTCGCCCGCCGTGCCACATTGGTCTCAAAGAAAAAGGGCTAAGAATTGCTTGTCTATGAATAAATAACTTTTCTGAAATACAATAGAAATATTTCACACTTATGGCCGGTTTCTGGAATGATGATCAACAAAAAAATCAAATAATTACTATGTGTCAAACTCGGATCAATCGTGATTTGGGTTTCCAGAAACCAGCCGTTAGTCCAATAATTAAATATTGGACATATGAAAATATTAACTTACCCAACTCTCATGCCTTCTTCAATATCAGTGGGAGCAACAGAGTCGGCGAGATCAACCACAAACTTGGCAAACTGTTTCACATTGATTATGTATTTAGGGTCATTTGAATCAGCATTGATGATTTTGGTACATCTTGCTACCTGTCGAATAGACAATATTTTTATGTGTACCTTTGTATCACCCTTTCAGCTTAAAAAGCTGTTCAAACCTATATGTTTGAAAAAATCACTCTCAACAGATCATCATCATCATCGACCTATATCAGTCCACTGCTGGACGTAGGTCTCTCCCAAGACGCGCCACTGAGCCCGGTCTGCAGCTCTTCTCATGTTGTGTTTGTCAGCTGCACTCTGCAGATCGTCACTCCATCTCGCCGGTGGGCGTCCTACACTACACTAGCCTAAACGCGTCTAAACAGATAAGGGCAAGTATATCACATACCTGTAAAGGTTGTTCATTTTGTAATGTCTGTTTGTCTGCAGCTAAGTCCCATAAAGCAGGGGGTGCCAAACCAGTATCAGATTCCTTTATTCCTGTGAGCTCATTAACCCTTTTCATGACAGTCTGAATACCATCTTCGACGTCCTTAATTATCTTTGTGTATTGCCCTTGTCCCTAGAAAAAAATATGCATAGAATGATTCGTAAAATGCCAGTCATGCCAAACTAACCAATTATATAAAAAACTTACATATGACTTCAATAATGCGATATCTCCTTCGTCCAGCGCTGCAATGTGAATAATTGTAAATAAGTTTTAGGTAAAATAATGAAAGAATACATAAAATACACACGAAATAACAATTCGAATGCTCACATTTAATTTCCTTTTCTGGCTCCTCTTTATCATCTTTGGTTTTTCGCATATCTTCTCCCAAGTGATCGGGCATTTTGAGTGATTATTTTATTAATAAAACTATGTAACTAAACCACAAAAATCACAAACAAATGCAAATACTAAACGCTTTGAACTCGTTAATCGTCATCAAAAAAATATAGAGCGATGAAGTATTTAAAAAAAAATCATCTGTCATGTCAGTATTCTGTAGTTTATTTACGTTCCGTTCCATATATAATTGTTTTAAAAAAACTGTATTTTACGTCAATTGGAGTTCATTGAAGTTACAAAAAAACAGTGTGCGTACGTTTTTCAATTTGTTAATCGTTTTTTATATTTTAAAAAATGGGGTGAACAAAATTTTTGAAAATCACCGATTCATTAAATGGGAAAGCATAATATATTTGTAGAACGAAACGTTCACTTACATGACAGGCAAATTTAAAACTGCGTTCACATTAATGAGTGGTTATGAAATAGTTTTTTTCCTTATCTCTATTTTATTTTAATTTTCAGAAAGATTTCAGAGAACAAGCAGTTCTTCGTTTTATTATTTTTTCAAGTAAAATTAAACAAAGTTTGAGATAAAATAGCCTGCATGCAAATTTAGCATGGATTGGAGAAAACACCGTTTATTTTTAAGTGTTTTGAACCACAGAACGCAGTACAAATTTTGACAATGTCGCGATGATGCTCTATCTGTCGGAAAAAAACAGTACTAAAATTTTGTATTCGTACATGGTGTTGCGTGAAAAACACATTTTTACGTGTTTTTGATGAACAAATCCTGATAAAACACCGATTATCTTATCTTATGTGAGTAATACAATATTTTCTGCTAATCCCTTATACAAATATTGTTAAACTATTCAATCATCAGATGGCTTCGTTCAAGTGTCCCTCCGGTTACGACCCAGAAACTAATGTCAAAGCCCGGTTTCACTCCTAATTTATTAGTATTACGCGCAATTTCGGAACTTATTCGAGGTAAAAACACTGTGATATAGTATCCATCAATAAACTAGGACGTATGCGTAAAATTTCTGCGGTAAGATTCAGTTGTTTTACACTAAATCTATTTACTACTCCAGCCCGACTTCTACTGCCTCTTATCCCATTAAAAATAAAACGTTCGATTTATCTCACTGTTATCTGTTTGTTATCATTCAATCTGCAACATCTCTTATCAAAAAAAATGACTGCTTCTCATTGTCATGTTTTGTTTTCCCAGAAAGGTATGTCTTTGTGTTTATCAGAATCCCATCAAATCATGCATGCTGGTAAACTCACACGTTTTTTTAACCTGGAATTGGTTATAGTTTGTAGATTATATGATTTCAATAATTTACATCATTATTTTTTGTAGTTGGTCAATTTGATATCAATATTGATAACCCCAAAGTTAACCTCTGTAATGACATAGTAAACTTCTCGCTGTGTAACTAAAATACATAATAGTTTAACCCTTTGATTCATATTAAATAAATAAATATTCATGGACATCTCACACATCATTATCTAGTCCCAAACTAAGCAAGCTTGTACTATGGAAACTAGATTGCTGATAGAATCCATCAATATATTTTTTTATATATTTTCAATCATATTTATATATTTTCAATCATATTTATATATTTTTACTGTTTCCTGGTAAGGACCACATTGATACTTAGAGAATTAACTGGTGTTAAGGCAGAGCAATTATATGTAATCAAGACATAACATTAATTCTTAACTTAATAAGCATCAGTTGGTACATACCGACATGTATTCTATGATTCATATTAATATTATAACAGAAATCTAGTTTCCATAGCAAAAAAACTACTTGGATTTCAACTGGAATCCTAATGAATATTTATTTAAAATCTTTTAAAAGATTTTTAAAAGCTTTTACTGATAACTAAAAGTGAACCTCTGATAAAAAATCTTGTTGGAAAATTATCCTAATTAGTAACACTATTGCCATTAAATTTGTAACTAATTTTGTAAATTATAATGATTATGAATGCCTATAAATTCTAGTAAATTTCTTGAATTGTAATATTTTTATGTTATTTAGAGAAACTTGTCAAGAATTATACAATTCCTGCAATTAAAAGAATTTGGATTTGTTTCACCATTGTGCTATGTATTATGTGACTAATTAAGATATGTGACTTGAGGTGACTTTAAATGCTTTAAAATCAACGACATAAGAAGATTTCCATTCATATTAACATATTTATTCAACGACAATCCTTTACAATCATATTAATACATAAATATTATCAGTTTCACACATCACACTCTAGTCACAAACTAAGCAAAGCTTGTAAAGTAAAGTAACCAAGGAAGACTAGTAAAATTACACATTTTTGTGCATACAGTATTTCTAAATGATCCTTGTGATTTTACTGAATGAGTTACATGATATAAAAATTGCAGTATACCATACTATACCAACATACTAAAACAATCCTATGTTTGACGACCAATGTGGCGCGGCGGGCGAAAGTCCACCTGCGACGCGGAGGGTTCGATTCCCGCCTTGGGATAAATGTCTGTAAGATCTGCAATTTATTCCGGGTGTTCTGGGTATTTTATATGTACATCATATAATAAAAAAATATCTATCTATGTAATGTATTGTATTATGTATATCAGTCTTCTAGTACCCATAACACAAGCTCTACTTAGCTTGGGTCTAGATGATGTTGTGTGGATTGCCCAGCATTATTTATTTATTTTATTGAATCACAAACAAACAATGTGCAAGTGTTTTGTGTATGAACGCTCTTGTGGGATGTTCTATAAATACACTGACATCTGTGTCTTTTCCAAGTGAACTGTCATTCGGAAACATTGCAATGCAATTTCTTTATCTTGTAACTAGAATATTAAAACAAAAGAAGTTAGTACATAGTGAGTGTAATTTATTTTTACTATGAGTGTGTATTATGAGCTTAAACTGTGTTAGTTATGTTTGATTTGAGAAACCTTCTGTTCAAGGTATAAAGTTGTGTGTTTAATTCATTGACAATTATCTAATCTATACTGATCTGATCTATTGGTGCATCAAGGGATTGTTTTATAATTTCTATTAAATTACAAAAGACAGCATTGTGTTACAAATAAGAAAATATTTATTTGAGAAAATAATATTTTGTTTACTCAAAGGTTTGCTGGCAGAAACTCTTCTTAGGGTTAAGGTCTTGCCTTTGTACATTTTAACTATTTCTGTCTCATATTTTGTGTACTTACAATAAAGAATATTATTAGTAAGTATAAATAAACATACTATTTTAGTATACAAAAAACATTTTAAATTAAAATATGCTTTGTTTGTGCAAGAACAATACAACAAATATGTGTCTTAATTAGCACAACTAATTTACAAAGCAATAATTACATTGTATTAGTTAGTTGATAAGCTCAGAGGTTCAACCTTGAGATAAATTATTGATTCTGAAACTAATCAGCTTAACTAAAGGTCAATATGAAATACATAATTATTTATTAAATATCTTTGACCTAACAGTATAAGTATAGAAAATGTTGTTGTGTGATGTAATTTTTAAAAGCAACAATACAATTTTTTTTTTCAAGTTTTAGGCAAGTGTTTGACCGCGATCTCATCTGATGTTAAGTGACGATGCGATCGACGTTGTAGCACGTTTATTTTATTAACTAATAGACAAACATATACACTAGCTTTTGCCCCTGACTGTATTCACATTCTAAACTACTCAAAACAAAATAGGGCCCACTTGAAAAATTTTGATATTTTTATTTTGTCTGACTCATTATTTTTGTGATTTGTTGTCAAACTGATGTATGGGGTTGTAGAGTAGGCATATTTATTGATCACAATTGCCAACCTATAACTAAAATGGAAATTTTAGTAAATTGTTTGCTTATTTTTATTAAAATCATATTTTATTGAGTGGGCCCTATTTTGTTTTGAGTAGTTTATTGAAATATTGTCATATCACGCCTATTGTCATTAATTTTAACAACGCCTAAAAATGTCATACGATTAAATAAATCAAGAAATTTTACTCTTGTACAAATGTTATTATACAATCCTCATCAGTGAGGAACAATCTATGGAGGAGGGAAGTTAGAAATTTTAATAAGTATCCAAAAAAAATAATGGTATAGTTTGATATAGAGATAAAGTGTTATGACTTTAAAGTATTAAGTTTATTTTGAGTATTTAATTTAGTTCAGAGTAGATAATTTGTTTGTTCATCTGTGCTTCAAGGAGTTTTGTGTCAGACCATATGCTGTGACGTGATTAAGTTCTTATAATAAAGTAAAAGGAAAACATTTCTTCATTCAATAAAATCACAAGGTTCATTTAGAATCGTCTTACTAGTTGATTCTAGGTGCCAGACCAGAGCCTAGAAGAACGGGCAAGAAATTTACGGCCTGGTTCCTACCGTTTTTATATGATCCTTTTACAAAGAATTATAATTAAACTAAATCAAATTAAATACTGAAGTTCCAGTGCGGTGTATAAGTTATCACTCCCCTCCATTTGCTAAGTTTGCGGCAGGTACCTTGTGCCGTGGACTTAGCAAAATGGAGGGGATTTTGCTAAGTCCGCGGGTCTAACAGTGTTCTATTGACAGTGCTGCTGGAAAGTCAGCACCATGCACACAGCCAGTGCAGAAGGACAGTACCGAAGCACCAACGGTTCCACTCATGGGCGCGACAGGGTGGCCATATTGGACGCTGGCTCCCAATATGGAAAGGTAAATACGGATATTACGTAACTAGTATTTTTTGACACGTAAGAAGAAGAATTTTTTGAAGAGTAGTTATGGCCAAGTGTGAAACTTTTTTTTCTACAAGTTATAGGCAAGCGTTTGACCGCGATCTCACCTGATGTTAAGTGACGATGCGGTCTACGATGTAGCACACTTGCCTAGAAGATACCTATTCACTCGTCTCTTAAAAATATCCAAATTATAGGACTCTGGAAACACAGACGCCGGCAAATAATGAAACATGAGAAATATGTAGAAAAAATCGTGACAGACAGACAGACGAACAGCGGAGTATAATAGGGTTTCGCTTTTACGGAAGCCTTTAAAAAAAGGCCTCCATCCAAGCATCCTTGTAGTATTATTTAATAAACTTTCTTATCATTTGCCTATATTAACGATGAGCTGTTGTTTATATTATTTATCATTATATTCTGTAATTCTTCATCTAGTACTAATTAACAGGTAATAGATCGCCGCGTCCGGGAGCTTTGCGTAGAATCAGATATCCTGCCACTAGACACGCCAGCTTACACGCTAAAGGAGAATGGTTACCGCGCAGTCATCATATCTGGAGGACCCAACTCGGTGTATGCTGAAGATGCTCCGAGATACGATCCCGATATATTCAAGATCGGGCTTCCTGTGCTTGGTAAGATAACTTAAATGTCATAATATACACGATGGGCGGTCTTATCGCTGAGAGCGATCTCTTTCAGGCAACCGTAATACAGTACATACTTAAACACTGAAAATAGGTACTCGATTCGAGAACGAGACTATTCTCGATTGACGAATTCAAAGTACACTGATCTAGAATAGTTTTCATGGAGTAAATTATTTCTGGGCGTCTAGTCGAAGCGACGCGTGACCCGAGGGCTGGTGAGTATCTGGCCCAACGTATCAGCATTGCTATTCAGCGCGGCAATGCAGCCAGTGTCTTGGGTACGCTTCCGATTGGTACTGATTTGGATCAGTTGAGCTATCTATAGATCGTTTGCAACGGTCTGTAGATAGCTCAACTGTTTCTTATGTATTTTATATGACTATGTACATTTTGTAAATAGGTACTGTATAGTCGTAAGTTTGTTTGTAAATAAATCTTTATTTTTTTCGGTTACTTTGTAAGTAAATTATGAGACAAAATATTGTTATATTTGTTAATTTTTTTTGAGAATAATAAAGTTTCTATTAAATCAGCTTGGTGAAAAATAGATTACTTATCAAATAAACAATCATACAGAAGTTTAAAATAATTAAACAAAGTGTGATTTTAAAATTGAATAAAGGCATTTCTGAGGAGTATTTGTATGTCTTCCTATAATTAGAAAAAACCTATACTTAATTTGTAATTTTATTTTCATATTTTTATTTTTTCCAGGTATTTGCTACGGCATGCAGATGTTGAACAAAGAGTTTGGCGGCTCAGTGCTTCGCAAGGAGGCGAGAGAAGATGGCCAGTATGAAGTCGAAGTGGAAACCACTTGTCCGCTCTTCAAGTATGTATTATATATATATTTTTATTTTACTTTCCCACTGCTGTACCCCAAGTACGAGTTTGTGCACACACGGATCGTAGAGACGCAATCGCCGAGCGCTACCGATTTTGTATGGAGATCCAAGCAGCGCCCCTAGCAGATTTCTTGAGAAGCTTGGATCTCCATACAAAATCGGTGGCGCTCGGCGCGATTGCGTCTCTACGATCCGTGTGTGCACAAACTCGTACTTGGGGTACTGGGCAAAGGTCTCCCCCCTACTCTTCCAGTAATTCCGATCAACCGCCGCCTCCCACCAGTACGTATTAGAATAAAATATTTTTTTTGTAAATAGTGTATCTATTTGGCTAAGACCATTGTGGATGGATGTAGAAGTAGAGGGAGGCCAAAGAAAAGATGGATGGACTGTGTGAATGATGACATGAGTAAGAAAGGAGTGAGCGAGATGACGTCTGATAGAGGAGAGTGGAATAAGAAGACGTGTTGTACCGACCCCACATAATGTGGGACAAGGGTAGGAAGATGACGATTTGGCTAAGACCGTTCTAATTGAATAAATAAATTTACAGTCGACTTGAAAAACTCCAGCCAGTGTTGCTAACACACGGCGACAGTGTGCAGAAAATAGGCGAACGTTTCCGCATCGGGGCGCAGTCTTCCAACAACCTTATCGCAGCTATCTACAACGAACAGATGCGATTGTACGGCGTGCAGTTTCATCCTGAGGTCAGTTTAATAAATAATGCTGGACAATCCACACAACATCATCTAGCCCCAAGCTAAGCAGAGCTTGTGTTATGGGTGCTAGAAGACTGACATACATAATACAATACATTACATAGATAGATATTTTTTATTATGCATATAAAATACCCAGAACACCCGGAATACATATTTGCAAATCGTACAAACATTTATCCCAAGGCGGGAATCGAACCCGCAACCTCCGCGTCGCAGGCGGACCTTCGCCCGCCGCGCCACATCGGTCGGAAATCCTCATTTTACCACTGCTACTAAGTAGTTACTAAGTACTATTAAGTGGAGTGGAGTTTAGGCAAGCGTAGTGTAGTGTAACGCACCCGGTGAGATGGAGCGACGATCTGCGGAGTGTAGCTGGCAAACACAACATGAGAAGAGCCGAAGACCGGGCTCAGTGGCGCGTCTTAGGAGAGACCTACGTCCAGTTGAAACTAAACAAAGTTAGGATTATGTAAAAACATGCTATTGTGCATCGTTTTAGGCACAACTACGTTAAATTGATTAAGCATTTTATGGTTTAGGCAATTATCTAAACGGTAGCGATGCGATTTATAAAGTATTTACCTACGAAAAAGTCTACCGTGCTGTAACTTAGTAAACTAAGAAAGAGCACTTCGATTTATGGGCCGACGACTCAGTTGTTATCGCGTGCACTAAACTGTACATTGTTTTGTTTAGGTGGATCTAACGCCGAAAGGCAAACAGATGCTGTCAAACTTCTTATTTGACATCGCTGGGTTGTCGCGCTCGTTCACGCTTCGCTCGCGGCGCGAGGCTTGCATACAGTACATCAAGGATACCGTCGGAGATCAGAAAGTACTTGTAAGTATCACTGACATATATTAATCTATACTAATATTATAAAGAAGTAAAGTTCGTGTGTTTGTATATTTGTTAAATTGTAAGGGGTAATCTTGGGATCTGACTGAACCGATTTTAAAAATTTCGTTCACCAATAGAAAGCCACATTATTGCCGAGTGTCATAGGTTATATAAAAAACCGAAAAATAATGAGGCTTGTACGTGGTTGTCTGTTTTGCAAAGTGAATCTGAGAAAAAATTACCGAATTATACCCAACGGAGTGGGCACGGGTAAGCTTGTCATAAATAAATATTCATGGACAATTCACACATGACACTCTAGTCCCAAACTAAGCAAAGCTTTTACTATGTGAACTAGACTGCTAATAGAATACTTACATACATAGAATACATAGTAACACCCAGACACAGAACAAATATGTACTTATTTAGTTTTTTTTGTTCATCACACATACATTTGCCCTGGGTGGGAATCGAACCCACGACTCACAGCATGGAAGGCAGAGCTACTACCAACTGAGCTGTGACGCCTGTCAATTAATATTTAATTGACTTTGACATTATTATTGATGTTTTCGTTATAATTTAAGTAAGTAGTTTTTATTCAATACATTAATAGGAAACGGGGAGTAAAGAAAGATTGCTGCTTATAAGCCTTGACAGTGATCTGATACAACTCCCCAATATTAACATTGCAATGAACAATTTTGCCAAATTAAGCTTAATGGCAAAGCTACATGTTGCAAGACATTTTATGCTATAAATAAGGTACCTAAGGCTCTTTTCTGATTTAATAAAAAAAAATCATTTTAAGGATTGACATTTTGGATTATTATAATGTGCCTTGACTTTGTGTATTTCAAACACAATTGTAATTGTTTTTTAATAAATTGAATTGAATATCAAGACTGTCTGTTATCAATTTAATTGATGAAATGAAAATGCTTTATTGTATTAACCTTTACAACTATTGAGAAACAATACATAAAAACATAAACTAAACAAAATACAGTACAATGGGCGGTCTTATCGCTAGGGAGCGATTTCTTCCAGACAACCTTTGGATGGAAAGAAGTCTACAAAAAGATGAATGAATTAATAACGCATTATTGTACACACAAATTACAAGAAGAACAATAGTTAGAACATAAATGCACAATGGGCGGCCTTATCGCTCAATAGCGATCTCTTCCAGACAACCTTTGGATGGAGAGGACTAGATCAATTTAGAAAAGGGGTCGGGGGTGTATGCTGTAAAGGACTATAATATTATTGTAATACATAAATACCTACATCAAAATAAATGAAGAAATAAATAAATAGAAAAAAGAAGAAAATAATGATCCCTAGTTTGAGCCTAATGTTTGTCGACAGGTGTTGGTGAGCGGTGGTGTGGATTCGACAGTTTGCGCGGCGCTACTGAGCAAGGCTCTACGGGAAGATCAAGTTATCGCTTTGCATGTCGACAATGGTATGTTATTTTATAATGAGATATCATCATCATAGGCAGCCTGTACTAGCCCACTGCTGGGTATAAACCTCCTCCCTCAAACGCCACTCTTTCCTTAATTGGGCCTTTTGCATCCAGTACCTCTACCATGAGCTGTCACAGTAAAATCGCCTGACTTTACTACAGTAGTTACGTAAATATTAGTATTACGAATTTTAGTACCCAACTATCCGCTAGAGGCGCTGTACAAATCTTCATACATTTTTTTAACTACAGACGCTAGCGAGTATAGTAAATATAGTATAGTAAAAACTCATGGTAGAGCTACAGGTCCTACGCTTGTACGGCAACGATATCGTCCATCCATCTGGCTGTTGGTCTGCAAAGGCCTCTTGTATGTCCTCTAGGCCACCATTCTGTCAAGGCCTTACTACCACATATATTAATGAGATATAATTGTTTGTAAATGTAACAACAAATAATTATATAATTTTTTTGTATGCAGGTTTCATGCGCAAGAACGAGAGTGTCAAAGTGGAGAGATGTCTTCGGGACTTGGGCGTCCGTCTACACGTTATCAATGCTACACATCAGGTTAGTAGTACATACTCAAGCAACGCCATGTAGCTCCAAACTAAGCCAAACGGGATCTCGATACAATGCACATATTTTTGTAAAAAATTACATAGAATACTGAGTTACCAAGAAACCAACTAAGGTGTAACACCTGCTTAAATATAATGTAAAACTTAAAAGTTTATATAAATAAAATTTATCAGTTAGACAGGCGTCAGCTCAGTTTGTAGTAGCTCTATCTTCCATGCTGCGGGTCGTGGGTTCGAATCCCACCTAGGGCAAACGTTTGTGTAAACATCAATATTTGTTCACTGTCTGGGTGTCACTATGTATTCTATGTAATTACAAAATAAATGTAAATAAACTCTATCAGTAATCTAGGTCTCATAGTACTTACTAGCTTTGCTTAGTTTAAGACTTAGAGTGTGATGTTTGAAATATCCGTTAATATTAATTAATTATCCTCAGTTCAGACAAGGCAGCACGTGCGTGCGCGATGCCGGGGGGCGGTCGCGGCAGACGGCGCTGCTGTGCCACGCCGTCGCACCGGAAGATAAGCGCAAGATCATCGGCGATGTCTTCATCCGCGTCGCTGAACAGGCCGTGCAAGACTTAAACTTGCAGTTAGTACTTATTCATGCTTATGATGTGTCAAAAATTAATCTTCAAACATTCCCCCTATCTTATAAAAGTTAGCGCGGACATGACGTATTGATTACCATACGTAATGATGACATAAAGTCAACGCTAACTTTTTATAAGATAGGGGGTTTAAATATTACTGCAATCCTTCTATTATTATAAACGCGAAAGTTTGTAGGGATGAATGTATGTTTGTTACTCTTTCAAGCAAAACTACTGAATGGATTTTAATGAAACTTTACAATAATGGAGTTTATACATCGGAATAACAAGGGCTACAATAAAACAAAAGCAAGACGAATTCGCAGGCACCAGCTAGTATAATACCAAGTAGACTTCAAAAACTATTTGTATATGACATGTAATATAGTCATATAGTTTCATGCCTACCTATCATCTAGTAAATAAGACGATTCCAAATGATCTTTGTGATTTACGGAATAAAACAAATTTCAGTTTGAAATAATGTTATTAATACAGATAATTTAGTTCGGTTTTTGACGCTCCTATAATCTGTCATGTACTTACTTATCTGCCTAATCTTAGTAATTATTACTTAGCTAAACTGTATTAGACATGATAATGTACATTTACTTATAAGTTTTTGGTCAATAACGTTTATTATTATTTTATTATTTCAGGGCAGATCAAGTTCTACTAGGTCAAGGCACACTCAGACCGGATCTGATCGAATCCGCGTCTGCCCTGTGTTCGAACAACGCAGCGACTATCAAAACCCACCACAATGATACGGAACTTGTGAGGGTGCTACGCGAACGTGGCCGGGTCGTTGAACCCCTTAAGGACTTCCATAAGGATGAGGTGAGAATCTAGCATGGGTTCAGATAGCATAGGATGGGTTAAGAGAGCATAGGATGGGTTACAAGAGCATAGAATAGGTTAAGAGAGCATAGAATGGGTTAAGAGAGCATAGGATGGGTTAAGAGAGCATAGAATGGGTTAAGAGAGCATAGGTTGGGTTAAGAGATCATAGAATGGGATAAGAGAACATAGGATGGGTTAAAAGAGCATAGAATGGGTTAAGAGAGCATAGGATGGGTTAAGAGAGCATAGGATGGGTTAAGAGAGCATAGAATGGGATAAGAGAACATAGAATGGGTTAAGAGAGCATAGAATGGGTTAAGAGAGCATAGAATGGGATAAGAGAACATAGAATGGGTTAAGAGAGCGTAGAATGGGTTAAGAGAGCATAGGTTGTGTTAAGAGAGCATAGGATGGGTTAAGAGAGCATAGGATGGGTTAAGAGAGCATAGAATGGGTTAAGAGAGCATAGGTTGGGTTAGGAGAGCATAGGATGCGTTAAGAGAGCATAGAATGGGTTAAGAGAGCATAGGTTGGGTTAGGAGAGCATAGGATGCGTTAAGAGAGCATAGGATGGGATAAAATAAGTCTAGGATAATTTCAGTCTAACATAGTTTTGAAATAGAGCCTAAAATGAATGAATGAATGAAAATGCTTTATTGTACATGTACACCTTAGAACTATTGAGAAACAATACATAAAAACATAAACTAAACTAAATACAGTACAATGGGCGGTCTTATCGCTAGGGAGCGATTTCTTCCAGACAACCTTTGGATTGAAAGAAGCCTACAAAAAGAGGGTCAGCTAGGTGCACTATAGATTAAGAAAAGAAAGTATTTATTACATTTATTATGATATACTTAGTGTAATACTATACATAGATAAATACAAATATATACATACACAAATACAATATATATATATAGATATATATAAGTAACTATGACATAATCATAATCATAATCTTTATTTATCTTTAGACATGTCACATGTAACTTAGATACGTCAATAACCATTTTCAATAAATTAAAATTAAATTAAATTTTAAACATAAATATAAATGAAAAATAATAAATTAAATTAATTAAAAATGTCAAATATACAATAGTAATTCATTTCCATAAAAATAATAATTAATCGGTAGGTATGTCATTACAAAATATAAATTTATCAGTCAAGGCTTCGTCAATTTTATAATAGCTTTTAAGCATAAGACATTTTTTGATATATATAACAAGACAAGTCAGATGAACAAGCGATGTCATGATTCAGTCAAATAAAAGTTTTTGAGTCTATCTTTAAACACATTTAATGACGAAGATTTTCTTATGGAAACCGGTAATGAACTCCATAAAATGGTTTGTGACAGAGCCTAAAATGGTTAAAGAAAAACTTAAAAAAGTTCAGTCTCTGTTGTTAGTATAGATCTAAATTCAATTTAATAATAATAACTTTATGTCATCACTAGCTCATCCGACAGACGTTGTCCTGTCCTAACGATTACTAAGTGTGAAAAGTGTTAAATTTTCTAATTTTCCGCGCGCGTATTTTAGAAAAAGATACATTTTAATGAGGGTTTTCTATACCTTTTCTGCCACTAGGTGGCGCTACAATTTTTGTATTATGTATTTTGACAGACCAGACAGATTGGACCTGACGCTACAGTCCTGCCATCTCACGAATATCATTTCAGAAAACCCTCATTGTAATTCTCTTAGTATATATTTTTTGGTTTATTTATTCTTAAAATCATTCCTTTAATTTTTTTCAATAATATTTAATTATCTACGACTCTGTGCTATTTGACAGATG
Source organism: Ecliptopera silaceata (assembly GCA_932527185.1). Lineage (NCBI taxonomy): Eukaryota > Metazoa > Arthropoda > Insecta > Lepidoptera > Geometridae > Ecliptopera > Ecliptopera silaceata. The sequence goes on along the minus strand of OW052207.1, from coordinate 8,697,980 downwards.
TTTGGACCTGACGCCTACGTAGCGCTGCCTAGTGGCAGAAAAAATATAGAAAACCCTCATTTGATGTAACGTGAATAGACTTATCCTTTTCATATTAATATTTGTCACTAGATGGCGCTGATCATTCAGTCGATCTGCTAGAACGCGCTATCGTTGCGTTTTGATAAAAGTACAAATATAATGCGTAAATAGTATTTTGTAGTTCGAAAATTATTATTGCCATATATAGAAATTTTGGAAGAACATCTTCTTAGATGTTTTGTTTGAGTATGTCTAATAAACAATTAGGTGGGAATGGTGGATTGGATTGGAATTGGATATAAGGATTTTGTGAACCGAAAATTGCATAATTGAATCATTGTTTTATTCTATGTAGGTCTAGGTAGTTGTTTTTACATTGCCGACAAGAGAACCGACGATATTATGTCAGTTTACATGAAGTGATCCCGTTTCCTGGGGTCGTGGGCTCGAAGTCTATAGTACTAACTGTTAAAAACTCAACTGTAAAATAAATTAATATTCATGGAACTACCTATAGATCGTTTGCAACGGTCTGTAGATAGCTCAACTGTTTCTTATGTATTTTATATGACAATGTACATCTTGTAAATACTGTATAGTCGTAAGTTTGTTTGTGAATAAAGTTCTTTACATCAATAGATTATATTCATGGATATTCACATATCGCGCTCTAATCCCGAACCAAGCAAAGCTTGTAATATGGGAGCTAGATTGCTGTATTTTATGTATTATTATTTTGTGAATACATACATATAATAAAAATAATATATTTACGTTCATCACACAAACATATGCCCTGGGCGACAGACGACACAGAACTGTGACGTCTGTCAAAATGTAATGTGTGATGCAGGTACTATAAAACAGTAGTAACTAACTATACTGTATCAGTAGTACAGTAGTAACTACATATAAAACAATATTTGGCGCAGTTCATACTAACTGTAACACTGTCTGTGGCGCGAGTCATACTAACTATAACACAATCCATGACGCGGGCCGTAGTTTAAGTGTTGAAATAGCAAAGCAATATTTAGACATTTTCTGGTAAATTTTAGTACTTATTTCCGATTCAGATTTGTGTCTATATTTATGCCCAAAAAAATATATCATTAACTAGCATCGACAGATTTTTTTATGATTTATTATTACATATTAGTAAGTACGTATTTTAGAAAAAGATACATTTTAATTTGATGTAACGTGAATAGACTTATCCTTTTCATATTAATATTTGTCACATTAATATAATTATAATCATTGACTTGTAGAATATGTTTTTACAAATAAAATCTTGTATCTTGTATCACTAGTGACAAATAAGTAAGTAAGCGCCATCTAGATGGCGCTGATCATTCAGTCGATATGCTAGAACGCGCTATCGTTGCGTTTTGATAAAAGTACATAAATAATGCGTATACAATTTACTGTTAACACATAGTTCAGTTTTAAATCAAAGTTTTTGTAGAAACATCTTTTTAGATGTTTTATGATTTATGTAGTTTAGTAATTTAGTTTCACAATTTGGAAAAAAGTACAAGACGTTCCGTACTTAATCTATGACCCTTATCAATTTATTTCAGGTAAACCTTAAGACTAGACATAAAAAAAAAACACTTATAAGTATTTTATCAGCTATCTAGTTTCCGTAGTACTTTTAGTTTGGGATTAGATTGTGATGTATGAAATTTCCACGAATATTTGATATGAAATATTTTTATTTGCCACAAACAAACCTGAAACATTACTTATTTTAAAAAGTCCTTACATTGGATACAATCAGTAAGTAGGTGCTAGCTGTAAGGACAGTTATTTAATTTGCAATAAAACAAAACAAAGCAATGCACTATCTAGAGAAGATACGAACCGAACTAGAGTTTATGTATCCCGATCGTAGTGCCCTCCGATGATAATATAAGTTAAATTATAATATTTATTTATAATTGACGACTGATGTGGCACGGTGGGCGAAGGTCCGCCTGCGATGCGGAAGGTTGCGGGTTAGATTCCCGCCTTGCGATAAATGTTTGTACGATCTGCAAATATTTATTCCGGGTGTTCTGGGTATTTTATATGTATAATAAAAATATCTATCTATGTAATCATTACATAGATAGATATTTTTATACAATACTGATACTTAATACAATACATTACATTGTAATGTATTGTATTAAGTATGTCAGTCTTCTAGTACCCATAACACAAGCTCTGCTTAGCTTGGGGCTAGATGATGTTGTGTGGATTGTCCAGCATTATTTATTTATAATTAGGTGCGAGTGCTGGGCGCAGAGCTGGGCCTGCCGGCGGCGCTGGTGGAGCGCCACCCGTTTCCCGGGCCCGGGCTCGCCGTGCGCGTGCTGTGCCAGGAGGAGCCCTACATGGAACGGGACTTCGCCGAGACACAGGTACCAACACCGCGCTACTCGATAGATAGACTACGATGCAGTTTATCATGTAGCTCGTTAGATGGCGCTACAAGTTGTAGTACGAGTATAGTCGTACTACAACTTGTAGCGCCATCTAACGAGCTACATGATAAACTGCATCGTAGGTTACGCAACAGACTAACAGATGGCGCAATTGGAAACCAATTAGTCATAAATATTATTTATTGAAATATTAAATATATTTTTTTTAATTTGGGGGAGACCTTTGCCCAGCAGTAGGACGAAAAAGGTTAAAAAATAAAATAATTAAATATTGTACTAGTTTGTCGACAGATACAGTCGTTCTTTCTTATTGCATCATGACAAACAAACGATAATAAACGCTGATTTATTTATACTGTATCTGTGTTTTTGTGTATGTACCCGCGGTAGAGAGGCGTGCATTTATAGAATGGTTAATCTTTACCTCATTTTGTTCCTATATACTTCTTTTTGTAAACATTCGCAGGTTATAGTGAAAATAATGGTGGAATACGCGTCGATGTGCGTGAAATCTCACGCTTTGCTCGGCCGCGTCGCCAACGCGAGCACCGCGGTCGAACAAGCCGAGCTCAAACGTATCTCTTCCAAGTCTCCAGTCGCCGCCACTCTGCTTCCTTTGAGGACCGTCGGTGTGCAAGGTAATACATACGCACTTTAAGTACCTACCTTATATACAGTTCAAAACTATTGATTAATATACTATCTGTAATATCTTATCATAATTGCATATTGCATGTACCTACTGTCATGTCACCCTCACATAAAATCACGGGATTTTTTTGTTTATTTTTTTGAACTTAATTCTTTTTTATAAAAATAAAATACAATACAACATAGCTTTTCAGGATTGTTGTTCGCGTAGAATAGAATAATCTGGGTGTTCGCATTTCTGTGCATGAAACAACATACATTGGTGTCAAAACTTTGGTCTACACCAGAAACCCAAATATTTTTGGCTTATAAACTACGTGCTATTCTTTCCCAATGAGAAGTACATTAAATCCAGCCACACTGTTACACAAGTTTAACACGTTGGGAAATGTTCTTCAAATAAAAATAACAGTGTGACTCATTGGAAAAACAATCTGGGTTTTGTGTGACTTATTGGCAATCCATTCTTTATTTGTTTTAGTGTTACTAAGTAGGTTACTTATTTTTCATTTCGTTAATACCAGAAGGGATTCCTAGATTGTTCATCTGATACCCCAATCCGGATCCATTTCATGTCTACAATTTGAATGTGTACATACATTTTGACGACCGATGTGGCGCGGCGGGCGAAGGTCCGCCTGCGACGCGGAGGTTGCGGGTTCGATTCCCGCCTTGGGATAAATGTTTGTACGATCTGCAAATATTTATTCCGGGTGTTCTGGGTATTTGATGTGTATAATAAAAAAATATCTATTGTATTGTATTAAGTATGTCAGTCTTCTAGTTCCCATAACACAAGCTCTGCTTAGCTTGGGGCTAGATGATGTTGTGTGGATTGTCCAGCATTATTTATTTGTTTCAGGCGACGGTCGGACATACAGTTACGCCGTGGCATTATCTACGGAGGAATATCCGCCGGACTGGAAAGATATGTACTATCTCGCTAAGATCATACCTCGGGTATGCCATAACGTTAACAGGTGAGTGAGATTTTATAACTAGCTGGAATAAATCTATTTTAAGGTGATACCTCTCGCTGTAGCAAGAAATTCAATTTTTTTAGGGTTTTTTTTTTATTGCGGCTGAACTGTTATATCTTTTACTACATTTAGTTTAAGCTATTTTGCAAACATAAACCATAATTTTCTGTGTAACCCTGTATCATTTTTTGAGATTGGTTCTTTATTTTTACTACGTAATGGTGACATAATGTCAACGCAAACTTTTTATAAGATAGTGGGTAAAATAAAAATATAAAATTTAACAGGGTGTGCTACGCTTTCGGCGGCATAATAAAAGAGCAAGTGGTAGACATAACGCCGACCTTCCTAACGCAACAAGTCATCTCAACTCTACGCCAGGCAGATGATCTTGCAACACAGGTATATTTAGACAGTAATTGATCTAGAATGTTTACTTCTGCTCTGTCTTCTTCTTATTCTTGCGTGTCAATGGGTAACACGATAACAACTTCAGACCAAGTTCGAATGGAACTTGGCAACTTCTATTCCCTCGTTTGTAGTGTTGATGAGGTCAAGCCGCAGCCTGCATGTGCAGGTGGCCTACCACCTGACCTTTTTACCTTCTAACTTTAAATGTATTCTTTAGTCGTTAGTAAATCATTATATTTTTTCCCTCGCTAGTAATCGGTCCCTTTCCTCCCTCAGTGAACAATGTACTATTATATTATATCCAGGTGCTGATATCCAGCGGTTGCGCTGCTAAGATAGCGCAGATGCCGGTTGTGATAATCCCGATCCACTTCGACCGCGACGCCGGCGTGCGCGCCGCCTCCTGCCAGCGCTCGCTCGTGCTGCGCCCCTTCCTCACGTCCGACTTCATGACCGGCGTGGCCGCCATACCGGGCGACGCGGCCATGCCTCAGGAGGTATGTCACTCATGCACTTATCCTACTTTGACAGGCATCACAGCTCAGTTGGTAGCGACTCTTTTTATCAAAAAAAAACTAAATTAATAAAAGTTTATTCAGTAAAATCACAATAGGTGCCAATTCCACGCGACCAGAACCAAGAAGAACGGGCAGGAAACTACGGCCTGGTGCCTACCGTTTTTTTTTTATGATCCTTCTTACAAACAATTGCAATTAAATACCGAAGTTCCAGTGCAGTGTCAATTTAACTAAGTAACGTTTAAATGCAACATAATGATGATTTCCACCAAGAGCAAAAATGATTGTGTGATGAACATAAATATTTGTTTATTTCACGCAAAAACTACCGAATGAGACATTACAATAATGTACTTAGTTTATATATCAGGTTGGATTTTGATCAAATTTAAATGGGACCAGCTGTCAAAGAAATAAAAATAATCAAACTTCATCTACAAAAGTTGTCTCAGTTGAGTAAGAACTAATTAGTATTTTTTTTGTCTAGATTGGTATTAACTGTGTTTATTATTCTCAGGTTGTGGACAAAATGCGCACGGAAATGATGACGGTTCCAGGCATCTCGCGCGTGCTCTACGATCTGACTTCGAAGCCGCCGGGCACCACAGAATGGGAATGAGTTGTTACGTCCGTTTACACCGAACGCACCCACTGGCAGTGGTCTTCATGTTAAACCGGGCCAACTGCATAGTAAACTGGCAATGTAACTCGCGTAGAGCGGTAAACTAAGGTTTTCTGTTGGTGTTTGAGTGTCATTGCGCGGCTGTGTTGTGTATTCTGTGAGCCTTGCTGCATTGCCGCGCAATGGAAGTCAAATATATTGACAGTTAATTATCCTAAAACATATGAACCTTGGTTTATGGCTTTGCTCTTTTTACATTTGTTGTAGATAGCGTCATAACCTTTATTTACTATGTAATTGAGTCCTGGCTGGAATCTGTAGTTTATATTAATATCCTTATTGATAGGATGTTTATTTGTTACTTGATCACTAACCGCTGAACTAATTTGAATAATTTATATGAGTTTATGACCCAACACAGGCACTATGCCTGTCTAATATCAGAAAAATTACAATAAAAGCAATCTTATAGTGACATTGAATCCTGTATTGATTTTTCACATTTTTACATATTCTAAAGATACAACTATCTAAACCAACGTCAACAAATTGAGTGGGTTTCCAACGAGTCACACCAAATCCAGTCACTCTGTGACTGTGACTCGTTTGGATTTTTTTCCCAGTGAGTCACACTATTACCAAGCCCACCATAAATTGTTATAAAATTTCATGTTTTATTGTAATATTTTTGGATTAGCAAGTGCCTGTGTACATAGATCTGTCTATACAAACAGTAGCTCTACCATGAGTTATTACTATACTATATTTACTATACTCGCTAGCGTCTGTAGTTAAAAAAATGTATGAAAATTTGTACAGCGCCTCTAACGGATAGTTGGGTACTAAAATTCGCCATACTAATACTGACGCAACTACTGTAGTAAAGTCAGGCGATTTTACTGTGACATCTCATGGTAGAGCCACAGGAGTATTTTTTATTGGTTTCATTTACTCTTTGCGTTGGTTGAAAATGTTTTAGTAATATTTAAGTAGGTAGTTTGTATTGTTAAAGTTTTACGACCACTGCCAAATTATAATGAACTTTTGTAAATACATTACATTGGTATACCTACACAAGATACCTACATCATTCTCACGTTAATGTTAGCTCCACTGATCAGTTTTGTTACGTGTAGTTATTTATTGTAATGGCTGTGTAAAAATTTTTAAAGCCCATAGACCGCGCGACGAGATTGTTATAAATGAGTCTTGTCTGAAATCGAAGACACTGTTTTATGGAATGGTTCAGTGTTATTGACTGGAAGTTTCATAATAAAATTATATTATGCTTTATTTTTATGATGTATTTTATTTTAACTCTAGTCTACTTATTGATCTGAGCTTGTTCAACCTGTACTCCAAGTAAGTTTGTGCACACACTGTCCACCGATCTTGTATGGAGATCCAAGCAGCGCCCTTAGCAGATATTTTGAGAAGCTTGGATTATTTCCATACATAATCGGTGGCGCTCCGTGTGTGCACAAACTCGTACTTGGGTAGTTATTAAATGCCAGGGATAACAAAAAGAAGAAAGAAAGTCTAATAATATTGTATTTTAAAATAAATAACATGATATAAAATCAGTCAAACTTAAGTGAACCTATCTACAGTAGCTTAGCTCTCAGGCACCAATAGGTTAATATTTTTACCAGCGGCAATATTCCCGCCTACAAATGTCTCTTCTTCACCCCGGATGGACAAGCCATCAGCCAGAGACGTCAGTTTCTTCTCTCTTAACATCGGAGCTTTGGCCCAGCGAGAACTCTTGCAGTTCCCACAAGAATGTAAAGGAATGACCTCCAGAGAAACTGTTCGGTTATTGCAGTCCAAACATTTAAAGAATCTCTTGTGAGTGTCCAGAACTTTCAATGGATGTCTTTCATCTTTACATATCTGGGCTGCGGAAAATGCTGTGTACTTGCATTTTGCACATCTGACTGCTTTGCAAGGTAATTTGAAGGTGTTTAACATTTTCTCTTCCATTGCTTCCTTTTTCTCTAGTTTGTTGAAGTACTTTCCCATTTCATCATCCTCATGTTGTTCTATGAGGTTCTGATGAGCTGATGATGCTTCTAGAATCTTCTTGAACCTTTCTGACATGATACCCTTAGGCTTGGTTTCCTCTTCATTAGGTTTAGTCTTCTTACTATCATTTTCACTGCCACTATTGTCCAGCTTTTCTAAAGCCCTTTTCTTGCCTGCTTCAGTTCCTCTGATATTATTTGGATCTGCTTTTGTGATGCCTCCACTTCTTTGGATCAGTCTTATTGCTTTTTCTTTGGACCTCTCTGCTGCCTTTTGGCCGAAAGACATTGACAGGTCTATTGTACCACTACCTTTCAACCCAAATCCTTTGCCAAGTTTTGGAGAATTAGCTACTCTTTCAGCTAAACTCAGTGAACTTTGAGGACTTGAGTTTGTTAGTTTGTTTAACCTGTCAGAGTCACTTTGCCTTTGAGTTGTAGGACTATGGAGTAGTGAGGAGTTATTTTTCAGGGAACCAGCTCCTAATGGTGATTTGTTTGTCATAAGTTTGTCCCCCTCAGTTTTGTAGTAGTCACTCAAAGACATCAGCCGGTTCGAATCCTGTTCTTTTACCTTCTTGCTGTTTCCACTAGGTAGTGCTGAGTAGGCTTTGCCTCCATAGATTACTGTGCTTTTTCCTAGCACCTTGTTTTGTAAATTGACCAGTCCTTTCCCCATAGTTGATGATTGTAACTCCTGTCTTCTTGAATATTTCTGGTACTCTTGTTTAACATGATAAATGCAGTGCTCACATTGGCTCAAGTTAACAAAAGCAGTGCAAGGTTCTCCATTAATTTTCTTGCTTTTACAGGTTCCAAAATCTTTGGATTGACCGAGGATCATAACACGATCAGTATTGTCAACACTGAGACACGCTTGATCTGCGCTGTTCTGTGATCGATCTAGAACATTTGGGTTTAAAATGGCTACAACAGTTCCAATTGGTGTTTTCCATAAGTCATTATAAGCTTTTCGAAATAAAAACATAGACACTGTCTTCATATCATCTTTGAGATCAGTGAGGGTCCAAATTAAAAAGTTACTGCCTTTTTGAGATTTTTTGGAATCGCTTTTTCTTACAATGGCACCAGCTATAACCCAGTCTTTGGATACATCTTCATTTTCTACATGGCGTTTGACTCTGAGCATGTTTATTGCTTCGCGGCCTTGCATGCGGTCTAGAAGAGCAGAACTTGATATAAGGGGCTTTACTATTCTAATTCCAAATATTGGGTCTGTGTAAACATCAGCGGATACTTTATTATTGGTAGTTTGAGCACTAACTAAATTTTTGTTGCTTTGTTTAGTGGTAGTGTCAGCGTTTTTGGCAAAAGATGATTTACGACGTTCCACTTTAATATCTATGTTAGTCTGCCGGAGTCTGGTTTCGAAATCAAGTCGTTTATCTTTCTGTTCATGCTCTTTGTTTTCTAGTAACTTTTTAACCTCCGAACCGTAGTCATTGTATTTTCTTTCAGTGTAATTTCTTTTTTCTTCATCGTCTGATGAATCAGTGTCTCCGTTATGTACTGCAGACGTGGTTGGAAGCACAGGTGACTTCAAATCTATTTTTCTCTCACCATCATCGGAATTAGTTTCGGCTAGAAATATGTTTACTTCTGAAACACAGGGTACCTTATTCTGCGGTTGTGCATCGCCAAGATCCGCACAGAGCAACAGTTCCAATTCATCGATATCTTCCATGATTTACTATCGGCGGTATAAATACAAAATCTTTGAAAAAAGTAGGCTACAAAACAAAATAAAGTGCGAAACAAAACAGATATTTGGCGCGAAATAAATTATTATTTTTTTTTTTTTTATTTGCTCTTCGGAGCAGGCTAAAGTTTTAGAACCATACCGCCTAGTCTTACGTAAATGTTTTTCTCTTAAATTAGTTTATTTTCTTTATTATTTTATTTACAACGTCTTCCAAGAAATAATTGTTGTAGTGTAAAGTGAATGCATAAAATACTGAAGAAAACAAACAAACATAAGAGATAAACATAACTGTAAAGTGAATGCATAAAATACTGAAGAAAACAAATTAACAGAGAAAAACATAATGTACGAAAAATAAGTGGACAGTTATGTTTTTCCCGCCATCTTGGGGATGGCGGGAAAAACATAACTGTAAAGTGTAAAGTGAATGCTTTATGATTCCCCCCAGTATTTTATGCATTCACTTTACACTACAACAATTTATTTCTTTTTACGACGTCCTCCCGCCATCTTGGAGATGGCGGGAGTCCCGAAATAAATTAAACTGAAATAGTGTTTACGTCTTCTTCTTTTAATCAGTAGGTATCGATGTCAAGTTATCTTACACGTCAGTTTTAAATTTATCGCCTGTGGAGCGGAATTTTATTTTTACGTCAAAACAAAAAAAAATTGAATCACAATTCACAGATGTAAAAAGTGTTTACGGGTAGGGTAGGTTATGGAATTGAATTATACACTTTTTATTGTCTAAAAGTATAATTAAATAAAATCCCTACTACAATAAATCGCAAAACGCAGCCACACCGCCAGTACCACACCACATTGTTTACGATGGCCGGTAAGTCACGTCTTGGTTTCTCTCATCTCGTCACCTTATCAACAATTCTAATACCATTTCCATCGTACAGACAGAAGCGACGCACCGGCAGCTAATAACGAAGCCGAAGAAGTGCCAATAGAAGCATCGGGTGCTGAGAATATGGCTGAGAATGATGGTGACAAGTCACAGCATGAAGGAAGTCCACCACCGCCTTCGACCCCTCCACCGAAGGACGAAGACACACAGGAGCTCATTGTCGTAAACGAGCACACAGAAGAACTCGATCTAAACCATGGAAGGATTGGAAAAATCGAAAACTTGGAGCAGCTCAAGAATTTGCAACGGTGAGTCACCATTTTTAGAAAATCATTGAGTAACTCCTCGATAACTACAGACATAGACAAATCTCGTGACTATAACTGAGGGCTTAGTTTGAGCTTGTATTTTATAAACTCCCTACTCTCGAGCTGACAGTCGTCTCTCGGATGTCCATACATTTTTGTATGGCTATCCGAGAGACGACTGTCGGCTCGAGAGTAGGGAGTTCTAAAATGCGTCTTCGGACTAAGGGCTCTGAATTTTCAATAACTCTTATTTTATTAGAGCATTTTTCTAAATGTACCTATAATCATTTTAAATTAAGAAATTAGTATAATTAAGAGAAAAGGAGGAACCCTCTTTCTCGGCCTTATTTCCCCTCCTCTTTTCCATCAAGATGACTCATTCAATAATCCCCAAGTTCATCTCAAGTGCGTTATCATTATATGATTGACATAACTTATCCAATTTATTATGGACTTTGTTCATTAAAACAATTTGAATAGGCTTTGTAACATTTACCAGCTACTATAGTTGTTACATAAAGCTTAATGTAGGTAGTTTTAAGGGACTATACTAGGTCCAGTATGCTAGAGTTAGCTTGCTACTTTAGTGTCTGTTGGCCTATTACACATATCTAGAGTTGCATGCTAATTCATCTAGTGTACTGTATTTAGCATTGTATAATGTGCGCCATAGAAATAAATTGGTTTATTATCCTTTGTTCATGTTGATCAAATTCTCTTATCAGTCATGTACATTACTTTTCATTATAAATGGGATATTCACCATGTTTTGTGAGGTGAATATCCTATTTATAATGAAAACTATGTTCAAAATCATGATAGTTTCAAATATTATGTTTATTTATATACAGTACTTGAAAAAAAACATGGTTTTTCTATTAACACTAGTAATATAAGCACCAGTATAAACAATGTTCAATTAAATGTCAACCTTAACTTGCACACAATAAGGTACACTTATACATGAGCAGTACTGGATGTCATACTTTGTTAATACCTACATAGTGTGTCTCTTTCTACTGCCTAGCTCTGATCCTTTCTAGTGTGGTACGGGCTTACCTTTTCAATTTACTTACATTGCACTTAACCCAAACCTTTTTTTATTTGTGTATCAAGTTTTGGTAGAAAACTGGCTGGTGCTAAGAGCACTAAGGAGAAAGAATGGTAAACCTAAATCTATAAAATAATAAAGACACACCATCCACTACTTAAACATACATGAAGTTCTGTGTTGAGGTACTTCAAAAAGGTATTTTCTACGGCCAGAATTTGAACTTTTGACAGTGGTCGGGCTATTTGGCCTGATCAATGTCTGACTGTTTCCTGAAATCAGGCTAACTATGACAACTATGATCTTCTTATTAATAAGTGTTCTGTATTTTCCAGGTTATATTTGAGATGGAACTTCATCAAGAAGATTGAAGGATTGAGTGCATTGACCACTCTCGTAGAATTGGAGCTGTATGATAATCAGATAACAGTCATTGAAAATCTAGATTGCCTTGTTAATTTGGAGTAAGTATAATACACTAATATTAATTACATAAGCACAATAAAGGTTTATTTATTCAAATTTTTGGTGGCACGCTATTTGCGCTTTTATGCTCCTTTGTGAGCGGTTATTGCGTTTTGTAGATTATGTAACAAAAAAATTTGTTTATAGGTTTTTATTAATTTAATTTTAAAAGGACCACCAACATCAACATCATGGTGTCAGTGTGTGGTTTTTAATTATTAATTTAAACTCGTTATAGCTACAAATCTGCATGCACCCACTCAACCAAAATGTGACTGATCCTCAGTATAAAATTTTTGTTTGTAATCTTCCAGAATCCTAGATTTATCATTCAACCGAATAAAAGAGATAGCGGGCTTAGAAAAACTAACAAATGTGAAGAAATTGTTCCTAAGCTCAAACAAACTTTCGGAAATAAAGAATGTCAATCATTTACCCAAGTTGGAGTTACTTGAACTTGGTGACAATAGGATACGGGTAAGGATATTAATTGACTAGTTGAGATCTGCTGATCTGCTCATACACCTTCATAAATTGTGGAAAAATACAAGACACAAAATTATTATATATTCTCAATAAATGTATTGACAACACTACAATAGTAAACCTGTTGTAGTGTTGTCAACACAATAACAATACAATGCAATACAAAAAAAAATAAAGTCATTTTTTTTTAAATTACAATTTTCCGGTCCACTGCTGGACATAGGTCTCTCCCAAGACACGCCACTGAGCCCGGTCTCCATCTCTTCTCATCTAGTATTTGCTAGCCTACATTTCACACATTGTCGCTCCTTATAACCGGATGGAGGCATCTGAGACACTGATGTGACAACTTATTTTTTTTCGCCAGGAAATAAAAAACCTTGAAGGCCTCAAAACTCTGAAACAACTCTACCTCGGCAAAAACAAAATCTCAAAGATCCAGAATCTAGAAGACCTAACCGAGCTAGAATGCCTAGTGCTGCAAAGTAATCGAATCACTAAAATCGAGAATCTAGACGAATTAACACAGCTGGATCAGTTATACATATCAGAGAATGGTATAACTGAGATAGAGAATTTAGGAAGTCTCGTCAAACTGCAGACATTGGATTTAGCTATGAATAAAATATCAACTATTCAGAATGTCCGGCATTTGACTGAATTAGAAGAGTTTTGGGTAAGTTTTTTATAATATTCTTTAACATTACGATTGTCACATTTATTTGATTTCACCCCTTAAATGTAAATAAATTAAATATACAGCATAGGTTTGGTCTGTAAAAAGCTTCTCAATGCCATAGACAATCTTCAAATAGTAAAAGAAGAATAAATTGTGCAATCTCAACATTTTCCAATAAATAAAATAGCCCAGCGCCTAGAAAAAAAATACGGCATAAATAAAACCAATCTAACATAGATCCTTTCTCCACAGTTAAACGATAACCAAATAGCAGAGTGGTCTTCCGTGGACCAGTTGCAGCAAAACAAAAAGCTGGTGACAATATACCTGGAACGGAACCCACTGGCTACAGACGCTGCTTACCGGAGGAAACTTAAGCTAGCCCTGCCGTGGCTGCAGCAGATTGATGCCACATTGTGTAGATAAGATTCTAATTATTGTAAACCAACATAAATAATCTCTAGTCCCAAACTAAGCAGAGCTTGTACTATGGGAACTAGATTGCTAGAATACTTACATACAATTTGTAAAATTGATAAGTACATAGAATACATAGTGACACCCTGACACAGAATTATAGCTATATTTTGCTATATATAGATCTAGTTACAATGTTGTGGCTGTATTGTTCTAAACTTATGATTTACACTTCAAGATATAGGTATTATAGTCCAGTCAAAATAGACTAAAATTATGACTTCAGTTTGCATTAATTCCCAACAAGCTGGATTTTTGTGCAGGCCTTGAATACGTCATTACAAATGATATGTCAAAAGTCCCCATCGATCCCGCTTGTGCGTTGTTTTTTATTCGAGGTCAAAGGTCATAAATTTGCGTTTTTTGCATATATCTCTGAAAATACGAGAGCTATCGAAAAGTGGTTCAGGCAAAGTTTGTACATCGTAAAATTGTCTACAAAAATACTTCAACACTTTTCTTCTACAAAGCATCGCTTTCGAGATAAAGTGACTTTAGACCGCAGGAAAATCGTCGAAGATGCCGCGTTTTTTTCATTTCAACCGTTTTATCTGCTTTATTGCCACAGAATAAACAGTATTTTTTTAAATTTACTGAACGGGGTGATGAGTTCGATGGGTTAGTCCTCCTCCGAGGTAATGAATAATCTTTTTGTCTCAAGAAATACTGTTTGTTCTGTGGCAATGAAGCAGATAAAACGGCTGAAATGAAAAAAACGCAACATTTTAGTAGATTTTTCTGCGGTTTTAAGTCACTATATCTCAAAAGCGATGTTTTGTAGAAGAAAGGTGTTGAGATATTTTTGTACACAATTTTACGATCTACAAACTTTGTCGGAATCATTTTTCGATAGCTCTCGTTTATGACTTTTAAACGCAAATTTATGACTTTAACCTGGGTATTTGCGTTTTTCGCGTATATCTCTGAAACAACGAGAGCTATCGAAAAATGGTTCCGACAAAGTTTGTAGATCGTAAAATTGTCTACAAAAATATCTCAAGACTTTTCTTCTACAAAGCATCGCTTTTGAGATAAAGTGATTTTAAACCGCAGGAAAATCTACTAAAATTCTGCGTTTTTTTCATTTCAGCCGTTTTATCTCCTTCATTGCCATAGAACGAACAGTATTTCTTGAAACAAAAAGATGATTCATTACCTCGGAGGAGGACTAACCCATCGAACCCATCACCCCTTTCAGTAAATTTCAAGAAATACTGTTTGTTCTGTGGCAATGAAGCAGATAAAACGGCTGAAATGAAAAAAACGCAGCATCTTCGACGATTTTCCTGCGGTCTAAAGTCACTATATCTCAAAAGCGATGCTTTGTAGAAGAAAAGTGTTGAGGTATTTTTGTAGACAATTTTACGATCTACAAACTTTGCCTGAACCATTTTTCGATAGCTCTCGTTGTTTCAGAGATATACGCAAAAAACGCAAATTTATGACTTTTAACCTGGAATAAAAAACAACGCACAAGCGGGATCGATGGGGATTTTTGACATATCATTTGTAATGACGTATTCAAGGCCTGTACAAAAATCCAGCTTGTTGGGAATTAATGCAAGCTGGAATGTCTATTTTGACTGGACTATTAGGCGATTACAAGCAGCAAAGCGTCCCGCGCAGTGTAACTCAAAATGACATTAGAAGAAACATACAGGGTGCTTGAAACCAGTGCCTATTCTAAAGTTATTTCTTGTAGATAATTAAGTATTAATTTATTTTAATGTATATCAAGATGGATTTGAAATAACTACCTGAAATCTGTGATACCTACCAACTCACCCTAACTGATATGATTCACATCTTAGTAGATTTTATACCACAGCGTAGATTGTAGTATGTGATGTAGAATGTATGAAGAAAAATGTATTACTGTTTGGTAGGTATTCATTAATTTAATCTGTACATACAATACATACTAGATACAGTATTACCTAGGTAATCAAACCTACCTAGGATCTACTAGTTATGTATTCTTGAGATCGGCTCTCATTCAAACTATGAATGTAAAACAATAAAATATTTAAATTATTTGTTTCTGCCTTTTATATTATAATACCCTCTCAATATCAAAATTAATCCAACTTTATTTCCTATTATATTGTCTCGATCTTTTAGATATCCCACCTCATTTTAATTTTAAAAAGTAGATAAGTATTTAGTCAGACGTAGATTAGGTACTGATTTATATAAAAAATCAATATTGATGTTTTCGAAATTTAACTATTTACCCGTTAGGTAATATCTAGAACTTAATTAATGTGAAATCAGAAAGAACCTTACCTAGATATAACTAGGTTTTTTTTTCTGGCTCTCACTTTTTATTGTACGCAAGATTAGTACAATCGGGAACAAAAATGTTAATTTTATAGGTAGTAAGTACCTAAATTATTAAACCTATTTTTTTTATTCTAAAAGTTACTAGGGGAATCTTTGATTTGTTAAAGATAATATAAATCAACTTTGATAACAATAAAAAAACAGTCAGGTGCAAACACGCAGTAAGCACAAAATAAAATACAGTTATGAACTTGACCTTCATAGGCCACGCCCCTATCCGACTAGATGTCTATAAAACCGGTTGATTCACTTTAGTTATTCGAATTCACTTTTAACTAAGTTTAAATCATCTAAATACCTGGTTTATTCAAGTAGGTTAAGCACCTATACCTTCGGCACTACAAGGGTAAGGCAAGCCCGTGATCGGGAATTATGGAAAAGGCTTGGGGAGGCCGATGCTGAAAATCAAAACAATCCTTAGATACCGGTGTATAAATAATAATACTGTTTTGCACTCCAACAAAACAGTTATTATGTGTGTGAGAAACACACAGCATTGTTAATATATATGAAGAAGCAATTTTCAAGATCTTACCTTATATCAAGCGTTTAGTATGGCATTTCTTATCAAACCTGTCAATTCTTCAATCTTTCATCTGTCGGCGAAGCTGAGGAGTCTCCGCTGCTGAGTTATCTGTGGTCTCATAGTATTCTTCATAACACCAGCAAGAAGCTTGCTCCAATGCTGTGTGTTTCTCACACACATAATAACTGTTTTGTTGGAGTGCAAAACAGTATTATTATATGTGTTTCTAAACACACAGCATTGTTAATATATATGAAGACCTGTTTGTTATCTGCTGGTGAAAGATTTAGTTAGAAAATGCTATGTGAAATACCTTTAAAAATAACATAACTGTAGGTATTTTTAAAATTAAATTAAATTCTGCTGCTATAATCCAGTACAATAAATTTGTAAAATAAAATTTAAAATTCTTTGGGATCCAAAAACTATATTGAACTAAAAAGGCCTTAAATTAAACAGAAAACTTATCCTTTAAAAAGGGCCCTCAATAAAAATCAGTCCCAAGAATAAATAAATAATTAAGCTTTCAGCTTAGTCAAACTCCAACTTTATGTATTAACTCATGTCAGACTTCTTTGAATACATACAATCAAATGTGATCAACTAATTATTGAAATGAGAATTTATTCTGTGTCTGATTCTTACAAATGGTAAATGATTAACATTTAAGTAAGTTAATTTCTGCTAAATGACAGAAAAAATGTTTGGGTATGTGGGTACTTCTCCAATGATCTCTACCTGAAATATCTCAATATAGACCTCTATATATTCCTACATATATATGTATATATATTATTTTTCATTTTATATAAAACATTGTAAGGCAAATTCTGATTTTATACTGCCCTAGCTAGGTACTAAGTCGTTTATTTAGATCCATATGCAAATTGAATTTATCCAATTAGCTATCATTGTACAGGTAACTGGTCTGGACTTTAAAGAGACTAATATTAATAATTTAGTTATCTCAACTACATCAGAACCTATTTATCAGTGATTCATAATAATGTCTTTATTATTACCTGTTCAACCAGACACTGTCTTGTTTTGAGTCAACTTAAAGCCACAGCAATATTTCATTCTGTATCTCATTAATTTTTAATTTATCTGCAGATTGATACAAGAGTGTTATTGAATATAACCAGACCAGACTCAACAAATAATACTAAAAGAATTGTTATTCTTCTAGCTGCATCAAATATGTATTTGGAAATGGAGTATTTTTTGGGCCAGTTGAAAAGTAAGACAGTAGGTATAGTTAGTGCCCTTAGAGAACACATGTATAATAATATGTTTTTAGAAAATATACATAATAGCAACAAAGAAATTCTTTGATATCTTTGCAGTTTAAATACTTGAGTATGTGCAAACTTATGTAAGAGTTCCAAATAGTATAATGGAAATAAATGTTGTCTCTACTCGCAAGTTTGTCCCTAAGGTTGTTACAGCTAGGCCAGGAATCTAGCTACATTATTACTCTGGTCGCGTGGAACTGGCACCTAGAATCACCCAGCATGCAAGACGATTCCAAACGATTCTTGTGATTTTACTGAATAAAGTAATTTTGACTTTGACTTTGACTCTGCATAGTTCTAAGTTTCAAACTTGTATTCTCACACTGTATAATATAGCTCCCAATTGGGGCTGTAGGTATGTGTTGAGAGCGTTGATTTTGTCAACCCCAAGAGATATTTTTCTATTAAAATAAAAAATCAATGCCTGATCACCCCCCCCCCCCCCCCTTGTTTTTCTATGCTACAAGCTCTAGCTTTATCACTTGGGCAGAGGTGAGGTCTGTTAGGTTGTTGTTCAGGCTTTTTATTGGCAGTGGTGGGCTAGACCCGCGCCTTCAAGTCTCCTAGCTATAAACGTTCTGTCCACTGACATGACTTTTATCACTATGGCTATATACCTTGACGAATCTAGATAATGTAGAAGCTGCTGAATCAGGTTTACTGGTGGGAACACCCAAGCCAGTTTGAAATTCCAAGGATGACTGAATGCGTTCAAAATTTTGACTGATCTGTCTCTCGAGCCCCATGTCACGTAGAGGTTACAACAGCAGTTTTCTCGACGCGAACCAGTCTATATATGGAGCGCCTCAGATTCTGAATACGGCCTCCAAAGCCGGGGGCAGCAAGTACCATACCGGTACCAGATGATTGCTGAAACGGGCTACGACAGCAGCTATTCTCTATATAGAGTACCCCAGATTTTGAATATAGGCCTCCGAGGCCGGGGGTAGCAATGGATGATTTCTGAAACGGTCAAGCCAGCAACCTTTCTCTATGTTTGGAGTACCCCATTCTGAATATGGCCAGTGAGGCCGGGGGAGCAAGTACTTTTACAGTACTGGTTGACTACTGAACAGGTAACGACAACAGCTTTTCTTTCTTGGAGTAAATCAGTCATATTAGGTGGAGCGCCCCAAATTCTGAACACAGCCTCCGAGGCCGGGGGCAACAAGTACCATTCCGGTACTGGATAATTGTTGAACAGGCGGTTGGCTATACCTCCCCGGGAGATAGGCCGCCGGAAGAGTGATATTCAATCATTCGCTTAGCTCCAGTATTGTCATCAGTTCGAGTAGGGTTAACGATCTAGATCCACTTATCGTTTCTTTTCCTTGCTACGAGTGTTCTGTTATCAGATTATACCTGACTGTGTCTCTTCCGCAGAGAACTACTGTGGCAACTTATGGCTCTATGCACTGTATACAACTCCTTGCATCTGAGTGTCAAAATCAATGGCGTACAACCCGCCTGTAAGGTACCTCTCGCGAGGGTAAGCGCCCCAGCCAGCATCCGCTGCGCTGAGGTCTTGCTTATTGTGCCAAACCACTCTTTATGTAGCTTTGTATGTTGTGGTCCACTGCGTTGCACTGTTGTACTGGGCAGGGCAAAAATAGTTTTAATCTTGTCTTGTATTAATTAAACTTGCTTAAAAACCTTGTTGTTTGATGTCTTCTCATTTGAGTGGTAAGGTTTGACATGTTAGGTGGCCCTTATAAGCTCTGTATTTCTCTTAGAGTATAAAAACTTCGGAAAATACGCCTCTTTATGTAAATAGGTTGAGTTTGAGTCGGTGCTGACTAATTAAGATAATTGGTGGACCAGTCCAAGTACTACAAAGTTCCTACAGTCTCAAAGACCAGAGTTGCGATTTAACGCTGCCTTGACTCTTAGTCTATGCTTTGCCTGGCCATATGGCGCTGCGTTGTCTTGTTATTTGATACTTCTTGACTTGTCTCTTCTTCTTATTCGTGTCACTATTGACAGAGTGGTTGCGGTTTTCATGAATTAATATTCTTGCCTGGACTTGTAATGATACAATAATCTAGATATGAGTATATGTACTAAGGGTTGCACTACCCTGGCTCATAGAACCTCTGCAATGGCGGAAAGGTTTTGTTGGCCAATGAGAGGCCAATAAGAAGATGGCTTGGTTGTTGAATGAGACAATAAAAAAGTAAGCTTGTTTGATGTCTATCTTAGTCATCCAATCACTATCTAGTAGCTACATCTGTCAAAGACATCAATTGAAAATGTTTATAAATACCATCCAAAATAGGATGTACCTTTCTATGAAACTCTTTTTTAAGAACCTTTGGGAAAGAAAACTGGAGTCCAAGATTGTATGTTTTACTATTATCTCTATTTTATAAGTACTGAATTACAGCTTTCATCTCGGATGAAATTTTTGTTTCAAAATTCTTTAACAAATTTGGTGAAGGTATAGAAGATATATCATTCAGAATGGAATGTGTTTCCTACTTACTTCATTACAAATAAAATATTTTTTACCAAACTAAATCTGCTTCGCTGCAAACAGTCAATTTAGTTTATCTGTACTAAGTATTGCTGTGTATCAGCTGAAAATGCAATTATTAGCTTTTGTACATTTGCAAATGCACTCATTCAAGTTAAAAGCATATGGACTATACTTTTATTTTGTTTGTAACCTGAACTAGACCTGATCTTTTGGCTCCTTATCGTTCATAAACTTCTATGTATATAGGTATACTTGATTTTTCCAGTTATTGAATAACTGCCCGGCTGTAAAGTTTGCCAACTAAATAGAAGCTCAATACAAGAGGGTAACTCTCCTAAAATATTTATATAACTTTCATTAAACTGGTTATCATATTCTATGCCAAATAGTCCTGTTATAATTTTATATTCTTTATTATTGGACAAAACTAAATGTCCTTGGAGTAGGTAATGCATGTTATGCAACGCCTTCCAAATTTTACAAAGGAATGCTATTTACTTTTAAAACTTATCAACCTTTTTAAGCCTTCCTTACATATACTATCATGTTTTTTATTGAATTTTGTGTTTTAAAATATGTTATTAGAAATAAGCTCGTTCTAGACTACTAGGGTCAAGACGGCTGTGTCTGTTCCGATATTAATTATGTCAGATGGATACCTGATCATGGTATCTGGATAGATACAGTTAATGTATCAAACATGGAACCAATCTACTGATCACGTCTAGTGTGCCCTGTGTACTTACGGTGATTATTGGCGGCGGTGCAACGTACCCTACTTCATCTTTCTGAAGAAGGAGGCACTGCGTGATTCTTCTAGAGCTAACAGAACGCTCTTACGAAACAGCGTCAGTCGTCACACACAATCACACAAACAACTGAAATTCGTTTATTTGACCATAGCTCTGGTCTTGATTGGCACTTATTCTTATCTAAGCTTTTAGTCGTAACTAATTATCACTTTTCACTCACTAAAAACTGAAAATAAAACACAATAAAGTTATTTTTGAAAAATTTTACGCGCTTGTTCAGTAAAATTCGAAAATGCTATGAGACCACAGATAACTCAGCAGCGGAGACTCCTCAGCTTCGCCGACAGATGAAAGATTGAAGAATTGACAGGTTTGATAAGAAATGCCATACTAAACGCTTGATATAAGGTAAGATCTTGAAAATTGCTTCTTCATATATATTAACAATGCTGTGTGTTTAGAAACACATATAATAAAAGTAATAGTCAAGTAGTGAAATTGATCAGTCAGGTAAAAGAAAATTAGGTTTCGTTCATAGCAAAGTTTTTCGTATTACAGTTAAAACATTTCGTTTCGCGAATCCATATCGTTATAACAAACACAAGTTTGGTAAGTAGTAATCTATATCACACCACTTTGCATCACGCCTCCGCCTATGGAACAACACTAAGCAAGCAGTCAGCTAGATAGACAGACTCTGGGCGATATCGGACGAAGTCACACGTATCAAAATGAAATCTTTTATTGAATATACTCCTGACACGGACTTTCCTATTGAAAACCTTCCATATGGTGTGTTTACTTCGTCAAACAATGTAAGTAACTGTTTAAATAATGTTTTATGGTGTACAGTATTTATTACTTTTTAGGTATTTGTATGTATGAAATATAATAAATAAATGCACCGGCTAGTTTACTTTGTCATTGCTAAGTCGCGCGCTCGGAGTGTATCTATCGGTCATTGAACGAGCCAGTTGCAGTAAAAATATCTTCTGATATTAGAACAATAATGTTGGTCTCTAACTCTTATGTTAATTTAAGAGTAGGTACATTGTCAAATATTGCCGTCTGTATACTGTGTGTTAGGTATGTTTGTCGTTCTTATCATACCGGTGTACCGGTCTTATTTTTTCTGATATTGAGTTTGTAGTTGCACAAACTTAAAAACATATTTTCTACAAAATACAGCAACTTTAAGTTTTCAGGTTCAAAACCATATAGGCGTCGCCATCGGTGATTTGATATTGGATTTGTATGTGGTATCAAATTTATTTGATGGACCTCTTCTGAAGGATAAGCAGAATGTGTTCAAGGTATAATTTTGTTTCTATTTTATATTTTATCTAAGTACTTACCTAAATACGCTCTTATTTATTAACATAAATAAGCGTTACCACTTCCTACAATAATATGTAGGTATACAAATCCGTTTTATTTTAAATACCTGGATTTAATAAATTCTATGCTTAAAAGTATTAATAAGTATGTAAATCATTAATTATGTTTCTCTCAGTAACAACTAGCTTATGGGTAAGAAAAGCGAGTATGTTAATAAGTTGTTTACGACTGAGCTTGCTGAAGGCAGGTTATGCAGATTAAGGTATCTGGATAGTATCTACCTGTATAGGCTATTGCACAATATTTATTATACTTACTGACTTAAAATTAAATATTTGTATAGGTAGCTAGGTAAATACGTAACTATCTATATAATAAAGTTAAATAAAAAATAAGCCGGTTGTTGTTTATTGAAAACCATTTAAAAATCATTTGCTGTTGCATGTATCAAAATCAAAAGTTATTCATTTCGGACAGGAACTATCCCTTTTGTAAGTGCCTGCCTACTATTTAAATTAATGGTAAAAAAGGAGGTTTTTGATTATTGTGATTATTTTATCTGAATTGATGCTTACAATAATAAAAAAAAGTGACCTTGGTATCTATAAATATACATTGTACTTTTCAACATGACTGTACCAAATTTAACCTCAAATATTTTCAGGAGGAAACGTTAAACTCGTTTATGGGCTTAACGAAAGCACACTGGGTCGAGGCTAGAAAAACTATTCAAAATCTCTTGGACGTCTCCAATCCAACATTACAAAATGATAGCAATCTCAAGCAAAGGTAACATCTTCAACTACCAAATTCAAAATCGCGCGCTTTTTAATTTGGTCAAGCGTGATGCGCGCTATTATTCTTTGGTTCCGTCAATATTTTTTTTTATGTATTTTAAGCAAACGCTTGGCCGCAATCTCATCTGATGTTAAATGATGTTGAATTTTACTACCTACTTATATTAGTATAGCACAGCTATTATTATTTGGTTCCGTCAAATTTATACTCAAGTAGATAAGTATAAAATATTAAATATCCTTTTCAGAGCGTTTGTCAAACAGAGTGAAGCGAAAATGCACGTTCCCGCTACGATCGGTGACTACACAGATTTCTACTCATCCATTCACCATGCCACTAATGTAGGCATCATGTTTAGAGGGAAAGAAAACGCACTTCTCGAAAATTGGTAGGTACTTAACTTTTTTATAAGCGCTACCACTTTTTTAATTCATTTTGAAATTATGTAAGGAGACTACGCAATATCGGGTGCTATTAATTTGCTATTTTCATTTCAGGAAATATCTTCCAGTTGGCTATCATGGAAGATCAAGTTCTATAATCATTTCAGGCACTCCCATCACCAGGCCTTTGGGACAAACTTTACCTGTTGAAGGTAAATTTTATTAATGAAAATGATTACAAAATATTTATACTTTACTCAAATTCTTAGTGTATTCTAAAAATCATTCACATAAGTTTATTCCAGTTTGTGAATTTCGGTTATTCCAGGTGCCGCCCCCCATTTTGGCCCATGTAGACTCATGGACTTTGAGTTAGAAATGGCAGCTTTTGTTGGCGGACCACCAACAGCACTTGGCGATCGTGTCACTGCAAAGGAGGCAGAAGACAGGATCTTTGGATTTGTTCTCATGAATGATTGGAGTGGTAGGTACCTTTATCTCTTCAGATTTTACAGCACAAGAAACTGCAATACCGTTCACACCATTTTAATAATGTGTCTCATTTCAGCCCGTGATATTCAAAAATGGGAATACATTCCCCTCGGCCCCTTCACAGCTAAGAACCTCGGCACGACAATATCGCCCTGGATAGTGACTATTGAAGCTTTACGGCCGTATGTCACTGACAATTTCCCTCAGGAGCCAGCACCGTTCCCGTACTTACAACATGACGATAACTTCAACTTTGATATCAAATTGGAAGTTGACTTGAAAAGTAAGTTTTATTTTAACGAGACATCATTAAATACTTCTTTAAGACATCCTATTATAGTTCCTAGTTTGATGTCCTCTGATCGCTTGTATTAATTGTGTTATTATCTTTTCCCAGCCGAAAAATCTCCAGTTGTTTCCACCATAAGCCGTTCAAACTACAAGTTTATGTACTGGACGGTGAAGCAGCAGTTAGCTCAGCAGACTGTTACAGGCTGCAACATCAACCCTGGCGACTTACTGGGCTCTGGAACTATCAGTGGTGAAGTAAGTAGTTTATATCTCACTACTGACCTGCCCTTTGTGTCCTGTGCTTTGGTAGTCTTGTGTGCTGCCCTGCCACCGAAAACGACCATAGAGTTGGCCAAATTTTGTTAAACCTTTGTTTGAAGTCATCGATACAAAGAAAATGAATAAATGGTTTATCCATCACATATCTTATGCTTGCTTCACGTGTCTAGGTACTTAATACTTACTTAAGTTGATATAGTAGGTACTCTACATTATTATCTAAACTAATATTATAAAGAGGAAAGATTTGATTGTTTGTTTGTTTGTTTGTTTGCATCGAATAGGCTCCGAAACTACTGGACCGATTTCAAAAATTCTTTCACTGTTGTGAAGTTACATTATCTGTGCTGAACATAGGCTATATTATATTTTCAAAAAATTAGGGATCCTTACTAAAACTTCAATTATGTAACCCAAGGTGTATAAGAAATTCCTTACATCGCGTGCGCTGCGGAAACTATTGATGATAGAAAGAAATTATGTACTACAATTTTGTAGAACACATCATCATCCACAAAAAAGTCAGCGACAGCATATGTCTAACTATTATAGAAATGTCATAATAAGTGTTTTAAAATCAAAAAAATATATTTAAAATGACGACGCCAGAAAACGTTCTATATTTGTACTTAGGTATTAATCCTTATCTAAATAAATTACTTTAAAATTAAGAATGCTTCAATACCTTTCTATTACTTTTTAAATTATTGAATTCGGACATTCCATTCAAAAGATATCACGAATTCAAAAATGTAAGTACTTATTAGAAAAAAGTCAGCGGGCGCCGCGCCGCTGCCGGTCACGGGAGTATATGCGGGGGGGGGTTACATACTATATTTTTTATCATTTGGAAAATACATTTATACTGAGTAACATAATTAGCTATATTATAGTGATATTTTTTATATAGGCTACCCGTGCGAAGCCGGGGCGTGCTACTAGTAATGAATAAAAGAGCCTAAAAAAGGTTTCACTTCGCTTATCTTTTGATTTATTTGGCATTTCATTATCAGTCCTGTTTTATTTACAGTTGCCAGACTCGTACGGAAGTCTTCTAGAACTATCCTGGAAGGGTACAAAACCTATTCGTCTAATCTCCGGGGAAGAGCGCAAGTTTCTGCAAGATGGCGATACAGTTATTCTACGCGGATACTGCCTCAGTGAAAACGGTACCAGAATCGGCTTCGGAAAATGCGAGGGAAAACTACTTCCTGCTGTTCCTTTATAAAGCTTACAGTAGATAAGTGATTCTATACACTGCCATATTCTTAAGTGTTTATACCAGCAAAATAAATATTTTTATTGAATTTACCGTATTATTAATACTTATGTATCTCAAAAGTAGATGATACCTACCAAGGTATATCGACATTAATCTCCTACAGACAACCTGAATTAGAAAATTTTATTCTACATCCTACGAGCACGCGTTTGTATATTTTTTTCTGGAAGACCATGGACCTTGATAAATTTTATGCTGCATGGCTGCATTGCGGATCTCTAAAAAAGGACTACAAAGTTTTTTCTTGTAATTTCAAGTAGTCACTGTCATGAGCATTTGTCAAATGTCATTCCAATACCGTCCGTGTTATTGTTTTCGTACCGTACAACCGGAAAAAAATCAGTTTTTTTGCTGGAACGGTAATCCAAAAAAAATAAGGGAAGGAAAAAAAAGAAAACAATGCATGACAGTTAAATGACTTGACATTGACACGCGTACTTTTCTCATGCTTCATTCTGACCGTAAAAATATCTACGACCAAGTCTATTTTTTCGCAAAAAAAAACTCCTATTGCATTGCAGAATTTCGCTTGCTCAAGATTCTAGCTGCAGTATTTCCGTTTAATCTCATGTACCAGTGTTTGTGCCTAGATGCGGCGTAATTATTTCGATCGTATCAGTTCTCGAGTCTTTACAACTCATGGTATACAGTTCTTTGTATTGTAGTAGTAGATACTAGCGAAAAATCGAGTTGAGTCCTTCGTTTTTAGCACACCACACGCGCGTGGTCGAAACAATGGAAAACCAAGAAAGCAATAATAAAAACGTGTCGTTGAGTTTGATAGCTGAATATGGTGGTTCAGACAGTGAATCGGATACTGAAGTGACGAACGAGAATACAGTGAATAATTGTAATGATGATTCCGATGCTTCGGAATTGAGTGAAATGGTTCTAAAGAATAATATTATTAATGCTTGTGCTCACGGTCCTTTGTCGCGGTCTGCGGATTGTGATGATGATGATGAAGATGAGAATAGTGTGCGGCATATGATCATTGATCCTCTCAGTGAGAATGGGTATGAAGTGGCTGTGTACAGAGAAAATATTAGTGACTCTGACGAATCAGCCTCCAGTGACACTGACAGCGATGTGGACAGCATCAAGGATGTTGAGGAGGTATTGTCCAGTGGGTAAGTCAAACCGGAACAAACTCATAACAAATTGGATTCAATAAAATCACAACGATCACTTTGAAACATCTTACATACTAGATGATTCTAGGTTCTAGTTAGTTGTGACATAGAGTATTGAAAAACAGGCTAGAAACCCATTCTGGATCCTAGCAGTTTTTTGTATGATCCTTATTACAATAGATTCTAAAGAACAATTTTCACAATCAGTACAAAAAAAAAAAAACCAACATCCAACCTAGATAAATGTTTTACTCTCATTGATTTTATTACACAGAAAAATACAATAAAATACAAACAGTATTAATTTTTTCTCAATTTCATGCTGTCTCACAGAACTACAGAGGAACCAAGGTAAAAGACTAACCCCTATATTATAAAAAGTAAGTGTTCACTTTATGTCATCAATACATATGGCATCAACACATCAAGTCTGCGCTAACTTTTTATAAGATAGACCGTAATAATAAAAAAAGATACACTTTTCTCTTTTTTTTATTATTAGTTAGCCACTATCGTCCCACTGCAGGGCAAAGACCTTCCTTCCCTCCTTCCACTCTTTGTGATTTCATGCAGTGACAGGCCACATGCTAAGGTGCGAGTCCAGCTCATCCCGCCATCTCGTCCTGGGTCTTTCACGCATGTCGAGGGATCCACTCTGTGGTTTGCTTAGCCCATAAATCATCGTGCATGGGACAGATGTGTCCGGCCCAGTTCCACTTTTCTCTTATATATCTTTAATTCCTTGTTATTTCCAGAGATGAGGGCACAGGGGCCAATAAAGCAGCAAAGCCAGAAGCACTAAAAGTGAACGGAGAGATGGGACTAGAAGACTTGCCGCCAATCGAAGACCTTGCTATCAGTCTGCCGGCTAAAGACACAATCAAAATAGGAGTTGTCAATAGCATTGTTGAACAATTAGGTAAGAAATTAGACTTTTTTGTTAGATATTATTTATTACCTATTTATTATTAAAACTATAGTACTCCAATGCACAATACACCCCATTAAATAAATAAATATTCAATATTTATTTATTTACATGTGAATGTTCATGAATAAATATTAATTAATTGCCAATTTAACATGTAAAATATAGTAAAAAACTGTTTGGTTGCAATGTTGGTTTAAAGTTACTTGCTAGCAATAAGGTCCATGGATGATTATTAAGATTAATTAAGTTTTCTGTATACATTGCAACATACTATTTATCTAGCTATAAATGTTATACAGCCAACTAAAAAAACATTTACACAGAAACAATAAGAAAAACTAAAAACTATGATAGAAATAAAATATCAGGCAGAAAGTATTAAATATTCTATAGCCTTGCCCTGCAGTGGGACACCACAGGTTTAAATGAAATCCATCATTAAAGCGAAAAAGCCATCATTTTGTTAATTATTGACATCAAATATGAGTAATATAAAAAAGTTACAAAATGTGTTGAAATCCTTAAAAACAGGAAAAACTATGAGTATAATTATTATTCACTTGCTTGGTGATAATCTTTGACCTGAGTTCCAAAAACAATATCAGATACTTCTGTTTATAGAATAAACTATAGTCAAATAAAATTTAAAATGCACATTCAGTAAATGTCCGAAAATGATGAATTTTCCGAATTTCAAAATATTTTACATTTTGTTTAAGCTATTACGTTTATAAATTGCATATTTTTTTAATATTTATAATAATCATTTTTTTTCAATTAGTTATTTTGGTTTACAAGACTTACGGCCGGTTTCTCGAACGATGATCAACGTAAAAATCATATACTATGTGTCAAACTCTGATCAATCGTGATTTGGGTTTCCAGAAACCGGCCGTAACACAGTGCTCGAAGGTTATCTATCAAACGGAAGAACTATTGATTTTTCATTAAAGTTGTATAGAAAAAATCCGTTATTTGCATATCGCCCTTGACACGACAATTGGAGTTAAGACCCGACCTTGCTGCTACAATCAATACGACCTTTCTCGTGACGATCGATCGTTACCGACATATTTAAATAATCATGCATTTGTATTGTTCTTTATTATAAATTATCAATTATGTATGTCGGATTTCTTCATAGTCATTTGAATGAATGAATTTATTTTTTATTTATTCCAGAAAACAAAATTACATTATTCTTTACTGTCAGAATTCCAAAAAAAAGTAATAACTATTGTAAAAATATCGAAACAGTGACGTGTTTGAGATACACTTTGTTACAAAGCTTTACTGTCGAACATTGTAGCGTTAGCGCGCAGTGCATTTTAAATACGTTACGTTTACGATTGTCACATTTTCGTGCTAGGTTCTCTGAAATCTTAGAAATTCCGTAAATTGACAAGGGTGTAAGCTCTGAAGCCATTCTTTTGCATTGACTCTTACAGGCTCAATTTACATCGCCGCGGATGTATGAAAGTATACAAACTAAATACGCAAAGAAACCTTGAATTCCATTTTTATTGGCTCTCATTTAGTCGTATTTAACGTTAAGTTAATTATGCTACAACACGTGCGACTTAACTGCACACCTGGACTAAACTCCCACGTGGAGGGAACGATCCGTCCTCCTTCCACGTCATACGAGGGCGTCCGCAGTTAAGTCGGACGGGTGACTAAGGCTCTAAATTATTTTCATAACTAAAATAGGATTAATTATTTCAGTTGTAGTAAAAGGCCTATCAGGCACGCCAGCTGTGGACATCGACAGTATTTTGTTTCTGGAGAACGGAGCCAAAACCCTCGGGAAGGTGTTTGATGTGTTTGGACCTGTGAGTATCTCTTGTCTCAGTAAAGAAGAATGGGCAAGTTTGCGTGGCGCGTGGGCCACGACAAAAAAAATCCCTCAGGGACATTACGGTTGAAATTACTCGTAATTTAGGTTTCCACATAGTCTTCTTCTTATCGTGTCGATGCTACAACTGTATTTTGTTGGAAAGATTAGCCAGACTAGACACTGCTTTACATAGTAGACATAGTAGTATGTTTGAAAGGGCTTCATAAGTCCTACATTTCACTATGTTTACGAAAAAAATCCGTCTTGTGGAAATTTAGTTATTTCGAAAAACATGTATTAATGTATGTAAGACACAGATAGAGATAACGAAAAAAAGTGCTCAGCGCCGCTAAAGAAGTTTTCACTTCAAAAATAAATTAAATTATTACAAAACTGTACCCACTGTCTTACACATCGGCGATCTTTACGCAAAACAGCGTTTTTTTTCAGACAATCATAATTAAATATAACTAAGTAACTAATTTGCGTTAGCGTGTAACTTTTTAGTTTGAGAAAATATTTTGTACAAAAATAAAACATAAAAGATTTACATTTCATAAATAAATAATGATTGTGTTTATGTTCATTCAATTTATATCAAAGAAAATAAAAATGAATCATGCTTGTAGATTTGCAGAGATATAATCTAACTTGATTTGAATTGTAAAATTAAACGATTCTACGACTTGCCATTTCGTATGCTAAAAGGGTCATGAAACAATGTTTATTTTTGTATTGTTTCTGATTTACATTCAGGGGTAGTAAAAGTACTTCGCTTGGTCAATAAATATTTAAAAAAATGGTTGTCTATAAGGTCGGTTTACTGACGATAGTTGAACGTGACAACGAACGCAAAGGCCGATTGTGCTTCTTTGTCGCTCGTTCCGCGCTCTCGCTTGCACTTCACGGAACGCCTCAGAGCGAGGTAACGCCGCATGAGTCATGTTTTTTTCGTGCGTGCAGCCGGCTCTATCGAATTATAAGTCGTTGTCACGTCAAAAACCTTTCTCGTGCGCAAACATTTGCTAAAAACCTGCTGGTGATTGATGTTAAACGTTTTTGAGGTGATAAAATTCTTTATGACCTGCACCTTATTGGTCGCTGTCGGGTTATTTGGCCCGATGACGCTTGAGGATTTCCTGAATTCAGGCTAATTAGTCTATTCAAACCCCAACTAAACGAGTTATGTAAATGTATGTATGTAATGTAGGAACCAGACCGTAAGTTTCTTGCCCGTTCTTCTAGGCTCTGGTCGTGTGGAACTGGCACCTTGAATCACCTTGTATGTAAGACGATTCTACATGATCCTTGTGATTTATTGAATAAAGCATTTTTTGACTGTTAACTAGTAAAATATAATGGAGAATAACGCGGGAAAAACCTCTGCTTACAAATTCTTGTGTGACTTTGTCTAGTCTGTTAGTCTGGCTGGGACCATTATTGCCTATTGTCTTCGTCATGGCCTTGGTTTCATTGAACGCTATAGATCCATACTGGGAATTGATTATTAATTGGCTTAGATTCGCATTTGATTGGAATTTGCTTCAATCAATGAGTTTATAGATGAACGATTGATCTGGGCACTTATCAATTAATCAATACATCGTATTATTATGGATGTCGCATTATCTAATTATATTTTCGAGGTTAAAGTTAAGTTAATAAAAAAGTAACAGTAACAAACATGCATTCAGACAAACTTTCGCCTATATAATATTATTAGTAGGCTAGGAAAGAAGGTTCTAATATGTGTTTAAACTTATGTTTGTGTATGTATTGACGATGTGTTGCGACGGGCGAAGGTCCGCCTGCGACGCGGAGGTTGCTGGTTCGATTCCCGCCTTAGGATAAATGTTTGTACGATCTGCAAATATTTATTCCGGGTCTCCTGGTCTATATGTTTAATAAAAAATATCTATCTATGTAATGTATTGTAGTCTTCTAGTACCCATAACACAAGCTCTGCTTAGCTTGGGGCTAGATGATGTTGTATGGATTGTCCAGCATTATTTATATGTATTGTCAGGTGACGGAGCCGCACTACGCCATCCGGTTCAACAGCCACCAGCACGTGTTGGAGCGCGGCGTGCGCGTCGGCTGCGACGTCTACATCGCGCCGCAGAGCCAACACACCAGCTACGTGTTCCTACCTGATCTTATGAAGTAAGCATATTGAGCTAGCTAGTAAAACTCTTCCTCTTCTTCTTCTTTATTGGGTATGGCTTTGTTCATTACCCTTTTATTGTATGTCCGGATTGGACAAGCTGTATAAACTTGTACCACTTATAATTCAGATCTTTTATGTACAACAGTTAAACAATAAATAATTCTGATTTCTGATTTACGTGTCAACAACACAAAAGCCTTACACTCTCTTTCTCAATTAAAGAAAGAAAAATATAAAGAAAAATAAAGAGCATTATGTGCGCGTGTTACTATTTTATATTGGTAATGTAGGTATACTTGCCTACACATTCCACTGCTACCTTAGTTAGATAGTTATCTTATAAAGTTATGGTTGACATTTTATCACATACCACCATAATCTAGAAGTAATGTAACGTAAACTCTATTAATAGTCCAGTCAAAATAGACATTCCAGTTTGCATTAATTCCCAACAAGCTGGATTTTTGTACAGGCCTTGAATACGTCATTACAAATGATATGTCAAAAGTCCCCATCGATCCCGCTTGTGCGTTGTTTTTTATTCGAGGTCAAAGGTCATAAATTTGCATTTTTTGCGTATATCTCTGAAACAACGAAAGCTATTGAAAAGTGGTTCAGGCAAAGTTTGTACATCGTAAAATTGTCTACAAAAATACCTCAACACTTTTCTTCTACAAAGCATAGTTTTTGAGATATAGTGACTTTAGACCGCAGGAGAATCTACTAAAATGCTGCGTTTTTTTCATTTCAGCCGTTTTATCTGCTTCATTGCAACAGAACAAACAGTAATTCTAGAAATTTACTAAAAGGGGTGATGGGTTCGATGGGTTAGTCCTCCTCCAAAGTAATGAATCGACTTTTTTTTTAAGAAATACTGTTCGTTCTATGGCAATGAAGCAGATAAAACGGCTGAAATGAAAGAAACGCAGCATTTTAGTAGATTTTCCTGCGGTCTAAAGTCACTATATCTCGAAAGCCATGCTTTGTAGAAGAAAAGTGTTGAAATATTTTTGAAGACAATTTTACGTTCTACAAACTTTGTCGGAACTATTTTTCGATAACTCTCGTTTATGACTTTTAAACGCAAATTTATGACTTTAACCTGGGTATTTGCGTTTTTCGCGTATATCTCTGAAACAACGAGAGCTATCGAAAAATGCTTCAGGCAAAGTTTGTAGATCGTAAAATTGTCTACAAAAATATCTCAACACTTTTCTTCTACAAAGCATGGCTTTCGAGATATAGTGACTTTAGACCGCAGGAAAATCTACTAAAATGCTGCGTTTCTTTCATTTCAGCCGTTTTATCTGCTTCATTGCCATAGAACGAACAGTATTTCTTGAAAAAAAAAGTCGATTCATTACCTTGGAGGAGGACTAACCCATCGAACCCATCACCCCTTTTAGTAAATTTCTAGAATTACTGTTTGTTCTGTTGCAATGAAGCAGATAAAACGGCTGAAATGAAAAAAACGCAGCATTTTAGTAGATTCTCCTGCGGTCTAAAGTCACTATATCTCAAAAACTATGCTTTGTAGAAGAAAAGTGTTGAGGTATTTTTGTAGACAATTTTACGATGTACAAACTTTGCCTGAACCACTTTTCAATAGCTTTCCTTGTTTCAGAGATATACGCAAAAAATGCAAATTTATGACCTTTGACCTCGAATAAAAAACAACGCACAAGCGGGATCGATGGGGACTTTTGACATATCATTTGTAATGACGTATTCAAGGCCTGCACAAAAATTCAGCTTGTTGGGAATTAATGCAAACTGGAGTCATAATTTTAGTCTATTTTGACTGGACTATAAGATAAGAGAGTCAGTGTAAAAATGTAGTAATTGAATAAGTTATTTGTCCCCAGAATGAAAGGCTCCGATGCGTCGTGGAAGAACGACATCGAACCCCCGCCCGGCCAGGTGGAGTACTCGGACGACGAGGAGGAGCGCCAAGCCAAGCGCGACGCCAAGCACAAGCACGACGCCGAGCACGGAGAGAACTCCAAGAACCCCAGGAAACCGGCCCAGAGGAACCAGCGCCCCTCCGAGTCCAGCAGTCGCTTCGGCTCCGGACCCAGTCGCGGCCGGAACCCCTTCTCCACCGGGTCAAGACGGAACCCGACAATCCCCCAACGTCACAGCCGGCCGTGGAGCATGGACGCGGACATGCGCACTCCCCCACAGCACCCGAGCGAGCCCTACTTCCCCTACATGTACGGGTTCAACCCGAACTCCCCCCCTCCGCTGATGTTCCCCCACTACCCGCGCATGCGTGCGCCGGTACCCCATATGGGCCTCATGCGGCCCAACGCGCCGGTGTTCGGCTCCAGCTTATGTAACGCGGGGGCCCCGCCCCCCTGGGTGAGTTCCGACCCGCCCCCCCCGCCCGGCACGTAAACGCACAACTCTAACTAAGGCTTGTA
The DNA here is from genome assembly GCA_932527185.1 of Ecliptopera silaceata. Taxonomy (NCBI): domain Eukaryota; kingdom Metazoa; phylum Arthropoda; class Insecta; order Lepidoptera; family Geometridae; genus Ecliptopera; species Ecliptopera silaceata. The sequence goes on along the minus strand of OW052207.1, from coordinate 8,663,530 downwards.
ATTTTGTTTAGTGATAGATGTAACTGTTTGAAGCAACTGAAGTGTGTTATCCAAATATCTACATATTTATGTAATAAATACTTTTTATTGATATATTTTATTTTTTTATTTACCTACTGAGTTTTTAGATAACTTTTTCACTTCATTCACTCTTTAATAAAGAATTGAGTAGAATCAGGACCGTAGCCAGATATGTATGCCAGAGACATGGGTCCTCAGCTTACATATTATTAATTTTGTCTTATACCTATCTCAGAACTACACTGGGTGTAGAAGTAAATCAGACGTTTGGCGTAACCTGTTATGCTGAAGACCATGTGCCTGGCTTACACATAGTCAAGCTTATAACTTTTATTCTGCACTAAATAAAAACTATCACTAGCAGGGAAATAACTACACTACAAAATCAAACAAATATTTTTGTGATTTCTTTATTAAATATTTAATTTCACTGTTAGAAATAAACTAACGATCGAATTTAATAAAATGTTAAAATAAAAAAGTTATGATAAAGATTACAATCTAAAAAATACTGCTCTTGGACATTACATGGCAGAACTAAACGCGAACGCCTGCTGCCCCATTGGCGAATCGCCAAAACTGGATATTAAATAAAATTTTGCACTCGCATGATCACAACGTAAAATGATAACATTTCACAATAAAGGAATATAAACTTTCCACAATATAACTTAAGGTTTATCAAATTAAAATGGATTAAGCTTACATAACTACGCGGCCTGTGAAACGAGCCTACAGGATATACTCACTGTATCCTTTCACCACACTAGTTCATTCATCATCAGTCGCTATAAGCAGACCATAAAACCAGTGTAAGGAACGAGGCCGCTTGAATTAATAAAATACGACATAAAACTTATAACTCGAGGAACAAATATAAATGGCCCATAATCTCTCGTTAGACACGTTAAAGGTAAAATCAACGAATAAACCTAAGATATAAAACCAACAGAAATTACGTACAGGGAGTGATTGTGACAGTTGTTTTTAATGATATTCTGAACTAATCGTAGATATTCGATAAAATATTTCGACATAACTTCTCAATACAACAGAAAATGTATCAAGGTACCCCATCCTTTCAAGAAGTTAGTTCAAATATTTACCGACATATCTATGAACGCAGAGCTGTTATGACATTTTCGTAAACTGACTTTGACCACAATTTTAGCCGTCCTTGTATAACTATAAAACTCGATTTTTATACTACCTCTAGTATGCCGAAAATCATCAACTAGATACAAAATGAGCAGCAAAACTAGTGCTGTCAAATTAGGTAAGTTTACGAAAATGTGACAGAATTGATACAACAAAAATAGTCTCAGTGAAGCTCGGTACCAGAATTATAATTCATATCAAACGTAATAAATGCAACCAAACATCGACTAACATTCTATAAATAAAACATCGCTCACATAACTTATATCGATTAACGTTAACAATGCATCAAAATGTGTCTTTCTGTCATGTTTTATAATGATTCTTATAATAAACTTAACGAATAGCCAATTCAACTGAATATTTTGACGACAATTTTCATTTCGGATCATATTGGATGCTGACATGATATATTGATCAGCCTCGGACAAAAAGTCCTTTAAAAACAAGATGTAACAATAATTAATAAAAGCTTTAAAAAGAGCGGAAGATTCACAGCTTGGTTTCCCAAAAAGGGTTCCCGTAAGCTGCCTTTGATGATGATAAAGTATTTCTCAGTCGATTCATACAATAAAAGGGCTATAAGTGGGATACGTCAAGTGATTCACAGTAAACTTATCTAGAAAAGTTATAAAAATACATTACTATAAGAATTACTCTCAATAAGCCTAGCTGTTTGAGACTCAATGTAAGTAAAATGCCTCTGCGGGGCCTCCACACGAAATAAACAAACTAATCGGAGCAGTCTTCTAATACGTAAAACTTAATAAACGATTCGACATGATTATAAGCATACACTAAATAGAACTTGATCGCATATAACTTAATCCTAAACAATAGGGAATTACATCTCCACTAGCCTAAGAGAGGATTATTTTATTGATTACACATTAGGAACTATTCTACTGTACAGATTAAAAAGAACATTCAAGTTGATTTTTAATACTTTCAATAGTTAACCGACCGATATAGTCAAGTTGGAAATAAAACTAAACTTAACTATCAAGATAAGAGTGCCAAACCGGCTGTCTTACAGCCCATACGAACGGCCTTACACATAGCTGTCATACCACTGAGGTTATTGCAACACTATCAACTACGGTACGATAAACATTGCTTTTACAGGCAAAAAGATTAAAGAAATATATAGTTATATCATATTTGATTATAATGTCACGCTACATAACGTCGTATCACTCATAAGTGTGGTGTTGTCGAATTACATTTAATATTTAGAATATTAATTTTTATCTAAGACACTACCATCTACTTTCTAATATTCACAGAAATACAGTTTAAGAGAATGGAAAAGGCGATTAAATAGCGTGTGCTTATACTACGCGACGACTTTAAAATGTATTCTAAAATAACTTATAATGTATAGTAATCAATCGAACTAGTGTGACGCGTGTAGTTTCATAAATGCTTTAGTAGCTTGGTAAGTGTTGAAACAGTAAGGCATATTCTAAGGCAGTGTTATTTAGTTATGGAACACAATGTGGATGATATTTAACTAGTTGTTATTCACCCGATTTGTTCTTTTTTAATATATTTTCAAGAAAACTATGGTTTAGCATTTATGAAACAACGCGCGCGACACTCAAAAATATTTCAAAATTACCTCCCGTTACTTATCATTACAATATTTCATATGTATTAGTTATGGGGCGTCTAAACGGGCCACACTTCACGGCAATTTGTGGCTGCAATACTGTGGCCGGCAACATTGCTACCAATACCAGCCACATATTTTTTGTCATTTCGTCGGTCATTGTTGCTGGATTGTGTGGCTTATTAAAGGGTTCTGAAACAAAGGCCATACTATTGCAGCCATATTGCAACATGTTGCCAATAATTGCAGCCACAAATCGCCGCAAAACATTGCCCGTTTAGACGCCCCATAACTGAATTGTCTACTGTATTGCTTGAATTAAATTTTATATCAGATCATTTCGAGAGATTATTTGAGTTTTATAAATACTTTTGAGTGTCAAACTAGCGATGCCAATAAGTTGTTTATAGTACTTTTAATAGTTAATATAACACTGCATACTTAATTATTCACGGTTAATAATATCGAGTAAATAATTATGTCTCTATGTAGATATTCGCAAAATATTATACGTTCTATTTATGTTGTACAATGTTTCACATGAAAATACTATGCTATGTTTCTATACTAGTATATATATTATTTATAGTCATAAGTTTGGAAATCACTGGAGTTGCCATTAATATAGGTAATTACCCGCCATTTTTTGAACATTAAACCATCGTGTTTTTCTTTTTTTTTAATTCTTATGAACATATGATCATGAATATGAATATATGATCTGAATCATGATATGAATATATGATCATTTTCGAGTTGAACACATTAGAACTTTTTCTATTGAATCAAAAGTTTGTGCACGATTAAATATAAGCCGTTTCTTACAAATTCATTATATATTTGGCAAGTATTCATATATCAAAGATTTTTATCTTTACGATTTGTATGAAAAACTGTAAGAGATAATATAACATCTCGTTTAGTAGTGTAGCACACAGTATTATTGCTATTTGGTGTTATTTGCGTATGGAGCACCGATTAAATATATTGTGATGCAAAAATACCTATCGAAAAAATATCGGTATATTATTACTATGAATAATTTTCATGTAAAACATTGTAATTTTTTTGTTCTATATCTATCACGAGTATAGTATTGTAAAGCTAATGTTACAATGTTACCAGAGACTAGTAATATAAATAGACTGCCAATCTCATACAAAAAAACGTGACTCGGAAAAAGGTGAAATCCGAGAGTTGTAGTGGCTTATTTCTAGATGGCGCCGAAAAATTATCGTAAAAATTATCCTAACAGCACTAAAAGCCAAAAAATCTGTATTATTTCTGTGTTAGTGCACACCAAAATTTTTATTTTATTTTTAGGTGATCGTAAACAATGATTTATTTTAATTGATCGGAATACAGCGCCATCTAGAAATAAGCCACTACAACTCTCGGATTTCACCTTTTTCCGAGTCACGTTTTTTTGTATGAGATTGGCAGTCTATTTAGATTACTAGTCTCTGATGTTACTTATAATTTTACAAATACATGATTATTTCCACGTTCACGACAAGTGAATAGTAATTTCACCAATAAATTATTTCTCTCAACGCCAATTAAATGCATTTGACAGTCGTTTGAAAATATTATAAATATTTTTTGCTGAATATCATTGTAGTAGCATTACAAATTACGTTATAGGAAGACAATTATAAATGTGAAATAAACTTCAGACCTACATAAATAAAAAAACAATATTATCTTAATCAAATCTCATTGTTTTATGCATAAAAGTCTAACCTAACTAAGATCGGGTCTTATAAAAACTTAGCGTTGACTTTATGTCATCATTACGCATGGTAATCAAAACAATATCAAAAGTCTGCGCTAACGTTTTATAAGATAGACCGTAAGTAATTATTTTGTCAGCTTACAGGATTCGCTATCGGTACCAAAAAATATTACGTAGCGTTGTTTTTTTTATATTATTATTCTTGCATATCGATATTCAATAAGTATCGATATTTTAATTACTATTCTCGCCAACTCGAACATTTGCTATCAAGCTGTCGACTCAGTGCTGCCAATTCATACACGTAAAAATTAATCGATATTTTAATATAGTACCTATAATAGCGAAATAATTAGTTTCGTGTCAGAGAAATATAAAGTATCGATAAATACCGGTTCTTATCGATGTTAGTCAAAACACTACGTAAAAGTACCGATAATCGAGCCCAGCAAAAGTATTTCATGTAGGTACACTAAAGTAGATGCTACTACAATAATTGCACATTCCCCACTGATAGTACATTATCGCTTGCATTTCCATGTATGACACAATATAATGAAATAGGCACGCGTTTATAAATACGACCGCGCTCAGACTTTTAAAACTATAAGCTACAGATACGAAGCGCATTTTAAGGCCAGAGTACCTACCAATACAACTTGTTCAAAAACAACATGGTATCTGACCTCGGAAGAAACGGTCACATAAAACCTCTCTCCAAGAAAATAAAAGCTCCTAAAAAGTTTACATTGATATAAAACCGAGTATTCAAAAGGCGGGTTACAATCAATGTTCAGACATAAACCTAGGATACTTGAAACTTCCGAGGAAGCTACATTCGTGTGATATTAGCTGCATATCAATTGCTTCTCGAAAGTGACCTTTGACGTATAAACCGTCCGAATAAAATGGTCGATTACTGCACAGCTATAATGGAAGATCTACGAAACTCAAAAAATAAAGCTACACTAGTAACTAAGCGTTCTCCACCGGTCGGATAGTACAGTCGCCGACGGTCGTTATCGGCGTGATAGTAACCGCGCTGTTGGTCGATGAAGTGACCGCGTTCGTCTCGGGCGATTCAGTTTTGTCGCTGTCGTCATTGTTTGCGGGTAGTTTGACGATCTGACAGTCGCCGACTGTCATGATCTGCGTTTCCATGGCGACGGGGGGGATGTCTTCGGGCTCCACGCGGGAGTCGTCGTCGTCGGAGGACGAGTCGGACACGTCGATGGTTCGCTCGTGAGATGATTCCGTATGGCTCTGGTCTTCGCCGCTTCGGTCCGCGTCAGCCTGGAATCATTCATATAAAATAGTATCTTAGAATGACCGTCTAACTTATGTTTTGCAAAAGAAAATAATTTGTATTTGTATAGGCGACAAAGAAATTGGTTTACCACTCTAAGGCTGAATATCATTTGCACGTACAAAACGTCAAGGGCTATTTTCGCTTGACAGATTAATAACTGCTACGTCAGAATCTGTCAATCTGTAATCCTTAGCGAATAATTATGTTACTGGGAGATGTCATCAAAAGTGGTAAACCAATTTCTTTGTCGCCTGTACATAATATTTATATGTTTAAGTATAAATATAAAACATATAAACATTTTTATACGAAATGTGATATGCAATTGAGCTATTTCGTTATTATTTCCAAACCTATTCTATCCCCTATTTTCGAAATTTACGTGATAAATAGACACCTATATTTATATCAAATTCAAAAACCATAAAATAAACATTTTTGATACATTATTATGAAGAGTGTGCAGCACAAAAGAGCAGTACACATAACATCCAGTACACATACAGTGCAGTACACACAGAGTGCAGTACACATAGAGTACAATACACATAGCGTGCAGTACACATAGAGTACAGTACAATACACAACGTGCAGTACACATAGAGTACACATAGTGTTAAAGAGTACATACCTGCACATTATAGTTATAAGCTGCCAGTGGGTTATAGATAACGTCGGTCAGGTAGGAGAAATCGCCGAAAGGTAGGTTGGATGCGTTGTAGTTCTCATTGGGTCGTCCATCTGGAATACACATTATTATTATCAAATTCATAGAATTATCACAGAAATGTATTTTCCCGAAAGCTGTTCGAGTTTTGTTTATTATAAGCCTGTGTTGTGTCTATGTAATCTTAATCAGTTATTTAGAAATGATTTTATGAACACCAGTCAATAAATACCAAAAGCGTAAGCAGTTTATTTACACAAATTAATCATAATTAGTGATATATTTGTTCTTTTCATAATTTATCAGCACATATCTAATACATCAACGTCACAAATAATCAACGTATATGTGATAAAAAAGTGTAAGTAACTATTTGCTGTACTAAATTCGTTGTAATGTTGTTATCTACTTAGTTAAGTAATTATAAGCGTGTTTTTCTGCAATGACCACAGAAAAGAGGGGACTCTTCTAACACAGGTTGAAAAACTTAAAAGAAGAGTTTCCAACCCAATTTACGTACACCACTTGTTTAAAATAAAGACTATTTAGATTTTTTTTGACAAAAAAAACGGCGCGTTAACAAAAGGAAGATTGCGTCAACGCGCAGTGTAACTATCTGGGTTACATAGTTACATTTGTAATGTCAAACCGATTTACAGATTCATAAATACCTTTGTTATAGTGAATATGAATATTCTATAATTACCATTTTAATGTATAACTTTTATTTATGAAATTAGTTATGTACACAAAATATAATTGTTTCTGTGGTGTATTTTAATGAATACGCTTTGCTTCATAGTAAAAACTGACATTACTTTCAAATTAAAATATAATCTACTCATGTAAAGTCAGGTTTTACTACCAAGTGTCGTGTCGATTATTAGATTTTGATGAAATTTTATTATGATAGAGTGAGAAAATGAAAATAATATTGTGAAATATTGCAAATTAAAGCAAAATAAGAATAAAAGCATTAAGCAGCAAACAAAATTACGTGATATTTAAGTTTTAAATATGGCAGCACCGTATACCGATTAGTATCCCAATAGGAAATAACTAACAATTTTGAATTTTAGTTTTTACATGCCAATGGTAAAATGGTATACTAACAAAATTTGCTCAACTCTGCAAGGCCATACTCGATCGGTACAGGCACATCGAAATCCATACCTAGACAGAAAATATTATATGGCAACACTGACGAATAGGGCGGACTAAGGACTTAAGTGGCGACTCGCACTTATTTGTAGATTTGTGATTCAAGCATACATTTTACTAAGATTTTAATCTTATGGCCGGCGCAGACCGGGACGGCATGGCAAGGGATTTTAAAGTTTTACTAATGGACTTTCAACCGTACTGTTACCGTTAAAATGATGCCGTTCCGTTCACGTTCAATGCCACGGTATCATTTTAAAGCACAGCAATTTATGTCGTATTTCTGTAACAGTACGGTTGAATGTCCATTAGTAAAAATTAAAATCCCATGCCATGCCGTCCTGATCTGCGCCGGCCTTTAGTCGATTGTTTTTTATTCTAGCCTACATTGTCCCACGGCTGGGCAAAAGTCTCCCTCAAACATTCCCACTTCTCTCTATCCTTGGCAGTGTCCCATCTTAGTCGATAGAGTCTAAATTCTTATCAGTTCATATGACAATCCTAGTATGGCTGCTAAAGTAAGATCTATATTGTTTAAAAAAAAAATCTAGTCTTGAATTTGATATTTTGATAGATTTGTATTGAATATAATACAAAACTTCAAGGCAAAATGTGAATAAGCAAATCACAAAAAACAACACACAAAGTAAAATTATATTGATACAGTCAACGACAAAAAATAATTTGTTGTGTATTTATATCCATTTTTTTGAAAATATCTTACTAATTATATATTATCAGAGATTAGTATAAACAAGAAGACTGCTAAACTCATACAAAAAACGTGACTCGGAAAAAGGTGAAATTCCGAGAGTTATACCTGGCTTATTTCTAGATGGCGCTGTATTCCGATCAAACCTATGGTATAAATCATTGTTTACGATCCCATTTTTCACACCTAAAAATAAAATAAAAATTTTGGTGTGCACTAACACAGAAATAATACAGATTTCTTGGCTTTTAGTGCTGTTAGGATAATTTTACGGCTATGTGGCAGCGCCATCTAGAAATAAGCCAGGTATAACTTTTGGAATTTCACCTTTTTCCGAGTCATGTTTTTTTGTATGAGATTGGCAGTCTATTTATACCTAGTCTCTGATATTATCAATGGTAGCAATAGATAAACATAGTCCATTGATGTAGTCAGTTTTAAACAAATTTGATAAGAGGGAACTGAAGAAGAAGAAGAACATATCTATTTTTATCGCTGACTGTACATAAATGCATAAATTCTAATAATACTAGCCAAAACTTCTTCTGTCACAAAATCAACAACTGATTTATACAATAAAGCATTGAACACACACTTGAAACATTGTAGTGTGCGTGATGTGTGTATTGTACAACAATAATACAATACACACACACATGTTACACTTTAATAAGCTAAGATTGAAACAGCGGTATTTTATAAATAAAAAAAGAAACAATGGTTACATACAACAAAAACATGGTGAACGATAATGAGTCATCGCTTCTCGGAAGTGACTTTAACGTTCTGATGAGGAAATAATTAGACTTAAGATTTGGTTTAGATCATTTTTTGTAATGGGGAAAATCTTGAGGATACTGATTTTAAAAGGTTAGAAGATACAGTCTGTTGACTAGTAGTCCAGTCAAAATAGACTAAATTATGATTCTAGTTTGCATTAATTCCCAACAAGCTGGGTTTTTGTGCAGGCCTTGAATACGTCATTACAAATGATATGTCAAAAGTCCCCATCGATCCCGCTTGTGCGTTGTTTTTTATTCGTTTCAAGATTTGGTACCCTGTAGAGCACTACAATATAACAGGATAGGCAGAGATTGTATTTATTAAATGAGATTATGTCGTCAAAAATAAAAATTATATTATAATTAAAGGCACATTTCTACTAATCTCGATCTCTGTTATCCACTTCGCGAGATTATGCAGATGTTTGTAGCGCCATCTATATCGCAACATGATGAACTACATCGTAGTCTACGCAACAGACCAACAGATGGCAGAGACAAATCCTAGATCGCGCAAACGAAGTTATCACGGAGTTTGAACATAATGTAATAGAACCGATGACTATCCATCGGTCCTCGGACCCCGAGCCAGAGGTCGCTCGGCGTAGAAGATTTTCCCTTTTCGCAGGAGATACCACACCTATCACCACATGGTGTCCTGTGTCCTGTGGCACAGGTATATCTTACCTATTTCAGGCACCAGTCTCCCACAAAACAGGTAACTTAATGTCAGTGCTATTGTTAGCAGAATACTTAACCTACTTGTACCTATTACCTATAATTTTGATATTAGTTGCCTTTTGATGGGAGAAAATAAACGATTATTTAAAAAAAAAAATGGTTGTCTGTAAAGTCGGTTTACTGACGATAGTCGAACGTGACAACGTCACTTCAATGAACGCCTCAGAGGGCTTAGTCCGAAGCCTGCATTTTAAAACTCCCTACTCTCGAGCCGAGAGTCGTCTCTCGGATGTCCTTATATTTTTGTAAGAAGTAGAGAGAGAGATCCGAGAGACGACTCTCGGCTCGAGAGTAGGGAGTTTTAAAATACAAGCTCGGACTGAGGGCTCTGAACGCCTCATGAGTCATGTTTTTTCGTGCGTGCAGCCGGCTCTATCGAATTATAAGACGTTGTGACATCAAAAAAAAATGTTTAAAAGGCAAAACCGAACACTAGACAAAAGATGAATATTCACCGGGTCGTGAGGTCATGAAGTAGTTCTTCGGGGGGCGTCCTCGCTTTCTCTTCAGCAGCAGCTGTTGTCCGGCCGGCGACAGGCTGGCCACGGCGGCGGCGCTCGGGCCCATCACGGTACCAGCAGTCAGCACGCAGCCTTCCATATCTTGTACACATACAGAAACACATTTTAATATATGTATATAGATTATATATAATCTATACACCTGGACCCATCAATTATAAACCTTTTTCATTTTACCTTGTAATGGATTTTATTTAAAATACAAAAGTTATTGGTAATTTTAATATATTATTTTTATAACATGTGCCACGTCTACTGGTCAAAGCGCGCTGAGAACGAGCTTTTTTGCCAATGTTGTAGTTACTTATGTTATGTGCCTATGTTTGTATTATCTTATGTTGCCTTTCTTATGTTCACGACATTCTGTTGTCAAAATAAATATGTATGTTTTAAATACCCAAAAGAAGTCATCAGAGGTTTATTTTCTAGAGCTACAATAAAAACAATGCACTGTACGTACTAATCTAGACTATAAGTTCTCATATAAGTGAATTTGTAATTCTATCTTGAGAATAAAGTTTCTTTGAGCCTAGCTATCTGTTGTCAAAATAAATAAGTTTCTTCACCGTTACCGAGTGAAGTTTTCGGAGGTTTATTTTCTAGACATATCTGTTGTCAAAATAAATCAGCTTCATAAACCTTACCACGTGAAGTCATCGGAGGTTTATTTTCTAAAGCTGTCTGTTGTCAAAATAAATCAGCTTCTTAAGCCTTACCAAGTGAAGTCTTATTTTTTGGACCTATGTCTGTGTTGTCAAAATAAATCAGCTTCTTAAACCCTTACCGAGTGAAGTTTTCGGAGGTCTTCCGCGCCGTTTCTTGATCTTAGGCGTCATGGGTAGCGGCGTCTTCCGAGGCCGGCCGCGGCCGCGTCGCGGGGGGTCCAGCATGTTGTCCGCGTTCATCTCGTTGCGCACGGGGTCCAGGCTCGAGTTTAGCAGGAGAGGCGTGTTGGAGGAGCGCGGCGGGAGCATTACGTCACCTGGGGATGATTTATTAGAGAGTTAATTATTGAAAATATAAATAAATAATGATGGACAATCCACACAACATCATCTAGCCCCAAGCAAAGCAGAGCTTGTGTTATGGGTACTAGAAGACTGACATACTTAATACAATACCTACATTACATAGATATTTTTTTTTATTATACATATATAAAATACCCAGAACACCCGGATTAAATATTTGCAGATCAAACATTTATCCCAAGGCGGGAATCGAACCCGCCACCTCCGTGTCGCAGGCGGATCTTCGTCCGCCGCGCCACATTGGTCGTCGTCAATATGAAAGATCATTTTACCCCATTACACGCTATGGGTACAACATGTCTCAAAATTATAGTTACGTCACGTGGGGATGTTTTAGAGTAAATTATTGAAAATATCAAAGATCTTACCACTTATCATACGCTATGTGGGTACAACACGTCTCAAAGTAAAAGACACTTTATTTTGTAAAATCTAGCTGATTATTTGACTATTGCTGTTTGACTTAAAAATTAGAATCGTGACTTTAAAAGTCGTAGAGAAAGACATACGTAAATAATAAAAAAAAAGACGTTTTGTCGTCAATTGCGCTCTGAATGATGGCCAAGAGATGCTCGTAGACCAAGAGGCAGACCACCAACCCGATGGTCTAAAGACATTATGGAGCGAGCCGGGAATCAGTGGATGAGAGTCGCAAGGGACCGAAAAGAATGGCATAATAAAGAGGAGGCTTATACTCAGCAGTGGGTGCCAACGGGCTGAAATGATGATGATGATGAATGATGTGCGCTCTATGTAACACTTACCGCTAGGAGTGAATACAAGATGTCCCGACTCTCGATGCGTAGTGCGCACCATGCCGGACATTACTTCAGTGTTGCTGTTGTTCTCGCGTTTGAACGAAGTGTCGTTAGCCATGTCCACTGTTGGGTCCTCCTGTTAATACATTTAAAGGCTTTTTGAGTAACGATAAATAAAATAAATAATGTTGGAAAATCCACACAACATCACCTAGCCCCAAGCTAAGCAGAGCTTGTGTTATAGGTACTAGAATGAGCTTGTGTTATGCATAGATATTTTTTATTATACATATCGGCGCAACGACGTTCGACGGTTATAATTAAAATTATCAATCAGATGATTCTAATAAGACAACAATTTTATTCTGATTTGTTTCAACATTTACGAATAATAATTAAATTACTGGTTGATTAATGTAATTAAATAATTAAAAGAACTGTTGAACGGTTAACAAATCATAAATTATTAATTAATGATTTGTTAAACGTCAGCAAAGCTGACGTCACACTTTTTAAAAACAGTCTCCGGGCAGTTCCTCCGTCATACATATAAAATATCCAGAACATCCGGAATAAATATTTGCAGATCGTACAGACATTTATCCCAAGGCGGGACGGGAATCGAACCTACAACCTCCGCGTTGCAGGCAGACATTCGACCGCCGCGCCACATCGGTCGTCAAGTTACTCATTAGCACCGTGTCAGGTGGAACGAACCCGTACCTCTACCATGAGTTGTCACAGTAAAATCGCTTAACTTTACTACAGTAGTTACGTAAATATTACGAATTTTAGTACCCAAAATAGATTGTAAAAACTCATGGTAGAGCTTCGCCCCTTCGCCGTTCGTTACTCACCGTATGTTACTAATACACACTCGTATGAGGAGATGATACTAAGCCGCATACAGATTTTGGCGTGAATTCCTACTATTACTCTATGCCTTAAGTAATGCTCAAAAACTCGGATAAGGTAGTGATACTAACTGGTTCACACATCTTGAAATAAAAAAGAAATGAAATCACTTTATTGTACACTAGCTGACCCGTGCCCACTTCGTTGAGCATAATTTGACCGTTTTTTCTCCTATTCACTTTGCGAAACTGACTAAAACGTAAAAGCCTTTTTATTTTTCGGTTTTTTATATAGCCTATGACACTCAGCAATAATGTGGCTTTCTATTGGTGAAAGAATTTTTAAAATCGGTTCAGTAGATCCCGAGATTACCCCTTACAATTTAACAAATATACAAACACACAAACTTTACCTCTTTATAATATTAAGTATAGATAAGTATAGATGTACTACACCTTACAACTAATTATTATGAAAAAGAAAACATAAAAACTAACAAACACACTAAATACAGTACACACTAAATGAGAGCCCAAAAAAAACTACAGTACAATGGGCTTGGTATGCACTCTTACTAATACTTAAAAACTAGTATGTGATGTTTCTCACCCGTTCGCAGATCTTGGTGTGCACGCGCAGTTTGTCGGAGCGCGCGAAGGAGCGCCCGCAGCCGCCGCACGTGAAGGGTCGCTCGCCGGTGTGCGTCAGCCGATGTCGGCTCAAGTGAGACGAGCGCTGGAACCTACATCATCAGAAATAATTAAAGTTTATTCAGTACCCGTGCCCACTTCGTTGGGCATAATTCGACCGTTTTTTCTCCGATTCACTTTGCAATAATGTGGTTTTCTATTGATGAAAGAATTTTTAAAATCGGTTCAGTAGATCCTGAGATTACCCCTTACAGTTTAACAAATATACAAACACACAAACTTTACTTCTTTATAATATTATAATTATAATATTATTAGTATTAGTATAGATAGTATAGATTTATATTTTACCTAAGATCGCAGACTTCACAGACATGCGGTCTGCCTTCCTGCGTCTCGTTGGTAGCGGAGTCTGAAATGGAGCCGCTTGAATCCGTTTCCTCATCTTCGTCCATAACTAGTTTCTTTTCTGTGAAATTAAAAGTTAAGAAGTGATAGGGATTATTTAATCTTTGACTTAACTAAATTCGTAAACGTTTCGTCTAAGCAGTAGCTAAGGTTCACCAACGTAACGTGTACGTAGCGTGTGCAACTTCGTATCGTAAACGGCTAACCGCTCATATTTTTTCCCTTCAGTGACACTAACGTTTACTAACGTAAAGTTCACTAACGTTCGAATGTTGAACGTATGTTGCAATGGAGCAGTTTCGTGTGTAGTTAGAAAATTACCACGATCGGGCCAGTACTACGAAAACTCGACAGGAAAGGTTGAAGTATGGATCGTTGCAGAGACATTAGCTCACCATCGGAATCATCATTCTCGTTGGTCGGCTTCTGAAGGACCGCCAGTTGCACCACTTTGATGCCGCTAGGATGGCTCTCCATCTTGTCGTTGGGACATGAAGACAATCCTGCAGGAAAAAAAATATCATAACATAAACAAACACAAACCATGCTACACTTGCTGTCCTGCCTCGGTGCCCGACCGTATGCACTAAAGCTGTACCCCAAGTAAGAGTCGGTGCACACACGGATCGTAGAGACGCAATCGCCGAGCGCCACCGATTTTGTATGGAAATCGAAGAAGCAGCGCCCCTAGCAGATTTCTTGGGAAGCTTGGATCTCCATATAAAATCGGTGGCGCTCGGCGATTGCGTCTCTGCGATCCGTGTGTGCACAAACTCGTACTTGGGGTACTGATCTTATGAGGGCATGCGATAAGGCCATTGAAGTTGCCACTCACTGGAGTAGAATAGTTTGAGGATGAACCATTGATAGGACGAATTAATCATAACATATGTAAAAAAAAGACGTGTGGCACTCGGGGACTGCCGCGGTAGAGCTATTGCATAGTATTTTTTGCTGGATTACGCATGCGCAGTGTTAGGTTATTTTCGTTACGGAATTTCTGGATTCGGTCTCCACGCCCGGGCCGCGATAGAAGCTATGCAATATTTGCTAAGCTTTAAAATATTTCAAATGTAAGAAATAGAAACATAGAATAAAAATATAGGAGAAGAGTAGGTAACATCAAACAGAAAAAACTTTTTAATGTCAAATGGACAGGATAAGATACAGGATAGGCATTATATTTTGGATAATTCGTACGATATTTTTATAAATTATTATGTGTTATGCTGTGTTACATCAGAATAACACAAAGGCTATATTGTAAAGTTTCATTAAAATAAGTTCAGTAGTTCATGAAGGAGTAACAAACATACATCCATACATACAAACTTTCAAATGCCATTTAAATTTTATACTTACTTTAATATTTAATTTTATTATTCGTTTTTGTTTTGAAAAAAATAAATAAAACAAATACGAAGTACAAAAATATCTCATCGTATACAGAGAACCAAAACGGGCAAAAATATATATGTAGATGTTATTTACAAAATACATTAGAATTAAGTTTGGTAAGGCGGAATAATAGTTATTAAGTGTGAAACGGATGACGTACGTTTAAATACATACGGAACCCACGCCTTGTTTAGAAAGGTCTATCTAGACAAGGTATTAAAAAATGAACTTTAAGTACTACAATATAATGTTCAATTTAGTATTTATGAAATAAATATTCATGGACATTTCACACAATGTCATCTAGTCCCACAGAGCTTGTAGAATACCTATCATTTTGTTTGTTAGTACATAGTTAATATATACATAGCAATAAACAGACAGATCTAGCATGTTTGTCAACACACAAATATTTTTTCTTCTAAATCAAACCTACGACCCACAACACAGAACGTTTGTGACGCTTGTTTTGGATTGGATAGTGTAAAGCAGTGGTTTCAATCTTTTTGATTTCGCGACCCCATTACAGGTTGAACATTTCTGGCGATCCCCTTGACAGATGAAGAATTTAAAAACCTACGATAATGATTGTCTTTATTTTGATACCTTCTTATTCATTATATTATATTGTGGTCTATCTTGCCTTTTCCCTTCTGCCGGCGACCCTCTGACTAAGGCTTCGCGACCCCCTTAAGGGTCGCGACCCACAGATTGAGAAACACTGGTGTAAAGTTAATTGAAGAGTCTAATAAAAAAATCAAAGTCATTCAGCTCGTAAAACCAATATTTGTACAAAATATCGCCTTAAATAAACACTTCTAATATAAAAGAAAGTTTGCCAATTTAATCGGATGTGCCACCTTTGTACAAACATAGTATATCTTGACTAAGTAGGTACCAAGATATTAAAAAGGATGTGTACCGTGCCTGGGAATTAAGTCTAATATTATTTTGGCGATCGAGATGTTACAATAACATGAATACAATGTAGACGTTGAATACAATTTAGATCCATTTTTTTTTAACCTTTTTTAACTTGTGTCCCACTGCAGAGGCAAAGGTATCCCCCAAAAATCATTACATAGCCTCTTAAATATATATTATTATGATATATTATAGTGGTCACGTAAGTGACTTCCGTTTTTGTTAAATCAATTACAGCTTATATAAAAATATATACTTATTTTCCTTCTTAAATCATTATCAAAACTAGGTCCATAGTAATTAAAATTTGACATTTAACCAACCTTTGCACGTTATCAGATATTTAAATAACAAGAATTTAAAAATATCAATGAGTACAAATACATATTACATTACTTGTATTCATTTAATTAATGATAACAAATTATTATATTTTAGGTAGTAACTACAAGTCACTTGTACAAGAATTACTGAATAAGGAATAAATATAAATTAACATACATATATGTGAAAGAATAATATTAATTTATCTTATTTATTTAGTTATATTATTATGTAGGTACTTGATATAAACTTGCATTGCAGTATGGTCTATAAAAGCTGTAAAATTAATTTATATTTAAAACATCTACTACGATATTTTATAAAGATATTTATTAACGCTTCATAAATAGAGATATGGAGACATATTACGATGTTTGCTGCTAGCTGCCATTATGCATAAAATTCAGAATGTCGATTTTAGAGCTTATTTCTGTCAAGATACGATTCAATTTCAATTACGTGTAGGCCAGAAAGCTAACTTTAAGCCGGCGTTGACTGTGATAATGTCCAATTTGTTTTTTATTTTAGAGCAAGAAACAATAAATAAAAAATGCTGGACAATCCACACATCATCATGTAGCCCCAAGCTAAGCGGAGCTTGTGTTATGGGTACTAGAAGACTGATATGGTAGCTCTGTCTTCCATACGGGTGGCAGAGCTATGGATCGTGAAGAAATATCAAAGAAATATTTTTGGAATATAATTCATTGGTTAGTTTGTTAGTAATATTCACAAATAAAAAAAATAAGGATTGAAAAAACTGTTTTATTTTTTATTTTACTGTAATTACTCAGTTCTCAAATAATGTAAGTAGGTATATTGGCATTTTTGACACAAAATTAGGTAAAGCGAAAAAAAAAAATCAAAATATTCATGCATCAAAAATACGAGTTGACTTGTGAACCTTCTTTTTTTGTTGGTTAAATAAATAGTCTATCCCTCCTTCGTTTTTTTGTTGGTTAAAAAACTATATCAGCCATCAAGTTCCCACATTGTTTTAGTTTGTAATATGTGTAAAATATATAAAAAAAGATATTGTATGTAACTCATTACAAATTACTTCACGGCAAAAAAAACTCTATTGTTCAAACGTCCGTACGCACGATTTGTTTGATGTTATGTAAATATACAATATACATTAGTACAATGTTTTATAACTGTACCGACGTGAAAGGAAATTGTACATTATCTAAAACCGTCTATTGTTGCTTTACTGTTAAGAAAGTTTTCGTAACATTCCTATGTTTTTTATATTCAAATATACTGTTCAATTCATAATCTATGTATTCTATGTACGTATTTACAAAAATAAAAAATATTAAGTATTCTATCAGCAGTCTAGTTCCCATAGTACAAGCTTTGTTTGGGACTAGACAGTGATATGTGAATTGTCTATGAGTATTCATTTATTTAGATAAACATACAATTTTAATTTAATATGTACTATTAATTTGTTTTAATTATAAAACTGCAAAGATAATTTATTTCATCTCATTTAGAATTCGAAGCATATGTTCTTTTTATTTAAACAATTTCTCGTGTAAAGCAAATGTTAATTTCTTCTGTTAAAATAAATATTCACGAACATTATATCAGGTAGTTAAATGCATTATTTTCTAAGAAACAAAGTTAAGTACTCGTAACTTGGGGTCAACGAACGTCTGGAAGCGCGACCGACGCAAAAACATACAATAAAAATAAGAGCGCGCATGGTTGTTCTAAAAAATGTAATATTTAAATTACTTTTAATACACTATTTCTATATAAAAGGCGAGTTGCTGACGTCAAACTTACGTAAATTAATAATTAAAATATGTACGAATATTCAACACGCTAACTATATCGAAGCGTTTCTTTGTAGTTTCACGGAAGGAATAGCTACATCGTTGCATATAGATGCAATATTTGTATAGATTAATATATAGGTATACTAACGAGGGAACAGCTTCGGGCGAACTTCGGGCGATCGATATAAGCTCACTGTATCTCGATCTCACCGCAAGAAAATTTGAAAATGAAACACCGAGGTAAAACGAGTTTCATTTTTTAGGTTGGTATTTTATCAAAAAAAAAAGAAATCTTAAGGTCTAAAAATTATATAAATGAGGCTTTACCGGTTTTTAAATATCACAAACAAGATCGAGAAGCACAAATTAAATATTTTTATGCAGATAATAATAATATTATCCGTTCTAAATGCTATTTAATTATCTTTTATATAAGTACTTACATATAAACAATACGATAAAAATTTGATATATTACTTAAAAACGTTTTGGAAATTTTAAAAGTAATTTATTATGTTTAAAAGATTTTAAATAAATATTTATTAACAAATAATAAAAAAATGGCGGAACGAGTTTTAAAATTCATATCGTTAAAAATTTATGAGGATAAGCGAGTGCTGGAGCATATTTTGAGTTTTTATATTGTATTTTTATAGTATTTTTTGGAAGCGGATTCTATAAAATTGCTTTGTTTAAAATTGCTGTGAAGGAGCTTTGTTTAAAAAGTACGTTTCCGGGCTTAGCATCATTAATTATTATCACCTGGACATAGAACAACAGGCAGAAATTTGTTCATTAGAAAAAAATTAGAAATTGAATGTGCACTTCAAAGCCCTTTCATTTGATGTTTAATTGGAAAATATGCCTATACTTTTCGTCATAGCAAACAAAAGATGACGTCACTTAGCCTATGACACTCGAACTGTCAAGATGAGTAACTGTCATACATATTATTTGTCAAAATCTGTTGAGTGGTTTATGAATACGAGAGAAATAATCATACCATAAACATCACTGTAACTCATAACTTATTGTGCAGTCGGATAAAATATATGCAACATAACATATCTGTGATTATATGTGTGCATATCTATGATTTATTTATGAAGTTATAATTATATAAAATTAATTATAATAAATTATTTATTTTAACTTGAAGACTGTTTTTTCTTTGTTCTACATTTACGAATGTTTAATAATAATGTTTAAAGTATTTTATAATATATGTACCTACATACATAGTATAGTATGTTATATGTATTTTTTATAATGTATATTGTACAAAACTTTTTTCTAAGATTTTAAATAAATGTTTAATGTTATAAGAGTCGCATAGTTTTACTCAAATCGAGTGTTAAGTTGTTGAGAGTTATTGACACACAAGAAGAAGACCAATGTTTAATTAGCGGTTTATATCGTGACTATACTGTAATAAATTTCAAAGTAAGGTATATAAAAGAGGTACCTACATTATTGCAAAAAAATATAATAAACCAACAGAGTAGACACTTAAGAAAATAAAAAAAGTAATGAATGTTGATAATGTAGTTTTACTTTTATTATTTTTTGCATCGTTGTAGCGAGAATATTTTAAGTGAAGGGAATAATATATCATCATTTTTTATTACGTCGGTTGGACTTTGAGAGCGGGGCCAATTGACATTCAAAATAAATTTACGAATAAAAAAACATATTATAAAAACAATTTTTAACAGCGCTTATTAATACCGGATTTTATATAAATTAAATATTTTAATGTTGCAAAATAAATATAAATTTTATTCAAATTGTGTTATATAAAAAGGCAGAATAAAACTAATTAATTTCTAAGTAAAAACGTAGTCTGGTTGGATAAACGCAATTAAAAGAACACTTAGTTGAATTATGTCGATCAGTAATGCATATCAATAGGAAAAAATAAATTTGTTGGTACTTGAAGTTTAACTTTAAGTTGCATAAAATATAAAAACCTACTATTATAAAAATATATGAATTGTATTTTTTTTTAATCAATCAATACACCATGAAGTGAACAGCTTAGATAGACACATCTATATTCCAAATACAGAGCGTCTTATAAGGGACCAACCATTAATTACAAAAATTTTAAGGTTATTGACCCCTCTCCCTCTTCAGAATAATTATTAATGATTAAGAACAAGTATTTAATTTTTTGTTTACATATATGCAATTTTGTACTTTTACATTGACGTCACCTTTCACCCCCCACGTTACATTTCATTGGCTTCCTCCTTAACGACAGGCGTGGTTAATCGCCAAATTGGTCTGATTTCAGAAAACCCTCAAGCGTTGATCAGGCCAAATGACCTGACAGCTCCAATGTTCAGATGTGGCCCGTCAAATCTTTTACCACAATTAACACCACTGTATTTTTACCTAAACTCAATACACACAGAAAAGGATATCATATGATGTAATTATTATTATTCAGCCATTGATGTCCCACTGCAGGGCAAAGGCCTCACATCCCTCCTTCCCACTCTTCGCGATTTAATGCTGTTCCAGGCCAAGTTGGTAGGTATGCGTCAAGTTCGTCGCGCACATCTCCACCTGGGCCTAAATAATGCTGGACATTCCACACAACATCATCTAGCCCCAAGCTAAGCAGAGCTTGTGTTATGGGTACTAGACGACTGACATATTTAATACAATACATTACATAGATAGATAATAATGGGCTCCTAGGATTGGTATCTTACCTGGTGAAGTAAGCTTGCTGCGTTCCCCCTGCTCTCCTTTCACGTCTTCCTGGAACCTCACTGTCATGGGCTTCTTCTTGACTCTGAGCTTCTCATCTTCCGGAGACAGGATGGAGACACGCTTCTTCGGACGATCATCATCTACCATCTCACGCTTGGCTTCGATGGTGGTCGACGAGGCCGGGTGGATTACTGATGGCAAAATAATTATCTATCTTACCAACTTTAGTGTGCTGGGTTTGGATCAGTGCTGTAGCTCTACCATGAGTTTTTACTATATTTACTATACTCGCTAGTGTCTGTAGTTAAAAAAATGTATGAAGATTTGTACAGCACCTCCAGCGGATAGTTGGGTACTAAAATTCGTAATGCTAATATTTACGTAACTACTGTAGTAAAGTCAGGCGATTTTACTGTGACAACTCATGGTAGAGGTACTGTTATAGTTCTCACATTGTCATAAAAAGATTTATTAGACAAAGTAGTCTTTCATAATTAGTTGACAGAGTATTTTACCAAGACAGTTGAAACAGAAATCGTTTTGAGTATTGTGCGTACTATGAATTTTCACACGGGTTTAGTGGGCGTACTCTGGACTTTAGAAACTGAGCTAAGCTCGAGTTGAAATGCGATGGGAAACCTCATAAAGAAATTAATGCATACTCTTTTCATCTAAGCATCATGGAGATCAATATTGTTGTGTCATGGAGGAACTTATCGACGCGACGGACAATAAGAGTAGCAAAGTTGTACTCAAATCAAGTTTGAAGTTGTTGGAAATAATCGACACGCAAGAAGAAGCATCGAGATCTATAACTTACTAGTATGCATCAAGATATTTAAAGGTAACATTCAACGTTAGAGATCATTTTAAAATAACTATCTGATATCGATTATCATATTGCTTTCGCGTAGGCTAGCATCTCTGAAATAGATTGGATTATTTCTGCAAAATTGAGGGTAGAAATAAGAAGAGACCATGATCAAAGCGTGATCACTTTTGTCATCACTGCTTTTCATGCACACTTTTTCCATGTCCCTAGTTGCCGTGGATACTGCTAGTTCCTTTCACCACTACTACACCTATATGCGGAATATCACAGGTGTAATCCCTAATACAAGTATTACCTTGATCGTGTTCTGTTTGGATGCTAACAGCTCGTTCAGCTCTGGCAGCATGACGAGCTTCCTCCATCTCCCTAGCTGCAGCCGCGAGGATATTGTTTACAGCTGTGTTGGTGTTAGGAGGGTCTTCGCGACGACGTCGACGGATTTCTTCAGCTCGCATCATGGATTGCTGGTACATGTGGATCTGTGTGATTTGGGTGTGTTTATAGTACCTATACAAGGCCAAACGAACTAGCAGGATATACGTTTTTAACCTAACAGTCTAGTACTGTTCAATTTAATTAGCTAAATAAATATTTAGTTAATTAAATTGTGAAGAATCGTGTACTAATTATTATTACTGTTTTTCTTTTGGTTTGTATTCCAATTACTTAAATTTATAATTAGTACAAATAAGATAAAACCTTGAAATTTTCTGTGAATTGAATTCCAACATTATTATAAAATCATTTAGATTTTCGATGTTTTTATTAGAGTTTCGAATAAAGACTAGTTTGAAACTGTGTGGGTAGACCGCAAACAATAATGTTATAAAGTGTTTTTTTATTTATTTTCTATATTAATTAGGCTATTATGGCAACTGGATGCTACTTAGCAATTCATATTTATAATTAAAACATACCTACTCATAAAAATAGAGATTGCAGGATGTAGGTATTTTACATATTGTTTTAAAATTTGATAATAAATATAATAATTCCACTGTATTCAGAATAATAAAGTTATCGTGGCGATTAAAACTTATATTTTTAATTTTTATTGTCGAACTTATCTCATACCAATATTTATCTAGTATTTTAGTATTGTTTAATAAATTTATTGTGATAAAAATGTTGTTGATTAAAAAGTTACGTAAGAAAATGTTTTTTTGAATTTCATCATACAATTATTATTAAAGTACAAAAACATACAAAGCGTATTTATTTCAACTATGCATTTTGTTACGATTAATTAATTATATGTGTATATAAAATACGATCATTTTGTAAATAGCCACACTAATAGTAAAGCCATAAGAATGCAGATCAACTCAATACAATATAATCTTGTTAACCTGCGTGTGCTATTCGTAATTTCTACAGAAAATACGTATAACATAAAATCAACGAAGAAAATCTTTAAAATAAAATACATAGTATCGCTGTTAAGATCGTGTGCGCGTCTAAAAATAGCTGATTGTTTGTTTAGTCGCGAGTCAGGTAAAAACTTAAGATGAAAGGGATTTTATGTTGTAATATATTATGTTAATTTTAGAGACGGAAAGAAATTGCGCAGGCCCTGCTTAAATTACCTAAATATGTAATCCAGAGGTGTACCTCTCAAGGTGTACCTTGAGGGGATGGAAAAAAACACTTAAAATTTATAGAACCGTTGACCTTGGCTTTCAATAAATTATAATTAGAAAAAAAATTGGATTTTTTATAATAACCTATACACATGATTTGGCTGTTTATCAAGCCACAAAAAAAAATTTTCGGTAGCGCGGTGTTTTTTTTTCGGAACTTTTTAATATGTTACATGCATCACTTGTCTAGGAATGTCAGAACTAAGTAATAGATTGCTGATAGAATACTTAATATTTTTTTTTGTAAATACCTACATATAAAACATAGTAACACTCAGAGACAGAACACATATTTATGCTCATCACACAATAGTTCCCATAGTACAAGTTTTACTAAGTTTGGGACTAGATAGTGTGATATGTGAATTGTCCATGAATATTTATATTTAATTTTTAAGGCATATAAAAACATATTCAATAGTTGCGCGAACTTAAAGGACAAGACTTTACACTATATAAAAACAAGATCCGCAATTCAACCCCTAAAGAGGAAACCGGACTGTAAATAAAATGACCTTCGAAAGTTCCCCGTCATAAAGATATTTTAAGCCCCCTCTTTATTCAAACAGTTCGCGTCCATGACAAAGACAAAAAACACGAAAATATTAGTCATGTAAACCTTGTAAATTCATAAATGTTTCAACTCAATTGAAATAAAATGTGGGAGTGCACTAAGCATTTAGGAATGCTAATTGAAACAAATGTACAATATAATAAAGTTATACATGACTAACACCTCACAATGGTTAAGTTACGTAACTTAATTTATTCCTAGGCCTAGCTTACTGGGCAAGTTTTATACTCATTAAAATGAACTAGATTTCGCGTTTACTATCTAAAAGTCGGTCGCTGGTTGGGACGTGGTTAGTATATACAAAAATATGAGAATTTGTTGATCTATGAAGTCACATTGCCCTCTTGATGACTTGTACATCTTATAAGATGACAAATAGCCTCCAGCGTAATACTTTCTATTAACGTAATGCTAAATAACTTGTGGTTAAAGAAATGTGTTTTTCTCAGAGAGCAGAGTTCACTTGTAGAGAATACAGTATATAGGTGTATAACGGTGGAATATATAATAGGTAAATTTTACTCAAAAATTTGATAGTAGGTACATAATGTACATAATATAATAGTGCATATATGACAATGTTCAGTTTATGAGATCTTTTTGAATATATGTTACATTATTTTTTGGCTTTTTAATAAGGCTAGACAATTCTATCGGATCTGTTTCTCGTATTTTATTAATATCTCATTTTGTATATACCGAGTTTAGTTTTTAAATAAATTATTTTGAGATTAATTAGTAGTAATTGTATGTCTTCTGTATTTATTTTACGAAGAACAAATAAATCATATAGCTAATCTCACGATCCTTAGAAAAATGTTCGTCTTCTTCGTGACTCGGTCATCCATGAATGCCTTCGTTTTTTATTACAAAGTTGAACTGCAAGAGATTACTCGCCCTTCGAAAGGGCTACGGTTAGTTTTTTGTGTAATAGTCGACGGTCAAGCTTAACCCTTTCCTACCGTGGTGTAACGGTTTTTTTAAGTCTCATAGCTACGTCATAGACGCACAGTCATGGTGATTTTCCGAATCTTGAACCATAGATATAATAGTACATTATGTTTTTAGCTACATAGTCGAGTACATCTACTTATTTTTTTCTAATAGCGTATGACGCAAATCTTTTGAAATCATGGTCATTAGGTATTTTTTTATGGATTTATTTAAATAAGATTTTAATAAGGAAGTAAACGGTCAAATATTAGTAAAGAGTAAAGAATCAAGTACATACAAAAACACAGTACACATAAAACTCACGTTTTAAATAGTTGGTAGTAAATACTGAATGAACCTATTACCTAGTGAACCTACTAGAAAGATATATTTAGCTATACTACATTTATAATACCCCCTATTTCTAAGTTTTACGGTCTGACGTCAATGTTAATGTAGGTATAAATACTTAAATTGGATTATACGTATCTAGTATCACAATTAGTATTGCTAGAAAAAAGACACACTTTTTGATATTTTGCTAATATTTTCCAAAAAAACACATAGTTACTGTAAATAAAATGAATAGGTGGAGGGGGGGAGGGGACTAATGTACCTATCTATTCAATAACATTAAGTCTTAGTGACTCAATAGCAAAGGTACAGTACCGAACCACGTCATGCATAACATTTACTTAATGATAAAATTAAAAGATTAAACTATTTTATATCAGCATAACTATTGGAGAATTTTAATATTTTTATTCGCTTAATAGAAGACTCCTACTACATCAAAATGCCCAAGAACTGAAGTAGGAAGTTCTAAATTAAATGTTATTTATGTTTTATAGATGCATCAATTCAGTTGGCAGCTCTGTCTAATATGCAGTAAGTCGTGGGTTCAATCCCCAGAACGAACAAATCGTGTTAAATGAAGCGGTGTTTTATTTAGAAGTTATGTCAAAATGCAAAACGTGTCTTATATTTTGAACATTCATAAAACACATAAGAATCAGTTGAATCCTTAGATCGTTTCCAACCGTCTGCAAACGATCTATAGATAACTCAACTGATCCGAATCCCTACCAATCGGTACTGGTTATATGTATATTATGAATATTTTGTAAATACTCTAATAAATTTCATTACTTTTTGTATATATGATTTTATTTTTATCTACATATTATATACCTACACCTAGCTACAGGAGTGCAGTTTACAAGTAGTGCTGTTCAGATATGTCTTGACTTTCACTTGTTTTAAGTACAATGGCGCTCTTTATCACTACAATATAAGACGAAGATTCGAATAAACCATAATAGCTTGGTTTATTCGAATCTTTGTTACATAAAAGTTTTTTAAGCTATTGCATAGCTTCTATCGCGGACCTTGAGGAGACCGAATCCATAAATTCAGTAACGAAATGACCTAACACTGCATGCGTAATACAGCAAAAAATGCTATGCAATAGCTTTACCGCGGCAGTCCCCGAGTGCCACACGTCTTTTATTTTTTACTCATTAGTATGTCCCAGACATGACTGTATTATGTGTATTATTTCATTACTAAGTAAAATTGACACCGCACTGGAACTTCACTATTCAATTGTATTTTTTTGTGAGAAGGATCATATAAAAAAACGGTAGGAACCAGGCCGTAAGTTTCTTGCCTGTTCTTCTAGGCTCTGGTATCGTGGAACTGGTAATCACCTACCCCCCCTATCTTATAAAAAGTTAGCGTTGACTTTAAGCCATCATTACGTATGGTAATCAATACTTCAAGTCGCTAACTTTTAAGATAGACCGCTAGTATGTAAGACGTTCTAAATGATCACTGTGATTTTATTGAATAAAGTAATTTTACTATGACTTTAAAAAATAGTCTATTAGTATCAATAGTAATTTTAGTAGCACAAAATACCAAGAAAAACCAATAGTATTTTAAACTGCTACATAGAACTACTTATATAAGTGGGGCTAGTATTGATTTTGTATGTAGAATGTAGTACTTTCAAGGAATCTCGTGACTCATAACCTCTATTTAAACAAAATTTTCCGCTCAAACGTTAAAATATCATAAAACGAAAGTTGTCAATTCACAGCAAAAAAAAATCACATTAAAATGACGATGAGAAATTTGTACCTTTTAATAAAGGCATAATTTAAATTATCATTATGTTAATTAAGAATAGTAACAGCAATTATTTAAATTTTAACATTTTTTTGCATAATATGATCATTAATATAAAACTCTCATTGTTATGAGGTGTTGTACAAATTTTTAATTAATTTTTAGTCATCATAAAGAATGAATAAATTAAGATGATGTACAAAAAACCATGTTTATAACACTGCAAATAAAATAGGTCACCAGTGCTAGGCTAAATGATGGATTGACTAAATATTTGTTTTGTGTCTGGGTGTTGCCATGTATTCTATGTATTTACAAAAAAAATGTATTTAGGTAAGTATTCTATCAATAATCTAGTTCCAATAGTACAAGGTTTGTTTAGTTGATGTTAAATTTATTTATTATTTAAATAATAGTAAATATTCACAGACATTTCAGACATCCCACTCTAGTCCCAAAAAGCAAAGCTTGTACTATTAGAACTAGATTGCTGATAAAATACTTATATACTTCTTTTGTCTGGGTAAATACATAGGAACCCCCACAGACACAGAACAAATATTTATGTCCTTCACACCAACATTTGTTCTTGGTTTGGATTGAACCTACCTACAACCCACAGCATGGGAGGCAGAGCTACTACCAACTGAGCTACCTGTCAATTTTTTTATACCAGACTTTAATTTCTTTTCTATTTAGGTACTATTATAATAAATGTGAAAGTTAGATGTTTGGATGTTTAGATAAGAATAAGATTTGACATAAATATTTGTTAATTATGTTTTAACTTTCACATTATGTTTAAAATCACATTGAAATGAAATTAAATGTATTGTCTAAAATGTGGTCAATTTACCATCATGATATAAATAAATAAATAATGCTGGACAATCCACACATCATCTAGCCCCAAGCTAAGCAGAGCTTGTGTTATGGGTACTAGAAGACTGACATACTTAATACAATACATTACATAGATAGATATTTTTATTATATATAAATATAAGGAAAATAGGTTCAACAATTCATTTAGACTCAGCATGCAATAATAATATTAATGGAATTAATTGTAATCAAAGATACTTAAATAAATACATTTCGTTTTCAACCTGGTTAAAAACATATCATATTTTTAATCCTTACAAATCAACAGAAGATGAGATGGAGACCAGAAAGAAGGTAAATAAACAATCTTAAGGTGACGGGTATAGCCAAATGCGTGTTTTTCGGGAAACCGAAAACTGTTTTCAGAAAAAGTGATAGCATGTGGAGTTGTGAAACTTATTATTTCCTATAACACATATATTGAACTAGTGTATTGTTACTCAAAATTTGTGCTCTTGGATATAGTTTACTTTTAAATGTTAGTTTAGTACCAACACCTTTTGCAAAAGTGTGGTTTAAGATCCCATTTTTTATGGGTTTGGCAGATTTGTTTGGTACCAAACTCAGCACAGCTATTCTTATGGTTCGTATCTTGTGACTCTAAAGAAAACATTTCTACATTAAGGTGTTTAAAGAAGAAGAAGAGTAGCGCCTTAGGAATTATAAGTGTTTGATTGCTGTGTGCTCGCAAATATACATAAGGCACTGCTTTAGAGTTTGACTATCCGAACTGTGCGCGGCTCATTATGTGTTTTGCGCCGTTGTCAGCATTTTTGTTGAAATTGAAATTGTGACGTTGCCACGCTGACTGTCTAGAGTTTAACCACCACGGCAAAAACTATGCCGTGTTACAAGTTTAACGTGTGTGTAGATATAATAAATAAATAATAAAGTTGGAAGTTATTGACATTTTTATTTATTATGAAAAATTTCACCCTACCCGTCGCCTTAAACCTAATTTCAATAATACCGGGACAACCAGCTTGTCAAACTGGTTTCAACTCTTAACTGTGGATAAAGCTGACTAAGCTTAACGCATGAGGTAGTTTTATGAAGCATGGGGTAGTTTTCTCCTATTAAATAAATGTCCCAAAGCAAAAGAAAATGGGGCTCTTCAATATAACTCATCTATAGTCAATGTGTATTTTATATGTATAACAAAAAATATCTATCTAAGTAATGTACTGTATCAAGTATGTCTTCTAGTACCCATAACACAAGCTCTGCTTAGCTTGGGGCTAGATGATGTTATATGACACATTATAATATACAAAAAGTGAGGTGTCAGAAAAACTGTGAGTCAATAGTATCATGTTAATTGAATGAGAAAAACAATTGCTAGTTTGGGAAATCCAAAAAACAATATTCAATATTTTCAATGAACATTTTTCATCTTCAAGTATAATATTTACTCAATATATTGTTTCAACATATTATAAAATAGATAGGTATTGTAAAACCATGACTTTTCCATGCCTACATCCAAACATCTAATAGTTTTTTTTTAAATATTTATCCTGCTATTTAGCAATCTGTTTAGTAACATTGTGATGTAATGATCCAAGGTGCGGACTGAAGATATCTTCAGATTTATAGTCTTGGAAAGAGAGATCCATTGTGTCATCTCTCATTTTTTCTCTATGAATCTTTTTTCAAGAAAATGATAGAAGGAAGTAGTGTTCTTACCTGTTTAAGCCTCTCCACATCGGTTCTAGCCTGTGGATATGTCTGGGGTTGAGCTGATGTTGACGTCTGCGGGTACGATGGATACTCCAAGTTAACATTGAGTAGCTGCGCTGCATTATCCCTGGCTTCATAAGCAAGTCCTCGAATCTCCAGCTCGGAAGCTGTGTGCATAAGGGACTGCAGGTCCAACTCTTGGACATCAACGGAGCCCTTGTACATAAACTCCACAAGCAAGTTGATCTCCGAGAACGGAATCCCTTTCAGAATCACGATGGGGTGCTGACATGGATTTTCCCTAAAGGAAAAACATTTGCATGTACAATAAATAAGCAATTTATTAATTTACTCTGAATTGTAGTTAGGTAAAACAATGAATCAAATACCTAAGCTATGGAAGTATAATGATTTAGAATTTACAAGGTAACAAATATAAAATTATGATGAAGCTATAACTATGTGTGAATATACCAGCTGGCTGTTTACTGTACATGATAAAAATAACTTCACTAGAAAAATAATGATGTCATTATGACCAAATGGAAGATTTTTCTGGTGTACCTATATAAAAATCCAATTAGTGAAATGGGTGGGTGAATTAATTTGAATTAAGAACGTCGGGAATGGAACGAGTGTGTTACTTGAATATTTGTTCGAAGTAGGGGCTGCAGGCGGAGAGCACGAGCTTGTGCGCCTTGAGCGTGCCGTCGCGACAGGAGAGCGTCACGTCCGCCAGCGCCGACGACGAGTAGATCGTCGTGAACAGCTGGCTGAGGTTCTGCAGGTGGTTGTTCCACTTCAAGTGGAACGTCTTGTCGCTCGCCAGCCCCTGCATCTGCACCACCATTCACTCATAAAAACACAAATCACACCACTTCACGTCCGATGGATATCTCACAGAAAACCGACTCTGCTGCGACCGCTACATAAAATTATAATTATTACAACTTATTTTTAGAACGATGCCCGTAAAAAACACTATACGTACGCTGTATGACAGTATATTAAACCGTAGGTTACGCGCCGCCGACGGAATTTAGCTTAAAATTTAATGTAATTCGACAACACGAATTTTAGCTATGATCGTACCTGTACAAATTTCTTACCTTCTATTTGCGTTTCCAACTTCCCTATTTTTCACAAATAACACCGAAACATTTCACAAAATTTAATACAATAATTATGTTACACAGAAAGCCGTGTCGTAAAAAACAGAGTGGGGCACGCCGAAGCCCCCTCCTACCCGGCCCCCTCGCACACAATCAATATACGGAATATGAGAGCGCGGCGCGCCCCCTCTTCCCCCGCATGCTTTATTATACCGTAATTATACAATTACAACTTTATAAATCGTATACAGCCAACGCGCGTACAACATTTATGTATATTTTATTGTTAGAATGTCTTTAATATTATAGGTTTTTGTCTAATAAAATGGTAACCGCGCTAGATGAAGATTATTTATGTAGGTATACTTATATAACTGCAGTGCATGAGATTTGATCAGATTTGTACGTAGGAAGTAGATACATAGAGCATCGACAAGCACTTATGATTTAGATACACGAGTTATTATTATACAAAAATAGTTAGAATTACATAATTGTTACAAGCTGTGTTTAATTGTATATTACAGTATTTTTTTTTAATAATTAGTTAATGTCTCGTCCCTAGTGGGCCCCTTTTTACAAAAATAATTTGGGCAGAACCACGTAAACATTATTATTGTGTGCGTGAGTTTTAACCAGTGTGCGTGAGCCATAAAAAGTACTGAGTGAGGTGTATGTTTGTATGTAGTAATACTAATACATACAATATGTACGTGCATCACTTCAATCATTTTAAGCGCACACATACAAAGCTGAGGAGGCTGGGGCCGACGGACTCTGGTTTTGTTTTTATTGTAATACCATGCCCGTGTTCCATGCTCAATGCCCACCCATTATATTTTGTATGTATTACCATCGGGCTACATAGAATTTAAATAGCTTCTAAGAGCTCGGACAAAAGTGTTTAACGTTTGTACTGTATACTTGTGTACCTAAAAAAACTTGGAGCTGTATTGAACCTCTGAAAATATGTCTTCTTATTAGTACCTACCTAACATACCTTTTTTTAATTTAGTTGTGGGTAAAACATGTAAGAACCTACAGGAATAAATAAAAATTAAGAAATATAATGTTAGTACAAATGTTAGTATTTGATGATTAATGGGACTCTAGTCATAATTAAATTCAACAAAGAATTTTGAAATTCTTCAGAGTCCCATGCCATTTTGCTCTTGTAAAGTAGTCGTGTAGTCGAGAATATCGTTCAAATAATGTCAAAATTAATTACCGAAGACGCGTTCAGTATCTGCGTTCCAAAAATAACGACAAAAGATAAATTAACGCCAAAAATCAGCTAAAATTTTTCGCCGTAGCCATAATAGCTGACAAATATAGATTGAATTCAATTAACAAAAATTGGTGTTACTTAAAGTTTATGATAATCCGCCATCTGCCTCGCACCAATTATGTTTATTGTTTTTCATCGAGCGTAGGTGTTGAGCAAACTTTACTTTTAATAGTATGAATGTCACTGTCGAGTTGACAGTGATAGATAAATCATGAAACTGTCAATGTCATATTATCTACTCTTGTGTGTGTCAGACATACTGTGTTGTTCGATGCACACAGGCAGGGAAGGGAGCGCATCTAGAGCGGTTTTGTTCGATTTGTATTGCATTATACGGTCGGTAGTTCCATTCTGCAGTTCACTGGGTTTTTGTGGTGCGTCGTGTGCTGTTTCTTTCTATCGTATCGCTTCTTTCGAACGAAGCTGTCTTGAAGTTGATAATATTAGAATCGATAAACCAAACAAGTAATAGTCACGGTGTCGTCGGTTCTTCCGAAAAATAAATAGCTTCGTTGCGCATTTAAAGTTCTTGAAGCCTACCCAGTTTTCGCTATGGAAAAACCATCGAATTTGATAATATCGAGCCCTAATTTGAAGTATACAGATGAATATATTTATTCTGACTACGCTTACGAAGAAACTTTGGTGACAAAAAGTGATGCGGGCTTACTGGTGCGTATACAGTATATTTGAAATTTTTGCATTTTCTGCATGAACTTTACAACGTAAAAAGCGGCACATACAATAACATAACCTCCAATACTCAGAGCGGTACAAACAAGTAATTTAAACAGCTGTTGTTGAGCATAAAATTGCATTAATTAACTTGCAGTACATATTTTAAATCTATTTGTACTTTTTAATATGCTTGCATATGAATTATCATTTTATTCTAATAATCAAAGATTTTTACAGTATCTTTACCTTTAGCATGAAGCACTGAGTGGAACTCGAACCTGCAACTCTTCCCATGAGTTAGAAACCAACACAAATTAACTAATTAAAAAAAAATATGCTATTCAATAAAATACAATGTTTTATTATATACATACTGAAAAATCTATATTTATCAATTCATAAGCATAAAATACTCAATACAATGTATATGGAATGCATTTATGTACTAGACATTATACATTATGTATGTTTCAATATGTACTTACCTACTATGTTTATATTTTTATGTTTAACTTACAATTATGTTACCTATTTTCCTTCTGAATATGCTTTGTAGGTAATAACTTGTATTATAAAACAAAGTCTATTTTAATAGTTTTCATAATGGAGCAGCACTCTCTAATAAAGTATTAATATCAATTGTTGAAATTGTTCAACAAAAAAAAAAAAAAAATTCAACAATAAAGTATTATTTTCAACACCATCAGGGATGTTAGACCTCTGTTGCCACCAATCCAAAATCCTTCTACGTTACTTTAGAAAGTTGGGTGGGGTGAGGTTAGCAGTAGGACAATGCACAATACACCCCAATGCGGGATATCAGTGTAGATTTCATTCCCCCAACAAGAATTAGTATTATTTTCTCCAAAATGAATGAATGAAATGAATTTTTTTTTTGGTGGTTTTATCTGCGTGCAGCCTGATGGCTATAAGCAGATCACTGAATGAAAAATGCATGAATGAATGAAAATACTTTATTGCATACTTAACCAAACAACAAAAAGAAAAACACAAAAATTAAAACAATATGTACAATGGGCGGTCTCATCTATGGATGAAAATATTTCTAAAAACAGTCTCAATTCTTAGGTCAAGCCATTCCGCAAACAGCTTTCCATCAGAACCCACCGTCATGTCGGGAAGGTGGGAGTGATGCTGGTTGGCTGGGGAGGTAACAACGGGTCTACCTTCACAGCCGCAGTGCTCGCCAATAAGCATCAGCTGACATGGAACACCAAGAATGGACCTATGGACTCCAACTGGTAACTAGAACTCCTATTTTTTTACCTGTTTTCTAGATTTTCATCATGCAATTTTTCACAGCAGGGCAAATGTTTGTAAATGAATTAATTATCCTACTAAATGATGATGATGATAAGACCTTTGCCCAGCAGTGGGATGAGATAGGTTAGGAAAAAAAACCTGCTTGATCTCTTGATTAAGATCACTCAAACATCAAACATCAAACTGGTTAAATTTCTAAACATTATGCCTCATTGCAACTGTCTATTCATTTCTTATGATCTTTTTAATTTGTAGTCTTAGCAATATATAGACTCAGGGCCTGTAATATGTATGCACAAAGCATATCCTCAATAAACTGGATACAATACTGGATATAATAATATTTATCTATCTAAGACATAAATGGTGCTAAGTCTATGCTTGTAATTGCATTGGCATCTCTTCAAATCAGATTACAATGCACGCATCATTATACTGAACCTAATCTCTTTCGTAATTTGTTAAAACATTCAAGGTCCAGAAACTCTTTAAAGTACAATGTCCACCAGGTTTGGGTCCATCACGCAAGCGTCCGTCGTCAGACTCGGCATTGATGAGAAAGGGAATGATGTACATGTGCCTCTCTGCAATCTGCTACCTATGGTGCACCCTGATGATCTGGGTAAGAATAAGAATAAACATTAATTGTAACACAAAAACATAATAGCTATGTATTTTTTTCCTAACCTATCTCGTCCCACTGCTGGGCAAAGGTCTCTCCCAAATCTTTCATCTCTGCTTTCCGCTTACGTCCACCAATCCCTCTCGAAAGCATTGAGGTCTCGCCATATTGACAATCTACACATCATCTAGTCCCAAGCTAAGCAGAGCGTGTTATGGGTACTAGAAGACTGACATACTTAATATAATACATTACATACATAGATATTTTTTATTATACATATATTACCCAGAACACCCGGAATAAATATTTGTTTGCAGAACATACAAACATTTATTCCAAGGCGGGAATCGAACCCGCAACCTTACGCGTCGCAGGTGGACCATCGCCCACCGCGCCACATCGGTCGTCAAAAATAAAACAATACGAAACACGATGTTTTTTTTTTACATTTTATGTAGCACATAGATGTAGGCGCCAGTTAGTCGCAACCAGAGTCCAGAAGAACTGGCAAGAAAGTAGACCTGGATTCTATTTTTTTTTATATGATCATTCTTACAATTGTTTAATAAAGAAGTTGGAGCTAGTTCGCTATCAAAAGACAACAGCTTATTTATCTGTTTTTTTTTACCTATATTATCCCACTGCTGGGCAAAGGTCTTATCTTATATTATTTTTTGTAGTGATCGACGGCTGGGACATTAGCCCACTGAACCTAGCGGAGTCCATGGTCCGAGCCAAGGTCATCGACTTCGACCTTCAGCAGAAGCTGCGCAAGGAAATGGCTGCCATGAAGCCGAGACCGGCAATCTACGATCCAGACTTCATTGCCGCTAATCAGGTAAGATTACTCAGGTCGGATACTGGAGTGGAGACCGCGTTTAGGCAAGCGTAGTGTTGGACGCCCTCCGGCGAGATGGAGCGACGATCTGCGGAGTGTAGCTGGCAAACACAACATGAGAAGAGCCAAAGACCGGGCTCAGTGGCGCGTCTTGGGAGAGACCTACGTCCAGCAGTGGACTGACATAGGTTGATGATGATGATGATGAGGTAAGATTAGAAGAAGAAGAGAAAACTTTAGTTAAACTTTAGTAGAAAGGACCTTATTTTTAATGAATACAGGTTTTATGCGTAAGCTCATTATTGAAAAGAAAAAATATGTTATAACACAAAAGACATAGCCCAAAGGTACTTAATTTCACATTGTTTACATACCTACATAATTTTGAAAACACAAGGGTTATTAAAAATTGCTCAAATAAGCTATCGTATCTAATAAGCTTATTCTGCAAAACCTGCTTTCAACAAACCTGCTTAGCTTATTAGCCTGATATATGATATAGATCAAAAATCAAAATTTTAGCCTGATATAATGATGTAGGTAAATCAAAAATCAAAATCAAAAATATTTATTCAGTATAATGACGCGGATCATTCAGAATCGTCTTATATACTAGGTGATTCTAGGTGCCAGTTCCACGCGACCAGAGCATACAAAAACACATGTTATTTTTCCTGAGGGCTTAGTCCGAGCTTGCATTTTAAAACTCCCTACTCTCGAGCCGAGAGTCGTCTCTCAGATCTCTCTCTCTACTTCTTACAAAAATATAAGGACATCCGAGAGACGACTCTCGGCTCGAGAGTAGGGAGTTTTAAAATGCAGGCTCGGACTAAGCCCTCTGGTAGTTCTAAAAGATCGATACCTAAGGGACCTAACGGAAATATCATTGTCAAACTGACGTTTCCCGTGTGTGACGTCATAATGCGTGACGTCACAGCATTGGGTAAATGGTTATTTCATACATTATTGTCTAACAGTTTGCCAAATTCTTGTTGGGCTTGTTGATTCTAAATTGAGAATAAATCAAACCTTAGCGTGAATAGTCACTGGTTCTCGAAAACAGTTTTTACTATTTTGTGATTAAAATCATGTTTCAAAACATTTTTGCGAAAATAAATATATATTTCCTTATTTCTACTTTAGTTTTTGGATTTTCAAAATAACGTATATGCTAACCACTGTAATAACTATGTACATTCAAAGTTACATGCAAAACGGCTCACCGGTTCTGACTTGGTTGGACAAAGTTCTAAACGTCTAAAATCGATCCGTTTGTTTTTGCGCAAAAATTACTGAAGGGATTTTCATGATACTTTACGATAATATAGCTTACATCAGAATAACAGGCTGTAATTTATAAAAATATTGTGTGAATTGACAAAAATATAACGATAGCAAAATCGCGGGCATCAGTTTTACTTATAATGCTTCGGCTACATTAGCGGGCGAATATTCGTATCGTGTTGGCGCGACAAAAACATCGTGATCGGGTATAGGCGATGTTCTTGTCTAAATACTACGCGATGACACGATGTACCCGGCCACATACATCGCGTTAACACGAATATTCGCCGTAGCCCGCTAATGTGGCCCCAGCATTAAGATGTGTTCCTACCGTGTAACCCTCCGTATTGATTTTCCCTGTCTATTCGTGGCAAGACGACTCGGCGTGAAACTTTTAATACGTCTGTCTTCGCACACTGTGTCTGTTTTGGCACCTAAAATCACCTATTATGTAAGACGTTTCAAAATGATCCTTGTAATCTTATTGTATAAAGTTTCTTTTGATTTTTGAGTTTGATTGTTTTGATACGGTTATGCTAAATAACTAATGAAAATAGGTTCAACCAATCAGAGACTAGACGCTATTCTTTTTCAATAAGGTCCCTGATTTTCAGTAGTTTATTCGTTACAAATATACAAATCTATACAGGGTGTAACAAATGAGGTGGACCAAAAGCAAAAGGGCGATGGGGGAGCTCAAACTAATTTTATGTGCATTTCCATACTCTAATACATTAAGTACTCAGGAGAATAAACATATTTTTAATATGAACTTAATATTATATAATTTGACAAGTCGTCATAGTGACATCTTATATTTTGAAACTAATAATTTTATTAGTAATTTTATTTTGACTAAATCCTTAGTACATCTAAGTAGACGTAGTAAATTAATAATTGCTAAACTATTAGCATTTAATATTTTTGATACAGTTATAGGTATTATAACGCAGTCCACTGACAAGCCCGTAGTTAGTAGTAGTACTAATGAGGGCCTTCTTGTAACAGGGCCTATTGCTCGACATTTAAACTAGCTTCTAAGACAATGGAAATGCCTCGTACTTTACATATAGTACATCAAAACATGCAAGGTCTTCCCAGCAAAATATTAGAATTAGAGTTATTCTTGAGTCACTTTAATATTGATATTATGTGCATAACCGAACATTGGATAACACAACTTGAGTTACTCCCTTTTTATGAAAACTATAGTACTGTGAGCTCCTATAGACGAAAAACGGCCATACGCGGTGGCTCATTAATAATTGTAAAGAGTAGTATTAAATGTAAGGAGCGTAGTGATATTGCAGGTATATCTATTGAGAGAACTATTGAGCTGTCATGTGTAGAGCTGGAGCGACATCTTGTATTGAGTGTTTACCGTCCTCCCGACGCGGACTTCACGCTATTTGAATCCACTATGGAAGAAGTACTGCTTAAAGCTTTTCAATGTAATAAAACGTTAGTCGTCTGCGGAGACTTTAATATAGATATTCCGGCTCATCCTCTTTCAGCTAGGTTATTAAATCTGTTTAAATGTTTCAATTTGCTCCCTCTGTTTGAGGAACCAACAAGGGTCACACTGACAACCGCCACTTGCTTAGACAATATTTATTGCAATTTTGTACCAATCAGTAAATCAGTAGTCAAACATTTTAGCTCCGATCATTACGGGCATAGCGTAAAGTTTCCTTACAACTTAGTAAATAAATCTGAAGTATTTACCTATCGTCCCATAACAGAAAGTCGTGTCAGTAGATTTCAAAATAATATTGGACTCAAAGTACCACTTATACCATGCATGGCTGACCCTAATGTGGTTTTTACAAAATTATTTAACTTAATAAATGAACAACATCGAGATACATTTACATTAAAAACATGTAAAGTCAGTACTGGCGTGAAATTTACTGATTGGGCTACACCAGGTATTTACAAAAGTAGAAACAAATTATATGATCTATACGCTACCAGGGAGTCAATGCGGAATGATAGTGAGTTTATTATATACATACAGAAATATTCCAAAACTTTCAAAAAAGTTTGTCATGTAGCGAAATCTTTGTATATAAGGAATAAAATAGAAAATTCAACTAATAAAATTAGAGCCACTTGGAAAGTAGTAAATAACGAAACAGGAAAATCAAAAACTCGGAATAAGCAGATACAATTACAGATAAATAATAAAGTTTTAACAAAAGATATTGAAGTTGCTAACGCATTCGGTAGCTTTTTCTCCAGTATACCTAAAGTTGTTACCCAATCCTTAAATGCATCAGCTTTAGGAGCGATGACGCTATTAAAATCTAGTGTTGAAAGTTGTAATAGTATATCCAGTTTTTCATATGTTCAGGCTATTGATATTGTTAAAACTTTTAAGTTATTAAATATAAAAAATACGGAGGATCTATGGGGAATGTCAACAAAAGTGCTAGGTTCTATTATATTAGATATCGCACCGTGCTTAGCCTATGTTTTTAATAGATGCGTTGACGAAGGTGTTTTTCCCGACTTAATGAAACATAGTAAACTCATTCCTCTTTACAAGTCGGGAAGTGAAAAAGATCCTGCCAATTACAGGCCAATCTCGGTATTGCCTACGCTAAGTAAAATATTTGAAAAGGTTATTCTTAATCAACTGTTAGCTCATTTTAACTCCAACCAGCTGCTACATGTTAATCAGTTTGGATTTACTAAAGGTCGATCTACAACTGATGCCGGCTCGGTGCTCTTAAAGCACATATATGATGCCTGGGAAAATTCAAAAGACGCAATCGGTATTTTTTGCGATTTATCCAAGGCTTTTGATTGTGTTAGTCATGCAACTCTCATTTATAAACTTAAACATTACGGAGTTCAGAACCGGGCTATTGATCTTATTCAGTCTTACTTAACCAATAGAGTACAAAAAGTTGACGTTAGTGGTGAGAGGTCTTCTGGGTCAATCATTGATATGGGAGTGCCACAAGGCTCGATATTGGGACCTTTCTTATTCTTAGTCTACGTAAATGACCTCGCCTCTTATGTTCAAAAGCTATGTAACATAGTACAGTTTGCAGATGACACCTCCTTAATTTTTAAAGTAGATAGACAAAAGACTGACTACGATGACGTAAATGTATCTCTTTCGCAAGTACTTAACTGGTTTACTGTTAATAATCTGTTACTTAATGCTAAGAAAACGAAATGCATGAAATTCACTCTGCCGAATGTTGTTCAAAGACCAACCAATATTTTATTGAATGGAGAGTCACTTAATCTTGTTGATTCAACTGTCTTCTTAGGCCTTAATATTGATTCGAAATTGCAATGGGCTCCACATATTGGAACGCTTGCTGGTAGGCTGAGCTCAGCTGCTTATGCTGTTCGTACGATAAGATGGCTCACCGATGAAACGACAGCTAGGTTGGTTTATTTCAGTTACTTCCATAGTGTGATGTCATATGGTATACTTCTCTGGGGTAAAGCAGCTGATATACAAACTATATTTGTTTTGCAAAAAAGGGCTATACGTGCCATTTATAAAATGAAACCGCGGGACTCGTTGAGGGAGCGGTTTGGGGAGATTGGTATTCTAACAGTAATTTCACAATATATTTATGAAGTCTTATTGTACACTCATAAAAATAAAGATAGCTTTTTGAAAAAGTGTGAGGTTCATGGTGTGAACACTAGGGGCAATTATAAATTGTGCGTCCCTGGGTTCCGGCTTTGGAGGGTGAGTGGGTCGTTTGTGGGGGGTGCCGTGCGTTTTTATAATAAACTCCCCGAAAATGCAACAAAACTCTCAGTTAGAAAATTTAAAACATACATTAAAAATAATCTTATAAAAAAGGCGTATTATACCTTAGACAGCTATATTAATGACAAAACCGCTCCACCCGTCAACAGCAACTTTGTCGATTTGTGATGTTAGTAATGTTCTCCTGCCTTGCTTATGTACTTTGTAGTATATTTGTATCTGAAGCGAAGCGTGTGCTGTCTTTTTGATTTACGTATAGCTTTATTATACTTCTTTTTTTTTAACTCATTAGTGTATCATTACTAAGTTAAATTGACACCGCACTGAAACTTCAGTACTTAATTTAGTTTAATTGTAATTCTTTGTAAGAAGGATCATATAAAAAAACGGTAGGAACCAGGCCGTAAGTTTCTTGCCCGTTCTTCTAGGCTCTGGTCGCGTGGAACTGGCACCTAGAATCACCTAGTATGTAAGACGATTCTAAATGATCCTTGTGATTTTACTGAATAAAGTAATTTTTGACTTTGACTTGACTTTGAATGGCTATCGATATAACCCCCATGTATGTTCAGCGATATTCAGTCGTTCAAAAGTTATTCGCACTTATATTATGTTTTGTTTTTCATTAACATATTTTAGGTTAGATTTCCCAAGTATACCTTGTTCTTTATTCTTTATTGCACACAAAATAAGACAAACACAAGACAGAAATAGATGACATGTACAAAGGCGAGCTTAACCCTAAGAAGAGTTCTCTTCCAGCAAACCTTTGAGGCTAGGGAGAGGTGACTATAGAGGTAGGATTGTGTACATACATAAACATAAAATAGAATGAAGATAATACTTAACTAAGATACTAAATACAATACAATAAAATACACAAATACTTTATATAATACACATAATAAATATATATATATATATATATAAATACATAATAACAGTTAGCAAAGGGACAAATAGTGCTCTTTAACTTTGCTCTTAAAGATGTTTAGCGATGGACTGGCCCGAACATTATGAGGTAAGGCATTCCACAATTTGACGGCAGAGACTGTGAAGGAGTTACCATAGCGACTGGAAGAGTGAAGAGGAGTTTTAAGAAGAAGGGACTTAGAAGATCTACACGGCTCACCCCTGGGAATAAGGTATTCAAAGCGCTCACGAAGGTAGGAAGGAGAAAGTGGACAGTGAAGAATTTTATAGAGAAATGCCGTTACGTGGAGATCACGACGACGGCGAATAGGTAGCCAATTTAATCGAGATCTGAACTCAGAGACGTGATCAAACTTGCGCAATCCGTAAATGAAGCGGATACACAAGTTTTGAAGACGCTCGAGTTTGTTAAGAAGTTCCTCCGTGGCATCTAAAAAGCAGACATCAGCATAGTCAATGAGAGGCAGCATCAAAGTCTGAGCCAGAGTGATTTTGGTTTGAAATGGAAGAAAGTTTTGAAGACGCTTAAGTGATTGAAAGGAAAAATGAACTCTTCTGCTGATCTCATTGACATGACTGAGCCATGACAAAGTGCTGTCAAAAACAACACCAAGATTTTTGGCCTTACTGGAATAGGGTAGAGGTACACAATCATAAACACAGGGAGGAATCGCAAATGTACTCACCCTATTTAACATGTACGGAGTACCTTGTTGTAGCCTTGATAGTTTGGGTATACTTTTATCTTTAATAATATCTTTATAAATTGTAGCTGGTGCCCGCGACTTCGTCTTATTATCGTTGTATTTTGGAAAATTGTGTAATATGTGTTATTTTGATGTACAAGCTATTTAGTTGTACACTTTGATAACAATCCTTTCAAGAGTTTTTTCATGAAAAAGTAACAAACATATGTACAGTGTACATACAAACTTCCGCGTTTGTAAAAACATTATAGACTAGCTGACCCGTGCCCACTTCGTTGGGCATAATTGAAGTTTTAGTAAGGATCCCTATTTTTTTTGAAAATATAATATAGCCTATGACACTCAGCAATAATGTGGCTTTCTATTGGTGAAAGAATTTTTAAAATCGATTCAGTAGATCCCGAGATTATCCCTTACAATTGAACAAATATACAAACTTTACCTCTTTATAATATTAGTATAGATATATGAACATCTATACTTACAAACTTTCACGTGTATAATACAGTGTAGATCTAATTACGTCTATATTTTGTCTATTACACGTTCCCACACGTAGGGTGACCAGATGTCAGGAATTTTCCTGACATGTCAGGAATTTTAGACATATGTCAGGAATGCGGCCGGAAAAGGGAAATGTCAGGAATTTCTCGGCAAATAAATGAAATAATATTTTTTTATTACACTATAAACTATTATTTTTAGTCACAATAACAAAAAGGAAATTGTCATTAATCGTAATTAACTTTTTACGATTTTGACATCAAACAATCAACATTGACATATAATATTAAACGTACTGGATTCAAATTTTTTTGCGTAAGTAAATTTTTTCGCGCAAAAAAAAACTTTTGAATTATTGCGCAAAAATAGAATATAATTAGTTTTGTTATAAAACTAATACATGATCTTTCCATTTATCACAAAAAAAAAATACAATTTAAAAACCCAATTGAGCTCATGTCAGGAATTTTGGCCGAAACTCAGGAATATTGTCAGGACTTTTGAAATTTGCATCTGGTAACCCTACCCACACGTGGCTATTGTCAAGATTCTTTCAAACACAGCCTGTGTTTATAAACCATTGTCTATGAATTGCGTGGAGTTTTCAATGGTCAGGTGGTGTTTATAAAACAAAAGTATTGTTTTTTACATCGCCTTCCGTGACTTTTGTGATGTTAGTATGTTTTGTAAATGTACCTACTGCTGCTTGTATTTCATAAAAGAGCCTCCTCGTGGCGCACACCGGTAACAGCTAGGCACGGCAAAGCAGTGTCTAGTCTGGCTAATCTTTCCAACACGATGCTACAACGAAATGCAGTTGTAGCATCGAAACGATAAGAAGAAGATTACATAAAATCTTACATGATCTAGGAACACAAATATGGTAGAAGAATGATAGTTGACTTGACGAATGACTGACTTGACTAAAATTATTTTAAAATAAACACTTTATTTACTGCGAAATTGTCTGTCGTATTGAAGGTGATGAAATGCACTTTTGATGATGATAATAGGATAAGACAGTGGTTGACAGTTACATAAATAAATATCGGCGGACAATTCACACTCTAGTCCCAAAACTAAGTAAAGCTTGTACTTTGGGCACTAGATTGCTTTTATATATAAATACTACACAGTAACACCCAGACTCAGAACAAATATTTATGTTCATCACATAAGCATTTCCACCTGGGCGGGAATCGAACTTACGACCCACCAACTGAGCTACGCCTGTCCACACTACTAGAAGCTAGTTGGATAATCCTTATAAAGCTATCTAATATGAACTTACGTATGGTACAAACAATACAAGGAATTCTTAATACAGTTGCCAATTGTAGAGCATCTGCAAACTATCCATAATTAGTTACATACACAGTGTGTATATTTATATGTAATTAAATTAGCATGGAATGTTTGGCGCCAAGAAAATTATAGAATGTAAATCTTCAGATACGATACAGAATACAGGTAGATAACTTTTTATTGTATACACAAATAAAACGAGATATAGACCGTATTCGATAGGTATAAGGTAAATTTTTCATATAAACTAATCTACACTTCTATACTAATATTATAAAGAGGTAAAGTTTGTATATTTGTTCAATTGTAAGGGGTAATCTCGGGATCTACTGAACCGATTTTAAAAATTCTTTCACCAATAAAA
Organism: Ecliptopera silaceata; assembly: GCA_932527185.1. Classification (NCBI taxonomy): domain Eukaryota; kingdom Metazoa; phylum Arthropoda; class Insecta; order Lepidoptera; family Geometridae; genus Ecliptopera; species Ecliptopera silaceata. The sequence continues at coordinate 8,618,917 of OW052207.1, read as the reverse complement.
AGCCACATTATTGCTGAGTGTCATAGGCTATATTATATTTAAAAAAAAAATAGGGATCCTTACTAAAACTTCAATTATGCCCGACGAAGTGGGCACGGGTCAGCTAGTATTCTATAAAGAAACGTGTTTCTGCGATGGACGCAATGTTTCACTGGGCACGTCCCTTGTCGTTAATGCTATTGTCAATAGGACGTGTTTTTAATTTATTTTCCGGTTTCTAATCATCATGAATATATAATTTGTTTATATAATCTATTATTTACTTAATTTATCATGAGTACATGATTGGAAACTGGAAAATAATCTTAAGTATTATTAGTTTTACTTAGAATTATTTATATGTACATATTTATTACAATCATTTGCAATTTAAAATAGCACCTAGAGTAATATGAAGTATGTACTAATCCGCGACTTCGGTAGCGTATCGTTCGCTGTATGTTCTTTTCCAGAATAAAAAAAGTGTAGGTTACGAATTATATTTATTCAAAGTTTTATCCAAATCAGGCCAGTGGTTGCTTGATTGATGGATAAACATCTCAAAACGTACATCAGACCAAACATCGAAACTAATGAAATTATATTGAAATTATATTTCGACGAAAATGAGCAAAACGTCACCAAGAAGTCTTACTAAAAGTAAAAAACTACATTTAAACAATTTTTTTTAACTACATTATACTTTTTTTTAAATACTAGTGAGAACTTAATCAATTTATATGGGAACACCTCGGTTTACCAAACAATAAAAGAATCATTAAAATTGATTGGACGACCGATGTGGCGCGGCGGCCGAAGGTCCGCCTGTGACGCAGAGGTTGATGGTTCGATTCCCGCCTTGGGATAAATGTTTGTACGATCTGCAAATATTTATTCCGGGTGTTCTGAGTATTTAATATGTATAATAAAAAAATATCTATCTATGTAATGCATTGTATTATGTATGTCAGTCTTCTAGTACCCATAACACAAGCTCTGCTTAGCTTGGGGCTAGATGATGTTGTAAGGATTGTCCAGCATTATTTATTTATAATTTGCTGTTTAATCGTGTAACATGCATACAAAGAACATATGTCAATGAAATATTTTTGTATTTTTTTGTAATAACAAACAGTTGAATTAAGCACCTCCATTTTTGATGTCGGTTAAACTCAGCGTCAACATGTTATTCTGCGAGAAGTACATAAGTTACATTGGCAAGGTTAAGTGCTATGTACACCATGTACATAGTACACCATGTATAAGTAAACCATTCAATTGGTGCATTATCTTCAATTACTGAAATAAAAAATTCAATTGATGCATTATCTTCAATTACTGAAATAAAGTATTCAATTGGTGTATTATCTTCAATTACTGAGTCCTTGCTTAAACGATGTTTAACCGTTATTATACAGGGTGTAATACGTGAATGACGTATAGGGAGGTCAAGGAGGCTGCCTTGGAAAGAAATAAATGGCGTGACTTGCACTCATTACGCGGACAAGTGCGTAGCTCTTAATAAGAAGAGGAAATACGTTCGAGATCTTAATAGTTTTTTTTATAGGATATGTTGTTCATATTCTTTGCTTAGTTTATATAAGTATTCTATCAGCAATCTAGTTCCCATACAAGCTATGCTTAGTTTGGGACTAGAGTGTGATGTGTGAAATGTGCCAGAATATTTATTTATTTGTTTGATTCCAGGCAGATCGTGCTACAAACTTGATTCGCGGCACGCGTCATGAGCAGTATTTGCAAGTCCGTGCAGATATCAAAAATTTCCGCGACAAACAACGTCTGGACAAGATCATTGTTTTGTGGACTGCTAATACTGAAAGGTATACTTTATTATTTTTTAATTAGTCAGTCATTTATTCATTATACAATATAGTCAGATATGCAGGTCTCGACAGGGCATACATATTTGCTCCTCTTGGGGTCGAGACTCTAGGTCCGTGGGGTACCGAGGCCCACCGCGTTTTCAAAATTATTTCTGGGCGTCTAGTCGAAGCGACGCGTGACCCGAGGGCTGGTGAGTATCTGGCCCAACGTATCAGCATTGCTATTCAGCGCGGCAATGCAGCCAGTGTCTTGGGTACGCTTCCGATTGGTACTGATTTGGATCAGTTGAGCTATCTGTAGATATATAGATATAGATCGTTTGCAACGGTCTGTAGATAGCTCAACTGTTTCTTATGTATTTTATATGACTGTGTACATTTTGTGGATACTGTATAGTCGTAAGTTTGTTTTTAAAAAAATAAAGTCAAAAGGATATTTTAGAATATTATATGGGATAGAGTTTTATGTAAACAGTAAGGTGGTGTAGTAACTACAACTAGTTACATTAAAACGTTCCTAGGAATTAATCCATAACAAATTCAGAAATACACAGCATTTACAGAAAAAAAATGAAACATCGTCAATTTTTTTTTAAAATTACAATCTGTAAATGTCAATTCAAGCGTCGACGTCGACGTCGAGTCAATCGACAAGTAATACTAAAATGGACATTAAAAATAACTCAATGAGATCTTTTTTAAATTTATTTGCTGATCACGTAATTCAGCTCCTGTACCCCAAGTACGAGTTTGTGCACACACGGATCGTAGAGACGCAATCGCCGAGCGCCACCGATTTTGTATGGAGATCGAAGCAGCGCCCCTAGCAGATTTCTTGAGAAGCTTGGTTCTCCATACAAAATCGGTGGCGCTCGGCGATTGCGTCTCTACGATCCGTGTGTGCACAAACTCGTACTTGGGGTACTGTTGAGACCAAACATGAAGAGAATCATCAAAATCGATTAACAATTAGCGAAATATTATCGTAACACCAAAAACAGTCGATTTGAGCGTTATAAAGTCTCATAAAATTGTGTTTGTTTGTGTTAGATTCTGCGATATAAAGAAGGGTGTACACGATACATCTGAGAGTCTCGAGAAAGCGCTTCGGGATGATGATTCTGAGATATCTCCTTCTACTATCTTCGCGCTCGCCGCTATTGATGAGGGGGTGAGTTTATTACGTATATTATTTTTATTTAGTCTTTTCTTAATTCTTTATTGTACAAATATATAAATTACAAATTAGGATGATGAAAGTAATGTACAAAGGCGAGCTTAACCCTACTAAGAGTTTGAGTTTGAGTTTGTCTTTTTGGGAATAAATTATTCTTATTCTTAATTATCGAATGACGGCGGAATGTGGCGCGGCGACGGTCCGCCTGCGACGTGGAGGTTGCGGGTTCGATTCCCGCCTTGGGATAAATGTTTGTACGATCTGCAAATATTTATTCTGGGTGTTCTGGGTATTTCATATGTAAAATAAAAAATATCTATCTATGTAATGTATTGTATTAAGTATGTCAGTCTTCTAGTACTCATAACACAAGATCTGCTTAGCTTGGGGCTAGATGATGTTGTGTGGATTGTCCAGCATTATTTATTTATTATTTATTTTTAATTATCTGATATTTCCAGTGCCACTACATAAATGGATCTCCGCAAAACACGTTGGTTCCTGGCGTAGTGGATCGCGCTGAGAAACGCGGGGTTTTCGTGGCGGGAGACGACTTCAAGTCCGGACAGACCAAACTCAAGTCTGTACTTGTGGATTTCCTCGTACAAGCTGGTATGTAAACTAAATAAAGAGTCACAGACAATTCACACATCACACTCTAGTTCCAAACTAAGCAAAGCTTGTACTATGTGAACTACACTGCTGATAGAATACTTATATACATTTTTTTGTAAATTTAAATATAAAATACATAGTAACATCCAGCTACACATAGAACTAATGTTAACGTTTATCACACAAACATTTGCTCTGGGTGGGAATTGATCCCACGACCCACAGCATCGAAGGCAGAGCTACTACCAACTGAGCTGTGACGTCTGTCATAGATATATGTTATTAATAAATACATAAGAATGTATTGATTAAATTGCTTGTTGACAGGTGTAAATACATACATAGAATACATAGTAACACCCAGACACAGAATAAATATTTATGTTATGACATGTGTAAGAAAGGTGTGAGCATTGAGATGACGTCTGATAGAAGTGAGTGGAAGAAGAGGACGTGTTGTACCGACCCACATAATGTGGGACAAGGGTAGGAAGATGATGATGACAAAAACATTTACTCTAGGTGGGAATCGAACCCACGACCCACAGCATGGAAGCCAGAGCTACTACCAACTGAGCTGTGAAAATGAGTAAAAAGCTGTAATGATCTTTGTAAAATGGCTATAACAACCAAGCTGTGGCTTCTGTCTAAAAGTTACGATAAATATTGTATTTGATTAAATTGCTTATTGACAGGTCTGAAACCAGTATCCATCGTTAGCTACAATCATCTCGGGAACAATGATGGAAAGAATCTGTCTGCTCCGAAGCAGTTCCGTTCCAAGGAGGTAAGTTATGTTTAATTCAAACATAAATATGAATTAAATGTATCCAAACGATTACTTTTGTACGTCCATGGTTTTTGCCTTGTACAGATGATGTTATCACTTAAAATTACGTGATCTATTTGCTCCAAGATTATTAAAAAATAATAAAATACGTTATGTATTTAAATAGAATGCATAGTACTACCAAGACACAATAAATCAATGTTTGTCCTATTAAAAATGTTTGACTTTCTGTTATAATTTAGACCTAAAAAAGTGCTGATAACAAACACTAAAGTCCATTACATTTACAGTCACTTAAAACTTAATTTTATTACTAATTTCATTGTATTACTTAGATGGCGCTGTACTATTATTACTCTAACTTGTTTTCAGAGGTTTTGACTTCAAATATAAGATAATATTATGTTGTATATTCAGATTTCTAAGAGCAACGTGGTTGATGATGTAGTTGATTCGAACCGCTTGCTGTACAAGGAAGGAGAGACGCCCGATCACGTGGTCGTCATCAAATACGTGCCCTATGTCGGTCAGTATTCAATAAATAAATAATGCTGGACAATCCACACAACATCTAGCCCCAAGCTAAGCAGAGCTTGTGTTATGGGTACTAGAAGACTGACATACTTAATACAATACATTAAATAGATAGATATTTTTTATTATATATTTCAAATACCCAGAACGCCCAAAATAAATATTTGCAGTTCGTACAAACATTTATCCCAAGGCGGGAATCAAACCAGCAACATTCCGCGTCGCAAGCGGACCTTCGCCTGCCGCGCCACATCGGTCGTCAAGCAGAGAATACATATATAGAATACATAACACACGGAACAAATATTTATGTTCATCACACAAACATTTTTTTTTTGACGTGACAACGTCTTATAATTCGATAGAGCCGGCTGCACGCACGAAAAAACATGACTCATGAGGCGTTCCATGAAGTGACGTTGTCACGTTCAACTATCGTCATTAAACCGACTTTACAGACAACCATTTTTTTTATTATTTGTTCTGGGTGGGGGGAACCCACAACCCAACAACAGAGCTACCAACTAAGCTGGCCTGCTTACAGGCCAAAGCCAAAGGTCGGTCTATAGTCTTGAACTTATAGACCGACCTTTGGCCTTGGCGTCTTAAAACAATAATATAACAATCTATCTGCAGGTGATTCGAAGCGTGCGATGGACGAGTACACCTCGGAGATACTTCTGCACGGCACCAACACACTGGTGGTGCACAACACGTGCGAGGACTCCTTGCTGGCTGTTCCACTTGTATTGGACCTGGTGCTGCTCGGAGAACTCTTCACCAGGATACACTTCAAGGAGAACAACTCGCAAGGTCTGTACCGGCTCTCTTACTCAAAACAAATCTATAAAAGTTTATTCAGTAAAATCATAAGGATCATTTAGAATCGTTTTATATACTTGGTGATTCTAGGTGCCACGCGACCAGACCCTAGAAGAACGGGCAAGAAACTACGGTCTGGTTTTTAACGTTTATTTGTATGATCATTGTTAAAAGAATTACAATTAAATTAAAAACTGAAATTCCAGTGCGGTGTCAATTTAACTAAGTATAAGAGCTGAAGAACTGAGAAGGTGAGATATATAGAACGGTGAGCACGAATGAATGAAAAGTAAACGTATCGTAAATAGAGATGCGATGACACAAATAAAAAAAAAAGGTAGCACTCCGGGAGTGCCAGCAGAAGTGAAAGCTTCAATATTAACGTTGTGTTTAATTATAAGTATAAAAGTACTATCATTTATGAGGTAGAATACAATGTTTATGTTTTTATTTTATTTTTATTTTTTACTTTTTCGCCCTGTGCCGCCTAAACAGAGCAGCACACTCAGGCACGGTAGAAAGAGTGGGAGATACTAGTTCCTCTCCCTTCCCCTCGATCTTACGCTTTTTCGATCAGCATCACGTGACCCTGACGCGAGTTTGAAAGTTTTTACCCTCAGCGCCGCTAAAGAAGTTTTCACTTCAAAAAGTTATTCGGCGTACTCGACATATTTTCCACTATATGTAGAGAAATATTCACTAGGATACATTAGGCGAAAATCTCACAAGGTGAGGCATACAAGCGACACAATAGTACATACAAATATTTATGTTCATCGCACAAACATTTGCTCTGGGTGGGAATCGAACACACGCACGACTCACAGCATAGAAGGCAGAGCTACTGCCAACTGAGCTGTGACGCCTGTCAAAAAGGTAGTATTTGTTTTCAGAGTGGAGTGGAATGCACTCGGTGCTATCGTCGCTGGCGTATTTGCTGAAGGCCCCGGTGGTGCCCGCGGGAGCCCCCGTCGTGAACGCGCTGTTCAAGCAACGCGCCTGCATCGAGAACATAATGCGCGCGGCACTCGCCCTGCCGCCCATACATCACATGCAGTTGGAGCATAAGGTTTGTACTATTTATTTTATTTCACAAAATCCACAGCTAAAAGTGTCCTTACACTCTAAACATTAAAGTGTAAGGACACTTTTAGCTGAAGGATAGAAGTGTCCTTACACTCTAAGGACACTTCTATCCTTTGGTTGCGTGCCAAATCAATATTTTTTAATATCTCTCCCCCCTTTATCTCTCCCTTCTCCCTCCCCTCCGTTATAACCCTGTGTGTGCGAGAGAGTGAGAGAGAGAGGGAGGGGAGAGAGCGAGAGTGAGAGAGAGGGAGGGGGAGGGGAGAGAGAGAGAGTGAGAGAGAGAAGGAGGGGAGAGAGCGAGAGAGAGGGAGGGGGAGGGGAGAGAGAGAGAGTGAGAGAGAGAAGGAGGGGAGAGAGCGAGAGTGAGAGAGAGGGAGGGGGAGGGGAGAGAGAGAGAGTGAGAGAGAGAAGGAGGGGAGAGAGCGAGAGTGAGAGAGAGGGAGGGGGAGGGGAGAGAGAGAGAGTGAGAGAGAGAAGGAGGGGAGAGAGCGAGAGTGAGAGAGAGGGAGGGGGAGGGGAGAGAGAGAGAGTGAGAGAGAGAAGGAGGGGAGAGAGGGAGGGGGAGGGGAGAGAGAGAGAGTGAGAGAGAGAAGGAGGGGAGAGAGCGAGAGTGAGAGAGAGGGAGGGGGAGGGGAGAGAGGGAGGGGGAGGGGAGAGAGAGAGAGTGAGAGAGAGAAGGAGGGGAGAGAGCGAGAGTGAGAGAGAGGGAGGGGGAGGGGAGAGAGAGAGAGTGAGAGAGAGAAGGAGGGGAGAGAGCGAGAGTGAGAGAGAGGGAGAGTGAGAGAGAGCGAGAGTGAGAGAGAGCGAGAGTGAGAGAGAGCGAGAGTGAGAGAGAGCGAGAGTGAGAGAGAGCGAGAGTGAGAGAGAGCGAGAGTGTGAGTGAGAGAGCCCCCTCTCTCTCGCTCTCTCACTCTCTCTCACTCTCTCACACACACAGGGGTATAAGGGAGGGGGGGGGGGAGAAGGGAGAGATAAAGGGGGGAGAAATATTAAAAAATATTGATTTGGCACGCAACCAAAGGATAGAAGTGTCCTTAGAGTGTAAGGAACAGGTAAAAATAGATCATAAAACCTATAACTAATTCACATTTTCGTGTATCACGGTTAATACAATCAAATAAATAAATTCATTGCGCTCTAGTCTCAAACTAAGCAGCGCTTGTACAATTAGATTTTTAATAGAATGTAAAATTGTACTATTTTACAAGTATAGCTTTAAGAACTTAAAAACACGTTTTTCTATCCCCAGGTGCCATTCCTGATGTCGGGTCTCAAATCAGGCACCATGTTCAACGAGTGCCCCCCATCGAAGAAGACCAAACTGGCCCAGAATGGGGATAAGTAAGCCCCGTCGCCTCCGCTACTCAGCACAAACCATTCTGAGACCTTCGACTGAACTTTTAAATGGATATGTACAGTCAGCTACAAACTTCTAAATTATATGTACATTCAGCTACAAACTTTAAAATGGATATGTACAGTCAGCAATAGAAGTTGATTACTCAAGGATTTAAATAATTGTGTTCTTAAGTGCAGGAAGCTATGAAACATATTTTTTTCAAGTAATTTTTATCAGAAAAAAAATCACTTCTCTGAATCACTTGTTTGTGCCAAGTCAAATGATTTAAAATGAAAAAAATACCCTCGAAAAAATTAGAAAATAAATTCGGTAAATTTTTTTTTGGACACATTTTATGGTTTTTGCTAGTCGTTGACTGTACTTAAAAAATAATTAACAGAAGATATATCCCGAGTCTCACACAATTAGAGAATATACCATGCTATGGCAAAATATCTAAGCGATAAATCTAAAAATTTGAGTATGAATGGCCATTAGTCAGAAAACTTGTGGTAAATCTATGCGTAGTTTTGGAATCCCGTAGTTCGTACTCAATCCATATTTTATATATACTTTTATAGTTGGACTACGGAACTTAAAAAAAACTATTTATAGTAAAATCCTTAGAAAAAAGTAAAAAAAAAATTATAGGCATAGACATCTTTTCAGATCTCTTGGTACCTAGTACCTATATATTATGGATGTCTATGTGGTGTAGGCATAGGCACGTCCAAACATTTTTGAGAAAACCTTTGGAAAAAAGTATTATATTGTTTGGAGGTTTGCTTAAATTTATTATTGAATATTATAGAGCTTTTCAAGCCTATTTAAACTTATAACGAGCTAAGCAGAGCATTTTGTATTGTTGCTATGTATATTCTCAATTATTTGTAGAAATTTCACTGTTAAAAATGGCAAGAAAATAAAATATTCTGATTTATTTCTTAAAGTTAAGTTTCTTAAACTTTCGCGGTCAGAATTAAGTAAAGATATATATTATACTCAATTTGATTATATTATTATATGCTATAGAATTACGTATTATATATCTCTTTACTATCCCCCATCCTATATTATAAAAAGTTAGCGTTGACTTGAAGTAATCATTACGTATGGTAATCAGTACTTCAAGTCTGCGCTAACTTTTTATAATATAGACCGTGTGTATAAGTTTGATCTTAATTTTTTTTGTCATCTCCATTTATAGTTAAGTCGAAACCGAGCAATCTCTTTATTTACGGCGAATTATTATATTCAATAATAAGTTTTAGATATTTTTGGGTTCTGTTTCTGTGATAGTAATTATTTTGATCTGAAAGTTCTAGCTTGAACTAAGTGGAGTATTATTTATTTATGTTATATATGTTAACGTATTTAATACGTCTACGAAATTTTATATAAATTCCAGTGTATTTTTTGTGGTTCTTTTGATTTACAAAATTACCTATTTATTTCTCTAATACGATTTCTATCGTGTTACCCCTAAGTTAGCATTGACTTCATGTCATCATTACGTATGATTAATCAATACTTCAAGTCTGCGCTAACTTTTTATAAGATAGACCGTAAGAGATTAAATTATTTGTCTGAAAGTACGGAGGCTACAGTATTGTATAAAAATAATTACATATTTTGAATAAGTTGATCATCATTTCGCAAAAAGTTAATAAATAAATAAACATGGATTCCATTTATCAGTATTTAGTCTCGCATTCCATTAATTAATATGTTATTCGAGATTTCTTAGTATTATTAAGTATTCGATCACTAACATTGATTACAAAAACTGCATTTAATTAGTTACTAATCGCAACAGAAAGTATTATTTAGATTTAATGTTTTATGTTTAAGATTATTTGATCTGATATCAAATGCACTTATGATTATCATTACTTACATATTCATAGATGTAGTAAAAATGGTTTGTTTTAACTTCAATATATTACGATATGTGCTATTTAAATAAACTGTTTGGGAATAAAATATTCTTTTAATTTTATATATATTCCATTAGGTATCTCCTGGTATTTACCTATGATCTTGTCTACTAGGGCTGTGTTCGCAAACAGAAGAGTAATAAATAAACAAAAAATTCATCGATAGATTGCCATCTATCGATGCAAACTAATAAGTATCACATCAAAAGTATCAAGTAAAAGTAACGGTCGGAGTGTTAGGTTATTTCGTTACGGAATTTCTGGATTCGGTCTCCACGCTCAAGGCCCGCGATAGAAGCTATGCAATAGCTTGAAAAAAAATAAACAAAATAGAACTCAAATCATACATTTTTTGCGAGTTTTAAAGAGAAGTATCGAAAAGAGATCACTCGGTAGGTATTTAGGGTTCAAATTAATTAACTCCTAACAATCATTAAAAACAACAAAATTGGCTATCTGTGTACAACGGTGATCTTCCGTGATGCCATTTTCACAGAACGCACCCATATTTTTAAGTGCTCAACCATAACGTAGCGCAGAAACATAGATTTCAATATTTATCTCGAAAATAAATTGAAAGTATTTGTTTGATATCGATTTTTACATTCTTACAGACCTTGTATATCTTTTTTAAGTGCTTTTTTAACAAAGCGCGTACAAAGATTCAAGCAACATACATTTTACAAAAACTGTTTTTACTCGATAATAATTTGAAGCCTTTGTTAATTTTCTGACGATTTTTTCTTCTAGATAGTTCTTCCCCATGTTTTTAAATGCTTTTACATAGTGTAGCGGTTCCATGGATTCCAGTGACATAGATTTAGCAAGACCGTTTTACTCGAGAATAAATTGAAGCCTTTAGGCTTTGATATTATTTTCTGTTGATTTTTATATTTTGAATGAACTTTTTGAACACACATTTTTGGGTATCCCAGTAGTTCTGTCAACAGAACTACTCAACAGAAAAACGTCTTTCTTAACGTAGCGCGTAGATTTCTGGAAAACAGCTTTGTAAATATGATTTTTACTCTAAATAAATCATAGCCTTTTGGCTTTGATAATTTTCTGCCGAATTTCTCGTTTCTATAAAACTTACCAAAGTGCTTTTACATAGCGTAGTAGTCAAATTAATTTCAGTGACATAGATTTTGGAATGTCGATTTTGACTCAAAAATAAAGTGAAGCCTTTATTATTTTTAGGCTTTGATTATTTTCTATCGATCTTACTTATTTAAGGAAATTTGCCTTCGTTTTTAAATGCTGGTATATAAACGTAGCATTTTCGGAAACATCCCTTTGTAAAATTGATTTATAAACGATACTTTTTTTTTTCTATAGATCTTCCCTATAAATAAATAAATAATGCTGGACAATCCACACAACATCATCTAGCCCCAAGCTAAGCAAAGCTTGTGTTATGGGTACTAGAAGACTGACATACTTAATACAATACATTACATAGATATTTTTTTATTATACATATAAAATACTCAGAACACCCGGAATAAATATTTGCAGATCTTACAAACATTTATCCCAAGGCGGGAATCGAACCCGCAACCTCCGCGTCGCAGGCGGACCTTCGCCCGCCGCGCCACATCGGTCGTCAAATATAGCGTAGCGCTAGCGGTTAAGGCCCAAGCGCTCAGTCAGGACGGTAGCCCAACAACAAAAGATGTCGCTAGTTTAAAAAACTGCGGTTTTTCTTCTGATTTGTTAATGGTTTTTTGCGTTTAGTTATCAAAATTCACCTTTGCGAAAACTTATTAATAGATACCAATTAATCAATACAAAATACTATAATTTTAGTAGGAAAAACGTGCAGAGGCTGGCGAGGAATTTCAAGCTTGCTATCTACTTTGACACGCAAAAATGTTTCCGATATTTGAAACGCGCTAGCGTTTCATAATTTCGTCGTCAGGTAATAAGAACGAATAGCGCAGTTCAAGGTACTGTGGACTGACAATCAGAGTATTCGAGTTCAAATCTCCGCCAGAAATGTAACTTTTTGTTGCTTCCTTTTTTTGATATTTATCTGTGTCTTTCTGCAGAGCAGAGGCTCTGCAGAATTTTTACAGACTACTATAAAACCTACTTTATTGGAATTTTTTTTGAACTTAAATGCAATAAAATGCAGTAGATACTTATTACATAGGTTACCTTCTAATAAAACTGCTAATATCTTCAGGAATATGTTTATATGTATTTAATATTTCAATAGTAAGACTCTCTACAGCTCTATAAATTAAACAAATAAAACACATGAATATGTTTTGCCCAAAAACGGGCTACGGGCTATTTATGTCGTTTTCTGTGGCGTCGCTAAGATTCTTCAATTGCAGTTGTTGGTGCATTGTCTTGCCTGCGTACAAAGGATATAGATTGTTTGTGGGGCAGTTACATCATAATGCTTGATCGGAGTGATCGCAAAGCGTGAATGTTTCTTCGGATCCTTTCTGTTACCACAATGAGTTTCTAATTGGCACAATTGATTACTATACTTACAAGATAAAATTTCATCAAAAACAACTATGTACGACTAAATTGACAGACAGCTAGCAATGACAATTATGTCAGCGAGGTTGCCTTACTACAGGTTTTATTTACTTTGACAACAAAAAAAAAGGTTTTATTTACCTATATTTCAATGCATTATTTGGAAGTTTGTAATTTTTCTTACAAATAAACGTTTTTTTTAATGAAATAATTTTTCTTTATATTTATAATTACAGAACATTAAAAAACGAACAGTTTGTTAATAATGTTTGCAAGGAAATACATTTATGGCCACACTTTTATAACCAAACTTTATGAACAGTGACATTTATCAGTTATTTATTATTAGCAGTAGTGAGACTGACTACTAGTGACCCGTGACACGGCACGCGTTGTATATTTCGGCTCGGCAACGTTTTTGGCGTTCACTTTATTTTACATTGAAACGTTTTTTTCATATTGCAATTTGTACATAAAATAGTCTATGTTACTCGGTAAAGATATTACATCCTTATGTAGAAATAGTTTTAAAATAGGACGTGTACTTTTGAATTAAATAGTGACCAACAAACAGACAAATCTTATCCTTTCTAGAATTTTAGTTTAGATAATAGATTGGCAACGTAGCATTTTCAAGAAGAAAAGGGATAGATTTAGTTTTGTTGTCTTGTTTCTTTTCCTACGACTGGAGAGCTGACAACAAATCTTAGAATTTTGTATTTGATAGATAATTGTAAGTATTCGAGCGAATGACGTAGTCGTATACTTAGGTACTAGATACCTAAACATTGACGACCGATGTGGCGCGGTGGCATTGACGACGTGGAGGTTGCCGGTTCGATTCCCGCCTTGGGATAAATGTTTGTACTATCTACAAATATTTATTCCGGGTGTTCTGGGTGTTTATATATATAATAAAAAATATCTATCTATGTAATGTATTGTCGAGAAATTACAACACAGGTGGTTCATATATTACGTGTACAGTACATATTTTATTACCGCTAGTTTTGTTTCATACTAAGTACATACACTTTTTGATTTTATTATGGTGTAGAATTATGCGAACTTTATTTTCATACTATACAGTTAATAATGCTACAATATCCAGCTACAATAGCCGCTGTTCCGAACAGGGTAAAAGAGGTTTATTATACAGGGTGTAACAGAAGGGGTGGACCAAAAGCAAAAGGGCGATGGAAGAGCTCAATACCTATCGAAATAACCCCCATGTATGCTCAGCGATATTCAGTCGTTCAAAAGTTACTCGCACTTTTATGTTTTTTTTCATTAACATATTTTAGGTTAGATTTCCCAAGTTTTCCCAAACTATCAAGTACGAAAGGTCTACTATGAAGCTACAAGGTGTAAAAAAATACGGTTGTAGCTCTAATAGTTTGGGTATACAAGAGAAATCTAACCTAAAATAAAATTATGAAAAAAAAAACATAAAAAGCGAGTAACATTTGAATGACTGAATATCGCTGAACATACATGGGGGTAATATCGATAGGCTAAGAGCTCCTGCATCGGCCCTGTTGCTTTTGGTCCACCCCTTCTGTTAGACCCTGTATATATTTTTTTTTTAATATTTAATTCTGCACAAAATGATGCAAAAAAACAGCGCACAGTATATCTCCCATATACGTTACATTTACGATTGAGCTACGAAATATGAGTAGGTAAACAAAACTATACTCATACAATGTGTAGCAAACTTTTTGTTGTTACGTGGTACATTTAACTTTTTTCTTGGTTGTCATGACAACTAGTAGTAAGTAAATAAATATGTCAGTCATAAACACCCAACATTTTGTTGTTAAAAAAATCTCAAATAGTTTGTAATATATCTCAAATAGTGCCTATTTTTAATGCAATGTAAGCTAGATTTCATGGAAGCTGTCTGGGCAGTCTAGCCCAGATCCTGGCATTCAGTTACTCGCAGGCAGAAATCCTTGACTCGAAGAAAGTACTACAAGAACCATAGGCTGAGACCACCGTGACCAACATTCACCTTGTGATAAGAAAACATCTTCGTGAAGAGACCGTTGCCGTATCATGAAGGATTGAAGTAGGAAGAAGGCGACCAACTTCAATTCATACATCCTGGTGACCCAGTACAATGACAGTTCTTGGCTCTAGTATTCTGGACGTCTGGATTAGTCTAGCGGTAAAATAGGGGACCATTGCCGCAGATGAAAGATCAATATGTATTACTTTTGTGTACTAGTGTTATTTTCATTTTATATAAGAAAAGTGTATGGTAGCATCTAAAGTATACTTTACTATTGTTGTAAAGTGTGTTAGTCAGTAAGGTTTATCTATGAGCCGTTTTTAAATAAGTATTTTAGTACTTAAATTTTTACAACTATATTATGGTAAAAAATATATTTACTTTTCTTACAATAAATCCAAAACTATTTTTTTCTGTACGTTATTATCCACCTATGCTATGTAGAATGCATTAAAATTATAAGAAAGAAACCTTTTTGGTTCAACCAAACTTCTTTGCACGGGAGACGGGTGCAAGATATTACAATCTTTACGCTGACAAGTCCGCTTCGAATGTAAATATGACAAAGTACGATAAATAAAAGAATAACTAAAAGAAAAAGAGAAAAAAGATTTCCTATTTCTTTCTACACAAGTATTTAGTTCAAGTAACTAGATGGCGCTCTAGATACTTTTGCTATAACTTAATACCTAGTGCTTCGCACAGATGGTGCCCTTTTTTTACAGTTAGTTCATTTTTTGAACACGCGTCACGAACAACCTTAAATGAATTTCAGTGACAGATTTAGAAAGACGATTTTTACTCAAAAATTAATTATTGAAGCCAAGGCTTTTAAGCACTGCTTAGCTTGGGGCTAGATGATGTTGTGTGGATTGTCCAGCATTATTTATTTATTTATTTACTTTACAGGCTACCAAATTGAGAACCTCATTTTTTGAATTTGGTTGAAAATGACGAAAAAACGACGCCCTTTTAAACCGTATTTTAACTCAATACTGCTATGTTACTCGTACCTATTATTATGGTGGCGACATAAATGTGTGTTTTTGCCAATTAGGAGTTCCGATGGTCACAAGGTTTTAAATAATAAAATAAAACACAAAATCCGATTAATCTTCTTTATTTTTTAGTTAAGCATAGAATAGTACATCCAAGTTCACCAGTCCAATTCGACTCAATCACGCACCAAGCAGTTTATAAAACATTAGTGTCATACATAACGAATACAGAACTTTAAATAACCGAACATACATCTTAAACTATTACACCAGCGTATAACATGCGAAATGATATATACTTAAGTAATACATTTGTTCTAGATGTAGTAACAATTCCTTTAAACTATGTTAATGTTGTCATGCTGTTAGTATGTTTTCTATACATATAACTTTTTGGTAATAGAATTCTATTTCAAACGTAACGTTTGAACAACGTGCGTTATATTTTTTATGAAAAATATCAAGACAACGATGCAACATTAACGGCCGGTTTCTGGAAACCCAAATCACGATTGATCCGAGTTTGACACATAGTAATTATTTGATTTTTTCGTTGATCATCGTTCGAGAAACCGGCCGTAAGTGTGAAGTCACTAAATAACTATAGATACATTTGGAATGTAAACTAAATAAATCTAAGCTTTAATAGTACCAATACTGCTTAGAAATAAATTATAAATAAAAGGTAAGTTTCTTGCGCGACGCCGCAGTCGTCAACACAACACATCTCAATCCCCACATTGTATTTGGCAACACATGATAATATACAGTACGCAACATTTAATTTAAACATCTCCAAGAAAATACAATTACTTAGAAGTATGTATATATCAAAAGAAAATCTTTTTAATTTTGTGAAACTTGGCAATTATCCAAAATTGACTTTAACGCTTTTATTTCGAGATTTAAAGTACATTTTTGCATGATTATTATAAAGGGAAGTTTTAGAAACCGATCGCGTGATATTTCTATAATTTCGGTGCAAAATGTCTAATAGATCGCTACTCACTATTCAGAATAGTTTGTGGACATTTGAGCTCCAAGTTTTTGAGCACCGCCACTCTTTTAAATACTTTTTATAATTTAATATAAGTCTTGATTCTACATTAACAATAATTTGTTATAACCGATACAACTTTTATAATGTACAATAATTTTCTTTCAGTGCTCAATATAGTATTTTTTATTATTTAGAATTCGTTGGCTACCTAACGTGATCAGCTAGGAAGGACAAACAGAGACTACTAGGAAATTGGAATATACTTTTTAGTGCTACACAAAATGCAAATAAAGCATTTTAATTATTTACTATATAATTACATATATTTGTAAAAGCAACGCGATTTTTTGTAGCACTAAATTTTATTACATAAAGCGTGTAATGTTGTATAACATATATCTAACAAATTTGTGCTTTTTTTTGGCAGTTATTCACATCACAATACAAGCGAACGTACACATTATGTCAATTACATTACAAAATTGCCAGCAACAAATAATCCAGCCGTCACTAACCCCCTATCTTATAAAAAGTTGTCGTTGACTTCATGTCATCATTACGTATGGCAATCAATACTTCAAGTCTGCGCTAACTTTTTATAAGATAGACCGTAAGCCTTTTAATATCAAAGCCGAATAAAAACATGTTACGAAACGTATATACTTAGATTTATGTTAAGCGACATTGCACGCTACAATATCTAACTTATTCTAGGTGTCTAGGGAATGCTAATTTGACTAATATACTTTATGGTCTACTAGTAATTCCTCAAGTGCTTTGAGCAGCTCATCTGTCTCGATAGATGTTATAGATACATTTTAATTTACACACGAATATATATAAATACGAATATTGCTTTAAAAACATATAGATATAGAAGGAGAATGGGCAATTTCAGGTGTGACGCAGGATATAATTGTACAATATTTTATATAGAATCAATAAAGGGCTTTCCTAACCTGTTGCGTCCACATTAAATATTAATTATTTAAAGATAAACAAGAAAATGGAGCATGATGACTTAATAAACATAATATTTAGTAATTTGTATAATTAAATAAGTGTTTGTTGTTTTTTGTGAACCGCCAAAAGTGTCAATTTTTTTTGTTTTCAAAATGCTACAAATAAAGAGCATTACAAAACAGTAATGAATAAAATAGTGAAAATAAAAAAGATATTGTACAAGGTAGGTACAGATATTTTTTTCTCATATAATTGTCTTTAATGAATATTTAATGAGGGCAACACTGGCTGGGAAATAACCTCTTGAGCTACTGCTAACTTTAATATAATTATTTGAATGTACAACAATTTGTACAGATAATTCTTTTGTATATTAATAATCCTTTTTTATAATTTTATGTACAAGTTGGTAACATGGGGAACCATTGCCCATTCATAAAGTTACATTTTAAGATATTATGTTACATTGTACCTATACGCTTAATATCGACGATTGATTTGTCTTTATATTTTTGATCTTATTAAGGTATTTTTACCTAATTTTTCGTAACTGATTAGATTTACAAGACTTCATCATCATACATTTACAATATCAGATTTTACAGAAATTACTATAGATTACTACAATATTTTCAAAAATATGTAAGTCTTATATTATGTTTATATCATATATATACACGATCTCCCTACATTTAGGGTGTTTTAGATGACCTGCCGTTCCCTACCATTTTCCCAACTTTCTGTCGCGAGCACCAACATTGGTTAAAATAATATATTTAATATGTTTGTAATATCGGAAGGACTTTAGCAATCAATTCCATTGAGTGAGTTAATATCAGATCTACTAGCGTTTAAGATGAATGTGATATACCAAAATCTGCAACACTTGAGTTTAAACAAATTTTAAAACTTACAGTTGGAATCACTGTCTATACTGCGACAACGATTTGACAATACTTTAACCCCAACTTATAAAAAGTTAGCGTTGACTTTATGTCATTATTACGTATGGTAATCAATACTTCAAGTCTGCGCTAACATACTATAAGATAGACCGTAAGAATTTTACTTTGAAAAGTTGATATTTAGGGGGTGCCATTGCAGACTTAGCGTGGTTAGACCTTAGATAAACCAATAAATAAATATGTATATTAAAATGTAATAATACTAGCAAAGATACTGGGAATGTTCCATGAAATACTCAAATAAATGATATACTTATCTACTAAGTTACAAATTATAATCCAATAATTATAGTTTGCCAATAAATTTAAGATTAACATTAAGATTTAAGTACTCATGAAGTCGCATAAGAAATGTTAAATAAGTTTCAAGAATATACGTTTTTATGAAGATTAGCAAATAGACACACTAAAAATAAAAGTTTAAATTATATTTTGTAGTAAAAAGAAGGTAACCAACAATTTTTCTTTTTGTCAAATGTGGTCAAAATTAAATAAAACTAAGCATATTGTCGAATAGCATACAACAAATACAGAGGCAAAAAGCCCACAGATATAAGATTTATTTATTTTCTTACTGGGTGCATGGAAAGAGCCTCCTCGTGGCGCACACCGGTAACAGCTAGGCACGGTAAAACAGTGTCTAGTCTGGCTAATCTTTCCAACACGATGCTACAACAGAATACCTACAGTTGTAGCATCGACACGATAAGAAGAAGATTTTCTTACTTAACCGCTTTTGCAACTTAACTAAACCAAGTCAAAACCAAGTTTTTTCTTAGACTATTGAGTGTTTTGTGTACAATAAATAATCGTTATTTTCAACTGTTTAAGTAGATATTTTCTGTGTACTGCACCTAAGTCGATCCCAATTTTGAATCCAATTTGATCCAATAATGAATCAAAATAGATAAATAACTGACCTACACTTATTGTCCGTTCACGGTTATTTTTGTCATAAAAAAGAAATAAAATATAGTAAAGTCATAATAGAATATAGACAAGAAAGAATATTGCCTTAGATTTTTTTTTTAGGTTGCTTACCGTCCATTACTGGAACATGGGTTGAGGATTAATAGAATTGGTATGATTTTAATAATAGTTAGACAAAAAATATCTGTAAACGGACCTAGTATCAAGTGATTCTAGAAAATCTAAGGTTTGTAAGAAAAACTCTACTTGTTGACTTCATACAGAAATACTAGACTAATTTAGAAAAGTGTTATTGTATTTTCATATTCACTTTGTATGAAGTAACACTTATTTCTAATTTATTGAACAGTTTGTTTATGTAGTCTATATACAAGTAAAGATTTTCTTAAGCTATTGCATAGCTTCTTTTGCGGGCCATGAGCGTGGAGACAGAATCCAGACATTCCGTAACGAAAATAACCTAACACTGCGCATGCGTAATGCAGCAAAAAATGCTATGCAATAGCTTTACCGCGGCAGTCCCCGAGTGCCACACGTCTTTTTTTATTAATACAAACGTTAGATTTTCGAGAATGTCGTCCAAAATTAGAGATGAGGGTAAGTACAGTTCACACCAATCGGTCCGGGTAAGAACCGGGGTCCTTGCCCGGTTTCTTGTGTCAGTTGAGAGGTAAACAAAACATGTGTTGCAATAACGTTGGCTTGCGAGGGGGCAGAGATGACGCCACTGAATCGTAGTCGGACGATGATGATTCGCCTGTGTGTGTGTAGCCGTATGCCTGGAATGTACAAAAATTCAAAATAAAGCACTAAATATAACTTTTTATCACATCTAGATAAACAAAAAGTTTGCTCCCTAGATAAACAATCTACTATTATAACCCTAACTTTTGAAAAAGTTATGCTAGCTCTCCTATAAATTCACACCATCCTACACATGGCTTAAAATCTGCCCATACTTAAAATAATCGAATAAGAAGTTAAAATAAGAAGTTAATAAGAATAAAAAGTATTTTAGTTGGGTACTATTATTACTATAATGTTCTCTTGTTGAATGTTCTAATGTTCTAATGTTCTCTTGCCTTGCTTATGTACTTTGTAGTATATTTGTTTCTGAAGCGAAGCGTGTGCTGTCTTTTTGATTTACGTATAGCTTTATTATACTTCTTTTTTTTTTAAACTAATTAGTGTATCATTACTAAGTTAAATTGACACCGCACTGAAACTTCAGTACTTAATTTAGTTTAATTGTAATTCTTTGTAAGAAGGATCATATAAAAAAACGGTAGGAACCAGGCCGTAAGTTTCTTGCCCGTTCTTCTAGGCTCTGGTCGCGTGGAACTGGCACCTAGAATCACCTAGTATGTAAGACGATTCTAAATGATCCTTGTGATTTTACTGAATAAAGTAATTTTTGACTTGACTTTGACTTGACTTACTTAATTTATTTTATTGAAAACCTTTCCGGTTCTTCTTCTTCCTGCGCTTATCCCACAAGATGCGGTCGGCACAACATGTTCTCTTCTTCCATTCTCCTCTATCATCCGTCATTTCAGTATTCACTCCTTTCACATCCATATCATTTTTAACACAATCCATCCATCTTTTCTTAGGCCTACCTCTTCCTAATATCTAGCACTCTTTTCGTCACATGACATTCTAAAGTGGGAGTCAAATTCAGACTTAGGAATTTATGAACTTTGGTAGAATGTGGTAGAGTTTAGTAGATTTCAGTAGAATTACCTGCGGGTCGTGGTAGGGATGCAGCAGGCAGGCGTGACGTCACACACAGTCCTCCAAAGACATGAGGAGAGGATTCACGTACTCGAACCCTTCGAATTCCGACTGGTCGATGGACGCGATCACCGACCTGGGATATTCAGTTATAGTAAATATTTAATTAAGTATATATACATTATATTTTAGACATTTCACACATCACACGCTAGTCCCAAACTAAGCATAGCTTGTACTATGGGAACTAGACTGCTGTTAAAATAGGTATATGTACATAGTATCAAACATCACATAATTAAATGTTTTTGTTGAAATGAGACAATTAAGTAGAGGTTAACATTTGTTTATTTTATCTATTAAGTAAGTGCTTACGTACTTCAAAAAAGTTAAGATACTTATCATAAAATTACAGATGAAAATTGCGGGTCCAAATCCTGCTTGACTACATTATTTTTATTTAAATATTTTTTTTAAGCCTGTACTTAAGAAAATCACCGATATTGAAGATACCGTATCAAGGAGAAGATCGCGGGTTCAAATCCTGCACTACAATTTTTTTTCTTTCTTTTTTTACTTATATATTTTTTAAATTGTATAGGCGACAAAGAAATTGGTTTACCACTCTAAGGTTGAATATCATTTGCACGTACAAAACGTCAAGGTCTATTTTCGCTTGACAGATTAATAACTGCTGCGTCAGAATCTGTCAATCTGTAATCCTTAGCGAATAATTATGTTACTGGGAGATGTCATCAAAAGTGGTAAACCAATTTCTTGACGACCGATGTGGCGCGGTGGGCGATGGTCCGCCTGCGACGCAGAAGGTTGCGGGTTCGATTCCCGCCTCGGGATAAATGTTTGTATGTTCTGCAAATATTTATTTCGGGTGTTCTGGGTATTATATGTATAATAAAAAAAAAATATCTATGTATTATATTGTATTAAGTATGTCAGTCTTCTAGTACCCATAACACAAGCTCTGCTTAGCTTGGGACTAGATGATGTTGTGTGGATTGTCCAGCATTATTTATTTATTTATTTATTTTAATTTCTTTGTCGCCTGTACTTACTCGTCATCGGGTGTGAGATGCACGGGTTCGTCCGTGAACTCGGGCGGGAAGTTGGCGAGGTCGCGCTCTCCCTCCAGCCGCGGCTTGAACGGAGGCACCACTTGCTTTTGTTCCAACTGGAAATTACAATAGGTATAAAAATTTCAGATAACGCCATCTAGTGACAAACGCAAGTTTCTATGGGAAGTAGATTGCCGAATTTCCATAGAAACTTGCGTATATATTTCAGTATTTTATTAGTAAAATATATGTATTAATATAAATATATACTATGTATTGTCAAATAAGAATAAATATAAAACATTTCAGACAACGCCATCTAGTGACAAACGCAAGTTTCTATGGGAAGTAGATTGCTGAATTCCCATAGAAACTTGCGAATATATTTCAGTATTTTATCACTGAAATATATATGTATGAATATAAATATATACTATGCATTGTCAAAATAGAATACATATTTATAAGTACATATAAACATTTCAGACAACGCCATCTAGTGACAAAGTAAGGAAAGCTTCTACTATGGGAAGTAGATTGCCTGATATATTTCTAGAGCATTATACTGGGTTACATAATGTTATGTGGTATGTTTCATAGTGAAATAAGTCACAAATGATGGACACTCCACGCCCTTAATGGATCTAGCACGATTTTTCGTGTAACCCTGTATATATATCTATGTATTATTGAAAATATTCAAGATTTAAATGAAAACTTACTCTTTTTTTATTTCTTTTATGTGCGTCAATTAATAATATTCAATTGAAATAAATGTAGTACTGAATTATAACCTATTATGAGATTCAAATTGGTTAATATACAGTAAAAAATAGATTTAATTGTGGAATCAAATAAATAAAAAGCATTAGAATACATACCATTTCCCACTCAATGCTTTTAAAGAAGGGATGGTTCACAATATCCATAAAAGCATTTTCACCACATCCGAGCCGCTCAGAAGGACTCTTGTTTAGGAACCCTTTCAGTACTGAAGCAGCTTTCACGGACAACGAACGGGGAATACGAATCGTTTTTTCTAGGATCACCTGAAATCAATAAAATTTTAGATATATAAAAGGAAAAACGCAATTATTTGCTGACATAGGTTTGAATTAATGTCTAAAAATGTCAGCACTACGGTTGAAAAACTTATATTATTATTTATGTAAAATCGATTCAAATTAGTAATTACTGAAATGTATTGTAAATTGACATGCCTTGCTGACTGACATACACTGTTATATGGCGAAACAAATAAATGAAATGAAACACGCAAAGTAAAACTCTTTATTCTGTCAAAAATTTGAATTAGTTAAAAAATATCGGCTACCGCAGCACTAAAACTGATGGTTGATATGTACAAACTGAGAACTGTTGGTAACAGTTTTTTTATTGTCAAAACTTTAAAATTTAGCTTCAAACTGGCAACTTTAATAACTTTTAGACGAATAACGCAAGAGATAGTCCTCAGTAGTGGTCATAGTTGTCAGCGACTTGTGACTAGTTTATACAGACCCTAGGTTCCTAACACTTACCTCGAAGAGATAGTCCTTTATACTCTGGTCACGGCTCATAAAAGACCAGTTTATACTATGCTTAGGTCCCTAACTTTTACCTGGCAGTGATAGTCCTTTATATTCTGGTCATGAGCTGGTGTTAAGAGACCAGCTTATGAAGACCCCCTCATTCCTAACTCTTACTTGGAAGAAATAATCCTCAATACTCTGATCTCAGCTATCAGTGAAGGACCAGTTTATACAGACCTTAGGTTCCAAACTCTTACCTGGAAGAGATAGTCCTCAGTATTCTGGTCCGGGTTATCAGCGGCTTGTGCTATATCGAATGGAGATCTTCCTGCCAACATTTCGTAGGTAAGAACTCCCAAGGCCCACCAATCTACTGAGAATCCATACTCTTCCCCCCTCAGTATTTCAGGCGCGATGTAGTTTGGGGTTCCGCAAAATGTTGACGTTGTGTCGCCTGGTCGAACTCCCTCCTAGGAAGATATAAAAAATCATATTATAAAGAGGAGAGATTTGATTGTTTCTTTGTTTGTTTGCATCGAATATGCTCCGAAACTACTGGACCGATTTCAAAAATTCTTTCACTGTTGTGAAGCTACATTATCTGCGCTGAACATAGGCTATATTACAATGATATTTTTATATAGGCTACCCGTGCGAAGCCGGGGCGTACTACTAGTAAAAAATTTAAATATTCATGGACATTTCACATATCACATAGTCCCAAACTAAGCAAAGCTTGTATGGGAACTAGACTGTTGATAGTATAGAGATATATTTTCTTTTGTAAATACTACCCCCTATCTTATAAAAAGTTAGCGTTGACTTGATGGGGTATATACCTTGCACATGCCATAGTCCGTTAGTTTAATATGCCCCTCGTGATCCAAAAGTACGTTGTCTAACTTGAGGTCCCGGTAAATGACCCCACGTTCGTGCAGGAAGTGCAAAGCGAGCGATATTTCCGCGGCGTAGAAACGGGCGTGCTCTTCTGGCAAACGACGCTGTCTTTGCATATGGAACCTGTAATAAAAAAATAATGCTGGACAATCCACACAACATCATCTAGCCCCAAGCTAAGCAGAGCTTATGTTATGGGTACTAGATAGAAGACTGACATACTTAATACAATACATTAATTCAATAAAACATATCTATGTAGCGCCATCTATCTCGCTACAAGATGAACTACATCGTCTACGCAACAGAACTTGCGTAAATTCGTTTGCGCGATCTAGGATTTGTCTCTGATTATTTATGTAAGATTCAAATTAGTAATTATTGAAATGTATTGTAAATGGACATGCCTTGTATGACATACACTGTTATAATATGGCAAAATAAATAAATGAAATGAAATAAATGTAATGTATATTAACATAACTTACATAAGATCACCTCCTCGTACAAATTCAATGACAAAGAACAGCCGACTGGGTGTTTGGAAGCAGGAGTGTAGTCCGACGAGGAAGGGATGGTTGGATGCGGTCTCAAACACATGCTTCTCTGTCTGGACCCAGTCAATGTCCTCATCATCCGTAACCAGCGCCTTCTTGATCACCTTCATGGCGTATACGCGCTTTGTACGTTTCAATTCCACCATTAGCACCTGGAAATCAAAAACATTTATTCAGTATTTTATTGACATCATTATGTACACAGTTCTATATAGTATGGTCGCGTGGAACTGGCACCTAGAATCACCTAGAGTCCGGTCGCGGAGCAGAAAGAAATTCGTACATTAACCTGTTATTACCTGTTTCTGTCACTCTCGCGTAAATATGATGCGTCTCGCTCGCCGAGTGCCGCGGTCATTGGATCTGTGCGAGCGAGACGCATCATATTTACGTAAATATGATGCGTCTCGCTCGCCGAGTGCCGCGGTCATTGGATCTGTGCGAGCGAGACGCATCATATTTACGTAAATATGATGCGTCTCGCTCGCCGAGTGCCGCGGTCATTGGATCTGTGCGAGCGAGACGCATCATATTTACGTAAATATGATGCGTCTCGCTCCCTGAGTGCCGCGGTCATTGGATCTGTGCGAGCGAGACGCATCATATTTACGTAAATATGATGCGTCTCGCTCCCTGAGTGCCGCGGTCATTGGATCTGTGCGAGCGAGACGCATCATATTTACGTAAATATGATGCGTCTCGCTCCCTGAGTGCCGCGGTCATTGGATCTGTGCGAGCGAGACGCATCATATTTACGTAAATATGATGCGTCTCGCTCCCTGAGTGCCGCGGTCATTGGATCTGTGCGAGCGAGACGCATCATATTTACGTAAATATGATGCGTCTCGCTCCCTGAGTGCCGCGGTCATTGGATCTGTGCGAGCGAGACGCATCATATTTACGTAAATATGATGCGTCTCGCTCCCTGAGTGCCGCGGTCATTGGATCTGTGCGAGCGAGACGCATCATATTTACGTAAATATGATGCGTCTCGCTCCCTGAGTGCCGCGGTCATTGGATCTGTGCGAGCGAGACGCATCATATTTACGTAAATATGATGCGTCTCGCTCCCTGAGTGCCGCGGTCATTGGATCTGTGCGAGCGAGACGCATCATATTTACGTAAATATGATGCGTCTCGCTCCCTGAGTGCCGCGGTCATTGGATCTGTGCGAGCGAGACGCATCATATTTACGTAAATATGATGCGTCTCGCTCCCTGAGTGCCGCGGTCATTGGATCTGTGCGAGCGAGACGCATCATATTTACGCGAGAGTGACAGAGACAAGTAATAACAGGTTATTTTACGAATTTCTTCCTGCTATATATAGCCCAAATGAGCTCAAACTCTACCAGATAGTATTGTCACTATCTGGTAGACTTTATACTCAATGGAGATGACATGAGACGACCCTTTTCAAGATCAGAAGCTAACATATCTTTGAGCGAAAAAGCCAGAATAATGCCCAGATTCGAGTGTTTTCGCCTCTTGCCAAATTCCAAATGCTTTGAAGATGGAATACTTTTGCATACGACCCTCGACTAATGACCTAAATGATTTCAAAGTCAGCTAGAAAATATTGCAGCTGTGAATTAGCCAGCCGAGTTGCCGGTGACAAGTCGACAGTGCGTAAAAGGGCGGATCCAGCATTGGCGCCAGGGGGGGGGGTCACATTATGTTCAATTAGTGGACCACCTAAGTCCTGGAACCAGCTCAGGGGGGTCATGAACCCATGACCCCCCCCTGGATCCGCCGTTGAGTGCGTAACGGCTCTAAGATCCAGGTGCCTTGAAAGTGACATACCTTTGCATACGACCCTCGGCCGATGACCCGGATGAGTTCGAAGTCCGCCAGAGAGTATTGCCGCTGCGAGCCGGGCTCCAGGTCGGCCGGGGGCCGCGCGGGCGGCGCGGGCGCCGGCGGGGTCTCGCCCAACGGGGGCTCCTCACCACGAGACCTGGAACTAAAACTCTTCTATCAGTAATAAGTTCAACATAAGCTTTGTTTAGTTTGTTTTTATGTATTGTTTCTCAATAGTGTTAAAATTAAAAAAATATAACATTTATTCACAAACAAACTTACGACTATACAGTATTTACAAAATGTACATTGTCATATAAAATACATAAGAAACAGTTGAGCTATCTACAGACCGTTGCAAACGATCTATAGATAGTTCAACTGATCCAAATCAGTACCAATCGGAAGCGTACCCAAGACACTGGCACTCAATAGTTAACCGAAACAAATAAATAAATTAAATAGTATAGTAACCGCTGTTGGTTTTCCTTAAATAAATAGTTGTAAGGTGTACATGTTCAATAAAGCATGTTCATTTCATTTCATTTGTTAAGGACAAAATGTGTTAAATAGATAAAAAATACTTTATTGCAAAAGGCAATTTATCTGTAAACATTACCTACACTACACCTAAAAATTACATTTTATGACATACAATAGGTGGCCTTACCAGACGTCTTAGGTATCGTAATATAATTATATTAACGACAAAACTAGCCATCACTCAGCGTATACTTTGGTATGATTAAGAATGTTACAGGATTAAATAAACACATATTCATAGACAATTTACACATCACACTCTAGTTAAAGCTAAATAATTAAGAATCAAGAAGTAATCTTACCTGACCGAAGAGGCCCGGCCAAGCGTGCTTTCCCCATTAGCCTCGTCCTTCGCCTCCACCGGGTCCACATGTTCATTGGAGCAGGGCTTCTGCACCAGTTTGTGGCACTTCTTGTGAACCAGTAGCTTGCACTGGATGCATTTGAACCCCTGTCGTCCCAAGCCCCAGATTCGATCCTGGCAGAAGGCACAGAAGGCTCTCTGGAAGGTAAACACGATTGTTGAAGAATTCATGTATTATACTGTATTCAGTAAAAAAACATGCCTTATACCTATGGCTGATGTCTTTCACAGCATACTTTTTTAACCATGTCTTTATCGGAATGCTGTGATGATAGGAATATCAGGATTGTCCAGCAAATACATTCTTCAGCTTATTTTAAAGGTGAGGTGCTGAATTAGCATCCGTAAGCCCGTGTAATTTACAAAGAAAGATTATGAAATCTAAAATCTTTGCTCCTAAATACCTGGTGGTTTAATGTTGACTTGTTTCGGTTAGACTTCCACAGACATTAGAATAATATTGATGGTGTACTTACTCTATTAAACCGCTTTGCTTGGAATATGTGGCCGTTGACGCGGTATAGTTTACGCCACCGACGAGCACCTCTTCTATATATACTTCCTGAAAACAATTAAAAATAAAAATTACAAATTGTCTCACAGCAGATATTGCATCCACACATCTCTTCATGCACTTGTTCTTTCTCTAAGAGCCGTTACGCACTGTCGACTTGTCACCGGCGGCGACTCGGTCGCTGGCGACTGTGACTTAATACAGTTTAAATAGGTGTTTACGCACTTGGTAGTCGGTCGCCCTATTGTTTTTGGTCGCCGAGCGACCGAGTCGCCGGCGACAAGTCGACAGTGCGTAACGGCTCTAAATGATATATGTAGATTGATTACCTGTCAAACGAAAAAAAAGAACGGTGAATAGTCCGATTAGCCTGATTTCAGGAAACATGTGTGATCAGGCCAAATAACTGATAACTGTCAAAAATAAAGAAACTGGCCGTCAAGAATCAAAAAAGTTTAACATTAGTCGTTTCCTATGGCAACATAAGAATCACGGGAAATTTAAAAATATGTATCAGTTAGTATTCTAAGTTTAAAAACGACATCAAAAACAGACACATGACAAGCAGAAAGCTCTTCAACTTTCCTAGTATTTGTGTCTTCGAAAAGCATCGATTTCTCTCTGGATTTGCCATACATATATAATTTACCCCGAAATAGGCCGATCGGGTCCTACCACACCTCTTTCGCGACTGAAGTCATTAATCTTTGCTCACGCGATAAAATAACGATAGCTATACTTTAAGTACTTACTTGCCAGCATGACCCGGTTATACCCGTTTTACGAAAAATAATAGCAATTTCTTTGCCAAGTAATAATATTAATAGGCAAGATCGTAAGAAAATAGGCCAGCCAAAAATTATTGGGACCACGTTACCGGCTCATTTCAAACGATATACTGAGTAATGTGTATCAAAAATGGGCAAATCCCGGGAACTTTGACCTTTGTAATCATGTACCTATTGTTTTTCAAATAAAATTAGCGTGGGTCTAATGTACAACATTTAAATACTTAGATATAAATGTATACCTACTGTTCCACTCTAGGTTACGGCTTTGAAAACAAATTCTGACTAATATTTTTAATGCAGCCGGCTCTATCGAATTATAAGACGTTGTCACGTTTAAATAAACATAATAAAAACAATTATAAAAATGAAAATAACAAACAATAATAAAAACGTATATGGTAACACTGCACCTTTTTGTTGCTCAGCTGCTACTGTCAATAAATATTTGACAACTTCCACAGAACAAGACATTGGTACCACAACATAATTAAAAACTACACTAAATAAAAACACATTATTTAAATTAATAGTGAGATTAAAGCCAAATAATACTCAATAGATTATAAAAAAAAAGCACCGGTTGCTTAGATGCAGGTCGAAACGATACTATTTACTATTTAACCTACATAGTACCTACTCTTAGAATGTTTATCGATTTTATCTTATCTGTAACTTGAATACGGTGACTGTTTGATTATGAATTTCTATAACTGCGGCAAGGTTTATTTAATTAAGTACTTACTCAAGTCTTTTTTAAATACAAACAATGCTTTCACTAGGTTCCTATGTGTAGCGTCTTGAACGTTGAGGTACTTTTAATAATCTATTCATTTTATTATTTAGAAAAAATGTTTTTTTACATGAAAAAAAGGTTTCATTTTTCAAATATCTAATGGGAGTTACACAGTCTATGTAACGTTTAGATTGCAAGTATTTGTATTTGTAAAATAATATTCGATAGTACAAATACATATAATATATTCAGGTTTACAATTTACCTAAGCATAATAAACTGCTCTCGTTCTCTTCATCCGGCTTAAACCACAGAAAACACAATTACCTACAAACATGATAACCCACACATAGATACATTGTACAAATATTTATTTCACACCAACACATGTAAGCACTTTATCTACTTTCTTCACAAACGGTCTACATTTGCGAGAACTCTCAATTTCCATACATAATCAAATTGCTAGTATTCCCATTCCCAGTCCGCTTTCCCGCGCTGTCAGCGCAACGAAAACCACAGATAATGCAATAACAACAGGTGATAACTGAGACTAGCTATTTGTACGGTGGCAGGTATGGGTAGGTTAGCTAAATCGAATTGGAAGCGGGCTACGCAAACTCAA
The DNA here is from genome assembly GCA_932527185.1 of Ecliptopera silaceata. Taxonomy (NCBI): domain Eukaryota; kingdom Metazoa; phylum Arthropoda; class Insecta; order Lepidoptera; family Geometridae; genus Ecliptopera; species Ecliptopera silaceata. The sequence continues at coordinate 8,588,266 of OW052207.1, read as the reverse complement.
ATTGAGCGGAGGGACCGCGAAGAATCTAGGGTTATACGCATAGTTTGAAATACATAAATACATAACTTCCAACAAGCATATATGTACTCTGTCTGCAATCAGTCTGCAAAATGTTTCTTATTGATAAAGGACAAATTAATGATTCGGTTCTGCGTCAATCATTAAAGTATTAGTTACTTTAGCAATAATTTCTTCATCAAACGTTTTATAATATTTACCAGCGTCGCGAAAGCTTTATATTCTAGATTTAGTTGAAAAATCATAAAGATCAGCGTCTTAATAGCCTAGCTAAAATACAAAGTATACCTCTCTCCGCTAATTAGTGCGGTAGTTTTAATGCATTCTAAGTGGCAACCCTAACATGCAGTTGGATGACACGCGGTGAAATTGCGCAAATATCCGCGACGGGTGGGAGCCCTGAATTGATACGTAATACGTATTCCGACTATTTCAAACGTTTGCAGGTAGGCAGTGTTAATGTTCTACTATTTACCTATATTGTGTAAATTTACACGTCAGGATAGGTTTTGTCAAATAGTGGCAGGACGTTGTGATGTTCAAAGGGTTTGCTTATTCTAAGCCATGTTTTAATTGTTTGTTTTTTTTTTAAAATATTTTTTATTGCTGGTAACACTTAATGTTTATCAAAAAAGGTTTCTTATCTGATAATACAAATTTCAACTTTTTTTCCTAATATTAGAATTGAAATCCCGACTAAGTTTTAAACTCTTTTTATTTATAAAGGTCTACTAAATATTTTTTGGTAATCATAAAAAATGACATTTATGGGTATTTTACGAAATAAAATATTTATCGTCAATTTATTCCCAACACCCATTGAAAACGTTTTCATAAGAATAAGATCTGCATTTAAATATGTACATACGTTGCAAAAAGTTGCCACCATTAGCCGAATACGTTTAAATAAATGAGATGTGATACTTACTGTCTTCTCCCGAGCAGGGCATGCCAGGCGCAGCGGGAACATTCGGGAAAACTGAAACAAGATAGATAATCACATTAGAAACGCTACAATTATAAAACTTACTCCTGACTCCAGTCACGAAAGAGTCGATTTGAAATGCGCTGCCTAGTGAACATTCACGAAGAAATGACACACTTTTTTTTAGTCTGTGAGAAAGGTGACTCGCAAATTTTGGGTAGTAGTTTTCGGATAGAAATATGTCGTTTATTTCATACAAATTTGCGTGTCACTTATTGAGAATAAAATCGAATAAAACTCAGGCTTTGTGTTCGGGCTTTGTAAGGCTTTGTAAGGCGTGGTATATATACCTACATGGATTTTGCTAACGCGTATAGAGCGTTGGTTTAAAAAGCATAAATAAAATGGCGACATATTATCATTAAATAAACAACATCATAAACGTTTTACCTTAAAAAAAGTACTTTTTAATCTTACAAAACTGATAAGTCATAAGATAAGATTTCAAGCGATCTTAAACGAATTTAAACGCATTTGGGTAGAAACTGTTTTTTCAACACTGGCAATGTTATTCCATGAACCCCAAAGGCTTAACCGAGTTTACAACCCACATGTGTTCTTATTATCACGTACTTCAATCCACAATGCTAGTAAAAAACAAGGCAAGCGCTTGACCTGTGTTTTGCAGTGGCGACAACATTCTGCCATGTTTTTGTGGGAAACTCGAGAGACGTCTATTTGCGAATTGCGGCTTAGTGGGACCTCACTAGAATAGTTGAGGGAGCGTATAGGCAAGAGATTTGAAATTGGAACATTGTGGTTATTTGAATTAGAATTTGGATTCCAGAATTTTCGGGAAAGCAGAACCACCAATTAACGAACTGACCAGACAATTAATATTCCACAGTTTAGTGGTATGTTGTTTTAAGTGCGTACACATACATATTTAAAATTAGGTACAGATAATTTGTTAATGCTCCATAGTCATCCTTAACTGAATCTTTTATCTTATCCGGAAACCGTAAAAACTCTATTTATCTACTTACAAAGTAAACACTCGTTTATTTTCCTACTAAATTGTATTCTAGTCTTCCGAACAAAAATAAGCTACCCGAAGAAGTTTCCAACGAATTTCAACTTTGTTTACCTAAAAATACAACTGGAAGATATACCTATCTATATAAATCGTATCACCGTGACGTAGAGCTGAAAATTGCTTGTTCCGAGTGGCTATTGTAGTCAGCGGTTCAGCGCTAAATAAAGGTTTTAAAGATAAAGTACTTGTCCGTCAATGTGGGAGTATCTATTGTGTGGATTTCTATTTGTGTTGGCTCAGGGGCGGAGGAACCAAGGCACAATGTCGCTATCCTATTAAACCATAGCTCGCCACCTCACTTTATATTGTGTAACTGACAGCTGCATTCATGGACCTTGTTTTGTAAATCTTGTCTTCAGTATATTACAATAAACCTGTACTTATTTATTCACAAACAAACTATTACAATATTTACAAAATGTACATAGGCATATCAAATACATGAGAACCAGTGAATCTACAGACCGTTGTAAACGATCCATGGATAGCTCAACTGGTCCAAATCAGTACCAATCGGAAGCGTTCCCAAGATACTGACTGCCTTGCCGCGCTGAATAGCAATGCTGATACGCTGGGCCAGATACTCATACTATATACTGTACTTATACATCAAATCTATAGTTTAATGTCCATGTAAGAATTTGTCGCGCTGAATAGCATTAACCTCCAAAAACAAAATGTCATCTTTTTCTATCTGACAGTTTGCTTGAATGTCATGGTTAACCTCAAAACTACTCTATGATAAATATTAAACTAAGTCGGTTTTTCAACAATAAATATAACAACTTACTTGTTCGAAATTGTTTTGTTTTATATTTTTGTGTTCCTTTGCGTCATTGGATACCCTCTGAGACACAGTTATCCCCAAAAGATTATATTTCAGGCGTATTGTATGTTTTTCTATTATTTTCATTGGAAAATACGATGCTCGATCTGTTTCTATTGAAATATCATCCGAGATTGGAATTGGGATTGAAAACGTTTTAATCAATTTGAAAGAGTTTCAACAATTGAGAGTTGAAAAGAATAGGTTTTATACAGACAATAATATACAGATAATATATACTTATTTAAAAAATATTTTTATTCACCAAAAATGGTAACTTTGTCGCATAAACCAGCAATAAGGACTTTGAAACGACGAAACTATTTGATACAAGTCGAAGTTTATAAATAAGTAGTAAGCTTAAGTATACCTATTATACACTTTGAAACTCTAATACCGAAATTAGACCGAGTCGATTATAGATCATTTGTTCCAAAGTAATATATTTAGAGCGACGAAATCGTTCATTCACAATGTAAAATCATTCGTTCATTTTTCACAATATCGCAAGGACAACTTTTTTTTAGAGTAATGGCCGAATAGATTAGGACGCAAATTTAAATCTAAAAAAAGAACAATACAATTCGAAATTTTTACAATATTTTTTACAAAAAATTGATTGTTCATTTTCTTGAGTGTTGTTTTAACTTGTTTGATATTGTTCAGGGTTTTCATTATTTTTCTATTATGTTAATGACTTTTTCTCGTAATATGTATGCTGTCATTAGCACTGACCGATTTAACAATCATTTGTTATGTCTATCTTGGCACCGGAAGTGGCTGAGAGCAAAGTTGACTGGACGCATTAGCTAAGGGAAGTGACGTCACAATCGTCGGCAGCCCACTTTGCGATATATGAAGAACTTTATTAATGGAATCACTTTGGGAAAGAACTGTACGTTACATATTTTTATATCCATATTTTATTTAGTTGGGTAGTTATAGTAAGTTTTTTTAGTGATTATAAATTCATAAGTTTGTAGGTAAAATGAAACCAGTTTAATATCAGATGTTATGCGCGCAAGAAGTCGCGACCAATCAGCTATTAAACAAAACGAACCTCTTTTAACCCGACTACGTGAACCAAAATAGGGTTGTAAGTGTGTAGTCTTTATATTAATCAAAAGCCTGTAATAATTTGTAAAGTAAGTACCTAAATTCAACCGAAAAGTTCTGGAAACTAGGTCTCTAGGCTTTTTAAAACCCATTCATAAGTTCAAGCACACCGCATTCGAAAAAGTAAGAGCACTTTTAAACCAGCGAATTTCGAAATCCGGCTCGAAAGACCAAACAAAAGTCTTGAAAACCCACAACTACTCCAAGTATTCGAGTAAGCTCTGCATTCCGAATATCCATTAAAAAGAAATCAAAACGGGATAAAGAAATTTCAGCAGATAGTTTAACTATTCTGAACTTAGTAGCTGGAGCATAAAGCTTAAAGTTGTGTATTCTTTATTGTGTAGCTGTCTAGAAGGCTTTGTTTTACATTAGTCACGGACTACAGCTTGACTGAGAGTAATTTTATTAGTTTGTGTTGCATTCGTGCTGAATTTACAGCGAAGTTTTTTGTCAAAGCTTGTAAGAGACGAAATTCTCTTGGAAATCAGTAAAACTTTCATCTACATACAATGAAACAGATGATATTGCAATAAGTTCATAGACAACTTCTCATAGACATTTCACAAGTTTAAGTTATACTGTATCGTTTTTTTGTTGACAATACAGATACAACACAGATGCATAAAAACCATAGATAACACATTTAAACAAACACATAAATTACAATATATTTTTATATTTCTTAGCACCGCGTTCCTAGCGCATAAGCCATTTTAGAAATTTAAGTACCTACTTAATTTACTTATCATACAGATAAGAATCAAATATAACAAGAAGATTTTTATTAACTGTAGCATATGTTTAGATATAAAATAAATATAAAAACAAATGATAACAACTCGAAAACCACAACAATAAATGATTACTTTGGCTTCATAGCATCATTTTTCAAGATACTCGACACCTCATCACAAAATACATGAATCCCTAAAATACCCCGAAAACAATCGACAGTCTAAATAAAAAGGTTATATTTGCAACCCACATCTAAAATCCCTAAACATAGATAATGGCTTATCCTGAATAAAAACTCATACGTTTTATTATAAAAATGAAATATCTTTCTATCATTTTCCTGTACAAAACCCTTGTCAGGAATATAACGGTACGGGCTACGATTTATTATTTCTATAGTGGAGAGACTTAATACGAGCAATACTGAGCAAACCATGAAAGCCTATGCTTATATTAGAATAAACTTAGTATATTACATATAAGATTTTTTTTATTATTATTTACCCACTATCGTCCCACTGCAGGGCAAAGACCTCCCATCCCTCCTTCCACTCTTTGCGATTTAATGCAGTGACGGGCCACGTTCTTAGATGCGAGATTATATTTCATAATTTTATAAATACATTTTTAAATACTGTAATAGACTTTTGTTTGTGTGTGATTTTGTTTGTAAGTTTGTGACCATAATTTGCTACATTTTAAGTGTTATCTTAGCATGATCAGGAAGCATTATAAAGGTATGTTCATACTAGTCGCCATTGTTTATCTTTACTTCGATAGTCGAAAGATTTGATCCCCGGAAGTATTATTGGAAGGCATGTCGTGATTGCTTTTGTTCCGATGATACTCCTAATATCGCCTTTCGCTTGCCAACAAAATAGTTTGTGGTTGGATGAGATGAGACTAGCCTATGACGTGCAGGATAATATCCTTTATTATTTATTTATTTTTATTTTTCTCATTTTAATGCTAGGTTAATACAGTGGGTAACATTAAATCTTTTTCTTGAAAGACCATTATGTTTATATCTATAAATAGCTTAAAAAAACTACTAATATCACTTATACTTACACAATTTGTTAGTATACTTGCTCTGTGAGTATTGCTACCACCTATCGCCATAAAAAAAGTAAAGAACAATTGCCGCATTTGCCGCCAAAAGTAGACATTTAAAAAGCACAATTTATAAATGTAGAAAGGCCAAGCCGTCGGCTGTATGACAGTTTGTGGTCCAATGCATCCTTTGCGGCCGCAGATTGGATTTGACGCGGACAGCCTTTGTCTGAGCAGCCATCTCGCCTCCAGCTCCGTAGTTTGAATTGCATTTTATTTTCAACCCTTTGGATTTCATAAAAGGGTTGATAGGGGTTGAGTTTTGATGAGTTGTTTTATTTAAATCCATTTTTATTTGTGTGGCTCAACTTTTTAACACGCTCTTATATAAAATAACAAAAGCACTAACTTTTTTGAGTACCTACTTAATTAAACATTCAAGTAAGTACAAATTTACTTATTTCTAAAAGTTATTGCTTTCTTTTGAAATCTTATTTGTTATTTAATCCTTTTCGTTATTTTTGTTTTTTATTTATTTATGTTATTGTAAGATCACTTTTAAAAATCAAATAAGTACACAAAATAGTTATGTAATGTTCAAGTTACAGTCGAGTACACAAGTTAATCGAAGTTCCAAACAATACCAAGTCACAGTGCGGTTCACTTTGTCCCCAATGAACGAGGAAATGGAATAACTACCAAACTATCTCAAAGTACTGACCCACATAGCGTACATACATGTTTACGAACTAACATTCATTTTATATAGATGTACAGTGGTGCAGAAAAGCAATAGGATATTTTAATTGGAAAGCTATCCGCCTTCAAGGAGCTTGCGTTTCAATTGTATTTCGTGTTTTTGGGTGAAAAAACTCAATTTATTTTCGACTAGTATGTGCCCGTGACTTTTCTTACTATCGTTATATTTTGGTCAATTTGTACAAAATCATAATAAATTATAGGTGTACGTGTTATGAAATGTTTATTTGCCTGAAAAATGGTAGGTATATGGTCTTATTCTAAATAGAGTCTCACATTTCACCAGTTATTGGTTATTCTGAACTAAGTAAGTACTTATAGAGTCTTGGCTCCTCCAGCGTACGTTCTATGATGTAAATGAATTCCTTTTGTTGAAGTAATTTTAGGTTTTACACTTATGTTTACAAAATTTATGTTTATTTTATTTTGTAAATTAGAATAATTACTTATGTACTAATGTATTTTTGACATATAATTTTTATAATTAAGAAATAAATGAATATCTGAATATCATTATAAAGTTTAATTAAAATCCATTCAGCAGATTTGTTGGACAAAAGAAAAGAACAACAGTTAGACAAAGCAATGTAATACAAATCATTTGGATTATATTTAAAATATTTCTAAGCTTATCAGTTTTCCCGCCTCTTACAATTTTTCCCTACAAGTGTTGCCATATATCTCCCGACCGCATTTCCCCGACCGTGCACAATGTCCCACAAACACAGTTAGTGGGCAAGTACTGGCCGTTTCCTCAACATTTCCGCTAACGATACACTGGACTGTGGTCATATGTAAAGGTCGCTGTGCACTGGCGCATAACAGGGGCTTTTCAGGTATTTTATAAATGTTTGTCAGTACAGACCGCGCATTAGACGCAAGGCAGTGCAAGATGTATGGGTTTGCCGCTTAGATCCGTTTGGTAGGTTAAAAGTAATGAGAAAATAAAAAAAGAGATATTTTTAAATCTGGTTTTATGTTGTATATTTTTTTTTAATTTCATAGTATTTTGTTTTAATAACAAAATGTATGAAAAAGCTCCGCCCAATCTCTTCCACCACCGCTAAACATTTCTATGACATAGACTGGTAATCTTTTTACATACAATAAAATGTTGAAATGAAATGAATGAAATGAAATTGTTTATTTGCGAGAAGTATGGTTATACAGGTGAAAGTGTTTAAGAGTTTTAGATTCACATACTTCGCCAATTAAGTAGGCGTACAAAAATACATTATTAAAATAAAATAAAATCACATAAATAATTCATTGATGTCATAAAAACCTTTGCCAACAAGCCATTTGTACAGTTTCTTTTTAAATTGTCTGATTGGTAATTCTCTAATGTCTATTGGTATCTTATTAAATATTTTATTTATATATATAAATATATATATATATATATATATTATATATATTATGGTCATTACATAGCAATTTTAATAGTTTTGTTTTGGTGTAAATATTGTATATTATATTCTACAAAGTCGGTGAAATAAGCAAGTGTTCTATAAAGCCTGGCACACCGAAGCTAAGTCCGCTTAGCCACGCAACGTATTGCAAAAATGATAACATCTAAGATGGGGAAATTCGTGTGCGAATCGAATTCCCTTATTTCCCATTTCCGGTATAGAAACAAGAGGAAATAGACTCGGTAAGGCGTTTTCTGTGTATGAATAAAATAATATTTTTACATTAATATCTTAATCTGAAGGATCATATAAAAAACGGTAGGAGGCCGTAAGTTTCTTGCCCGTTCTTCTAAGCTCTGGTTGCGTAGAACTGGCACCTAGAATCACCTAGTATGTAAGACGATTCTAAATGATCCTTGTGATTTTATTGAATAAAGAAATATTTGACTTTGACTTTGTCTTAATCTTTTGCGTGTAGTTTTATTCTAGATCCCATAGTACATATTTATCTTAATTGCGGACTAAAGCGCGTTTTGTGATGTTCGTTAAAATTTGACAGACGCCACAGCTTATTTGGTAATAGCTCTGCGTGGGTTCGATCCCCACCCAGAGCAAATATTTGTGCGATAAACATAAATATTTGTTCTGTGTCTGGGTGTTAGTATGTATGTATTTACAAAAAATGTATTTAAGTACACAGTACAATCTAGTTCCCATAATACAAACTTTGCTTAATTTGAGACAAAAGCGATGTGTGATATATCCATGAATATTTATACATTTTATTTTATTTAAATAGTTGAAGTACTTCTCTAGAGGATCCTTTTCACAAAAAGTTTTACAACAAAACAAAAATGCAAGATAAAAACACGTTTTCCTAGTCAGAACCTTTCGTGTATAAAAACACTTACATAAATAGCTATTCCGGTAATAGATTTACTTTCAACAAGTTCTGTTACAACCTTATCGTTGTAACCACTAACTATTGAGCTTAGTTATGAGCTTTACATTGTGAACATTGCTAGAATGATATGGTTCTAATGCAGTGTCTTAATTATAGACAATTTTTTTTTATTATATCTTATTTTGGATTAGCTATTTCATAATCGCATCAATTCTATCGATGTAAGATCACGTAGCACATCTACAAAGCTACGCAACTCGTAGACTTGCTACGAACTGTGTATCTACCATGAGCTGTCACAGTAGAATCGCCTGACTTTACTACAGTAGTTACGTCAATATTAGTATGACGAATTTTAGTACCCAACTATCCGCTAGAGGCTCTGTACAAATCTTCATACATTTTTTTAACTACAGACGCTAGCGAGTATAGTAAATATAGTATAGTAAAAACTCATGGTAGAGCTACAGAGGAGACTTTGTAAAAATGGCAACTAAAGTTCTAGGACTAAATTTCATGTCTCATCATGTTTTGAAACTTCGAAAAACAAAAGCAGAGCGCTCACAGGGGGCGCTATACTAGACTTTCGTCGAAACTAGTACCTAATAGTTTTTGAGAAATAAATAAATATTCACTTCTAATGTATATATATACGTATGTCTTATTATGTACTTTTAATGTGCTTTATTCAGTTTGAATTTGTTTGTCGTTTATCCATTGGTAGATACGCAAGAAATCCCAAACTAAGCATAACTTGTACTTTTAGTAAATAGACTAATCGTTTTTGAGTGAATGAGAAAATTGATTTCTGTTTACACTACTAAAGTCTACCCTGTATAAAACATTGAATCTAACCCATCCCATAATTGCCCCGAAGCCACACCCCTAACTTTTCGCGCATACTATTACAAAATACAAAAACATTTATTTCGGAACAGAATTACAGTGTGGCAAAAAGAGTTCCGTATATGGGTCAGTGGTATCCATTACGAAGGCTGCCAAATTACTGAACAAAACTTTACTAATACAAGGGAATAGCTTACTGTTCTGAAAATGCTGAAATTGCGACAAAAAATCTTTAGACTTTTTACCTTTTTGCCGATTTTAAAAAGCAAAAACGGTAATTTTACCCTACTACACGGAGCAAAAGGAGGGTTATATCATTATGTTTTGGCCATGAGGTAAACTAATTAGTATCTAAATTATATATCTATAGATCACAAAGATCATTTAGAATCGTCTTTTATCTAGATGATGTGAAGACCTGTAATTGCCTTTCTGTTTTTTATGTTTAATCTTCTAAACTAATATTATAAAGAGGAAAGATTTGATTGTTTGTTTGCATCGAATAGGCTCCGAAACTACTGGACCGATTTCAAAAATTCTTTCACTGTTGTGAAGCTACATTATCTGCGCTGAACATAGGCTATATTATAATGATATTTTTTATATAGGCTACCCGTGCGAAGCCGGGGCGTACTACTAGTTTTATATAAATCTACTACCGCTGTTGGTTATCCTTAAATAAATAAATGATTATAGGTGCCAGTTTTAAGCGACCAGAGCCTTGATAGTCCAGTCATTATAGTAAGTTCACTTCGGAGTTCGAGATCCCTACCATATTTAGGTTTTGAGACAACTTTTAGGGTATCAATATACAGACTTACGACCGGTTTCTCGAACGATGATCAACGAAAAAATCAAATAATTACTATGTGTCAAACTCGGATCAATCGTGATTTGGGTTTCCAGAAACCGGCCGTTACAGTTGGGTATCTCGAATTCCGAGATTCTTACCTAATTTAAGCTTAAATGACTGGACTAAGAAGAACGGGCAAGAAACTAAGGCCGGGTTCCTACCGTTTTTTTATGTTTCATTAAGATTCATTTAATTTATTCATTTTTCTTTATATTTAACGTATAATGTGAGCGTGTACAAATGAGTATTTCTGCTATTGAAATATTGTTCTGTAAAATATTTTTTTAATGTAAATTCACCTGTAAATGTTACGTTGATTTATAGCGACATAAATAAAGTCAGTACATAATGCCCTCATTTTAGTTCAGTGAATTTTAGTTTTTTGACTAAAAAACACTTAACACGCAAAGATCTAATTACAGATTTTAAAATTGATACATTGTTATTTAATGTGAATATTATGTTTTATTATAGTTTCCTTTCCTAACACGTTTTAAGTTGTAAAATCACGTTCCGCCTCTCTGTTTAGAATTCAGAATTACAAATATATGATGGGTAAATAAATATATGAAAATTTAATATTTAATCTCTATAAAAAATATATATATAAGAATTCTACCTGCAATCTTATTCCCTTATTAAATCTTTCCTTAGTTTAGGGCCAGATTGTGATGAGTGAAATGTCCGTGAATGTTTATTATTCAATGCTTTCGAAATACACAATTAATGCACAATCTGACAGATTACAATTAAAATAAAATGAAATCATACATTGAATAATTATCACAACGGCCGTTGTAAATGAATGTCTATTTAGCATGTCAAGCCGCGGGTGAAATTGCATTAAATCCGGCGCATACAGAGAATCATTTCCATTGTGTTTGCTTCTTCCGGATGTTTTAACACGAATGCAGTACGAGAATCTCATTTACGTGATATTGGAATAAATAAATAAATAATGCTGGACAATTCACACAACATCATCTAGCCCCATGCTAAGCAGAGCTTGTGTTATGGGTAGGTACTAGAAGACTGACATACTTAATACAATACATTACATGGATAGATATTTTTTATTATACATATAAGTAAAATACCCAGAACACCCGGAATAAATATTTGCAGATCGTACAAACATTTATCCCAAGGCAGGAATCGAACCCGCAACCTTCCGCGTCGCAGGCGGACCTTCGCCCACCGCGCCACATCGGTCGTCAGATATGAATGAGATATAAAATCATTTATTATCATATCTTTTTTTGGATTGCAATGGTCTGAATAGCTTAACTGTTGTACATTTATAAAAGTACTAACATGTAGTAATACTGTAATAAACGTAAGTTTGTATGTGAAAAAAAATATCTCCATAAAATAACTTTAATTATTCATAGATAATAGGGTGTAGTAGAATACATTGTTTCTATGTATGTATTTACAAAAGGTTTTTTTGTTCCTTCATTTAAAATCGGGATCTAGGATACCAACGATGTATCAGTAGAGTATATACGAGTTATATAATGATGATATTATAAGTAAAACCAATTTACATTAACAACATAAATTAATACTGTGAAATATTCTGAGTAATGCTTAATTATGCAAGCCTACTCCGAAAATCCGTATTCAAAAAGTTATAATTATAAAAAGTATTTTGAATTTTTCATAAAAACTTTTTTGTGGCCCGACTCGGATGTGGAAGCGCCATCTGGCAGTTTAAATACGATTGTAAACATAATTACTTCCTGTAGCTCTACCATGAGTTTTTACAATCTATACTCGCTAGCGTCTGTAGTTAAAAAAATGTATGAAGATTTGTACAGCGCCTCTAGCGGATAGTTGGGTACTAAAATTCGTAATTCATGTTAGAGGTACAAATGTCGAATTTGTTTAAAGGATTTAAAAAAATATAAATATACAATCGAAATTACGACTACAATATGCAATACATATTTACTATATTCACAGTTAAGCTATCTGTAGACCGAACTTATAGATCGCTCAACTGATCCAATTCTATCAATAAAAAAAGCGTTCTAGATACTGACTACAGGATTTTAAAGAAATTAAGAGAATATGAAGAAATAGTTTGAATATAGTTAATCGTATAATATACAATCAAATCAAATATTTCTTTATTCAATAGAATCACAAGGATCATTTAGAATCGCAAGGATATAATATAATAGTTTAATATAGTATAGTACTAATTAAATCGACAACGTGTTATAGTTTTGATAGTCTGAGATGCTAGCCTATATCATTTTAAACTAATAGCAGATTATATTCTAACTAGATTTTACTAAGATAATTACTCTACAGACAATTTCGCAAACAAAATATCAAACCCAATAAACCAATACATTAAATTGATGTTTATCTGAATGCATTCGAAATAAACGAATTGCAATAATCGAGTGGGCATTGTCACTGCCGGAGGTATTTGTGTATGAAATAATTATTTTGCGGTTTTGTTGTATTAAATAAATATTCATGGACAATTCACACATCATACGCTAGTCTTATAAACAAAGCTTGTACTGTGGGAACTTGATTGCTGATGGAATACTTATTTATATACTTGTAAATACATACATAGATTACATAGTAACGGATTATAAACTACGACTACGCACCAATATAACAGCCAATTGACAGAACACTATTATTAGTTAAATAACATTATATAAACTCTTCAAAGTTTTGGAATAAATACTTTGTATTTACATAAAACATTAACGGCCGGTTTCTCGAACGATGATCAACGAAAAAATCGAATAATTACTATGTGTCAAACTCGGATCAATCTTGATTTGGGTTTCCAGAAACCGGCCGTAAAAATATAAAAGACCAGACAGAATTCTAAGAACGCCGTTCAGAAATATTCCAGAAGCCATAGATGCTAAGCAGTCTAAGAAATAATAAGAAGACAAGAAAATGCTTTGAAATGGTCTGCAAATAGAATGCGACATTGAGATATTGTTTCTACAAATAAATGAAACCATTCAAATGACAGTGGCAAACCAATCATTGTACTAAATAAATGAATGAATGAATGTATTTAACTTTACAGATACACAAGAAAACCACAGACACAAAAATTAAAAGTAAAAATAACGTGTTTCCCGTGTTTATTGATTGATTGACTTTTGGCAGAAAATCAGCTATTATTGAACCGTTTTTGAGATGGTTAGATCCTCTTCTTCTTTTATTAGTGGCTTTTCGGAGCTGCCACGAATTTGCCAATGTTAGAGTTTATGGTGTTTTACGTTTACGCAAAAAAGCGGAGATCTGAGTTAGTCTTGAAATATGACCGGTAATGGAGGGAGACTTTTAAAGTAAAATCCTCTACGACATGCAACTGAACTTTTGACAACTGTTAGACAGCTGTCAAAAGTTCAGTTGCATGTTGTTGTGGCTCCTGTCATCAATAATACTAATATGTATTCTATGCTAGTACTAACATGCTCTAACAAAAGCAGGTCCAGCTACGATCACCTCCACAGGCGGATAAGCCGGCACCATCACGGTATTAGCAGCCACCAGTCTCTCGCACACATCCAGGCCGCAGTACATCGTCTGCAACGCACACTCCCGCGCAGACTCCACAGCCTGAGACCAGCACTCCGGCAACCTCATATCGACACCAAGGTCACATCATTCACAGAACTACACCACGATACATTCATTCGATATGACAGCCCGCACTAACTCGATAAGATATCTGTTCCAACACACCGCGTGACTGCAACGTTCTATCGATACTTTTATCGATAAGATTAAGACGGGACGTCCAACTGTGCGGAAAACAACGTTGCAATGATACGGATTGCGATACGCTACATTGCGTAGGTTGGAAAGCAACTCTTATCTCGAACGCGTAGATAACAACCGCTCGACGCGATACAGCGATAGCTTTTTGCGCAACGCTCGCTCGATATGGAAATAAAGGATTTACATTTAACCCTTTAAGGTCGTCCCAGAGCCGATGACCTCGTAAAGGAAAATTACAATCGAGTCTTTTGTTTCTAAATAGCTATTATTCAAAAAACTTTATCGTGACTTTTCCAAGACAAAATTACAGCTGAAATAATGTTAAAAGTTATTTTTGGTACAATGAAAGCAGAATCTCACAAAGGCTGATGAAGTTTGTGATAATAATTCGTGGATTGGGTGTGCAATTAGAGTTTGGGACATAACAGGCTCCAGCTCAGTCCGGCTGCTTGTTTAGGTGAGTTGTCTTTGTTTGAGTTACTTGTGTGTTTTGGACTCAAGATAAACTGACAGCTTTTCCTTGCGTACCAGAACTTTATTAAAAAAGATTATCCGTACTTAAACTTTAAGTTTCAAAATTTTTGGGTTTAATATGTATGCCTTAAGCATTATAAAACAAAAAAAACATCTGTTGGCTGTGTGACGCATTAGACAACAAAAATACAAGTAATATAAATAAGCTCAATTATTTCAAACCACAAATTCAAATCAAGCATACACGGATTTACACCTATAAATTTAATGGAACAATTAAATAATTCAGTCTACATTTCGAATTAAAGGGATTATAGTGTTTTTTTGTGTCAATTTAAATTAATTAAATAATAAATAAATCGTAAATATAACAAAAAAATAGATATTCACCCTCGCTATCCAGGTCAAAAGGCGATACGAGATCAACAGGCATCAACAAAAAAGGATGAGACGCGGCTGCGTTCAAAAACTCACTCCAGAAAGTACTCATTTTCATTTCAACATTCAAACTTTTTGGTTACAAACAACACTGTTTTTAAACGAACTCAAACACTTACACACAGTATAAATATGTTCGAATCATTTTTAATTACGAATACAAAAATTGCATTGATTTTGTCGCGTCACCGTTTTATATTCAAAATGAATGACAGAAAAAAGTTTTTGTATTGTATTTGCTATAAATATTTGTAGTTTATGGTTTGTTATACTTTTATTGAATGTTTGTGGAGGGTAAATAGTTCGGAGGACGCTCGATACAGACTGTTGGTATCACAGTTGTTATCAGTACATTGTATCGGGCTGATAAGCCTCGCCCTAAACAATTAGTTTAAAACAGCTGATAGTGCCGAGGACGTAATGCTTTCTTATTAAATTGATTCTAGGAAGTCAATTAGTTTTATCGCTTGATAATCCATTTTTCTTTTTATTTATACAAAATTCTATAGATAGGTATATCGTTCGAATTCTTCGAATTATTAGCTCATTCTTTTATTAAATATTACCAAAACTTTATAATAATATTAAGTCCATGTATTACGCCTGAGACTACGGTATTTTACCATTAGCCATATAATATCAGTTAAAAACCCAAAAGTCTTATATAAACACTAATTAACCATTATTAAATTACTAACCTTTTTTGATCCTTCTCCTTTGCACCGTCCTCTTTTGATCGCACAGAAGCGAGAAAAGTTCGACAAAACAATCTTGATCCGTTTTGTGCACCATTTTATAAATCAAGTATCAAGATTTATAAACTGATTGTTTTGACAAGAGTTCAATTAGTTTACAAGTAGGTAAATAATTTTTAAAAACATTTAGTCCAGTCAAATTATGGCTAAAAACGAGTTAAATAAACATGAGCGAACACAGTTTGGGGACTTTGAGGATCGATAGGGGGGTGTATTCTGAGCATACATTCCAATTTGAGGGGTTGTACTGAGGTCAGCTCAAGGTCATTTCGATGGAAACGCGTTTCATTCGATATCTCGAGAATGGTTGGTGTTAGGCGAAAAATTGTTGAGACCTTTTCTTTTCCAAACAAAATTTACAAACTTTTTTATTTGTAAATTTTTTTTATAACATTAATATTTTTCAACTTATTACTCCTGCAAGGCAAAAATTTTTCTTTTTTTTCCATTTTTCGTCGTTTTCTCCCCAACCATTCAATTTTATTAAATTTTACCGATCATCAAAGTGTAGATCTTTTAATTATGAACAGTTTTGTCCTTAAACTTTTTTCCGTAGTGCCAATATCTTCGGAGTTATATATTACTTTACCGAGCGAAATCCGCGCCACTGTCGCAATATAAAAAGGTCAATCGATTAAACTATTTAAAAATTAAGTATTTAATTTGGGTAAATTTTTGGGTTAATTTGGGTAAGAAGTAAATTAATAATTAAAACCGTTTTACACATTTATTGATAGAAAAATAATTTATAAAAATAATAATATATCGGTAAAGTAATATATAACTCCGAAGGTATTGGCATTACGGAAAAAAGTTTAAGCACAAAACTGTTCATAATTAAAAGATCTACACTTTGATGATCGGTAAAATTTAATAAAATTGAATGGTTGGGGAGAAAACGACGAAAAATGGAAAAAAAAGAAAAATTTTAGCCTTGCGGGAGTAATAAGTTGAAAAATATTAATGTTATAAAAAAAAGTTTCAAATAAAAAAGTTTGTAAATTTTGTTTGGAAAAGAAAAGGTCTCAACAATTTTTCGCCTAAAACCAACCATTCTCGAGATATCGAATGAAACGCGTTTCCATCGAAATGACCTTGAGCTGACCTCAGTACAACCCCTCAAATTGGAATTTATGCTCAGAATACACCGCCCTATCGATCCTCAAAGTCCCCAAACTGTATTCGCTCATGTTTATTTATTTCGTAATTTGACTGGACTAATTACAATGATTCTAAATAACTATTATACATCCAAAGAACATCCTACTAATATTATAAACGCGAAAGATTGCATTGCGTCTGTTACTCGTTCACGCAAAAACTACCGAATGGATTTTAATTATCCCAAATAAAACGATAATTAGACGAAGTTGCTCTTAATTTTTGGCATTTTTATTCAAATATACGTTTGAAACTTGAGTTCCTTTTTTAAAAAGCAAGTTCATCACAAACGGATGTTGTAGCTAACATATCTATGTCTGTATGCCAGAAAATAAAAAGCTTACGAGCACAGAATTATTGTAAACCCTCATCATTAGCACTGACTTTCAACTTCGCCATAAGGTGCCGCAAAGCCTAAGAATCTAGACCATAGGGATCGATACGCACTCACGACCTAAATACTAGGCTTGGTATAAATCGAGCGGTTGATCATTGCATACTGATTTGCTCATTTGCCGTAAAAAAGATCATAAGTTTCTTTATAAACGGGAACAAGCTTTGCTTAGTAGCTACCAACAATTTTAACACCTGATATGTAGGTACCATATGAGCAATAAATATATTGAGTATTGAGTATAGTTTGGGACTAGAGTGTGATGTGTGAAATATCCGGGAATTTTTTTTATTTAACCTATTTTGTATATTGTTTTTTTTATTTAACACTTCAGGGCAAAGGTCTCCCCCAAACCCTTCCATTCATTTCGATCTTCTGCGTCCATCCACTCCGTCGCAAATATTTATAAATTTGTTTAATATTTATTTATTTAAATTTAGTTCATAGTTTTTTTATAACTACAGTCAATTTCCACGTTGCGAACTTCACAAAACACTGTCCAATACTCAAAAAACTAAAAAAAACACTTATTACCGTAAATTACACTTTTAACTGACAAGGGCAAAAGAGTTTATAAATCTAAATTATACTGTCTCTTATGGAGTACCACAGATAAATGTAGGATGTACACATCGCTTATTAGCTTAACACAGTATGTGCTAGATAGATATAGATATCTCTGTCCTAGTTACTATAGATAGCTGCAAGGCCACAGGTGGCGTAGTTAGTCCGTCCTTGGTTATCTATAACTAACATCGTATGCAAGTTGCATGATTTTGTGTTTTTTTATGACGCAAAATAAGGTTTTCTATTCTATTCAGTTCTTTGAAATAGAAGTATGTATTATAATTTGGTGGGATAATAGAAATCTTTATTGTATTTTACAAATAAATAGGAAATTAAAATAGAAGTATTAATGTGCAGTCTTATAATATACTTATATACTTTCGATCTATCTTATAAAAAGTTAGCGCAGACTTGAAGTATTGATTACCATACGTAATGATGACTTAAAAGTCAACGCTCACTTTTTATAAGATAGGGGGTTTGTTTTTAAATACATACATAGTAACACCCAGACACAGAATAAATATTTATGTTCATTACAACATTTGCCCAGGGTGGCAAATCAAACAATCGAACCGACGACCCACAGCATGGAAGGCAGAGCTACTACCAACTGAGCTGTGACGCCTGTCAATGGTACGTGCAATGTGATTTGAGTCACAGTTTTCACAACGCGGTGACAGCCAGATTTTTTCGAGTTCCGCTTGCACCAACGATTCGATATCAATCCCGCACCAATCCAGTAACAATCCGGAACTGATTCGATTGTGGTTCAAGTCCGTGTTCAGATTACTCGCTCGGTTAAACGTTCACTCGACGACGTGTGGATTTAAATCGATTGTAAGTTATATGCAATTGTACTTTGCATAATATAGTAAATATATAAATATACATAGCTTTGTCTTTACTTTCAGATATATTTTTATACTATTTTTTTATAGTTAAATATTTCTTATACTTAGATATATTCTTTTTGAAATGAAAAGATAAATATTGTTCTATGAAATACATTACATAATAATAGATCTAAACTAAAAACAGTAAAAACACAAGTAGGTACACTAAAGATATTAATTACTAGTAGTACGCCCCGGCTTCGCACGGGTAGCCTATATAAATAAATATCATTATAATATAGCTAATTATGTTACTTAGTATAAATGTATTTTCGAAATGATAAAAAATATAGACCCTATAGTATGTAACCCCCCCGCATATACTCCCGTGACCCGTGACCGGCAGCGGCGGCGCGGCGCCCGCTGACTTTTTTCTAATAAGTACTTACATTTTTGAACTCGTGATATCTTTCGAATGGAATGTCCGAATTCAATAATTTAAAAAGTAATAGAAAGGTATTGAAGCAGTCTTAATTTTAAAGTAATTTATTTAGATAAGGATTAATACCTAAGTACAAATATAGAACGTTTTCTGGCGTCGTCATTTTAATTATATTTTTTTGATATTAAAACACTTATTATGACATCTCTATAATAGTTAGACCTATGCTGTCGCTGACTTTTTTGTGGATGATGATGTGTTCTACAAAATTGTAGTACATAATTTCTTTCTATAATCAATAGTTTCCGCAGCGCACGCGATGTAAGGAATTTCTTTTACACCTTGGGTTACATAATTGAAGTTTTAGTAAGGAACCCTAATTTTTTTGAAAATATAATATAGCCTATGTTCAGCACAGATAATGTAGCTTCATAACAGTGAAAGAATTTTTGAAATCGGTCCAGTAGTTTCGGAGCCTATTCGATGCAAACAAACAAACAAACAATCAAATCTTTCCTCTTTATAATATTAGTTTAGATGTAATGGCCTAATATTACTTTTTTTGAGGCAGAACCTACAAACGGAATAAAAAAAAACGCCTATTCATGCTAATCAAAAAAACTAAGAGAATAAAGTGTTGTTCGCACCCCCCTGTCTCAATTTCCATAGCGCCATGGGGTTTCGTAAATTAAAGCCATAAACCTTGGTAAATCACGTCATAAGCCTTTATTGCTGTACTGGTTGTTTATATTATACTAGTAGTACGCCCCGGCTTCGCACGGGTAGCCTAAATAGATAGATAGATAGATCATACACCAACATATCGCGTGTGTTTTCGTCAGCGCGTTCTAGCCTTCAAAAAACTTTACTAGCGCCATCTAGTTGTGTTTTCGGAACTAACACTTTTTTACTTATTAATAATTATTAGAACCTAACTTAGACAAAAAGCATTTATTTGAAACACAGTAACACACATATTACAATAAAATTAAAAAGAAGTAAGGAAAGGGAATGGTACTTAAACCTAAATATATAAAAACAAACTTATAAAATATAAATAAAAAATATCATTATAATATAGCCTATGTTCAGCACAGATAATGTAGCTTCACAACAGTGAAAGAATTTTTGAATTCGGTCCAGTAGTTTCGGAGCCTATTCGATGCAAACAAACAATCAAATCTTTCCTCTTTATAATATTAGTTTAGATTTTTTTTTTTTTTTTTTTTAAATAATATAGAAACTTTATTCACAAACAAACTTACGACTATACAGTATTTACAAAATGTACATTTACATAATATAAAATACATAAGAAACAGCTGAGCTATCTACAGACCGTTGCAAACGATCTATAGATAGTTCAACTGATCCAAATCAGTACCAATCGGAAGCGTACCCAAGACACTGGCTGCATTGCCGCGCTGAATAGCAATGCTGATACGTTGGGCCAGATACTCACCAGCCCTCGGGTCACGCGTCGCTTCGACTAGACGCCCAGAAATAATTTTGAAAACGCGGTGGGCCTCGGTACCCCACGGACCTAGAGTCTCGACCCCAAGAGGAGCAAATATGTACGCCCTGTCGAGACCTGCATATTTGCGTCTCTTGAGATCCTCGGCCGAATCCGCCGCCGCACCAGCCCGATTTTTAATGTTTTATTTTTATTGTTTAGATTAAATATCTTATTGTAATGGCTGACGTTGTCTTAAAGCTTAGTTTAACCGATGGAACAGTACACAGTATTTTTTAAAATTTTTATTTAGCTCCATCTATATCGCTACATGATGAACTACATCGTAGTCTACGCAAAAAACCAACAGATGGCAGAGACAAGTCCTAGATCGCGCAAACGAAGTTATCACGGAGTTTGAACATAAGTAATAGAACCGATGACTATCCATCGGTCCTCGGACCCCGAGCCAAAGGTCGCTCGGCGTGGAAAATCTTCCCTTTTCGTAGGAGATACCACACCTATCTCCTCATTTTATTTAATTACAAACAAACTTACGACTATTACAAAATCTGCATTATAAAATATATAAAAAGCAGTTGGGCTATCTCCAGACTGTTGCAAACAATCTATAGATAGATCAACAAACACAGTATTTTATAACAAAACGTATCATATTCGTGTTACAATCTTTTGCATTAATTTCTCATTTTTTTATATTTAGTTCTTAAGTTAGTAAAACTTTACTAGCGATAAGACCGCGCTGTGCTTAGGTAAGTCAAAAACTGACCTAATTATGATTTTACTGACCTAATTATGATTAATAATGACCAAATTGTATAATATTAATATAATTATTTTTAAAGTTAAAATCAACTGACATGTAACTTGGTGTTATGAATAAAGGATTGTATTGTATTGTATTGAATAGGATCAAGTGGTTTGAATACTCGTAGCACATTCGCTACGCCGCGTAGCAGTCTACAAAGTTGTAGAACTTGCTCTACGGAAAAAGCAGCTGTCCGAACTTAAGCTTTATGTAGACAATCTAAATTGATCCTTGTTACGTTGTAATTAGAAGCTATTTTATTGAAACAAACCAAGTGACGCGTCTACGATAATGCCTTGATCACACGTACCGAGTAAACCGGCGAGACAGTGACGTATTTAAGATACACTGCGCGCTAACGCAACAACGTTCAACAGTAAAACTGATGTCGACGCGCACTGTATCTCAAATACGTCACTGTCTCGCCGGTTTACTCGGTACGTGTGATCAAGGCATAAGTTGTAGCACTTACTCTACGGAAAAAGCAGCTGTCTGTACAGTTACAAAAGTTAAGCTTTAAGCTGACAATCTAAATTGATCCCTGTAGCTGAGATTAGAAGCTATTTTACTGAAGCAAACCAAGTGACGCGTCTACGATAAGTTGTAGAACTTGCTACGGTGCGTAGATCCGCTACGGAAATGTGCAGCTTTCTTGTCCATCTTTAATTACAATCTTACAACTTTACAATAAATTACCTAATAGTATTAAAGAATGTGAGTCCATAAGGTATATAAATTAAAATTAAAGGAATATGTAAGCACATTGGTTGTAATCTAAGTAAATATTACAATAGCGCCATCAAGAGTCAATCAAATAGTTTTGACGTGACAACGTCTTATAATTCGATAGAGCCGGCTGCACGCACGAAAAAACATGACTCATGCGGCGTTACCTCGCTCTGAGGCGTTCCATGAAGTGCAAGCGAGAGCGCGGAACGAGCGACAAAGAAGCACAATCGGCCTTTGCGTTCGTTGTCACGTTCAACTATCGTCAGTAAACCGACTTTACAGACAGCCATTTTTTAAGATACAATTGTAATCTCATTATAAGTGAACAATGTTTTATGAGCAAATAAATGTCTATAAACTTATCTAAAATAGTTCTTGTCAATACACAATAGAGACCATTTTCATACTGATAGTAGGAAGTGGGGCGCCGTCTCGATTCCAATTTCCGTTTAGGAGTGTCATGTCTAAATGTTTGTACAAAACTAGTTTGTGTCAAACCACGGAAACAAGTTTTAAATGGCTGTTGGCAGCACCTTTAGAAATCAATTTAGTAGAAGCCAGACTGATAATGCTGGGGCCACATTAGCGGGCTACGGCGAATATTCGTGTAAACGCGATGTATGTGGCCGGGTACATCGTGTCATCGCGTGGTATATCGCCTTTATCCGAACACGATGTTTTTGTCGCGCCAACACGATACGAATATTCGCCCGCTAATGTAGCCGAAGCATAAGAAGAAGAAGAATAAAAAGACGTTATTTTACGAAATAGGTACGAAAAAAAAATACTTTTGTACGTTTATACGCTTGGTAGTCGCGTTTGGCACTCAAGCCTTTCAAAATGATGGATGATCAATCTGCTTATACTAAAATATGCCCTAGTATTCAACGAAGCTCTAAAATACCGACGCTCTAAAATATAGACGACCGATGTGGCGCGGTGGGCGATGTTCCGCCTGCGACACGGATTGTTGCGGGTTCGATTCCCGCCTCGGGATAAATGTTTGTATGTTCTGCAAATATTTATTCCGGGTGTTCTGGGTATTATACATATGTAAAATAAAAAATATCTATCTATGTATTGTATTGTATTAAGTATGTCAGTCTTCTAGTACCCATAACACAAGCTTTGCTTAGCTTGGGGCTAGATGATGTTGTGTGGATTGTCCAGCATTATTTATTTATTATTTTATTATTAATAAAGTTTTATTTTCATAATGCCAAAGCCAATCTCATTGTTAACGTCGTTCAAATTAAATAATTTCAAAAACGTTTTACTAATGTTCCAATTCATTCAGATTATCCGCTATGAAGAGACGCATTAACCTAATAAATCTTAACAAATGAGGGTAGGACGACACATCTGCTGAATTTCATTACGGGATCAAAGAAACCGCACGGAAACGACCGGACTTAGCCGAGCGCATTCCGAAAACAAATGAGTGCTCTTTTCAATATCAAGTCGACGCTTGCTATACTTACGATATTTGCACTCATTTGTTTTCGGAATACTTACGAATATAATAAATGAATATAATACCTATACTTACGAATAATCGTAAGTATAGCAAGCGTCGACTTGATATTGAAAAGAAAATTTGCACTCATTTGTTTTCGGAATGCGCTCGGCTAAGTCCGGTCGTTTCCGTGCGGTTTTTTTGATCCCGTAATGAAAATAAAAAAAAAACTATTATTATAAAACAATAGTTTTTTTTTATATTTTTAGGCGCCAACATTGAAAACAATCGATTCACGCAACCAATAGTTTCACCAAAATCGAAAATAGTCTATTCACGCGCCGAAATCAAATATGGGGGTAGTATAATCGATTCACAAAGGCTAATGAGCAAATGCGAGTCCCCAGTGATTAGTGTATGCTCGGCGGACTGTAAAATGGCGCATTTCGAAGCTCGGATCATTTGTTTTGTACAATGCGAGACGAATTTCTGGCAAAGAGACAAATTGAGGTCGAATATGTGGAACAGAGTATACTTGATCGTGTTTTGTTTTATAGACTTTTATGGGCGTGACTTTCAAAACATTTGAAATGAATAGTTTGTAAACTTAAGTTATGAATTAGGTACACAACAAACATGTAAACTTTGACATTTATAATATAGAAATGTTTTAAATTAAATTAGTGTTACTATGCTTTATTATTTTTTTATAATTTGTTACTTTTATTAAATTCATTCGGTAAGTTTAAATGTGAACGTACAACAGAAATTTAACAATAATTTCAACAAATTTGTTCTATTTTTATTAACTTATATATTTTTTGTAATAACTTTTTTTCACAACGTTTATTTATGTGAATTAGTAATGTTTAAAATAGTAATAATTAACCGTATTTTAAGCAATATTCTAATGGCTCTTAACTGATTGAAATTTTGAAAGTTCCGTGACCTTATTCCTAGTTCCATCAATATCGACAAGTGTCAGTCGTCTGAATAGAACAAATTATCTGCGTGTAACGTCTCTCGAGTGCCATCCATCATTTCTAAGTTTGGACATAGAAAATATAAGGGCACGTTTATATTAAAAGCAGGTCGCCTGTCATATGTGACATCTGTCACAACTGTCACGCTTGAGCATGTGAAATATTTGAGTAATATTCGTAAGTGCTCATAAACGTTTAATATCGTGAGGTATCGTGTCTTCTCCGCAAAATTATATCTAAAATAACGTTCTGTCATTTTGAGTTACACTGCGCGACTCGCGTTTGTTTCTGCGCAATTTTCGCATAACATCATCATCATACTCGAGTACCTGAGAGTGTTTTTGATATGAAATTAACATCAATAATTGTATCTTAATGATCCTTGGTTAAATGAAGAAAATCTCACTTAGAGCACTACAAAAAAAAATTGAAATTCTGTGTTTGGAATAATTTTATACTATCGCAAAATGTAAGCATGCTTGTAGTGTAGTATGGACATGCCACTGAATAACTCCGTATTCCCAAAGTATTTTGTAGTGATCTGACGAAATGTGACAATTGTACTGTGTAATTGTGTACGTATCGAAACAGTGACGTATTTGAGATACACTGCGCGTCGACATCAGCTTTATTGTCGAACGTTGCAATGTTAGCGAGCAGTGTATCTTAAATACGTAACGATTGTTACATTTATTCGTGCTCAGATGTGTCAGGCATATGTAGCTCTACCATGAGTTTTACAATACTATATTTACTATACTCGCTAGCGTCTGTAGTTAAAAAAATAAAAATTTTTAAAAAAATAAACAAAATAATTTGAAATAATTTGAATTTGAAATGTATGAAGATTTGTACAGTGCCTCTAGCGGATAGTTGGGTACTAAAATTCATAATACTAATATTTACGTAACTACTGTAGTAAAGTCAGGCGATTTTACTGTGACAACTCATGGTAGAGGTACTGGTAACAAAGAATCGTGACCCTTCATTTGTTTTATTTTTAATTCTAATGTGAATGCGCCCTTACAGTAAGTAGGTACGTTTGCGTAAAGTTTGTCGATCGCTCACCGCAGATGACATTACTTTTGGTTAAATAACGTCTCCAGTATCATGGGCTGTAAGTTTGGGAGATTTATCATCGACTTTGTATTTGTACTGAATAAAGAGTAAACAAACATTCAATTCCTACGCGAATTAGCGTAGGTAAGAGTCCTACTTCTTTTTCTTCCTGCCCTTATATAGGCTTAGGTGGGGTCGGCACAACAAGTTCCTTTCTTCCTTTTTCATCCGTCTTAGCAGTATTCACTCCTTTCACATCCATATCATTTTTCACACAATCCATCCATCTTTTCTTAGGCCTACCTCTTCCGTTATATCCATCCAAATTCATACCTAGCACTCTAGGTAAGAATCCTACTATCCTACTAATATTATAAATACGAAAGTTTGTATGGATGGATGTGTGTATGTATGATTGTTACTGTTTCATGCTTAAACTACAGAATGGATTTTAATGAAACTTTACAATAATACAGCTTATACATATATTGCGTGAACTATCCAAAATACAAAATATATAACGATTATAAGACAAAGTCGCGGGCATCAACTAGAATGAGACACGATTTATAATTTTTTATTTAATTTTTGAACTTTTGTATGCTGAAACACTATTTTTTGTTGATTTACCAGTTTGTGAGTATATGGCTTAATCCGTATTTATTGTACAGTAATGTTTGCTTTAATGGTACATTACTTTTGATTTAATTTTTGATTAATGCGCTTTGATGAAACAAATTGATAAAATTAAACCCAGTCATACAAAGTCAGAGAGCTGTCCTAGTTTCTGGAACACAAAGTTGTAAACAGCGGTCATGCTCGAATGGATTCCCGCGAGTGATCCATTAACTTGGTGGCTGCCAGCTTCTCTAACTAAAGCTTATGTTTCATTAAAAGCGGAGACCGCCTTAATACGTTTGTTTTTAAACGTAAATTCATCAACAATACTCAATAAATATAATATAACGGTCTATCTTGTAAAAACTTAGGGGAGACTTGATGTGTCGATTACCAAACGTAATGGTAACATAATGTCAACGCTAACTTTTTATAATGTACCGATAAACCCTAAGGATATTCGAGTCTCCATGTCAAAACCAGTTCAACTGTCAAAAGTTACAGCGTCACCGCGCAGGGTCATTCTATAACGCTACCGTTAAGATACTTATTCGAGTATCACATTCGTTCGCTTTAAATGACGGCCGTGATAAAACGTTCTTAGCTTCTCAGAAAATATAGTTTTGGCGTTGTTACACGATTCTTTCCGATTGCCCAACTGTTACAAACTTATGGCGCGAAAATAACGTATTGGTATCTATTTTTGGACTCGACATTGTAACATTTCACAATAGTTTACAAAGAACATTGATATAGCTTTTTTAGATACCTCCGTATTTTCTTTCTTTATTCAATATTTGACAGTCGTCACAGCTCAGTTGGTAGTAGCTCTGCCTTCCATGCTGTGGGCTGTAGGTTCGATTCTCACCCAGAGCAAATGTTTGTGTGATGAACATAAATATTTGTTCTGTGTCGTGGTGTTACTATGTATTCTATGTTTTTACAAATAATATTCTATCAGCAGTCTAGTTCCCATTGTACAAACTTTGCTTAGTTTTGGACTAGCGTGTGATGTGTGGAATGTCAATGAATAAAAAAAAATAGTCACACACCTACTTCTATATCAAATACATGTATGTACGTATCTAGAACAGACTGGTTCCCAAACTTTTTACTTAAACTATTAAGACTTTCAAATGACTAACTTAACATACAAACTACGTTAATAAGTTGGTCTAAGCTGGTCTTAAGTTGGACCTAAGTTGAGTCTAAGTTCCCTCATAACGCAACGACTTAAGTTGTAAAGTATTTTGTAGTGCGATAATAATAAGTTATGTGCACAAAGTAGTAACTTAATCGGATATGTATAGTTAAGTACGCTAAGCTTTGTGTATGGGAGTTTTATGAGACTATTTTGTGAGATAAAATGGAGTTTAATGTAGAAATTGTTTTACATTTTGCTTTTTTAATATAAACGTTGAATAAAAAAACAAATTAAAGAATGTCGATAAATTTTTAAAATTATGAAGTACATTCAAAGAAATCTACACTCAAACTAATTACACAATTACATTTTTACAAATTTAATAGATTTTGACATCGCTAAGTAATTTCAATTATGCATTATTTGGCATATCTCTTAAATGAGACAACACGATAAATACAATTATCAAATCAACAAGAATGTATCAAAATTAAGGCAAAGAAGTAAATAAATAATAGTCGAATTGAGAACTACCCCTTTTGAAGTCGTTTTAAATGGAGGAGTCGCACATTTTTTAATGGAATACTACTTACCGCATTGGCTTTTCAGGATTACAAATTAGTTACTACGAACATACCTGTAAAGAAAAAAAAACATGTTACAAACAATTTTAAGAAAAAGGTTTTACAAAAAATTATAGACCAACAAAAGCAGTCTTCTTCTTTTCTTCGTGGCTTTTCGCAGGCTAGGGTTGCCACGATTTTGCCAATGTCAGAGTTTATGGTGATTTACGTTTACTAATCTTATAGCAAAAGGGCGGAGATCTGAGTAAGTGTCCAAAAATTACCGGTAATGCACAAAAGCATACTTGAGAATGGCAAATGCACAACATATGCGACAGGAAAGAAAAAAAATAAAAAGCAGACTGTCAACGCGTCACGTAAAACCATCGCGCCAATTTACTTTACAAAAATCGAACAGTTCACTTACCCTGTTTCCCCTGTTTTTTCCCTCAGTACATAACCAATGCCTTTGACATTTACGATAGGGAGATGGCAACACTGGCGCCTCGACAGGGTACAAAGACCAAAGGAAGCTGGGACTTTCAAGTCAATTCGGGTTAATTGGCTATGCTCGATGCGCACCAATAACATGCGGTTAAATTAACCAGAGGTTATGATAAACAATGAAAAGGCCGGGATAAGTGGCAGGCTTTGGGAGAGACCTTTGCCTAGCAGTGGGACAGTATAGGTAAGAAAAAAAAAAACAAAAGACAATCAACGGATAAACTCGTTTCGGATAATTCACGTGATTATTGTTTAATTTTGACTTGGTTTGTTTAAAAACAAAATTGTGTTTTTTGAAAGTCTTTTTAATGTGTTAATTTCTATAGATAAATTTCCGCTGTTAAAATAAACACCATTTTATTAATTAGAGTCCTATTACTTATATCAAGGTTACCACTTATGAGATATTCTTTATAATGCTTAATTAATATTAGGTACTTATTTATATCAAAGACAGAAAGTCAGAAATAATTTTTGTAGAAATGTAACTATGTTCTTTTTTACGGGCGCATACTTTCTTTAATCTATAACGGTCTATCTTATAAAAAGTTAGCGCAGACTTGAAGTATTGATTACCATACGTAATGATGACATAAAATCAACGCTCACTTTATATAAAATAGAAGGTATACTACTCTTATAGAAATAAAGAATACATTGTCAAAACCATCCAAAAAATTAAAAAAACCAATAATCACCAACTTTATTTGTCCCTATATTCGAACACAAAGCTATCGGTCCCAAATACGTCCCATAAATACAGCAGTCAATTTGCCGACAAGCGGCTGAAATGGTTTGCATGTTGCCACGTCATTCGGTCGATTAAAAACTGTCAAACTAAATTAAATGGCGACTTTATTGGAAACAAGAGTATTTTGGATATTGTATCGCTAATTGATGAGCTATAACAGTATACAGTAGTTTATTATTTAAGACAACATTCATATAAATCTATTGTTTATAAGTTATTTTGTGATATTACTTATAATAATAAAAAATACTCATGGAACTCAAATCACGCTCTAGTGCCAAACTAAGCAAAGCTTGGAATGTAGAAACTAGATTGCTGCTAGAATACTTAGTTTGTTATGTATTCTATGTATGTATTCACAAAAAAATAGTATTGGTATCCTATCAGCAATCTAGTTCCCATAGCTTAGCTTAGTTTGGGACTAGAGAGTGATGTGTGAAATGTCCATGAATATTTAATGATTAAATTTTATGATGTACCTATTAAGGTACATTTTTATACAACTAGCCAGATACTGTGCACTAGGATGAAGTCACCTTAATACCCTGGATTTACCTAATACCTTTGCATCCCGGACTTAAAGTAATCTCTGCTTGGTCCAACTTTGAACTTAGCTAGCTTAGTGCACGACTTACTGACTTGGATAGTGTTCCACCCTAATCTGAAAGTGGCTTGTAAGGACACCGCATTTGTATTTGTATCATTCATTCATTCATTCATTATTGTTGTCATCATCAACCTATATAGTATCAGGCCCAGCCCAGCGTATCAGCATTGCTATTCAGCGCGGCAATGCAGCCAGTGGCTTGGGTACGCTTCCGATTGTTACTGATTTGGATCAGTTGAACTATCTATAGATCGTTTGCAACAGTCTGTAGATAGCTCAACCGTTTCTTATGTATTTTATATGACAATGTACATTTTGTAAATACTGTATAGTCGTAAGTTTGTTTATGAATAAATTACCTACTTATATAACAGGCGCCAGTGAAGCCGGTTTTCGACTTTTTTCTTTTTTCTGTCAGCAAATACTGAATTAAAGTTTTCAGATTAGACCAGCTGTAGGACTTAGGTTGGGTTTTGCCTATGTACATTTTTACAGAATGCACGGACTGAGATTTTATTTCAATAAATTGAACTTAATTATATGTCTTCATTACAAAAAATATTATGTTATTATTCTTTATCAAGTAAGCTTTTGTTGACAAGGTTTTATTTATACTTTAAAAGATTCATATTCATAGAATTGTAATTATAAAGTGTCTTGCAATAAGTAGCCAAGTTGTAACTAAGTTGTAAGCTGTCGGTGCAGCTTCGACTCCAGCTTGAAACTTTTTAAATATCATTTGAACTAAGACTCGTAGAATCAACTTTTGAGTGGAAAATTTTGCGCGATTTCAAAATCTCAAACTTTGATTCATATTCAGCGGATTCTTGATGAAGTTCGAGCTTTCATTGGAATTTCAAATTCAAAGTTACAGATTTTTGATATCTATAATTTTCAACTTATAAAAAAAAACTTTAAACTTTATCAAACTCTTTGGTTACTATTACATTATAATAGAACCTACATGTGTTGTAGGTTGTTTTGCAGATAATAGTATTTGATTGCGTTATTATTTAGATTTCGATAGTAATAAAACTTTTTAACAAAAAAATTAAACCTCCGAAAAAACCTCGATCGGGCACACACACGCCGACTCAAAATTATTAGGTTTACTTCGTAAGTTAACTTTTTTATATAATTTATTCATAAACAAACTATATAGATAGAATATAAAATATATTCGCTTTAAAAAATTTTCGGATTTGTTTATCTAACCACCAGAAACCACGAGAATTCCAACGGATTAAAAACTCTTTTAAGTATTTTTTTGTGAGACCAACCTCGCCGAAGGTTGTAATGCAGTTAACCTAGATTTAACCATTATACTTCACTCCACAAATGCTGGCATCCACAGATAAAACAAGGCACTAGAGTGGAGGGAAAAAAAGAAATACTTAAATAACTTTTCATAGGGTAAGTAACGAGCTTACGATGGGATGGATTATTTAAAGTTGGGTATTTTTGCGGTGCGTAAACAAACGTTAATCGAAAGAATATAAGGTCTTCCAATAGGGGCTAACTGACAGTTGATAGCGGCCATCTTGTTGAAGCTGCATCTGTCAAAATGGTCGTCATTTATTCAGTCTGTTTTGTCAAATCATTATGTTCAACAATAGAGCAAATGATAAATTGTTGTATAAAAATGGGTTTTCGTATAATATACTTTCAGTTAAAATCTCTTAATTCTTAATTATTTTTTTTGTACAAATATATAAATTACAAATTAGGATGATGAAAGTAATGTACAAAGGCGAGCTTAACCCTACTATGAGTTTTCTCATCTCCAAATTATACGCATGACAAAAGCACCAAATCTATCGAGAAACAGTAATATATTAAAATATACACGAAGTAATCAGTGCAAAGTGCACAAAATGTGGTTAAAATTTTGTACTAAAAAACAGCAAAATAACTTTACAATCAAAAGCCACACTGCACAAAGCAATTTATATTTGAAATTAAAATTTAAACGCGAAGCAATCGCACGAAATATGACATGAAAACAAACACTGAAAAGTCTGAAAATTCGGTTGAATTTTGGCTGGATTCTACAGAGCGAACGTAACCGAGGATAAATGACTGGCCATAGTGCTAGCGGGGATATACAACTAAACAAACCGTTTATCTTATTATTATGCTAAAATATGTGGCTGGGCGTGCAAAGAGGAAGGCCGAAAATAAGTAGTTGGATTGTGAAAAATCAAATCAATTTTTTTTTAAATGTTACATCCTGAATGGTAATACAAATACAAATTTCTTAGTTAAGTATCATAAATGCATTGGTGGCCGAATCGGATTTGAATACAACTCCGAACTAGTTTAAAAAAACTGTATCTCGGAGGGTAGAACTCGTCTTCCTCGTACACTGCGCTGTCAATAGGTATGAATGAAAGAGCAGTAGATTCAGAGTTGACGAATGATAGGAGTGGACGAAGAAAACTTGTGGCGACCCCACCAAGCGTGGGATAAGGACAGGGGAATGATGATGATGTTAAAACAGCAATACTTTTACAACTATTTAAATAAATACACCTCTATATTAAGCGCAGCTTGCGCTAAGTAAGTATATAAGTGTATCAGCAATTTAGTTCCCATAGTACAAGTTTTGTTATGTTTGGGACGAGTGTGGTGTGTAAATTGTTTATGAATATGCCTTTATTTTCCTTCACAGCAAACATACGATGACGTCATAGCCTATGCCAACCTCCGTAGTCAGTACCTCTACCTTGAAGTTGAGTTGTCACAGTAAAATCGCCTGACTTTACTACAGTAGTTACTTAAATATTAGTATTACGAATTTTAGTACCCAACTATCCACTAGAGGCGCTGTACAAATCTTCATACATTTTTTTAACTACAGACGCTAGCGAGCATAATATATATATTGTATAGTAAAAACTCATGGTAGAGCTACAGGTCAATAAAACCGCTATGTGAGAAATCGATGGTAAGCGGTAAGCGACCCGCTTACCGCTTACAGTCGGGCGCGCCGGCGTCGCGACGCTCGCGGCAGCGGACGTCTCGTTTGCATAATAACCCACCGGATGCAGCGACGTCGGCTATTTAATGAAATTGCTACACTTCTAGAACAGTTTTGTTGGAGGCTGCTCGTTTATAAAATCTTATTTTGTTAATGAACAACTTTATAAGTGCACGAAGTAGCTTGTCGGAGCAAGACTTCAACTTTTATTATAATTTAATCTGGATGCGGTAGATGTCAACTGTTTTTATTTTTTCTCAAAAATAGTGATATCTTATTAATATTTGGTTTTTAATTGTTCTTTTACAAAGTCATCTTGTCTGGTAGAGATCGCCGGTATTCTCTAGTCTGTGTTATGTCTCAGTTATGACATAGCAACAAGCCTATTTTGGCTTAGTGTAGGTTCTGCCTTAAACCTAAACTAATATATTGCCATTACATGATTAACACCTTAAGTGTACCTACTTGTGTTTTCACTTTAGTACTATTATTATGTAATGTATTTCATAGAACAATAAATTTCATTATATAATTATATTACCTACTTTTAAAAATACTTGTTTCCATATCCTAAAACAGTGGTCATATTAATCCAGTACACACAGTTCTTGATTTAACCTACAAAGGGTCGCGGGTAAGCCCTCGTCTACTTTATGCGAACATTAGCGAGGACCACACCTGCTCGCCGCAAACACACCAATTACCATTCTTTGTCTTACATAATTAATTATTTTAAGGATAAACATATTATCATCATCATCCTATGTATGTCCGCTGCTTAACGTAGATTCTTCCAAGACGCGCCATTGAGCCCGGTCTTCGTCTCTTCTCATCCAGTGTTAGCGCTACATAGTCGCTTCATCTCGCCGGAAGGCGTCCTACGCTCATCGAGAAAACTAGATTCTAACAATCCAGCAAGTAAAAATACTTGCTAATACAAAGCTGTTGATCGTAAAAAAAAATCTATTAAACAAATAAACGATATGGGCGTTAGAGGTTTTTTAAATGGGGTACGAATATTGAAGGGCTGATTGATGAGATTTTGGGGCTAAAAAAGTTTTAAGTGGGCATCTATTATCGGCTTTATCGAGTGGATATCACGCGATGCTTAGTTAATAGTCGCTTTGGCGAAGTTTTTACGTGCCTTTCAATTGTTTTTACAAACTTTGTAATGGGGTTTTCGCTATCAAATGTTATTTTACGCCATTTTCTTTTTCTTAGAAGGCTAGAAATAACTTTCTTAGTCTTTATTATCAAATGAATATAAATAAGGTTTTTTCGTAATCGTGAATGATTGTAAAAATAGTCTTTGTAAGACATAACCATTTAAAAAAAAAGAAGATAGTTATCATTAATATTGAAATCATATTGAAATTGAAACAATTTACTCACTATGTACGCGTAAGACTAAAATAACTAACAAAATAAAAGAATATTAGCTTTGAAAATCCAAAAAAAAACTAAAAAGCTTTGTGATTGAATGAGCGCGTTAAAAATTCATTAGCGATAGTGTAGGGTGTACCAACAAAACGAAACTAATCAAAAAGCAATTTAATAGCACTCAATAGATGGTGTTAATCTAAATCTTACGACATTGCTCATAGGTAACATTACCGTGTCAATTTTCATAAAATGTATGCTTTTTTTTTTAACCTGTACTGTCCCACTACTGGGCAAAGGTCTCCCCCCTTTTCCTCCATTCCTTTGTATCAGCCGCCGCTTCCCACCAGGCTCCATCATAAGTATCCAAGTCGTCACGCCAACGTTTTCTTGGTCTGCCTCGGTTTCGTCGTTCTTCGTCGCTTTATAATATTTTTTAAATAAAATATTGTTTTGAAATACTATCGTATTTAAAACAACCTAAAATAGATACTTAAATAGGTATTTTATTGAAAAAAGGTAAAAAAGATCATGAGCCGGTATTTTATTTATACTAATTACAACTGTAAATAAACGATCCAATGCTTTACTAGCACGGCTGAAATGTTAGCGTAAATTAAAACCATTTTAAAAATACATGAAACAGATCGGCAGAACGCTCAAACAATTTATATTGCAAAATTCCATTACAATTTCAGTACAGCTACAGTAAGTGTTCCGGATTCCCTCACGAGCTTTCGAACGTGTTCTATCGATAGTGTTTTGTTTTTAACTTCAAAAATAAAAGCTTCTCAAACAGATTGTTTTTTTTTATGTTACCTTTGAACTGTGAGTGTGTTATAGTAATTTATTTTATTTAAAAAAGAACTTCTCAACTCGATTGTTTTTTTATTTATTGATTACAACGAACTGCATTTTATCGCTCGATAGTGTTTTGTTTTTAACAGACTTATAAAAAGTAGCTTTATTATGTTACCTTTGAACTGTGTTCTAAAAGTAATTTATTTTATTTAAAATAGAACTTCTCAACTCGATTGTTTATTTTTATGTACCTACTATTGATTACAACGAACTGCATTTTATCGCTCGATAGTGTTTTGTTTTTAACAGACTTCAAAAAAAAGTAGCTACTCAACTTTTTTCGAACTGTGTTCGATAATGATATGTTTTTAACTTAAAAATAGGAGGTTCTCAACAAGAGGTTTCCTTATTTTTGAGCCACGATTTAGAATAGTGTGAGATTTGAAGTCACAGGTCGCCCTGTACCCTTTTATATCACCATTTAGTAACACCACTATGATTGATTCGTCGAGTTGAGAAGGGATAGGGCTTCCGAAGGGTGAACATTACCATACGACATGGACAGCCCTGTGCGATGTATACTGATGAGATGGCATCATCTGATGGACGTTTACACAGCCGACACGACACCGATACGACATTTTTTAACTAAAATAGACAGATTTGAGTGAAGAGAAATTTTTATCCCTTGATAATTTAGATCGTAATACGACGTTTACACATACGACACCGATACGACATTTTTATAACTAAAATAGCCCCCATCAAGTGAGGAGACTATTTTATCCCTTTTTTAACACTTTTGTGGCAGTTATTATTATTAATCAGCCATGATTGTCCCACTGCAGGGCAAAAGCCCTCCTCCCTCTTTCCAGTCTTTACGATAATTATTTATTATTTTCTTTCATTTTTTTATAGATAATTGAAATCCTTTTTAATATAAAGTTTGTGATGAAGAGTCTATAAGATCTGAGTCAACATAATTTACTGTTCGCGCACTTCAGCTATATATTATAGAAAATATTTACAAACAAAATTGGTATAATGTTTACACAAAAACTCCACGTTATTGAGTATATGTTATAAGCGCAACCTATCGACAGCCAACATTTGTGCACATCTCTAGAGATCGATGTTTTTAGCATGTCTCTAGAGGTCGATGTCGATGTTTGAGGCACATCTCTAGAGGTCGACGTCGATGTTTTTAGCACTTCTCTTGAGTTCGATGTCGATTTTCGAGACACATCTGTAGAGGTCGATAGATGTTTTTAGCACTTCTCTTGAGTTTGATGTCGATTTTCGAGACACATCTGTAGAGGTCGATATCGATGTTTTTAGCACATCTCTAGAGGTCGATATTGATGTTTTTAGCACATCTCTAAAGGTCGATATCGATGTTTTTAGCACATCTGTAGAGGTCGATGTCGATGTTTTTAGCACATCTCTAGAGGTCGATGTCGATGTTTGAGGCACCTCTCTAGAGGTTGCAGTAAGCAGCTTATTTGAATTCGTTGAAACATGACTGAGGTATGATCGACTTAGGTATAATAGGCAAACAGAAATGAGATATTTTATATATTTTATCTGAAGACACGCTTTGAAGCAAGATTTTGTTGAAAGTATCAATATTTGATCAAAATAGCGTAGATATTTAATGGTTTAAGCACGGGTATACTATAGAAGTAGTATATTTGTTGTTATTTGTATTTTTAAATTAACTTTTATACTATAGCAGATGTTATTTGCGTAGATGGAACATGATTGGCAACGATTTGATTTGAAAATACTATATTGTAATATGTTTCATTGACAATCGACAATGCTTATAAATATGTAAACTATGCCCCACTTACTGAACCGATCGTCTTGCCCAAGCATCTGCACCATTAATGAACACTTGCAAAGCTCGATTAACGCACTCAATGACGCAAAAAATTGGTGGTCCGACAAATGTGATAAAGAAAAAAAAGAAGTGTGGCAATCGGGGACTGCCGCGGTAAAGCTATTGCAAAGCATTTTTTGCTGGATTACGCATGCGCAGTGTTAGGTTATTTCGTTACGGAATTTCTGGAGTCCGTCTCCACGCTCAAGGCCCGCAACAGAAGCTTAAAAATAATAATGGTTTATTAATGACACGTAGAAGATCGGTCTGTTTACAATCACAGTAATGGCAGAACATTTGGTTACTTGAAAATACAAGGTGGTCAACTTTAAAACGAAATCGTATGTGCTACGTTCGCAAGATACTGAAGTGGAGACCGCGTTTAGGCAAGCGTAGTGTAGGACGCCCTCCGGCGAGATGGAGCGACGATACAAGGAGTGTAGCTGGCAAACACAACATGAGAAGAGCCGAAGACCGGGCTCAGTGGCGCGTCTTTGGAGAGACCTACGTCCAGCAGTGGACTGGTATAGGTTGATGATGATGATGACGTTCGCAAGCCGGCATGTTATGTAAACATTGCGGGGTGTGATTTTCGTGTACAATTTCAGGCGCCAAGGAAATAGGTCACTGGGGTCACACAAACATGCTTTAAGTAAGGTTCATCTGACAGTTTGTGAAGCCCATTATCGCATATCAAGGTGGGCTTAACTTTGTTAAGAATTAAGCCGGCTGCGTTTGCTGTAGAACCAACAATTTTTGGAGAAAAAAGTTTTAAAAGATGTTTTTGAAAAGGTAGGACGGGGCTGGCATACCATGTTTGGCAAGAGCTCCAAATTAAAATTGAATAAAAAAAATGTACGACGACGATCTATGCTGTAACAGCAAACACTGCCTGAAGGAGTCGAAGACCGGGCTTCGTAGCGTGTCTTCAAAGATGCCTACAGTGTCAGATCTGTAGCGCCATCTATATCGCTGCATGGTGAACTACATTGTAGTCTACGCAACAGACCAACAGATAGCAGAAACAAGTCCTAGATCGCGCAAACGAAGTTATCACGGAGTTTGAACATAAGTAATAGACCCGATGACTATCCATCGGTGCTCGGACTCAGAGTCAAAAGTTGCTCGGCGTGGAAGATCTTCCCTTTTCGTAGGAGATACCACACTTGTCTCATCAGATCCAACAGTAGACCGATGTAGGTAGATGATGATATAACGCCAGTCGACATATAGATGAAAGTTGGGACATATAGATGAGATGTAAGTTTGTTTACTTCGTAGAGAAACCCCGTTTGTCTCCGAAACTGTAAAAACTTTTCCCTGGATAAAACAACTTTGTAGCGACTCAGCGCACCCTCGTAAAATACTTTATTACGTACCTTCCAATTACTTAAATAACCATTTTATCTAAGAACGCGATAAATAAGCTACCCGTATTACTCGAATCTCGTATTTACCCCCTTATTTAGTAGATGTAGGGTTCTTTATGATAGAGCTCGTCCGGGGAAGCGCTACATCGTACCAAATTTCTGCCACTAAGATGTGAGGCATTACTATGTTCCAGTTAAAAAAAAACTTGGGTATGAATGCCGGTGCAATCACAAGCACACGAGGCTTGACACCTTTAAGTCTTAAGATTTGGTGTCGCCATTTTTCTACTTGTTTGTTCCAACTACCCACATTTTTTTTATGAAAAACGTAAAATCTTGAATACAAAATATGAATTGTTTATAATTCTTCGTTGCGCTCACTATGTATAAATAAAACTATAAAGAAACAAACTTAGTTTTTTTTTCTCTAAGCTATCTCGTCCCTCTTTGCCCAGCAAAGATCTCCCCCAAGTCGTTCCACTCGTCGAAACTCAGTTAATTAATGTAAATTTTATAACGAAATCTTTAACATAAAACCAAGCTTTACATACTACATATCCAAATTGTGTAGTAAAGTATCAGAAGGCATGTTAGGGCACCCTACGTGAGGTACACCCGTTTACAAACGTAAAACGTAACGTTATCGTAGCAACAGTAATAACCTCACAACCGCAGTCTCGTAAACTTCAAGTAATAAAACTCCAAATGGAAGGCTCTGGTAGAGACGAACTCAGCTTTTCAATTTGGAAACCGACTTTTATTGAATTTTGGAGACAATGTTCAATAATCTGTCGAATTTACAGTTGGTGTTTTATATTTTTTATTAGGCGATATGGTTAGCGTGGCAGGTCGCACATGGATAAGACAAAAAAGAGGCACAAGAAAAGGGAGGCCTATGCCCAGCTGTGGGCGAAATCTGACTGCGGATGATGATGATAATGATTAGGATAAGTTTTTTTTTTTTAACTTTCGCGAACTTCTTCGTGTCTATCAGAAGTCATAGTAAAAAGATATACGAGTATTATACGAGATTTTATTGCGTACCTGCAATAGCCATGGTCACCATGGTTTTTTTTTAATCCATTGTAAGCAAACGCTTGACCGAAACAGAAAATTACAGCTACCACGAATTCGAAGTAGGCAG
This sequence comes from Ecliptopera silaceata, assembly GCA_932527185.1. Classification (NCBI taxonomy): domain Eukaryota; kingdom Metazoa; phylum Arthropoda; class Insecta; order Lepidoptera; family Geometridae; genus Ecliptopera; species Ecliptopera silaceata. The sequence goes on along the minus strand of OW052207.1, from coordinate 8,548,629 downwards.
TTGGTCTAACATGCAATTAGTGAGAGTCCGGCTAATCGCAAACACATTGCCGGTCTAGCATGCAAGTTCGACGTAAAGCCTATACAGAACCAGCAGTGTAGCGCAATGCGGATGAGCTGCATTGAACACCTATTAAAGTGAAATACGATAAACGCAGGAAATCCTAGAACTTCCTACGGAAATGTTGATAGGGATCACAGCTCGACGACGACCGATGTGGCGCGGCGGGCGATGGTCCGCCTGCGACGCGGAGGTTGCGGGTTCGATAAAAATAAATAAACAAATAATACAAAAAATCTATCTATGTAATGTGTATGTCAGTCTTCTAGTACCCATAACACAAGCTCTGCTTAGCTTGGGGCTAGATAATGTTGTGTGGATTGTCCAGCATTATTTATTTATATATATTAAACGACTTACTTCGGGAAAAATAACAGTAAGGACCGCGTAAACTGAATAAAACCTCACGGTCAGTTCCCTGCCAGGGGACACGAGTGCGCGTTTGCATTCTTCCCCGATCCTAACAGGAGAATTTCCCCTGGCCACGAAATAACCTTAAAAGTAATATTTCAAACGATGCTTTAAAGCTGTTTAAGAGACACTTGGAGGAGACTTACGGTCTCACAAGTGCCGCTTAAATTAACAAGTCCTCTAGTGTTTCTTAAGAAAGAGATTCTTATTTTATCTTTTTGTTATCCAGTGCCTTTTTGCAGAGCGCGAGATTATGACAATACACTTTTCAAATCTAGATGGAGAAAAAAATTATGAATGTATTAATAAAAAAATAAAACTAGTTTTGATATTTTGGCGAAAATTACGTATTCTGTGAACCGATTTACATGAAACTTTATAATATTTATTTTGTAATCGGGATTCAAAAATATTTTTTCTGTCTAGAAAAATTAACAGAATTTACAATTCTTTCAGAAAAATATAATCTTATAACCCTAAAATAGATTGCGTATTTTCTAAGATACTTAAACTACTTTTAATACATTTTGTGATATAGATGTTTTAGTATTTATCTAATACAAAATTGTCTTTAAAAACGAGTCATAAACATGATGAAAAAATAATCCAATTTGTTTTAATTCGGGACATTGAAACAGCTGTGAAAACACCACAATACAAGCAAAAAAACATAAGGAATTAAACGAACAGCGAGATAAGAGAAAGCCTCAGTTACACTTCATTATCTCCAGACATTAGCGGAGTGTTCCCCCGAGAGGTACAATAACGTGTGAATTGTCCTCTATGGTGTGTTCCCATCTGCACGGGTGACAATGGTTTATTTGGAGGTATCCTGCCTACTAATAAAATGTGGATGTTTGTATGGATGTATGTGTGTTACTCTTTTGTTCTCATCTGTACAGGTGACAATTGTTTCAAATCAAATCATTTATTGTCTATGAATCTAGGTGGTAAAAAAATGGTGGTTAGTAGGTAATATTTTGATTCTCCAGATTCTGTTTACTTGGAGGTATTCTGCCTATCCTGCTAATATATTATAAACGCAAAAGTTTGTATGGATGTATAGTTTGTTACACTTTTGTTCTCATCTGCACGGGTGACAATGGTTTAGTTCAGTGGTTCCCAAACTTATTTTGTCTACTGCCCACTTTGAGAATAAATATTTTTTTAGTGCCCCCATTTTTTCACCTATTTAAAAACCACTATAACTTCAAATTAAATTAATTAATTTGAGTTTGAGCAATCTTTTAATTCATATTAGTTGATGTTCACAAGTTGTTATTGAGAGTCGAGAGCTCTTGCAGTCGTTGTTTAAGAGGCCTCCTAGCTAAATAAAATTACAAATCACTCCCACTACACAAGCCTCCATTTTCTTTCTGGGTCTCTTACCGCCCCCCTTGAGACCTGCAGCGCCCACAAGGGGGCGTTATCGCCCACTTTGGGAAAGACTGGTTTAGTTGAAGGTATCCTACTGCCTACAAATATTATAAATCACACACCATCTTTCTGCACACCCAGGAAGACTGGCAGACAATGCTCTTAGCGTTAAGTCCTCCTAGCACTAACGCTTTGTGTGAAATTTTAAAATAAATAAATTTATGTTTGTTACTCTTTAACGCAAAACTGGAATTTTAATGAAATTTTGCTTCGTATACTAATATTTTAAAAGTATTATCACGATATTCTTCACTGGAATAAAAATCAATATTTCTTTACTTTTCCTATCAAAGCTTTTGATAAATAACTAAAGTGGAACTCTCGATATCGAGGCATGCCTCAGTTCTATTTATAGACGTACATCGATCGTTAAGCCTTAACTGTTCAGTTTATGACTGAGAACATACGAGCAATGGTCTGCATGCTCTGCTGGCTTCAAACTCGCTTTGAATATTTCTCGTGTTAATAGTTCAGTCTAGCGATACGAATGAAAATTGAATTACGATGTTTTATCTAAAACTTTAGTTTTAACACAAGTTGTAAAGCTTTAATGTACCACAAGTTGTAAAGCTTTAATGTATCCATAATGACCGTAAGCTGCGTCATAATACAAAAAAATGTTATAATAATATTTAACTCTATCAAGGTTTTGAACATAAAAAAAATTATAAGTTAAATAGTTTGCCAATCATCATTTTCTTGATAAGCCGATTTGGATAATTTTTGTTTTGTTTTGTAAATCTCTATAAATAGTCCCATCTTTTGATTAAAATCTTTCCTTGGTTTACTGTTCTTTCAATTTAAGAATCTTAAAAATCATAACTTGTACAACGTATGTAGCAAATTGAAAGGTAAGTACGAATAAATGTGACAATCGTAAACGTATCGTAACGTTAGCAGTAAGACACACTGCGCGGTGACGCTGCAACGTTCGTCAGTCGAGCTAGCGTCAACGCGTAGTGTCACTCGAATACTACACTGTTTCGATACGTTAGCTAAGACTATAGCAAGTAAAGTTATATTTGTGTAATTAAATAAAGGTACTATTGTCTAAAGAGGGTGATAGACGTACGAGCAAGTACGCGAACTTATGGCTCGTTGACCTTTTTCGCTTGTGTCAGTACGCGTACTTACGGTGACACACAAGCGAAAAAGGTCGGCGAGCCATAAGTACGCGTACTTGCTCGTACGTCTATCACCCTCTTAAGATTTCGTGTCTAGTTTTAAGCTAATGTAAGATTATTTTTTGGTAAGTACAAAATAATATTCATTCATTCATTCATTTATTTGTGCTTGGGCCTCTGATAGTGTCTCGGTCCCGCCTATTTCTCGTCCGATCGTAAAAAACGTTTCACAACGGAAAGTTGCGCGTTTTTTCTCGACTTTTTACTGATCCGATATGGAATTTATTGACGTTGAGGTCTGACGACACCAGATTTTTGCACATTATTGAAAACTAGTTTGCGCACACCAATTTGTTCGTGTGAGATTCTTAACTAAGTACCTACTAGTAGTACTAAGTAACCTAGTTATTTCAAGCCATATTCTAGTTCCCTATTACTTTAAGCATTAATTTTCGCACAACAAGCAATCTATTGGTTGAATAATACCTTTTATTTAATCTTTCGGGGCGCAAGACAAAAAAAAACGAAACCAGAAGTTATTGTTTTCTTCCAAACATTAAAAAATAAGATTTCTTTCGCTAAATTTATTTAACTTTTCTCTTTTATTTAGGTTTCGGAATTGACCACCGCCATTCTATTAAAAAAGTATTGTCCACATGTCATCGTCAATGTCATAGGTATCGTACATATAAAAAGTCGCGTCGGTCGTTTAGAAGAAAAAGTTAAAAAAGAAAGTTTCCACAATAAAAATCAAAACACAATGCATCATATTCCACAGAGAATAATACGTTTCCGTGTGTGTATATTTATTTAAAGTTATTTCAATAAAATACAAAGTTTTCCCTCGCATCTATTAACTTCCCTAAACTTGGGGAGAAGTTTTGCGTATGGCAAATTTCCCAAGCGTAATGATATTTAAGCTTTCAGCAAATATAAGTATCTCATTCACTCACTCTCATTCACTCTTACGCACTCTCTACACTCACTCAGAAATAAATTAATAATAATGTTGTATTTGTCTGTATTTGCTTATTATATTAAGCTTTACTTAGTTGACCTAAAACTCAATTTTTATTGTATCATTTTAGTTGAACATATCTTTTAATATTTTTAATATAATAAACACAATTATTCCTCCCCCATAGAACACTTCACTGCATCATTCGCTACCTAACACTTGAGCTGTATTCTTACAACAATAATACAACAAATGTATAATTATAAAAGGAGATCAAAAACAACAATAATAGACGTGGCTAATTACAAATATTTCGGTCTATTTTTGTGCTAAAATCAGTCTACCGTTGTATATTCCTGTAATCAACCCTTTTCGCGATAACCTTTCCGATTCGCTAAATAATTTTGCCGAAATCTGTCAGGCAGAATTAACCAATCAGAGGCACTTATCTGAATGAACGTGTAGTCTGTGAGGCGGGACTGCCATCTAATTAGCACGAATTTAGCACGAATTCCAACAATTATCAGATACTCATTGATTTTACTGTTGCAAAAGTACAGTCGGCGGTTAATTAGTAAATATTAGTTCGCTTAAATAGCTGGTTCGATTTTTTTAAGCTATTGCATAGCTTTTATCGCGGGCCTTGAGCGTGGAGACCGAATCCAGAAATTCCGTAACGAAAATACCGAACGAAAATAACCTAACACTGCGCATGCGTAAACCAGCAAAAAATGCTATGCAATAGCTTTACCGCGGCAGTCTCAGAGTGCCACACTTCTTTTTTTTCGTATATTTTGGGTATAAAATGTATCTTTTGTGTTAATTCCAGTTATGGTCTATACAAACACCTAAACATGTACCTACATCTTCTTAAATAAATGGCTGCGATTCGTCATAGACAAACCATTTTGACAAACAAAATATTTTTTTTTTAATTTAGACTGTTCTGTCAATCGTTGCTTCGGCTGTCATTTACCTAGAATCACCTAGTATGTAAGACGATTGTAAATGATCCTTGTGATTTTATTTAAGTAGTTTTGACTTTGACTTTGACATTTGATTTAAAGGCTGATTGTTTTAGTTTAAAACATATAATAGCAACCACTTTATAACATTTTAAAGAATGTTTTACCATAAATATATTGCAAGCAAAAACCTTACTAAATGCTAAAACATTACTGATGTACCTACTACGATCGTACTGAGGGTCGACCTATTTAAATCAGCTGTATTTTCAAACCAATGTTCTACGACATTACAAATTCATTGGATAAAACCAGTACATTTAAGTAAGATTTCAAAGACCACATTTTCGAAGAAAATAAGATTATAAATTGGTTTCTAAGCTCAAGCGAAACTAATCCCTACAGCTTAAGACACACAGTCCATTTTGGAGTGGGCTATTTGTTACTTTTCTAAATTCAGGGTACATTTATCACACTGGAGGCATAAACAGGATGGATCTGCCGATAAGGGAACCCTTTGAGCCCTCTTTTCTTTAAGGTAAGGGCAAATACCGTAATACCCTTATTCATGGGCTTAGAAGAGACCAAGTCGACAGTGACGTCAGTCGGTTACAAAATTTATTGAGAGCAAATAGAAAATAAAAAATGAAGAGTAAGTCGTAGTAGGTATGCTATGTCAATATGGAAAAAATGTCATCTGTAACTGCATAAAGCTAAACTATTGTGATGTATTTTCTTATAAAAAAAAAAAGACGTGTGGCACTCGGGGACCGTCGCGTTAAAATTATTGCATAGCATTTTTTGATGGATTACGCATGCGCAGTGTTAGGTTATTTTGTTACGGAATTTCTGACTGACGCAGCCGTGTAAAACCAAACAATAGCAAACCATATGACCATTTCAAAACCGTGGATTGGATTTTGCAATATTATTTTTAAATGTAAAGAGATATCCAAAAAACCCTTTCGCAAATGGAAAATGAAGAGCCGAGCAATTTCACCTTTGCTATTTGATCCTGAGCTCAAATGAATACCTCAAAATTCACGGAATACTCGTAAAAGTTAAGAATTCTTTATGGCTACAATTTGTGAAATAATTTTGATACCTAACGCTCATGGAAAGGGCAATGTTACACAAATTGTTGATCGTAAAATGCTAAACATTGTTGTGGTTTTAAAAACAGACCTTTGCATTCAGATCTTTACACATGTAATACATGTAATAGTGTCAGAGGCCACTTTTTATGTACGAGTACCTACACGGGACACCGGCCTAGGAAATATAGAATTAAAAATAGGCTTATAACACTGAGTTTCAATGTATTCTAACAACAAAAAAAGTCCCGTAAAATCAATAACTACGTCTGCTATTTCAATAAATAATGCTCAACAAATATTTATTTCTCGACTTCTTCGCGTGGAATGGAACGCATATTTATTTTCAAATAGAAATTCTTTGCGTTTTATATTATTTCATTTTAAGGTCGTTGGGTAAATAAACTCAGCGTTTTTTTTTTAATCTGACACTTTTATTAAGTGCATTATTGCTTTATATTGACGCGAGAAAATATTCTATTAATTAAAACAAAAATGAGACACAAGACGTGGCGGCCATTTTGAATACTTACATAAGCTTTTATAAATAAAAAAAACCATAAATAAGTTAAGTATCGTGCAAGCTAAAACATTACAATGAAAATATACACTAAGCGAAATCAAATTATAAAGGTTTTAAAACCATTTAACGCTTAAGTAATTTATGTCAAAGAGTAAAAAATTCGTGCCAACATACATTATGCAAATGCGAGAAAAATGCCTACCCGTCATCTCCACAGCTTCAAATGCCAGCTGGTTCACTACATACACATAGAAAATGGACTGAGTAAAAGCCTTACAAAATAGACCACTCTCTAGAAAAAGACAACGCGATTGGCCAATCCTGTAAGGAACTGTGTTAGAGGGAGACAACTACTGGGCACACGATTGCTTTGTCTCCCTCTCGCGTTGTCAATCGTATTTACTTTGATATGATACATACGTTGATATTATTCGCCAGAAAGTAAGGAAATTAAACAAATTCCGGCGTTCTCTCAACGGGACTACGTACTTTTTTGTATTTTTTATGATATCCAATTTAATTTAAGCAAAATTTTAGGAAATTTTATTTGCAAGCTATTTTGTTAAGCAAGATAACAGGACACTTATTTTACCCTAAAACAACTAATTTACAAGAAGACTTTAATCAATGATATGTCATGAATGGAGGCAAGAGAAAGAGACGTATGGAGGGAGTTGAGGGAGACTTTCGCCGCCGAGGCGACTACTGTTGATAGTTGAAGAATAAGACATATATAAGTTAGTAGTAAGTAGTAGTAGTAAGTAGTTAGAGTAGAGTAAATAATGTAAGTAACTATTTTCATATATTTTAGTACGTTAGCAATAAAGACTTTTTTATTTTATTTTATGTAATGAATGGTCCAGCGGTCCTCCATGAGCTGTAAACTCGTCCTCGGAGAGTAACAGTTAAAATTTTAATCACATTTCAGACTGGGATTTATTTTTGTGTATGATATACGCTTGCATGAGCTACACGGCTTCAACCACATACTTTAGCATGTCTGTACTCGTGTAATACTCTCTATTGCGGATATGTGAACCTTAGTCAAAGTGGATTTAACACAAAAAGTATAATAATATGACAGGCGTCACAGCTCAGTTGGTAGTAGCTCTACTTTAAGAAATTATTTATTCACAAACAAACATACGACTATTAAAGTATTTACAAAATGTACATGCATAAAAAATATATTGATTATAAATATTTGTTCTGTGTCTGGGTGTTGTGTTCTATATATGTTTTTTTATTACAGGAATAAAAAATGTATAATATCAGTATTTTATCAGCATTCTCGTTCCCACATTACAAGCTTTGCTTAGTTTAGGAGTAGAGCGCGATATGTGAAATGTTCGTGATTATTTATTTAGCTACTGTACGTTAAGCAAGTGAGAAAGCATGCTCAAATATAGGTTTGCAGCTTATAGCAAGTTGGCAAGCGAATACAAGCCGACCGGGCTTGTGTTTCAACGCTCTTTCCAATGCTTTTTACTAAAACCACTATTCGAAAAATTTTTGTACTATTTTTAAATGAAAGCTAGATCAAAGCATGACGTTTTTTGTTTTTTACAATGACACAATCATTTTTAGTAAACTTTTCTTTTCGAATTTATTTATTTGAGCCAAAAAATAATCTTACTGTAGCTTAGGCTTACTTAGCTTTTATACGGGTTTATTAATGGTCCAAAGCTTATGTTTCAAACTACTTTCTTTGAGGTTCACGTATTGATAAGTATTTTTTCTCGACTGCGCGGAGGATTTACTCAATAACGAAGGAGGGTTGTGAGTTTGGCAGTCAGAGCATGGAAGTTACTCTAGTTTTTGTTTGGTTTCTTATTTTATATGCAATTGAACATTGTTGGTTCTGTGGGCGTTACGATGAAATCTATGTACCTATGTATTTACAAAATCAATATTAATTTATTCGCCCATTGTACAAGTTTTATTTAGTTTTGGACTAGAAAGCACCTGAATATTTATGTTTAATTGACATATTTTTATTTCTTTTTTATGACTTATAGACACACTGCGCGGTGACGCTGAAACGTTCGTCAGTCGAGCTGGCGTCAACGCGTAGTGTCACTCGAATACGACACCGTTTCGATACGTTTGCGATCGTCACATTTATTCGTGCTCAGTACCTCTACCATGAATTGTCACAGTAAAATCGCCTGACTTTACTACAGTAGTTACGTCAATATTAGTATTACGAATTTTAGTACCCAACTATCCGCTAGAGGCGCTGTACAAATCTTCATACATTTTTTTAACTACAGACGCTAGCGAGTATAGTAAATATAGTATAGTAAAAACTCATGATAGAGCTACAGGCCTCATACCTCCTTACGTTAGAACCTTCTATGTTTAATCAATCAAATTGTTACAAAGGGCACGAATAAATGACAATCGAAACAGTGACATATTTGAAGTACATTGCGCGTCGACATCAGCATTACTATCGAACGTTGCAGTGATAGCGCGCAGTGTGTCTTAAATACGTTACGTTTACGATTGTCACATTTATTTGTGCTCAGCCCTTGGTAGGTACATATCGCCGGTCATGTTCTCGAGGGAAATTATCTATTGATTACCATACGTAATGATGACACAAAGTCAACGTTAACTTTTTATAAGATAGGGGGTCTTATAAAAAGTTAACGTTGTATTTGTATTTCATCATCATCATCATCATCATCGGCAGCCCGTACTAGCCCACTGCTGGGTATAAGCCTCCTCCCTCAATCGCCACTCTTTTCTTAATTGAGCATTATTTGTATTTACTTAGCAGAAATCAGAATGTTTACAGTATCAAAGTCAATATTATTCATCACTATAAAATGTCTTTAGTATTAATTCGCGGAAAGTTGTTGCGCCATAGTGTTGAAAGAATTAGCCAGACTAGACCCTGCGTTACCGGTAGTCGATAAACCGACTCCGGACTCAGGTCGGTCGAAGCAGAGAGAACATGTGCAAATGGGGTTTCCGCGATCCTGCACTTAGCCAATGCGACTGCGGGGACCCCATCCAAACGATGTCGCACTTGCTCGTTTGTCCCTTGTGCCCTACCACCTGCACAAGGCTGGACCTCATCAACGCCACAAATGAGGGACTAGAAGTGGATAAGTTTCATTCGAGCTTGGTTTGAAGTTGTCATTGTACCCATAGACACGTAAGAAGAAGAAGATTCGCGGAAAATATTAATTTATAAAATAAAACAAGTGTGCCCGCCATGCTGTTAACAAAGTATTTATTTTATGGCTATAATAGAGCGATAAATTGCCTGCGGCCCTCCGTTATTAATTACTGCCTGAAATATTCTTTTAGCGAGTGATAAAGAGATGTTCAAAACGAGTGTTGGTTTATTACCGGCGGGTTCCACTTTTATCAACTAATTTCAGCTATGTACAGAGCTATCTACTAACCTGTACATACTGTAATAGTCGTAAGTTTGTGAATTAATGAAAAGCATTTTATTGTAAATAAAATTACTCGGCTGATTTTATTAGATACTAGCTGACCTGTGCCCACTTCGTTGGGCATAATTCGACCGTTTTTTCTCCGATTCACTTTGCAAAACGGACTACCACGTAAAAGCCCTTTTAATTTTCGGTTTTTTATGTAACCTAAGACACTCAGCAATAATGTGACTTTCTATTGGTGAAAGAATTTTATTGGTGAAAATCGGTTCAGTAGATCCCGAGATTACCCCTTACAATTTATGGTATACAAGTATACATTAATAGTTTTTGCTGAATCGCGCTTGTAAGCAATGATTTAATGGTTTTAATTTGTGGAACCCTAAAAGCGGGAATAACAAGAGGAAACGGAAGATAAAGAGGCGGTCACTCGACAATTAAAATGCGGACTTAAGACAATCAACTATAGAACGATGCTTAAGTAAATTCATCAGTTCAGTCTTCTAGTACCCATAACACAAGCTCTGCTTAGCTTGGGGCTAGATTATGTTGTATGATTGTCCGAATGTATGTAGTGTATGAATACATACCTATACACAAAATATTCCTCCGCAAAGTCCCCCCCTCTCTAATTGTTCCCCTACGGAAGCAGCTTCTAATTCACCACCAACCACCATTCCGTTATCTAGTCAAAATAAGGTCACTACAGTCAAGATAAGGTCACAACAGCCAAGATAAGGTCACAGCAGCCAAGATAAGGTCACAACAGGTGTAAGATAAAATCCTTGAATAGTTCTGGCTGGCATTGTGTGAATTCAAACGAAGGTCTTACAATGAATGCTTTAAAAGATTTTCTGTGTAATGCCCTTAATATTTCTCAGTCCCCCCTTTGTGTGGAATAATGTCTCCTCGAAATTCTACCTTTTGTAATGATAGCGGGAATTGAGGTCGCAATCACTGAGTTTTGCTAATGTTTGAGGGTCAAATATTTGGTTGTGGAATTATATTTTGAATTTTTATTTTATAAATTAAAACATGTATTATGCTTAAATCACCACTTATTAATATGATTAAGCATAAATGTTTGTATGCTAACAAGTAGAATCTACATAATCGAAACATTCCCTACTAACCACCACTTTTTTTTATTATATTATTATTATATATTTCTTTTGTACCACCTAGATTCCCAGACAATAAATGATTTGATTTGATAAAAATGTACCTATTTTACTACAAAATATTTAATCTATTTAAAAGTAGATATTGTCAATAATAAAATGTAACTGTATATCTGTCCTTTAAAAGACTCTACTAAAATATATTCGGCAAGCGACTACTTATATGTATATATATTGGTAATATATTTCGTAGCTTCAGTGCCGTAGCGCGGAACAGCTTAGCATAGCGCTACGAGATCTGTAGCTCGTAAGCTACAGATCTCGTAGCGCTATGCTACGCTTTATATATTTTTATACCGACGAAAAAACAGAGGTTCCGAGGAACTTAAAATTACTAGGTTTACTTACATATAGAATCATATAAAATCCTACGAAGTTTACAATAGCCGTGGTCGAGTCGAGTCTGCCTAAAGTTACAATTTGGGCGCCTTCAAGATGCGAGTGAATAGGTTTTATCTAGGCAGACGCGCTACCTACACCGTAATTAACATTAGGTGTGATTGCGGTCAAGCGTTCGCCTATAATATATTAAAAGAAAAAGTCTTTACTAAATTTCGGCAGACTCGAGCCGAAATTTTGTCGAAATTCATATCGCTTAGGTTTAAAAAATCTTTTTATTCGAATGAAATTGTGATTTTATGCCCACAATGAGCCGATAGAGGGCTCTCGTTACGATAAGACTGAACGACGTGATTATGCAAATTGCATGACGTCATCGAACGGTAAAGACCTTTTCTTAGTTTTTATGTTCATTTGAAAGTCGCTCTAAGGTCGTGTGCGCGATATTACGAGTTTATTTAGATATGTATTTAATTTTTGGTTTTTACACAAAAAATATTTTACAGTGTTTTTTGTGATTAGTTTTTATTTTAATTTTCCACATACATTGTACCATTTTATTTTTCAAAATTGAAATTGTGAACATTGTTGGGGATTTGCACTTTCTTCTGTAACACAGTATTTGTTTTTCCTAAACTAAAACAGAAGTCGACTACCCTATTTTTGACTAAAATAAACGATCTATAGGTATTTAGACAGATCAATTAAAAATACCAAATAATGGGAACTTTTAAAATAGATTATTTAACGGATTTAGGTCAAATAAAAATATTGATACAAAAATGTACTAGTTTATTTACAACTACATTACATTCGATAGTCGATTATGTGATCCGCAAAATATACCGTATACGGAGGCAATAAAATCTATTATAGAATATCTCAACGATCCCAGTTCTATGAAGACTTGATGGATTGAAGTGGACCTTTATGGCGCTATAAATGTCTTTAGTGGTTTTATAGACAGACACATAAAAATAACTATTAATGTGGGTAATTTCCTAGGTCGGTTTTACAGAGCAGTTAATATAAGCTTCTAGCAAAAGCTTAAGTCCACTGACGCGGAATTTCAGCGTAAAGTCAAAGTCAAAATTACTTTATTCAGTAAAATCACAAGGATCATTTAGAATCGTCTTACATACTACATAGGTGATTCTAGGTGCCAGTTCCACGCGACCAGAGCCTAGAAGAACGGGCTTTAACGTAGAGCGTATTTACATAACGCAATGAAAGAGCGGCGCTCCTGCAGCGCAGTGTAACTTTTAAACGTCTTAGCATTATTTTTGTCCATTAAAGCATTTTAAGGTTACATTTTTGAAATATCCCTACCCAAGTTAATAGAGTGTTTATAATATTTTCAATTTAATTTATTTTAATGTTACACTTATCGCGTTACCAATAAAAATCTGATTAGATTTCAACAAGAACTAACTAGTTTTATTATAAATATTTATAATTTGTCAATGTTTTTAAATACAGTACGATACTTTTACGATTCTCATATTTATTCAATCTGGTCAATAAAATGTTTCCTCGAAATATTTACTAACGTTATAAAATACTAAAATGGACTTCTAAAGTAAAAACCCTTCGATCAAAAACGATAATTCGTAAAAGGCTTTCTTCAGCTACACAAGATACAAGTAAAATAGGTATACAGCTCGTCTGCGCTTCGTTATTTCCGTTCCAGGTATCTTTCCAGTTAATTTAATACAATTTTACAGTCAATTGACCATTTTAATTTTAAAAGAAACGTGTTATTTATATGGAATTTTATATGTGATTGATTAAAGATTTTTGTCGATTTAATTCAATAAGTCGCTGATTAGATGAAAGATAAACTACAAGTTTTTTTAACTAAACGTTAAAACAAGAATACGCACCTGATGTAAAGTAAGCATCACTGACAATGTTTTGTGAAGACAAGTCATTATATTAGAATAATTAAATTGATTTAGCACTTTTAAACAAAATTGAATCCAAAAACACACACACCCAAACTTATAACACCCCGCCGTTTTTGCATCCATAAAAATAGTTCCTATCGCTTTCAAGCTAAAGAACTAATTGGCAGTGAGGCAGCTGAGGCTAGGGTAGGGTAATTTGGCAAGCCTTGTCCACACTTGCGCGAAGTATCCAATAAATGCTTTGGCATGGCTCCCGATACTGTTTTCTGGTGGTTATTTTAAATTAGTTTTGGAAGTGGAGCATGTATATTTGTAGCCTAGTTTGTTATTATTCAAGTTTTTAGATAGATGTATCACTGTTGACAATGAAACCGATATACTCGCTGCAACGCCGCAGCCGCAACAATTTTTTGTTTTACTAGCTGATGCCCGCGATCTTATTCGACCTTATAGTCTTCTTCTCGATGTATTTGGGCCTTGGTGTTATTCTAATGTATAAGCTATATTATTGTATAGTTTCGTTAAAATACATTCCGTTGTTTTTGCGTCAAAGAGTAATAAACATACAAAGTTTCGCTTTTATAATATTAATAGGAAGTACTTTATCAACAATCTAGCTCATAATACAAAAGTTACTTAGTTTCAAACTAGATGGCGCTGAGTGAAATGCACATTTATTAGTTATAGAAATGGTGTTCTAATATGGAAATAGTGTGCTTACTAAATTTCATCTTTATTCGGTCGTAGATATAATCTAAATTCAATTGAATGCAAATACTAAGGGGATGATGGACGAGCCGCAGCGCCGCATTGAAACGAAGCCATGTTTTCATTCCAAAGGTGTTTCACTACCTCCGACACGACATTTACACTATATCGGAGTACTCAAAACTATAATTAAAAACTATGTTAAAAAAATAGTAATTTGTAAATACGTCTACCTAGAGTATGAGATTTTCGAATGGGAGTTTAGTAATTTTTTTTTTACGTTTATTAAACAATTTATTCCAAGGCTTTTTTAACATACCTCGCTCATAAATGTTGCTGTCGGTTAAAACATAATAATGCTGATAACTAAGACTTATTTACAGATTAATTATTGAGCTGTTCAAATATATTCACTGCTTCTTTTATCACAAAGGACTCGTACACATTCTTAAACATTTGACGTCTGTCTACATACTTCCACACTTGTAACGTTTGAGTCGCTGACGTATCGGTATCGTGGTAATATCGTTATCGGTCAGTGTAAATATGAACAAACGGAGCCATGTTTTCATTCGAAAGGCTTTTGTAAATGATAAATGGCTTACCGTTTTGCTGCTATTTTTGTCCGCATCGATTTCTGTTTCGGACTTACCTGAAATAGAATAAATCAGGTTACAAAAATACATTTAGGTAGGTAGTTAGTTTTTTACACTTTCGCGATCAGAATGAATATATATCTAATAAAAAGTAAGCGTTGTCTTTAAGTCATCATTACGTATGGTAATCAATACTTTAAGTCTGCGCTAACTTTTTATAAGATAAAATAAAATAAATAAATAATGCTGGACAATCCACACAACATCATCTAGCCTCAAGCTAAGCAGAGCTTGTGTTATGGGTACAAGAAGACTGACATACTTAATACAAGATAGACCGATATACATAGTTTTAGTATAAATATATTATTTGTAATAATAAGCGCGTCTGCTGAAAACCAGCGCTATAGCAATCTCACCGGTTCCTATACTGAGTAGTGACCCTTACACATCTATTTTAGTATAATTTGTTTCTAATTGTATTTATATACCATTATAGCTTTTATATAATTACTTTTATATCTATAGAATCGTTTGCAAAGGTCTGTAGATAGCTCAACTGTTTCTAATGTATTTCATATGCCTATGTACATTTTGTAAATACTGTATAGTCGTAAGTTTGTTTGTGAATAAATAAATTATTTATAATTACTATATTTAATTATTATACAACGTTTAAATAATTTATGTGTTAATGCAATAAAAGTGTACAATCACCATGAAAATTTATTTGAAACGAAGCAAAAATAGCAAATTACAGTCGCGATCAAAACATTATATTTAGTAGTAGTACACCACAATTACTTTCGCGGAAAAACAGTATGAATTTTCGAAGAATTTCTTTAAAATTGCTGAACCATTACATTCCCTGTTTTGTTTTTGTTTTCGGCTACAATGTTTCTAGGAAAAATAGGATGTTGTTTGTTATTACTTACAAAATATACACGTTTGTTCATGTTTTTTTATTCAGAATTCAGATATACTTCAATAGGATAATATTTTGACGACCGAGATGTGGCGCGGCGGGCGAAGGTCCGCCTGCGACGCCGAGGTTGCGGGTTCGATTCCCGCCTTGGGATAAATGTTTGTACGATCTGGAAATATTTATTCAGGGTGTTCTGGGTATTTGTTATGTAGAGCAAGAATAAAAATGACGAGTAAAAGTTTTTTGATTCCCATCACCATTACACTTGGCGGTAAGGCGGATGTTTTCGTGTTTAAGCGACGTTTGGCAGAAATGTCGTAAACCGTGAACTTTTATCCTCACATGGTTTGACTGAACAGGGGAGCTATCCAGCAAAGGGAAACTTGCGTGACCGAATAACCTTTCAGTTGCAGTTCAGTTTATGAAAATCGATCATTCAAAATATCAATAAAAGACGAAGAAGAAAACTGAACTGCAATTTGATCAAATAACAGTTCAAAAACATTTCGGTTGTCAGGATACCCCCCCAGTTATTTATAGAACTTTATAATCTGACAATATTTATAAGAGACTTACAAAATGCAGGCAATTTTGTAAACCGTATTGCTAAGGTCAATTGTATCTTACTATGCTAGATACCCACAATACAGATATTATCCAGTTACTAGTTAGTTTAGTGAGTCTACTTTAATATAATAAACGCGTAAGTTTGTATGGATGGATGTGTGGATGGATGTATGTGTGGATGGATGTATGTATGTTTGTTACTCTTTCACGCAAAAACTTCTTGATGGATTTTAATTAATCTAAACGAACATATTCATCAGAATAACACGTGTTATTCTGATGGATAACCTATGTTCTAATTCTGTGCGTTTTATCCAAAATATAACGATAATATGAAGCTGCAAGTTTCACTCATTTTTTTTTGGATTTGAATGAAACTTAGCAAACTGTGAAACGTAACGATTGTTATTATGTTTTAGTGTGCTAGTTATTCTGTTGATGTTGGGCCAATCCCATAGCGTTGAGATAACGAGAATAAGCAATAACAATAATAGTTTTTTTCGATATGTGCGTCGATATGCGTCTTCGCAGTGCATAACTTACGGCCGGTTTCTCGAACGATGATCAACGAAAAAATCTAATAATTACTATGTGTCAAACTCGGATCAATCGTGATTCGGGTTTCCAGAAACCGGCCGTTAGTGTGTGTCGCAGTGCGTGTATAGGCACAGAATCAAGAGGTTAGTTGGTGAAACTATTGTCACTTCTTACCAGCGGTTGTAGTAAACATTTCTATGCTCCAGTCTACCCGCTATTACAGCTTTTGCAACTTAGCAAAACGACAAAATATCAATAACGTACGCAATCAGATCCCGAGTGGTTTTATCCCTTTACATAGAATTATTTCTAATTAATTATTACAGCTAATTATTGTGTGATGAACATAAATATTTGCTCTCTGTCTGGGTGTTACTATATATTCTATGTAAAAAGTGTATATAAGTATTCTATCGCAGCAATCTAGTTCCCATTCCCATAGTACCTACAGCTTTGCTTAGTTTGGACTAGAGTGTGATGTGTGAAATGTCCGTGAATATTTATTTATTTATGGATCAGATCTTGATAATATAAATAATCAAATTAAATCACATAAAGTGAAAACCTTTTAAATAAAAATTACTCATTAAAATCGAAGCGTAATTCAAAATAGGCTCGTTCAAAATTTGCATGTTTGTATTAAAGCCTTGTGGCTAGATTGTAATATTAGAGGTTATTAGCAAGTAATTAAACTGCACTAGTTATTAATAAAAAGATTTCAAGATTCGACTTTGTGCATGTCAACTATTTTTGTCTTTTTATGTCATATTTTGTAGTAGGGGAGCCCAAGAGGGGATTTCGGGATTTACTCGAGCGCGGCAGATTAACATACAGGGGGTACCTTGTACCCGGTTAAGTACCTCCACCAAATACACTCGAGAGCAATGAATCCGGGTCACTTAAAGAATCCTAAAAATCTCGGAAACTAAAAATGCTAGGTTAATGCAATAAATTGTATTTAATAGACAATGTAATACTCCTTAAATGAAGGTATTAAAACTTCTTAATTATTAAAAAAATATTAAAAATCAAATTTGAAAAAGGGCCACTTTCGAAGATGGAACTACGAAATTACAGCATTTGGTTTTGCTTTTGTTTGTAATCCGTCATTTATGTGGGTACATAAACCATGTTGATAGTGCTCTATATTCATTATTCAAGCTGAAATTATGTCGCTTACGCCTGAAGAATGCACCAGAATACTTACAATGCTGGAAACCGGCCGGAGTCAGCGCGATACAGCCAGGACTGTCGGTGTGTCGCTGTCAACAGTACAAAGAGTTCTCCGACGTTACGAAGAAACTGGTTCTAACCTACGCAGACCAGGAACGGGCAGAACCAGGTGTACCACAGCACGAGAAGAACGATACTTGGTGAACACCATGCTTCGAAATCGCTTTCTCACAGGAACTGAACTCACCAATCAGTTTCGACGCCTCGGAGGAAGTAACCCAAGTGCATGGACAGTAAGACGTCGGCTTGCTGAATCTAACTTAAAACCCCTTAGACCTGCAAACGGCCCTAAACTGGAGCGTGGGCATCGTATTTCGAGACTAAGATATGCCCAGAGCCACGTAAATTGGAGTATTGAAGATTGGTCAAAAGTTATGTTCTCCGACGAATCAAAATTTATGCTCTACAAGCACGATGGAAGACACAGAGTGTATCGAAGACCAGGGGAAAGATTCAAGCAAGCATGCATCGAAGAAAAAGTAGCCTACGGTGGTGGGTCTGTACTTGTGTGGGCCGGAATTTCTTCTGAAAGTCGCACAGAGCTGGTGATCATAGAAAACGGCTCTTTAACTAGCGTAAGATATGTGGAAGAAATCCTCAATGATCACGTTGGTCCATTTATGGTCAATTTAGGTGAGGATGCTATATTTATGCATGACAATGCCCGACCTCATACAGGTAGGATTGTGAATGACTACCTTCAAGAGATGAACATTACTCGTATGGAGTGGCCAGCGCGCAGCCCGGATATCAACCCGATCGAGCATGCTTGGGACGAGCTAGGCAGATGCGTAAAACAACGAAACCCTCCCCCAATCACGCTTCGTGAGCTCAAAATTGCTCTCACAGAGGAATGGGAGAATATTCCCCAAAATCGTATAAGGAACTTGGTGTACAGCATGCCAAACCGCGTAAACGCAGTAATGGAAGCACGAGGAGGCAATACGAAGTATTAAAATTCAAGAAAATCGGAATAAAGTTCAAAAATTTCATGTTTCCTATTTTTGTTTTAAGGAGAGATCAGCAGTTTTTTTCTTTATGTAATTTTGTGTTAATAAAATGTATGGTGACTCATATTTTTTTTACTTTCATTTAAGGAGTATTACATTGTCTATTAAATACAATTTATTGCATTAACCTATCATTTTTAGTTTCCGAGATTTTTAACATTCTTTAAGTGACCGGGATTCATTGCTCTCGAGTGTATGAGCTTCCTATGTATGGCCGCGCGTGAATTATAAAGGATCAGATTAGTAAAAAAAAATTGATCATCTGACATTCTCGAGCGCGTCAGATAAAGATAGGGTAGGTTAATTACATGCTAAAAAGTGTATATTCCACTAATCTGACAATTTGGAAGTGACGAAAAGAAAGGGGAGCGCAGCAAAGTTGTAAAAAAAAAACGCCATCTGGACATTCTCGAGCGTAGCTAAATTTTTTTTTATTTTGAAGGATATAATTCAAGGACAACGAAAAATATATAATCTGACGATTTCCGCAAGCCGAAGTAAGAAAAATCCGTCGATAAAGTCCACAAGACCCACGCGTTTGAAATGATAGATTTTTCCGCGTCACGTTGTTTTGTGAGGTGAACCCATATATGAAGTGCTCATATATGGGTGTTACTACGTACATAATGTATTTACAAAAAAAAATTATGTAAGTATTCTATCAGCAATCAGTTTCCATAGTACAAGCTTTGCTTAGTTTGGGACTAGAGTGTGATGTGTGAAATGTCCGTGAATATTTAATATTGAAATTTAAAAAAAAAATTTTTTTTTGTCAGATCAGGCGAATCCCTCTAGATAATCGTCAGATTAAGAAACAGTACGCTTAGAACATAAAGTTGAACTATATATATCTTAATCTGACGCGCTCGAGTATGTCAAATCAGCGATTTTTTTTGCACATTAAAATAATGGCCACGAGTTTGCGTCACATCGAAATCGTCAGATTAGTGAACTAGAGCTTTGTTGTGGTGCACTTAACACTCCTTTAAAAAATCTGACGCGCTCGATAACTTGTATTTTTTTTTCATTAAGTACAGCCACCCCCACCATGCAAACGATCAGATTAACATAATACGTTATTAAAACTACGTAGGGAATTGATGGTATCAATATCTGACGCGCTCGAGAATGTCCATGCGGCAGTTTTTTTTTACATATTTATAAATCTATAGCCGCTTCCCCCACCGATGAAAGATATATGTTATATAACATTTTTTTCTTCTTAACATCTAAGCTTTGCAACCCAATAGGTCTCCATTACGCTCGAGTAAATCCACATTTAGCATCGTGGGCTCCCCTACTATTGAGTACAATAACGAATAAAGAAGAATCAATTCGAGCAAAACTCAGTCTACAAACTGGTCAAATCTTTATTTTGTCGAAGCAAACCACGTTTAAATAACATATGTATATTGTAATCATATTAAAGTAAGCAATTAATTAAACTGCACTAGTTATAAAATAAGATTTCATGAATTTCGCCTTGTCAACTATTTTTGTCTTTTTATGTCTAGTCCAGTCAAATTATGGCTAAAAACGAGTTAAATAAACATGAGCGAACACAGTTTGGGGACTTTGAGGATCGATAGGGGGGTGTATTCTGAGCATACATTCCAATTTGAGGGGTTGTAATGAGGTCAGCTCAAGGTCATTTCGATGGAAACGCGTTTCATTCGATATCTCGAGAATGGTTAGTGTTAGGCGAAAAATTGTTGAGACCTTTTCTTTTCCAAACAAAATTTACAAACTTTTTTATTTGAAACTTTTTTTTATAACATTAATATTTTTCAACTTATTACTCCCGCAAGGCAAAAATTTTACTTTTTTTACATTTTTCGTCGTTTTCTCCCCAACCATTCAATTTTATTAAATTTTACCGATCATCAAAGTGTAGATCTTTTAATTATGAACAGTTTTGTCCTTAAACTTTTTTCCGTAGTGCCAATACCTTCGGAGTTATATATTACTTTACCGATATATTATTATTTTTATAAATTATTTTTCTATCAATAAATGTGTAAAACAGTTTTAATTGTTAATTTACTTCTTACCCAAATTAACCCAAAAATTTACCCAAATTAAATACTTAATTTTTTAATAGTTTAATCGATTGACCTTTTTATATTGCGACAGTGGCGCGGATTTCGCTCGGTAAAGTAATATATAACTCCGAAGGTATTGGCACTACGGAAAAAAGTTTAAGGACAAAACTGTTCATAATTAAAAGATCTACACTTTGATGATCGGTAAAATTTAATAAAATTGAATGGTTGGGGAGAAAACGACGAAAAATGAAAAAAAAGTAAAATTTTTGCCTTGCGGGAGTAATAAGTTGAAAAATATTAATGTTATAAAAAAAAGTTTCAAATAAAAAAGTTTGTAAATTTTGTTTGGAAAAGAAAAGGTCTCAACAATTTTTCGCCTAACACTATCCATTCTCGAGATATCGAATGAAACGCGTTTCCATCGAAATGACCTTGAGCTGACCTCAGTACAACCCCTCAAATTGGAATGTATGCTCAGAATACACCCCCCTATCGATCCTCAAAGTCCCCAAACTGTATTCGCTCATGTTTATTTATTTCGTAATTTTGAGTACAATAAAGAATAAAGAAGAATCAATTCGAGCAAAACTCAGTCTACAAACTGGTCAAATCTTTATTTTGTCGACGCAAACCTCGTTTAAATAACATATGTTGAACCTTATAAATATCTATGTGCACAGGACCACAGAATAGGTAATTCCTGCTCGGGTATAACCGTGGGGTGTTATTTATTTACGTTTTGTGCCTGACCAACCAAATATTTGGTCGCAAATACGCCTTTCCTTATCTCGTAGGCGTTTGTAGCAATATAATCTAAGAATATGATGTGTTATTTGGCCAAACGCCAGGATTTCACCCCGGACAATACTAGGTTCTCTAACAATTTCGGGTTTTATGGTCGGGTTATCAGGATAAAACTAGCATTTCTAGTAGTTACGTTATTATTTTTATTTTATTTTATTTATTATAATTAAAGTTTGAAAAATATACACAAATAGTTATTATAATATAACATCTAAAAACCACTAAGGTTTAACTCGATGCTATACTGAGTTTACAAAATAAAAGTTACAGATTTATTTAATTTTTTAACATAGGAGCAAGTTTTTTAACGTTATAAAAAATAGCTTTATAGCAGCTTTGCAAATACTTAGTTTTTTTTATAAAACTGTTATATTATAATAATCTGATTAGCAGATGAATGTAAGTAAGTCAGTCAGTAACAAATAAAACATCAAATGAGCGAACAAATCATGTTTTTTTTCTATCCAACATAATTCTGCAAGCTAAACTGAAACTTAGGAGTATCAATAATTAAAACCTCTTCATTTTGCGTCAATCTAGTTCCCATAGTACAAGCTTTGTTTTGTTTGGAACTCCAACGTCAAGTGTGAAATGTCCGAGAATATTTATTTTGAGTTCGTTTTCGAATCCTTAAGCTTAAGGATCGCAAAAGAAGCTAATATTTAATAAGAATAATATAAATACGTTGTGTTGTATTTTTGCAATTTTGTTTAAGGTGACGGGTATAGCCAAATGCGTGTTTTTGGGGAAACCGAAAACTGTTTTCAGAAAAAGTGATAGCATGTGGAGTTGTGAAACTTATTATTTCCTATAACACATATATTGAACTAGTGTATTGTTACTCAAAATTTGTGCTCTTGGATATAGTTTACTTTTAAATGTAAGTTTAGTACCAACACCTTTTGCAAAAGTGTGGTTTAAGATCCCATTTTTTATGGGTTTGGCAGATTTGTTTGGTACCAAACTCAGCACAGCTATTCTTATGGTTCGTATCTTGTGACTCTAAAGAAAACATTTCTACATTAAGGTGTTTAAAGAAGAAGAAGAGTAGCGCCTTAGGAATTATAAGTGTTTGATTGCTGTGTGCTCGCAAATATACATAAGGCACTGCTTTAGAGTTTGACTATCCGAACTGTGCGCGGCTCATTATGTGTTTTGCGCCGTTGTCAGCATTTTTGTTGAAATTGAAATTGTGACGTTGCCACGCTGACTGTCTAGAGTTTAACCACCACGGCAAAAACTATGCCGTGTTACAAGTTTAACGTGTGTATAGATATAATAAATAAATAATAAACTTGGAAGTTATTGACATTTTTATTTATCATGAAAAATTTCACCCTACCCGTCGCCTTAAGGTAATAAGAGAATTGAAAAAGAAGAAGATAAAAACTGGGTTTTAGCGAAGGGATAAGATGAGACTCCATGTTTCCCATGAAATTAAATATTTACCGCGAAAAAGCAACGATGAATAAGTAAAAGCCGATACGAGTTACTTACAGTTCTCTTACCTATCTTGTGAATAAGCTTTTACTTTTTTAAGAAACAAGTTCCGTCATATAACAGACATTAATTTCAAAGACGAAATATCAATACTAGGGGCCCTTCTAACACAAGTGCTTATACTTAAAATAAGGTCCCAACCTTGTTAATATGTATGTTACAGAAATAAATATTTTCATTTTCATTTTTCAAATTAAGCTGGGATCAGACCAGGTTCACTTTTTGCTTACAAAATGTACATTGTCATATAATATATCTCTACAATGATATCTGAACGCGCAAGTTCTTATTAGAATTCTGAATTCTATGATATGAGCAGTTTCATAACGTCATTTATATGTCGAAGACAGTTTCTCGGATTCCTAGCTATCCTTACAGCTGTTGATAATCGCTGCTTTGCTGCTTAATCCGCAAATTGACATTTAAATAAATCGACTTACTACAGAGCTTCTAATTTTCAACGAAACTTTCACGAAAACTGGAAATCGTTTTATATTTGATGCACATTTTACATACTAAGCAACGCTTGTGGAAATAAATGTATAGATTATTTTACTTCTAAGGTCAAATGGTATGAAATATGTAATTAAATAATTAAGATGTCATTGTATTTGAAAAATGATGAAACCCGAGTTCCATCAAATCCCGATATCACTTAATACGATATTTATTATTTTTTTTAACAATTGACAAAACTAAAATCGAGCAAAAGCTTTCAAATGAAAAAGGAATCTTCAAAATCGGTAGAGTATGATCAAATTAAAAAACAATCGAATTGAGAGAGAACCTATTAAAATCAATTGAAAATAAAAAACCTCACAAGTAAATATCCCTCAGAACTCTAAAAAAGCGAACACCTAAAACTAATCTCCTCGGCATAAAGTACTTGGAACGATAATATTTTCTCTGTAGAAGGAGGCTATCGAGGGCCCTAGCCGTGAGAGCCTTAAAATTTGCATATTGGAACCCTCGTACCGACTACGTGCCGGAGTATACCCAGACTTGTGAAAAGGGAATGTATTTTCACAGGTACTATACTGAACATCTGAATTTGAGTGGTAAATATAATATTACTTGAATTGCATATAATAAAACGGGGAAATATTTTTATTTTGGGCAAAAAACGCTGAGCTTTGTGGAGCAATAAAAGTTATCTTAGCTTAGTTTTTATATGCGCAAATGAATTTGAATTGAAATAAATATAATTTTGCATAAATTTTGAGTCCATGAATCATTATTTCTTTATTCAGTGTAATCACGCGGATCATTTAGAATCGTCCTATGATGTCGCGTGGAACTGGCACCTAAAATCACCTAGTATGGTGGATTTTAGGTGCCAGTTCCACGCGACCAGAGCCTAGGAGAACGGGCAAGAAACTTACGGCAAGGAACATACGATTCCGAACTAGTAAAAACTGTGTTTCGAGAATCATAAAAATAATCTATAACTAATAAAAAAAACTGTAGCTTCTCACAAAAGATTTCAGTTCACTATTTTTACTATCTACAAACAATTCTCATACAAGTGAGTCTCAGTCATTATGTTAAAGTCAGTATTGTAGCTATAGGTAGCAAGATACCACTAGATGTAGACTGTCATGATATCAGCGACAAATTAGGTTAGCCATCAATTTGCGGTTTCCGCAATACGCTAGCTAGATCAACTATATTCAGGTCATTGCATTGCATAGATGTAGCGACTACACTTTTGAAATCATATAAAAACTACTTTGTAAAAGATTGCACTTTCGAAATAGCTTAAAAATAATAGAATACGATAATAGATAAGTTAGGTATACTTGGATAAAAATCTGTTTTACTCGACTTGACAACACTATCAATGTACTCCTATAAAAATACTAGACACGAGAATTTTGTATGAATCGAATAGTCAAAAATTGAAATGCATTTCATACAAATAAGACTGGCAGTAAAGTGTTTGGTAGAATGGAAGTCCCGCTTCTTATAATGCTGTTACGTTTTCTTTGGTTCGATTTTTAAAGTAATTTAAAATGCACAGAGTATTTATATAGTTTTTATTAGAAACTCTTTTGTAATTTAAAATAGATACATTTTATTTTTTATTTCAGATAAGTATAGAATTTAGTCTAAATGTTTGTAAAAAAATGTTCACTTATATTTTTTTTTAATAATGTTCTGGTAGTTAAAATATGTGCGAGAAAACCACACAAAATAATTTAGCAATTTAAAAATCTTTTTTTGATTGTAAAACTTATTTTATAAAATCAAGCTTTGCAAATCAAAATTCATGTATTTAACAATAAAGAATTACATAAGTTGAAAAGCTATTCCAAGTCCCAAAAGCTACTTATATATTCCAGAAATCTAAACAGTCAGGACTACCTAGTTACTAAAACGGAGCAGGTGCCTGCAATAATTCCAGCACAAGCCTGGATCAGCTGTACGCTCGTCACGTCCGCGACAAACTGACACCCATCGCCACAGAATAAATACTACTTATTTATTAGATCCTTTGAAAAGCGGGAAACGTCATATGTTTGACGACCGATGTGGCGCGGCGGGCGAACGTGCTGCGACGTGGAGGTTGCGGGTTCGATCCCCGTTTTGGGATAAATGTTTGTATGATCTCCAATTATTCCGGGTGATCTGAATATTTTATATGTATAACAAAAAAATATCTATTTATGTATTGTATTGTATTAAGTATGTAAGTCTTCTAGTACCGATAACACAAGCTCTGCTTAGCTTGGGGCTAGATGATGTTGTGTGGATAGTCCAGCATTATTTATTTATAAAATGTAAGTATCAAAAACAGAGCACTCATTTGGATAATAAATAAGCTCTTCACTTTCCAAAACACAGGCATTTCCAAAATTACATTAATAAAAGTATTTGTGAAGTACAGATTTGTTTAAGATTTATTAGTTAAAAAAATAAATCAACTAAGTCGTTATGTGATCCAAAGTGTTCCAACAGCAAATCTTTTTACGTATGATATTTTTTTATTTTATTTTATTTATTTCTTGGAAAATATACATAACTACAAACACAATAAATACTTAACAATAGATACATAAGACCAATTACAAGTTTTCACTTATAGAAATATATTACAATATATTTCTATAAGTGAAAACTTTTGAACTGCATAAAGTAAAATCAATGTTTATAGTCTCATTTGTCTGTATATCCGTTACTTGGTTTTCAATAATTAATGTGATTTTACACAATGTTTAACAGAGTGTCATGTCTGAATATTGAGAAGTCATAAAACGGTCGCCGTTTTTACAAAACTCTAGTGCTAAAAAAACTTGGAATTTTGCGCTATCACGAAGCCCTAGGTCACACAGACGCTATTAATCCTCGTATCTCCCAACCTGTATGGCATACATGTACGGCAAGTTATAAGAAAATATATTGGCGAAGGACGAAATACAAGAAAATATATAGGTCCCTTGCTCCCAAAGTCTTAGAAATACAGAGATGAAACTAATCGTGGACTATGCCTTTGTTTAGATGTAGATTTTGATAATCTAAATGCTTTCTTTCGTCTCTGAATTTTTAATTAAAAATCTTTGCACCGCTTAACCGTTGTACCCACTGGACCGTCAAAAAACCTAATTAGTAAAGATATATATATTGTACGGGGTTTTATCGCGTACCTTAATACTAATATTCTTAACGTAAATAAATATAAAATAAAAAATATTCATAGACATTTCATACATCACACTCTCCCAAACGAAGCAAAGCTTGTACTATGGGAACTAGATTGCTAATAGAATACTTATACCGATTTTTTTTCTAAATACTTACATATAATACATAGTAACATATTATATAACATGTCTTTACTATGAGTTCTGATCGTAAAAGTAAAAAAAAAATCTAAAAATCGAATTATTTTGCAAACAAAGCTACAAAACAATACGATAGTTTCGACGTGTTCCCTCTCTTTCTATCTGTGTATGAGTGAAAAGGACAGCATGTAAATCAAAGATTCGGATGTAAGGCTCATAACGCAAAAAGGTCTATAGCGATAAAAGAAAAACGGACAAAATTGTTATTGACGCGAGGTCAACGAAGAATGGTCACTTGAATAATACTTTATTTTGTGTGAGTATAGGAATAATAGATAAGTAACTGAGTTCCTAAATTATATGTTGTTCCATTTGGGTAGTCATCATAGAATAATAAACGACATTCATTTTATATTTTGAATTTTTATTATTGTGCCTGAACTTTGTATTACATTTTGTTATTTTTAGATTATTTATTATCTGTAAGTAGGTATGTAATTAATTTCAAACACAATTGAATTGTGTTTTGGGTGCGCTTCCGATTGGTACTGATTTGGATCAGTTGAACTATCTATAGATCGTTTGCAACGGTCTGTAGATAGCTCAACTGTTTCTTATGTATTTTATATGACAATGTACATTTTGTAAATACTGTATAGTCGTAAGTTTGTTTGTGAATAAAGTTTATTGAATTGTAATTGTTCTGAATAAATAAACGAATGAATTCTTGTGACTTGTGTTTTATGTGTGTTAAAATTTAAGTCAGTTTTGTTAATTGTAGGACTGAATAAAACTAATACTTTTTATGCGCTAAGCGATAAGATTGCTACTAAATAAAACAAAAGCTTATCTAACTTATATAAATTCAATATACAGATGAGGTCAAACCAAAAATGTTCAGACAATTACCCTAAAACCCCAAATTTCGCGCAAAAAATGAACCTTTACGCAGAATCCCAATTCATCCTAAACCATTAAGTCTTCGTGCCCAATGGTTGTGATTTTTAACAATTAAAGGTTTTTAATTAGCGGGCGGCCACGTCTCGGGTTTATGGCTACCCGCAAGTTTACACAGAAAACCGGCTACATTTAAGTAATTTATATTGTTTCTCACGTCAAATAAATAAAGACATTTTGCTTGAATTACTATGTATCAGTTTTAAGATTAAATTAAGTATTGGTTAAGTCTATTCACCATATTATATTAGGCGAGGGCGTGATGCAATGCAATGTATCACAGAGTACGTAATACTGTGGACGTACTTAGTATGTATGTGGGTAACCAATTAAAATGCATCATATAAAAAATTCAAGTTTTATAAATAAAAGTAAATAAAATAGATTTCAGTTCAACTTCATATACATATGTTCGTAGCTTAGATTCATATATTGATCACTATTGGTCAGGGGTGGTCTAACCTTAGTGATTTTTCTCAAAATATTTTTTCAACGACTTGAAGAAGAAGAAGCTTAGTTAAAGAAAGTTAGCGGGATGTTTAAAAAAAAACAGGTTTTTTTGCGTGTAAAGTTCTCTGTCGAGGTATGGACGTGGTTAGAATCAGCTCTCGTTAAACTTGGGATAATCAGACTTATTTAGATCCGACATAAAGTAGATGGGATGGTAGATAATAAGCCAGCAGTGACTACCGGGGTGGCTTTCTTTAGGGGGTCGGTTAATCCGTCTAAGATTTCACCCAAAATTACCTTTTTGACGTTTGATGAAAGCAAAACACGGTAAGTAAATCTTGGCTCTTCGAGGTAACAGTCAATTATATTTTTTATCATTTTTGTAGGATTATGATTACATTTAACTAAGTATAATTTGGGTATATCATCCTACTATTATTTTGACGTGACAACGTCTTATAATTCGATAGAGCCAGCTGCACGCACGAAAAAACATGACTCATGAAGCGTTCTGAGGCGTTCCATAAAGTGCAAGCGAGAGCGCGGAATGAGCGACAAAAAAGCACAATCGGCCTTTGCGTTCGTTGTCACGTTCAACTATCGTCAGTAAACCGACTTTACAGACAACCATTTTTTTGTTTGTTTTAAAAGTTATCTACCCTGGTCTAAAAGCCGTTATACCATTTTGTAAATTGTAAGAAAAAATATATATAAAACAAAATGGCTGACGTGTACCTGAAACGTTGTAGCTGAAACGTTGGGAAAAAAATACAATAACGGAATAAAAAACCCGTGTAATTCGCCTTACTAAGAGTTCCGATCGCGAAAGTTTTAAAAACAAACTTTACTTTTCTATGAAAGTATAATTAAAATTGGGTGCCGTTGAATGGCGCCTACATTTTAGAGCAGATATGCATTGTGACGTTAAAGTTTGACGCGTCGACGCGACCCTAGCCATTCCTTATTCACGGCAGTGAGCGACCTTGTCGACTCTGACCTATTTTAGGGTTGCCAGATGCAAAAATCTACAGAGCAATGGTAGATTTTGAACTACCTACCATAGGATTAAATTTAACTAGATAAGAGTTGTGTGAAGAAATTAAATGAATTAATGATGCATTTTGGGAGCATATTTTACACCAATATAAAAAAAAAACAAAATCGAAAAACGTTTGTCACAATTGTTTGTTCTCGATGATTATCCATACCCAGAAACCAGTGTGGAAGGCGGAGCTATACCTGACCTGTGACGTCACAAATATCTACCATAACATAACGTGGTACAAAAAATACCATTAGCATGTTACGACGCTTGTTGTAATTAAAAACATAGATCGCGTTACTTGGGGAATTGATTTCATCACGCAATTACACAAAGTATATGTATCATTACATATTATGTAGGTATCATTTTCACTTACAATAGCGTTTGTATTACCAACTCGATATAAGTAGATTAAATAAGAAAGACTACTACGTAGCCGTATTGTTTTTTTTTATCTGTTAAGCACAGTTCAGCAAAGGCTTCGAGTTTGTCATGAGCTGTCGAAGAGTTTTTTTTTAAAGTCAGACCTGACGGCTCACGTTTAGTTTGGTTAGACTTTCTACATTATTAAGCTTGAATTAAGTTTAATGTATTTATTATAATATATTTGTTTCTTACTACAATACTACAATTTCTAGGGAAAACGGCGTCTTGTTTGTTATTGCAGTTATAAAAACAAGACAGTGTAAATAGAAAAGCTTCATCTAACACAAGAGCGTTAATAAAATATGATAGGAACGAATGAAAGCGCTAAATGTGGGGCGCTCGTTAGCAACAGTAGAGGAGAATGGGATGCATAATTACATTCGCTGTAAAGCAGTCTCGACTCATTCATTCGTTCAGCGAGTTCTCTTTTCAAACATTACTCTATACTCTATGGTGAGGAGTTTTAGAATTTATGTTGCACTATGGTTTTTATCTTAGGTTGTAAATTTAATTCGAAATGGATTTATACGGAAAAAAGGAGAGAATTTTCTTGGTCATTCTCCTTGACTCAGATCGTAAGGAGCTAATGCGGGAAATCTTTTAGTGAATACATTTTTAAACGAAGATAGAGCGTGAGAGAGAAAAACACGCGCACGCCGCACGGCTTACACTTATAGCAAAAAATTAAGACTAAAAGTGGTAACGACACGTTACAACTTTTGGTCTTATTTGCCGTCGCCCCCTTTCGCAACGGAACTTCGTTCCAAGAAAAAAAGACCTTTTCAGTTAAGTACTTGACCTTAAGTTTATTATTTTTAATGATCAATAAACTAAATTGTAAAAGGTTGCACTAGTTAAAAATTTTCCTACCGTTTGTCCAAAATAGGATGATAAAATGATGGATAAAATCAACAATACCAACAAAATTACTATCAAAACATAATTAAGTCCAGCGTCCAATCAACTGTTACCGAACAATAAACAATTTAATATGAGCGGATAAGTGGACTATGACATCATCAGAGTGTTGTTATGTTATTAAAGGTGATATTTTCGTTGATAGATCCATTTTAGTATGGCTACAATATAAATAATCCAATCTAGTTATTTTTGCCGTCAATAATTCTAATCACCTATAATAAAAGTAACATTTGATCTTCATCAAAAAAATCTAATCACCTATCGAAAGCTCGTACCGATTAAAAATAAGCGTTCCATTTTCGACCGTGCCTAGGGGTAAACAGTACAGTGATTGGCACTCTAAGATGACCTTCAACATATAAGTAGTAAATTCTTTGTTATAATAATATTTTTATGTGTCTAATGTATATCAGATAACAGGTATACCTATAAGCATAGATAATAAATCTACAAAATGGTTCTTTAAAAAAAATTGCTTTATTGCTTATTAAGTAACATAAAACTTAATGTTATTGCACAATCATTGGCACTGAAGTATAATTATTGGCACAGTGAATTTGGTATAACGATTGGCAGTTAGCGATAATAAAATAGTATAACGATTCTTGAAGTTGAGGACATATCGTGTGAGCTTCTCGTCTTTTATTGGGTATGGCATCTTAAAGCCGGGGTGAGTTCCCAACCAGTCACACCAAATCCAGTCACACTGTGACTCGTTGGGAAAAAAATTCCCAACGAGTCACACTGTTACTCGTTGCAACTTTATTTTTAAAAAAAGTTCCCAACCAGTTACACTTTTGTAACAGTGTGACTCGTTGGGAAAAAAAATTCCCAACGAGTCACACCAATTAATATTTCCAAAAATGAAAATTACTTTTCACTTAAAACGACGTGTATGTTATTTTATTTTATTTATTTTTATCAAAAATGGCAGATATAGTGTATTGGTAGAAAAAAAGTGCTTTGCAGAAAAAGATAACATCTGATATTTAATACTACTCACTGCTTCTATAGTAAAAAAAAAGACGTGTGGCACTCGGGGACTGCCGCGGTAAAGCTATTGCATAGCATTTTTTTTTCCCAACGAGTCACAGTGTGACTGGATTTGGTGTGACTGGTTGGGAACTCACCAAAGCCGGGCACCTACCTGAAAAAGATGCAGAAGAAGAGGAGGAAGCCTTAGCGTAATACTTACTGTTCTTCAGGGTGTATTCATTGGCACCCAAAAAATGTATAATGATTGGCAGTGCCAAGAATTCTAATATAAGCAAAAACAGCCTTATTTAGCAACCGAATACGGTCTATATTGATGGAAATGTAATTTAAGTATGAAATTTAACACATGCCACCAGAAAATTAAATGTACAATCATTGGCATCCAAGCCAATCACTGTACCACTATACAAGAAAAAATACAGTGATTGGCACCAAAGAAATTACCGGTACGCTTATTTTTCAACTCTGAAAACGATAAAAATAGCAACATATACACTAATTTAACATAATCAAATATAAATTGGTGTAGAAACTTACCCAAAAATCAACTTTTCACGTGCACTTCTATCCTCCAGTACTAAACTTTTTGATAAAAAAACAACACGATCGCGACGACTTGATTTCCATCTAAACTATTCTAAACTCACAAACTGGTGTGAAAGAAAGTTGGCTAACAACAGTTTTGCCTCTTAAAGATTATTAAATATTCTACCAAATAAAGTATTGCAACAGTAAATAAACAGGATGTCTCTCTTATTATCTGAATTTTTAAATCAGAGTGCCAATCACTGGGGGGGTGCCAACAATAGTATGGTTTACCCTATAACAATTCCTGAAAGTGGCGGGAAAAGTCTATTTAAGCCGCCATTTTTACTCAACAGTGTGTGCAAAATACACGCGATAATCTGCCATAAGGATAATTAAAATTGAGGGGATTTAGGACGAAATTCGCGCGCGGACGGCCACGGTACATTAAGCGCTGAATGAAAATGCTATGTATGCCCGGGGAGCAGTGATGCCAACTTTGATATAGAGCTTTACATGTGAAATTAGGCGCGAATTCGCGGGAAATCTATTTAGCTTTAGCAGGGTTAGCACTTAGCATATTAGGTTGCGCTAAGTGATTTTGAGGTGGCCTTACATTTGTAAAACCTAATTTAGATACGCGGGGGTTAACTATACCTATGTGTAAAAAGTTCTGAGTGCATGTTCTCGTAATGTTTTCTCTGAATTTAAATCAAGAAGTAGGTTACAAAAGAATCGAAATGAAATAAGCGATATTGACATATTTGGCACCAAAAACTAGACGAAATAGAAGGTCCTACGAGATCCTTGTGATTTTACTGAATATAGCAATTTTGACTTTGACTACTTTTTCTAATCTATTAAGTATGTGTTTTTTTAGAGCAAAAATTACTTGCATTATTTCCACCAAGATAAATTTCAACCATCAAATAAAATAATAGTAAAAGCAGTTTTAGAACACTCGCACTCGAATGTGCTTTTCAAACCTTTATGCTCGGAAACGTAATGAACCGAACTCAACGTATTCGGTCAAACATTCATTCTGACTCAAAGTTGGTAACACTCGTGGCGACGAATGGCGAAACTGGGTCGCATCTAGGGCTACAAAATATAGGAAGACTGCAAACTTTTATAATTATTTTAACACAATCATGAATTAATTATTTTAATTAAAATCAAAAGTTTTATAAAGTTTACGAACAGACAGGTAGGGCTTTTGTAGCAGCGAATTGTTTTATTCATAAGATATTAATAACTTTGCCTAAACCATTCATTTTGCATTTATCAACGAGTACCTGTTGGTGTTCTGTGTCCCAAAAACTTTTCATGTTTACAGGATACATAATAAGGATGGGTAGAATATGATGACGGATCGTCGAGCAATGGAAAACATTGATCGAAATAGATGCTTACCTGTAGCATACGCCGGTTCAAGATCATCTTCATCATCGGTGTGATGTCTGCTGGAAGCGTGCGAGTGTGAGTGGGAATGATGCGCCACGCCCACATGCACAGGCTGGATCGGCTGCTCGTAGTGTTTGTGATGGTCTACGTACACTCTATGGTGGTGGGGACACGGCGTCGGGGGCAGATAGTCTGCCAACGTCCCACCTCGGGTCAAAGTCGAGCCCGCACTGAGCGTCCCCCCTCCCGAACACGACGCTAAAGCACTTCTCACTGAGCCTAGATCTAAGGATGGTCTTCGGGATAGATCCCCGTAGCTGTCCCCGAATAACGCACTGGCTGGGACCGCGTGTCTGACGTCGTGGCCGTGGTGGGACGAGTGGCCTCCGTTCGATGATGAATGCGGCGATGCGGAATGCTCCCGACTATCCCGAGATGTGGAAGCTGTGTGGATGATGCTCTCGTCGTGGGCTTCTAGCACTTCTCTGGCTGTCGGTGGGTTCGGGTGGACCGGGGCGGAAGTACCCGCGCGGCGGGGACTTCGCCCACGATCGGGCATCACCGACGACGCTGACCAGTATCCCCACGCCATTTTGTTAATGTCACGGCTCTAAAATTGTTTTCAAATTGTCATTCACGCTGTAAATCCGGAGCTGGGGAGGTAGAACTGGGTAAACGAACCTAATCTCCTTTGACGGCGTAGCGAGCTTCGTGACCGACACAATATTTTGAGTGCCGCTATTCGCAGCCAACGAACTATTACCTACATAAAATAGGTTTGTGTTTCGTTGTACAGAGGCCGGTGGACTTACATATAATGAAACAATACGTTTTTCGGAGTGTTTTGTGAGCATTCGGGCTGAATCTACAAGCACTAAGCTTTACTTCAATTTACGTATTATTAGGCTTTACCCTTCTTATAAATAAAACCCATGAACATAATAAACTACGCGTTAAAACGTGTAAACTTTTTTATTTCCGTAAATAGAACTCTTTCTCTTTGAAATCATTTGAGGTCTACATAGCACAGTTCGGTAAACACTGGGCCAGTTTCCTCGAAGCCGATTTATTCGCCACTCAGCTCATTGCGGATGGACGACGCAATAAGATACGAATACTCCGCTATTTCGTATCTCACTGCTCCGATAGAATCGGGCGCCGGCGACACACAACTAATTCGTGCTCATTCGCCTTCAGATGACAGCAAATGAGATGAAAACAGATATTGTTTGGATACATTTAGATCACTAAACAATAATATATGAGCCATAGATAGCAGTCGCCTATTATTGGTCTTGAACAAATATTGTGAGCTCGAGTCTGAGGAAGGTTTACGACTAGTTTTTGGTTACAGACTTACTTTTTGTAGTCGGCATTGTAACTTTAAAAAATAAGCGTCTGAGTTAATGTTGAAATAACTATTATATCTGACAACTAATAACTGAAAAAGCATGTACAGTATTTTTTTTATGCATTATAGGCAAACGCTTGGCCGCAATCACATCTGATGTTAAATGATGATACGGCCTACGGTGTAACGCGTTTGCCTAGATAGAACCTATTCGCTCTCGTCTTGAAAATGTCCAAATTATATGTATCTGGAAACACCGAAGCCGGCAAGTATTGTATTATTCTGTGGTAATTACCTATCAAATTTGACGATTTCAGTTATTAATGATAAAGCATTAAAGGTAGTTCTTGTATTATTCTGTCGTAGCTAAATATAAGTTTGCTTTCAATCCCTAAGTTGCACATTTGTTAGTTCGTACTTTACTGAAGTATAAAACTCTGTAATCGGCAAGTTTCGAGGTATTAAGTACGCTTCAACTTTCTATGAAGTAATTTTGTGTTAGCGAAAATGCCTTTTCATAACATTTTTTTCGGATTTTCCTGGTTATTAGCACGCACGTAGTTTGCTTAAAAGTCTGGAAGAGATCGCTTTTAGCTATAAGGCCGCCCATTGTACTTACAAGTTCTGTGTAAAAATTTTGTTTTCTGCATTGTATTTTTCTAATTCGTGTGTACAATAAAGTTGTTATCTATCTATCTATCTAAAAATACTACAGAAAATATAGTTAAAGCCATTAAATTCGGTGTAATTGTAGATTTAAATTCAGTAAAACCTTTGTACAATCATTCATCTAAAAGGATTTATTCACAAAGAAAATAATATTTCCGATATTTATAAAATGAAATCTAAGCTATTAATGCAGACCAGTGAAGCCTGCAGATACTCGTAGATTCAATGTTTTTTTGTGAATATAGTAAGACAGAGTAGTTTTGATATAAAGCTATTTAGACTTTTAAGCTATTGCATAGCTTCTATCGCTAGCCTTGAGCGAATCCAGAAATTCCGTAACGAAAATAACCTAACACTGCGCATGCGTAGTCCAGCAAAAAATGCTATGCAATAGCTTTACCGCGGCAGTACCCGAGTGCCACACGTCTTTTTTTATCTGGCTTCACACAACTTGTGCATTTGCCATATCTAGCGCGAATAGCTGTCAAAACTTTTTTTTAACTAATTCGCATTTTTTTAATTTGGTATAGCAAGTTGATGATCTAAGGAACTACATACTAAGATAATTGAATATAACTAAACGTACATATTATACAGGCAGTAGATAATTAATGACAAACAATTTCCTCTGTCTCAGTTTAATTGATGTCTTAGCATATTGCATTCGAAACAATGTCATTGGACATTCTACACTGATAGGTGAATCTAGAAAGCATTATAGATATACTACGATCATATAAATGTATGACAATTAAAAAAAACAATTCATCTATTATCTATAAAATCACAAACATAATTTCGAATCGTCTTATATACAAGGTGATCCGGAACGAAGTGATTCGTCAGAAAACCAAGGTGTTAGACATAGCTCAAAGAATTAGCAAGCTGAAGTGGCAGTGGGCCGGCCATGTTTGCCGAAGAACCGACAACCGTTGGAGCAAACGGATACTGGAGTGGAGACCGCGTTTAGGCAAGCGTATGACGCCCTCCGGCGAGATGGAGCGACGATCTGCGGAGTGTAGCTGGCAAACACTGGATGAGAAGAGCCGAAGACCGGGCTCAGTGGCGCGTCTTGGGAGAGACCTTATGTCCAGCAGTGGACTAATATAGGTCGATGATGATGATGACAAGGTAATTATAGGAATACTGATATAATACATGCCCATGATTTGTAGCATCAAATCTCTATCAAAAACTAGAAGTATTTTAGAAGCGGAACAACCAATAGTCGTATTTCAGCGAGTGTGCTGACTTCCAGCGATAAACAGCGCCTAAAACGGGATCACGTTGGCGCTGGATGGCCGGCAAATACGCGGCGGCCGCGGTCAACTGATTTATGGATTGAGCTGGAGTAATTAATGCATTATACCACAACGCTGCAGTATTCTGACGTTCCCTTGATACAGAGGAACTAGGAATTAGTTAACTGTACGAATTACAAAAAACAAATGAGCATTGTATGGGTATTTCTGAAAAAGAAATATATCAATCTAGTTCCCATAGTACATGCTTTGCTAAGTTTTTGTCTTTACCAAGAAACGTTTGTACGGATAATAAATAGAAAAATATTTGTATGGGTATTTATGATAAAGAAATATTTTACCTACCAAAATATATCAATCTAAATCCCATAACAAATGCTAGTTTTTTTTTCTTTATCAATAAACATCTAATTTGACCTAATTTTGAAGTAAATAAAACGATATAACGTCGATATTTAAAAAATAAATTAAAATTATTCAAAGAGCCACTGAATTTTCTTTCTGTGATTATACTCCAAGTTAATTAACTATGTAGTGTATTCGCAAAGATAAAACCTAATTTCTATGAGGAATAAGGACAATCGTTTTATTTTTTGACATCACGACTTGTAGTACTACTATTGGGTAGTACACTGGACTTGACAAGTGCTACTCCGACGCGGCATTGAGTAATTATACTTTCTTTTGTATGTAATATATTTGTGTAAACGACTGCCACTTAAAAAAAGTAGTATCTCATATTTATCTCACTTCGGTTGTCTGGAAGAGATCGCCTTCAGCGATAAAGCCGCCATTGTTCATGTTTTTTTGTTACCTGTTATTTCTTTGGTGTACCAATAAATAGTTATCTTTGAATTATTTAATTTTTTATTTTTATATTATATGGAATACAAACAGCTTTTGAAAATTAGGGAGTAATAGAGTGAATGTAGCACAAATAAGCCTTGAAAAGTATTCACTTATAGAATTAATATACTGGCCATTTGGCCATTTAAAAGAAAATAAGATCGCAATTTTCAAATCTCGAGTAGTATAAGTTTGAAACGTGGAAGGTGAAAGATGTATAAGGAATTCTGCCTGAAATAAGTGAATGTGTATGTAAATCGCACGTGATATAATTCCGTGCGTGTATAAAAGGCGCGTTCACATACGCGCAGAGTAGACTTCACAAAACTGTCAATGTCAAAATATCCGCATAATCTGACGTGCGTATTACAAACGCGTGAAATTAAAGAACGTTCGGTACCTCTACCATTGTATCTACCATGAGTTGTCACAGTAAAATCGCCTGACTTTACTACAGTAGTTACGTCAATATTAGTATGACGAATTTTAGTACCCAACTATCCGCTAGAGGCGCTGTACAAATCTTCATAAATTTTTTTAACTACAGACGCTAGCGAGTATAGTAAATACATATAGTATAGTAAAAACTCATGGTAGACCTACATGTGTAGTTACAGTAAAATCGCCTGACTTTACTACAGTAGTTACGTAAATATTAGTATTATTACGAATTGTAATACCCAAATATCTGCTAGAGGCGCTGTACAAATCTTCATACATTTTTTTAACTACAGACGCTAGCGAGTAATGATTGTAAAAACTCATGGTAGAGCTTCGGGAATCAAAGAGCATGCTCGCATGATTTCGCGGGTATAATTTATTCAGATTCTTGAGTAAAATGATGGCGTTCACCATTTTCAGTGAAAATCTCGTAAGACGCTTAATTAAAACGCGAACAGCCGTTCAATTTGTTTCCTTCGGGTCCCGGTTTAATATTGTTTGCACTAATATATTCTTGATCGGAAATGTGCCAGCAGTTTGGTGGATGGGATGATCCTTGCTGATATTACAAAACGTGATTTGACTTATGTAAATAAGTTGATTTAAAATGTCATGTTATTGAATGGTAAATAAAAAAGGGTAGTAAATATTCCGAATTGTTCATATCTTCATTATTTATTAGACGTAGAATTTTTTTTTTAGTCTGTTTATTAGTTACCGACAATTGCAATATCACATTCCATTGTTTTTAAAGTACAAGATTTTATTTTTATTATTCTTTAAAATCACAAGGATCATTTACGGCCGGTTTCTCGAACGATGATCAACGAAAAAATCGAATAATTACTATGTGTCAAACTCGGATCAATCATGATTTGGGTTTCCAGAAACCGGCCGTTAGTCTTACATACTAGGTGATTCTACGAACTGGCAAGAAACTTACGGCCTGGTTCCTAACGTTTTTTTATATGATCCGTCTTACAAAGAATTACAATTAAACTAAATTAGATACTGAAGTTCCAGTGTGGAATTAATTGCACGACAAAAAAAGCATATTATCTCTATAACCTATTTATCATAAGTATCTATTGAAAATCTTCGCAAAATAGTTTTCATGGTTATTGCAAACTTCCTTAAAAGTCACCAGCGTTTTGAGCGACTCAACTTAAACTCGTTTACAATTACAACAAAACAACTGTATAATAAATTCACGTATCATAAAGTACTGTTTTACTAATTAGCGGTATTTCAACTTGTCCAAAATACACTTACGAAAACTACGCTCACTCTGTCCAGGTGATAAAATCTAAAATACCCCTATTTTGGACATTAATACTATCGTGACTGCCCCTCGTATTAAGTCAAGCGGTACATATTCTTGAG
The DNA here is from genome assembly GCA_932527185.1 of Ecliptopera silaceata. NCBI lineage: Eukaryota > Metazoa > Arthropoda > Insecta > Lepidoptera > Geometridae > Ecliptopera > Ecliptopera silaceata. Next base: position 8,508,834 of record OW052207.1, on the reverse strand, counting down.
GTCGACCTACTTAAATATTAATATATGATAAGAAACTTGGGCAATTACCCCGTTCGCATACAAAGTGCTCGTAATACCATCATTTTCTTATCGTTACTATTTTTATTTGTGTTTCTGAGCGTCATTGTTTTAGGGGGGATACAGATTTCATTAGACATACCTATGTGTATATATGTGCATTTCGTATATTACTATATTTACAAGTTCACATTTTTATAGTTTTAGCCTTAATAATTGTTAGACAAAACGACAACAAAATTAAAGTGATACCTCTCGCTCTAGCGGGGAATTCAAATTTTTGAGTTTTTTTATTGCGGCTAAATTGTTACATCTTTTACTAGTTTAAGCTATTTTGCGAACACAAACAATAATTTTCTATGTAACCCTGTATCAATTTTTGAGATTGGTTCTTTATATTAACTTACTTAATTATAAAACTGTTCTGTACAGTTTTACCTCCTATCTTATAAAAAGTTAGCGTTGACTTTATGTCATCATTACGTATGGTAATCAATACTTCAAGACTGCGCAAATTTTTTATAAGATAGACTGTTAGAATTAAACAAGTTAATATAAAGAACCAATATCACCATAAGCATATCCAATTTTTTTTTTTTTTTTTTTTTTTTTTTTTTAATGGCAATCGTCCGGTTCGGACATTTGTGCCAGCGTCACGTCATTTTTAGTTTGGCAAATACGATTAAGCAAAATAACATCAGGACCAGTATAGTGTTAGTTAAATTAAATTTTTAGCTTATTTAGATTAATGAAATGGATGAGAACTTTGAATATGTTAGGTTCTATGTAATGAAGTAATTCTTGAATATGAGTAGGAAGAGACAACTTAAGAGAAATGAGTGACTTATAAAACTGTAAATGGTCTAAAAGGGGACAGACAAAAAAGATATGATTCAAATCACCTTCGTCGATACCCATATCCAATGTTCATTTTACGAACATTATTCCTTATTTTAAACTGTCAGATTGGCACAGATTAAAAATGACTTATGAAAGAGCGAGATTATGCAAGGTTACGAAAAAGGTCGTAAAACTTTCCTTATAACTTTCTTCGTTAATCTGGGTCACCACAAGGGAACTAATTAAAACACATACAGGCCCCTAATTTTCAGACCTAAAGAGCTTTACCCCCCATTAGGGCATGTTTGCAAGTTTAGACTTTCTAGGTCAGAGGTCTCGAGACGCACATGAGGTTTGTGTAGGTGTCTCTAGAGCTTTTGTTTAAGAACTACGATACATTATAACATTTTATACTTAGGTAGCTTTTATGGCAAAAGTATTTTTATTCAGCAAAAATATCGTGATGCTGAAATTTATCTCGTTAATCAGAAATTTTGAATTCAATAAGTACTACCGAATGTTTTTTGAAAATGTGATTAAAAAATCAAGAGATTAATATTTTGGAACCTTTTTTTATCTGTATTGAAAATATATCAGAAAAAAAATGTGTGTGATAGCAATTGAACGTGAATCGTCAGTTTTTTTTCGCTTAAATAGTTATTCGCCCCGATAATAAACCCAGTCAAATTTCTTAAGGAAAGCTGACGTAAAGAATATTTTTTCCATCAAAACGAAAGCCAAATTTTCCGGAAACTTCTCATTTCTTAAGTGTCAAGCGCCATTAATTAGGGAGAGAAGTCATTAGAGGCGATTAAAAATACGAAGACGAAGCTCAGAATATAAATACGACGAAATTAGCTGAAAGTTCAATAAATATTTACGGAGTTCAAGCGAACCTTGGATAAAACAATTTCAGAAATGAAATTCACGTTCTAGGGTCGCCGTTACGACGGCTAGAGACATAAATTAAGGGTTACAGCTGTACAGAATTATAGCTCGGAATATTAATTCAAAGATTACATACATAGCGCTTTCAAAGCAACTTTACTGTGCCTGAACAAACGCTTTGCGCTTAATGATAAGTGACATTCTATAAACAGTTTTATAGCTTCATAAACACGCCGCGTGGGTTGCGACTAGGGTACTTTCTCTAGTGGATGCCCGGTTTTAAGGTCAACCAGCACTTGCGTAGTACAGGGTTAAAAGACCGCGCCCGCGGTGTGAACACCTCATTAGGAGTAGCTAAGCAGCTTGCCGGTCTCGCGCTGCCACCGGCCGCGGTACACTACTACAACATACATCAAGTCGAGTCACGCCACGCCAAATAAACATCGAGATCGATATCTGTGCATTGTTTTTCTTGCGTGTCAATAGGAGAAGAGGTTCGCTAAGTTTTGCGACTTACGCAACGGGCACGTGGTCGCTCGGCGGGTTTTTGCACTAGGAAGTTTTCGGGGTAGGTCGCGAGGAATTTTCTTTTAAGGTGATAATAAATGAGTTCGGTGAGGTTATCGTGAGAAGGCAGCGGGCGAGTCGCTGCCGGTCGGGCGCCCGCGGGAGGCACGTGCGGCGGGCAGCGCGGCCGGACCGAGACTGGGCCGCGCGCGGTCACGCATGCGCCGACTGCCGACCCATCCCCACCCCGATTGATGTAATATTTATCTTGGATTAACAACTGGATGAATTGCGGTTACCGAGTACCGAGTACAGACGACCTAAAACTATGCCATCTTTAATAAATATTTTTTTGTTATAACGAGCGTTTTGTTGATTAAGGTAGGATTATCGGTGTTGAGGTGAGCGGGTCGGGTTAGCTGGAGGTCCCGGGTGTAGGGCCCGTGACGTCACGGCGGGCGCAGGCGCGTGGCGACAGGTGGGCGCAATGCGCACCACCTATCATATGATTATGACGTTTGGTATTTGACCGAACGTTTGTTCGAATTGGCTGCGGCGGGCAAACACATGGAACTGATACTATGCTTTGCTAACGGGCTGACATAGTCGCTAAGCGACTTAAAGTCTTTCAATTTTAAGAAATAAATAAATAAATATTTGTTACCGCAGGTATATACATTGTGTGCTACGAGTTTTAATTTTTTCGACTTCAAAAATAGATAAACGGCCGGTTTCTGGAAACCCAAATCACGATTGATCCGAGTTTGACACATAGTAATTATTTGATTTTTTCGTTGATCATCGTTCGAAAAACCGGCCGTAGGTTTCTTAACTATCTCAAGTCAATGTGACATAACATTACACTAGGCACATGGGTCAAGTTTGCAAAACAGAAAAAGTATTGGAATTAAAAAGCCCTTTTTTTTAATTAATATTGAAGGATAATAATGCTTGTTTTAATTTATCAGCATGTTAATACCCTGTTTTAACAACTATTCTCATACTGATCTTAGTAATCCAACTTAAGACCGAGTTTTTGTTCGTAAATCTAATTTTCTTAAAAGTAATGATAAAGAAGACGAAGTCTCATTTAATTCGGAAAGCTTCTAAAGGTACGGTAACTAGATTATCCCCATTCTATGATTTCGAGAAGTTTTTTTATTTAGTTACGAACTTGCAAATGATGAATCGGCCCAAATGCCTTCAGCTATTAAGGACGACAATCGCATTAGAACTAAGAGGTTTTTTGTACACTTTTGTATAAATATACAGTATTTTGATATTAGAGCTTTATTTTTGACCTATTATAAGGTGTGGTTATCTTAATAGGATTACTAATAAACAAAATGATTTAAATGTAAAATGTCGATAATCTATTTCGAAAATACGAAACTTAGGCGTTTTTAACAATATCGATTGTCATTTGTTTTAAAGGGTGCATGGAAAGAGCCTCCTCGTGGCGCACACCGGTAACAGCTAGGCACGGTAAAGCAGTGTCTAGTCTGGCTAATCTTTCCAACACGATGCTACAACAAAATATAATTGTAGCATTGACACGAGAAGAAGAAGAAGATTTGTTTTAAAAGCAAAATTGTGGAGAATAATCCCTTTAATAATCTCATTAAAATTAATTCCAACAGATTTTAATTTTGCACTTTTGATTCACATTATTTATGCTTTGGTTAAAATAATATTACTGAATTTTAGAGAGTAAAACTCAATATAACAACTACTTATATATGTATATTTTGATACTTATGTATAAAAATATACAGAACCGAAATCATTTAAGATTCATGTTTACGTCATATTACTCCAAATGTCACTGTCAAATATTTTGGCACAAACAGTTGTTCATGATGCGGATATCAATCACTCAATACAACCGCTTTCACTCACCCTTGACCTTTTTGGCACGACTTTCAATCGAATCTTAAAGTAACAAGGTTTTATACATACAATTGTTACTGGCAGCAGGCCTTTGGTTGCACCTTGGGTTATATTTTACAAGTTTTAGTAAGGATACTTAATTTTTTTGAATATTTATTATAGTCTATGTCAATCGGGGAAAATGTAGCTTTGTAACGGTGAAAGAATTTCTGAAATCGGTTCGGTAGTTTTTTCGTTACATACAAAAATATAAAAAATCCTCTTTATAATTTTTGTATGGATGTAGGTTCAGTAAAAACACGCCTCGCGTTACAAGAAAAAAAACATGATTCCAAAAAACATTAACCCATTTAATTATAATTTAAGATATTATAATAATACAATAATTTATTATTATTTATAGGCATACTATAATAAATAATAATAAAATATTCACGGACATTTCACAAATCACGCTCTAGTCCCAAACAAAGCAAAGTGAAATGTGTGAATTGTCCGTGAATATTTATTTATTATTATAGCAGACTAGAATACCTCATTTTGAAGTCGGTTAAAACGAATTAAAAGCCAAACAAAACAAATTAAAAATACAATCAACACAAATTGGTTAATTGCTTCTTCATAAAACAGTTTATTTCGTAAACTTTCAAGTTTAATGATTAGTAAAGTACTTAACACCACTAATTACTCAATTCTGTTTTTACAAAAACTGGAATATTTAAATTACTTTGTAGTTTAAGGCACTTACAATCCTACTCATATTATAAAGAAGTTTGTATGAATGGATGTTTCTTACTATTTCAGACAAAAACTACTGAATCGATTTTAATGAAACTTTACAAAAATGTAGTTTATACCTCAGAATAACACATAATTTATAAAGATAATATGCGAATTGTATATACTATAACGATAGCAAGACGAAGTCGCGGGCCTCAGCTAGTACTTAATGAAATTGATGCTACTTGCACTCAATTTTTTAAAACAAACCATTTTTTTATATGCAATATACGAATCCTATATTGATAATTAATATTTAATAAGTACAGAATAATTAAATGTTAAGAATACTTAATTAAAAATATTTTGGTATATAAATATTTGGTAAAATTCAGAACGCATTCTTCTTCATTTGGAGCACAAATCTTTCAAATGATACAATGAAAAAAGATTAACCTAAAAATATGTTCTGGGGTGCAAAATAAAAAAAAACGGTCGAATTAACAACCTTCAGGTAAATAATAGTTTCGACTCGCTAAATTATGTGCACGTCGGATTAACTGCTAGAAAGTTGAGAACTTATACACAACGCCAAGTTAACAGTATAATAATTAACACGATCTTCGCTCGCTTAGCTCGCTCAATCAAATATTAAATGAAATCTATTCCGGTGTAGAACTCAGTCGATTGCCGCTCTACGTCTCGTAGACGTGCTACGAATACTGCTACGCCGTAGAACTTTGTAGATACGAGACGAAAATAAATAAATTTATCATTTGATATGCAAATCTATTGTCATTTTAAATGAAATAAAGTCACAGGTCATTCACATTTACTTTTAATATTGTTAGATACATAAAATGTTTTAAAAATTCGATAATCTTTTTTTATCATAACAATTATTTCGAGATCATATTGAGATTTTGGTAATCTTTCATAAAAAGCCTTTAAACCGTAAAAATCTTTTTTTCTTGCATATTTTTAATTATTATAAATCGTTTATCTATTTAATACAAAAAATATATCTTATCTGTTCCCCTTAAAGACAGAAAAATGCAAACCTTGTTTAAACCACTACAAATTTTGATTGGTACCTAGATACACTGACGGGCGTCACAGCTCAGTTGGTCTCCATGCTGTGAGTCGTGGGTTTGATTCCCTCCCAGAGCAAATGTTTGTGCGATGAATATAGTTGTTTGTTTTGTGTCTAAGTGTTACTGTGTATTTACAAAAATAAAATTATTAAAGTATTATATCAGCAGTTTAGTTCCCATAGTACAAGCTTTGCTAAGTTTGGTACTGGAGTTGTGATGTGTGAATTGTCCATGAATATTTATTTATACATTTGTAGTCCAGTCGCAAAATGTTCCAATACTTAGAAATGGAAGACGTATATAAGTTAGCTGCAGTTCACTTTGCTGTAAACGCTTCTATTCTATAAATAACTTAATGTACGCTTACCTAAATTGGTATAGCTTATATGCTTTCATATTAAAATAAATATTACAGTACGTTAAATAAAGAATTTTATTAAATTAAGTAATTTTGACTTTCATGATGATGATGCGAATACTGGTTCATCTATGTAGAATCTATAAATAAATGATGCTGGACAATTCACACAACATCATCTAGCCTCAAGTTAAGCAGAGCTTGTGTTATGAGTACTAGAAGACTGACATACTTAATACAATACATTACATAGATAGACATTTTTTATTATGCATATAAATACCCAGAACACCCGGAATAAAATATTACAATATTTGCAGATCGTACAAACATTTATCCCGCGGCGGGAATCGAACCCGCAACGTTCGCGTCGCAGGCGGACCTTCGCCCGCTGTGCCACATCGGTCGTCAATGAGGTTCATAGAACTTCAACTACCAATAAGAGTACAGCTATTGTGCATACCAAGTTACGTCTAGACCTGCATAGTTGATGTTCTGTAAATTGGTCGTCGGCTTTGCAGGCGTGCTAATGAAGGAGTAATGAACACCTTAATTACGAGCTTGAGCACCTGACGCCGGCGACAGAATACTTAATAGTTATATTAAGGCGAAGTTTTCAGGACTGGAATATTATTCAAATAGTTTCTTATTTTTCTACTGCATCAGACATTGAATAATATCGCTTATATTAATTTCTCGTTCTTTGTTAATTATATTAAAATAATCTTTACATAAGAAAAGAAGAACAGACGAAGATGCGGTCTTCTAGACCTAGGTCACAACACAAAGAACTGGCACTTAGAACAACCTAAGACGAAATCATCTTCATCGATTTTAATAAATAAAGTATAGTATATAATTAATAAATAAATAAAAAAGCTTTTATTCGCTGACCTTATATTTATAGATTTAATAATACGAAGCGACGCGTGACCCGAGGGCTGGTGAGTATCTGGCCCAACGTATCAGCATTGCTATTCAGCGCGGCAATGCAGCCAGTGTCTTGGGTACGCTTCCGATTGGTACTGATTTGGATCAGTTGAGCTATCTATAGATCGTTTGCAACGGTCTGTAGATAGCTCAGCTGTTTCTTATGTATTTTATATGACTATGTACATTTTGTAAATACCAGATTTAATTAACACCGGTGTACTGGTCAGGTTGTCCCCCAGACAAAAGCCTCCTCCAGAGAGTATGGTATACAGTAAGTATATATTAGTGTAGCTAGTAGTTTAATAATTTTTTCTCGTGATCTTGTATATTTACTTAGTTGTTGGTTGATTCTCTGTGCATGCTGTGATGCCCTATAATTTACACACTAGGCTCAAAACCCTATGTTAAATATATCTTTTTGTGTAAACCCGTGTGTCCTATTTAATAAAATAAAATATAGCAGGTATATAAATGAGCTTGTGTTATGGGTAGTACTAGAAGATTAAGTAATAAGACTAAGTTATACATCGCTAAAATAGAAAATGCACCTTAACTACATAGTTATGTATGAACTGAAAGGAATATTCCGCGCAGAAGCAGTCCCTTTATGATTGAGTCTCAAGTCCTTGCTAGTTAGGTTCATCCCAAAAGGGCTCCTAATTAAATGAAGCTTCTCCTTTGTTTTAGCTTCTAGAATATTCATCCTGTAGCATTAGCTGTAGCATTCGTTTTAGTTTTAGCAATACTTCAAGTCTGCGCTATCTTTTTATAAGATAATGTTTACGATTGTCACATTTATCCTATGTCTGATACATCTCCATCCAAAGGTTGTCTGCTAGAGATCGCTTTCAGCGATAAGACCGCCCATGGTACATTTTATTTAAATATTTGTCTATTTTTTGTAAGTTTACTTTTTAATGTTTTCATTCATTCATTCATTTATCCGTGCTCAGTTCCCTGTTCATTTAGCGAGCCCAGTTGGAAAATAGCAGTAGAACAAGATAGATGAACTGCAGGCACTGTCCTGCCTTTTTTGTGTAAGTTTACTTTTTAATGTTTTCATTCATTCATTAATTCATTCATTTATTTATCCGTGCTCAGTTCCCTGTTCATTTAGCGAACCTAGTTGGATAATAGCAGTAGAACAAGTTAGATGAACTGCAGGCATTGTCCACTGCCGGCCGCGTTAGTGGTTTAATGACTTTGTAGTTCTAACTGCACTGCCCGTGACACTTTCTGGTACATTACTGCTTGGAATATGTGAGGTTATAAACACTAGTACATTGCTGGGCGTTCTAGGTTCTGATTTACTCACAAATAAACTTACGACTATTACAGTATTTACGAAATATCTGGCCCAGCGTATCAGCATTGCTATTCAGCAAGGAAATACAGCCAGTATCTTGGGTTCGCTTCCGATTGGTACTGATTTGGATCAGTTGAGCTATCAATAGATCGTTTGCAACGGTCTGTAGATAGCTTAACTGTTTCTTATGTATTTTATATATACCTCGGTAAAGTATACCAATTATTCACATTTTCAGACCATTCTGATAAATCTTATAGACTTAACATTCAACTTTTCGTTTTGATTAACTGTAGCCATTGCGACAGGAATAAAGAACATTAAAACGATCCTAAAGCTCTTGTAAATAAGCTTCATATTTGCATACACTATATCCTGGCTCTGTATGCAGTGTGGATTGCAGTTGTATTGCGGAGGCTTAGAACTTGGCTTCGACCAATCCTCCCACTTAGAAGACCACTTGGTTTTTATAAAACGGTGAACGTAAGATGCGGAAATATTAGCATAACACTTATAATAGTTAAGGAAAGATTTTTATATTATTGACGTGACAACGTCTTATAATTCGATAGAGCCGGCTGCACGCACGAAAAAACATGACTCATAAGGCGTTCTGAGGCGTTCTGAGGCGTTCCATGAAGTGACGTTGTCACGTTCAACTATCGTCAGTAAACCGACTTTACAGACAACCATTTTTTTTTTATAGAGAAACATAAATTAAATATCAAATACTATCTGATACCCGCGACTTCGTCTTCCTATCATTATAGTTTGGACAATTTGCAAAATATCTTAATAATATAGCTTATGTGAAATCCTGATTTAAAACTGCAGATAGTAAAGATTCATTAAAAGGGTTAGTAAAGTCATCCAGGTTCCTGCTAAACACAAGGATACTCTCCTCGTTCCGGACTTTTGGCCGGCCGGGGTAGTGTACCGACGCTACAGGGAGGCGCCCCCGAAGAAAAAAACCCTGACTTGAGTGTTGTGATAGAAATATCAATAACTAACATTAGTCAGTAAGCTCTTATGTTACTAACAAATATGGACTAAGGTCTGAAATAAATAAATATTATTATTATTATTATTAAAATCCATTCAGGAGTTTTTAAGTGAAGGACTAACAAACATACATCCCATACAAACTTCGTTTATAATAAAGTTTATTAGCATTACATATAAAGTAGGTATTACAATATAAAGTTATTAAAAGAGCGAAAAACATGGGTCTTAGTAAGGCTGTAATCATAATAGGAAAAAGAGAGATAGAATAGAATAGATTATAATAACATCCTTATTGTACACAAATTGAAAAAAAAGTAAATTTAAATAAATAATAAATAATGCTGGACAATCCACACAAGATCATCTAGCCCCAAGCTAAGCAGAGCTTGTGTTATAGGTACTAGAAGACTGACATACTTAATACAATACATTACATAGATAGATATATTTTTATTGTACATTTATCATACCCAGAACACCCGGAATAAATATTTGCAGATCATACAAAAATTTATCCCAAGGCGGGAATCGAACCAGCAACCTTCTGCGTCGCAGGCGGACCATCGCCCACCGCGCCACATCGGTCGTCATTTAAATTAAGTGCGCAGGCACTCGTCATCAGCTTTTTGCTTGGCTGTGTATAAAAAACTAAGCAGTATATTTTTTAAATTATAAAAATCTTTTGCTGTCCGAGTGTTAAAAGCTAGGGGCAAGAAGGATTATTTTCCCCTAGTTATTGCACTACTTTGAAAGTAGAGTTGGAAACTCTCAGTTCAACTTCTGCGATCTAGCCGTTTCGTTTTTATATTTTCTTTTTTATTTAAGTGCTTTCGTTATACGACTTGTGAGTTTATTATTTACGACGTTTATTTCTTGGCAAATTACTTAATGGAGTTATATTTGTGGTCATCAATATTTTTTTAAACTTTACAGACGTTGTTTAAAAGTTTTTTATATTTGACTTATTTATAAATTTTATAAGAATTTATTCACAAACAAACTTACGACTATACAGTATTTACAAAATGTACATTGGCATATAAAATACATAAGAAACAGTTGAGATATAAAAGTTATAAATAGAGGGACAGTGAAATAAATATTCTATACAATTCTAATATACGGTAAAAAATAATGCTTAAATATGAAAAATATAATTATGGACAAAATAAAACATACATTTGTATTGAGAATCTATTTCTGGCGGTATATGGTACTTACCTTTTCCATAAAAGTATTCGAGTTTTGTATCAGCACTTACCTGAAAACAAAAAAAAACAACTTTAAATATATCTACGGTAAAACAAATGATAGACGGCATAAAAAGTCACTATTACTTGATGTTTTTTAATTCTTTAAAGTTTCATACAAAAAAATGTACAATCAGCTACAAAAGTACTAAAATTCTAAACCTATGTAAATTGGTTTACAGTTTTACAAGTTTATAGCTAAGGCAGCTAGTTTACTGCCGATTAAGGCTTCACCCCCAGTTAGACGTATGGAGCTACATTTTGTTACTGTCAGTACATCCAACTAATATTTAATGTATAAAGTTTAGATGTTAGGATAGTAAATTTATGTTTGTGTGTCAATCACGTAACTAGTGATCCTATTTTATTGAAACTTAGAATTAATATTTTTTTTACATAAGAAAATAATTCTATGAACCAGGTTTATTAAGATGGTAAGATGTTTTTGACCTTAAAAGAAGGAATTTTTGACATAAAAAATATACTGTTTATTTTTTTTTTGACATTTTCATTATTTGTACTTATACAAATTATTTATATATATTTATACCTATAAAATGTAAAAAAAATATTATAGAGAAAGGTCTTAGTAGCTATAGTAATTCCCTAAGAGTAAATATATCTTTAGATATGCATGCACTAGTTCTTATTCTTATATGAACAAAAAAAAAACAGCTCAGCGACAAGCGACAATACACCAGTAAAATCTCAAAATGGTGACTATTTGTGGTCATCATACCATATATCAACTTTTATTTACGTGATAATTATTGAAATAAAATATAATTCTATTCTAAATTACAAAGGTCGATTGTTTGCAGACGTATAGGATCAAGTCTATAACGAGCTTGGAACGAAATTGGGCCTAATTCTGAAGTTTGACAGCCTTACCAATGCAATTAGAGCAGCTAACATCGCATAGCGTGCTCTCACTCAATTTTAACTTTATTTCGTTGAGAATATCATTACATCAGACATATTCTTCTTCTTCTTTTTTATGTAGCTTCGACAATTCTGGCAATTACTTGACATTGGCAGAATTGTCGAAGCTACAATACAAGTTGAATATAATTCTCAGTGAATCGTCAAGTCGGCTGTCTTTATTTTTAAAGAAAAATGGCATATTCCATCAAAAATAGACGAAAAAACTCAGATATGCTGAGTTTTGTCTTGATCTCGTAGACAATAAGCGGTGTTCCAGGATTCCAGGCAATCGAATACTTGTGCAAAAGTTTTGATAAAATATAGCTTTAAATTTAAAATCGTTTGAAAGTTTAAATCGACATGTTTTCTCCATAAGTCATACTTATCAAACCTTTATAATCCCATGGAGCACGTATAAATCGACATGAGAAATGCGGCGATCGAGAGAAGCGTCGGGAAATGTACTCAAGAAAATACGTACCGGTTCGAATTTTAATGAGCAACTTATCCAAAGTTTACAATGCTTATATACATTATATAATAAATAAATTATATCGGTCTATCTTATAAAAAGTTAGCGTTGACTTTATGTCATCATTACGTATGGTAATCAATACATCAAGTCTGGGCTAACTTTTTATAAGATAGACCGATATAATTTATTTATTTAAACGTATGACAACATTTAATAAATAGGCGTAACAAAACAAAATAAATTGAATTAAATTATTCAGGTACTATTTTCTTGTATGATAAATTAATTGTTCTGTGTGTAAGAAGTTTATTTTATTTCGTTTGCCATAAGTTGAGATTTTGTATCTCTATAATATTTAATTTAATAACAGTCACAAAGTACAATGCAAGCAGAACAAATATTTGCTCTGGATGAGAATCGAACCTACGATCCACAACATGAAAGGTAAAGAGCTACGAGTACTACCAACTAAACTGTGAAGCCTGTCAAAGTTTGTAGTGGACCGATAACGGGTATATATATTTTTTTTTTTTTTTATTTATTTAACAAAATCCACAGCTCTTAGTGTAATACAAAATAAGGTAAGTATCTTAAAAATATATCATACAGCCAATAACGGATTTACATTTTTTGTGTAAAACTATTAATAAAACGACAATCACTAAACTATAACTAAGTATACAAAATTTTCTAACGTTTTTGATAAGTACTTAAATAATAAAACAAATAATAAGTGTTATGTGTGTGGGCGTGTGTATCTTGTAAAGTGTGTGGAGAGGGGTTCAATTCTGTTAAGACAAGAGGTCTTATAAAAGGCTAGCTTATTAAGAAGAAATGAAACCCTCCGGTGTCATGCAAGTGTAAATTTTAAAAGTGAGTGTGTGAGTTTGTGGTGAATATGTGACAATAATATCTAAATATAAATATGTACCCAATATTACATGTATAGAAATATATCTACAAATATAAATATAACGCAAAAATAAAAGAATCCTAAAACTACATTTAACTACACCAATTTTTTTTTTTTTTTTGAGATTCAAGAAGCACTCTCTTCGAGAATACTTCGAATCTCCTGTTTAAAGTGGTGCTTGCTACTATTAAAAATATCAACCTGACCAAACCTCTTGTTATAATTTCGGTGCAAACGACATACGAGCGCATTTTGAGCATAATTTGTGTGTATATTCACATAAGCAAACAACTTAGTATGTCTAGTTCGAGTGTTCGGAACATTCAAACGCAGCAATTTTGTCAACAGCTTTGGGCTATCAATATAGTTGTTACAAACCCCATGCAAAAAGGACATGTCAGCAAGCATTCTACGGTGTTCTAGCGTAGTGAGTTGGTGAAAAATGCAAGCTTCGCGATAGTCATCGAAGTTACAAAAATTACGAAAGTTGAGGTGTTTTACAAATTTGCTTTGTATGCTCTCCAGACTTTGGGCATAAGTTATGTACTGCGGGTTCCAAATAGAGCTGCAATACTCCAGTACACTTCTTACGTATGAATAGTACAAGACTTTTAAGCAATTCACATCGGAGAAGGGGCGGCTAACACGTAATATGAAACCCAGACTTTTGTAAGCTTTGCTGACGATTGCCTCAATGTGCTCAGAAAAAGTTAGTTTAGAGTCGATTCTAACACCCAAGTCTCTTACAGAGTTTACTTTACCTATTTTGATATTATTGATACTATAATTAAACACGGTCGGACGTATTTTACGGGTGAAAGAAACATGTGCACATTTATTTATATTAATACCAATTCGATTATCAGCATAGTATTTACTTAGCCTGTCAAGATCTGCTTGAAGATTTAAGCAATCCAACTGATTGCTTACCTTCATGTATATTTTTGTGTCATCAGCATACATGAGATAACTTGCATGTTCAATACATTTGCCTACGTCATAGAGGTAAGACGCATACAAAAGCGGACCAAGTATAGATCCCTGTGGGACTCCCGAAGAAATTTCAATAAAGTTAGAACAAAAACCACCTATAACTACAGCCTGAGAACGGTTGCGCAAGTATGATTCCACCCACCTCAGTAAATTACCCCTAATACCCAACTCATAAAGTTTTCTCAAAAGTATAATGTGATCTACACGGTCAAAAGCCTTTTCGAAGTCCGTGTAGATCACATCAACCTGAGAGCCACCGTCCATACTATTCGCCACATAGTCAATGAAAACTCCAAGATTAGTAGTAGTAGATTGACCCTTGATAAAACCGTGTTGCTCTTCATTGATGGAACTAATAATGATAGGATAGATGTGAGTATGAACCACCCTTTCAAAGAGCTTACTCATTACATTAAGTATTGAGATAGGGCGATAGTTTTCTACTATAGTCTTTGAACCCTTTTTATGAATAGGAACTATATGCGCTCTTTTCCAGATAGACGGAAAATATCCCTCACGAAGACATCTATTAAAAATTAAAGCTATAGGAGCAGACAGTGACCCAGCACATCTGACGAAAAACAACGGCGGAATATTGTCGCTACCAGCTCCCTTAGAAATATCCACGTTTTCCAGCATTTTTTGGATATAATTCTTGCTTACTTTAATGTCATGGATTGATCGTGTGTTACTATTGTCGTCCAGTAGCTCAAAAGAATGATGATCAGTAGGCTTACTAAAATTTCTTTCGAAAAAGCTGTTAAATGCTGAGCATATATCCGCGTGTGTTTCAATTGAAGAGTTATTGTACGTCATTTGTTGAGGGTAGTTTGACACTACCTTCCGCTTTGCTTTAATGTAGGACCAGAAGAATTTAGGATGTGATTTAATTTTTTGCTGACATGAATCAATATACTTAGTATGACAATCAGACTGCAGCATTTTTTGCCTCTCTCTAAGAATAGAAAAATTTTCATAATCAACAGGATTTCGGAATCGCTTCCAGTTTTTGTGAACTTTAAACTTTTCTTTAATTAACTTAATAAGCGATCTATTATACCATATCGGATATGAGTAATTACCTGAACAATGACTTTGTGGAACATATGTTTGTATAGCCGCATTAAGTAGTAAATATAGCTGAGTTATTACAGTTTCAATATTACTCTCATCCGTGATAAATGACCAGTCGTGTTTATCAAGCGTATCGTTTATACCTTCATAGTTTGCGCGTCTAAATTGGTATTTTACGCGGGAAAGTATTCTAAGAGGAGAAACCAAAATATCAGTAGCTGTGATAGACAGAGGAGGATGAGCCATGTCTTCCTTAACAAGTGGTAAGTTAGCTTTTCGAATTGTTACTGGAGAATCTGTGAATATAAGATCTAAGGTGTTATTTGATTTATTTAAAAGCTTATTATACTGCGTAAGACCAAGAAAAGCTGTTTGGGTTATTAAATTCATTGCTTCATTTTGCACATCCACAATACCTTTTTTCAAGAAAACTGGCTCACCCGATCCCCAGTCTATACAAGGCAAATTAAAGTCACCTGCAACTATGAAATGATCATTAGGACAAGCATTATGAATCTCTGACAGTAAGCTGGAAAACAGTTGTGTTCTTGTTGCCAGATGGGCGTTAGGCGGAATATATACTAGTGCAATATGTAAGTCATGTACAGAGCCCAGTCCACGAGAAGGAATAGTTACCCACAAACATTCAAGGTCCTGATACTGCCATAATATACATAGTATAGTATAATAAACATACGACCATTTTATATTAAAGTTAAAGTTTATATTAAAAAGTACATATTAAAGTTTTCTGTTCATGTATATATGATACAGAATATGTTCAGCTACATAAGACTACAGGAAAACATAAGGTTATGCAAAAATCATTATTCTTTCGGCTCACCTTTCCCGGTTGATATTAGTTTGTACGCTTTCCGTTTCGCGATGTTGTTTTTACCTCGTTCATTGTTTGAAGTTGTTGTACCGTAGTTTGTTGGTAAACAACCCGCAGTACTTTTAATTTTGTTTACTTATTTATAGAATAATACTTATAAAAATAATCTGGGTTACTAGGCTACTTATGGGCGTTTTTATGAAGCTACGTTCAGCTATGGATTGATAAACCGTAGTTGATGATCGAAAACCCTACTCACGGCCGGTTTCTCGAACGATGATCAACGTTCAAAATCAAATAATTACTATGTGTCAAACTCGGATCAATCGTGATTGGGTTTCCAGAAACCGGCCGTCAGTCTTGAATTAAATGATTGGCAAATAATTCTGCGTGGTAGTACTTCCCTCGAGTGAAATAACTCAATACAAATAAATAATTATAATAGATAAATAAAATAACAGGTTCTATAACAGGTATTGCCGATGTGGGAGACAAGACCGCCAGGCTGAAATGGAACTGGGCGGGGCACGTCAGCCGCATGCCGCCCGACAGGTGGGCCAACATCACCACACCTTGGGTCCCTAATGAACGTCGATCTCGTGGTCGGCCTAAGAAGCGTTGGCGAGACGATCTAGATGGCTTTGAAAGAAATGGTGGGAAGAAGGGGGAGACCTTTGCCCAGCAGTGGGACGAAAGAGGTTAAAAAAAAAAAAAAAAATAAGACTACAACTGCCTCTGTGTTTATCCCTTACTTATGAGCCATAACTAGCTGGTACCCGTGGCTTCGTCTTGCTATCGTTATATATTTAACAATTCGCACAATATCTTTATAAATAGCTTGTTGTATTCTGCTGTATAAACTACATTATTGTAAAGTTTCGTTAAAATTCTATCCAGCCATCCATACAAGCTAAGCTATATAGTATATAGCTTAGCTTGTATGGCTTGGAAGTATATAGTATATACTTTCGCGTTTATAATATCAGTAGAATAACACAGGTTGCTTCTTTTCTCGGTCAATCAGGGGCAGTAAAAGATACAATAGACGACCGATGTGGCGCGTTGGGCGATGGTCCGCCTGCGACGCAGAAGGTTGCGGGTTCGATTCCCGTCTTGGGATAAATGTTTGTATGTTCTGCAAATATTTATTCCGGGTGTTCTGGGTTGTGTCACATTTATTCGTGCTTATCCTTCTGTAATAAGATCGGGTCACCATTTTCGCTATAATACGACCGATGTGACGCGGAAGGTTGCGGTTTCGATTCCCGCCTTGGGATAAATGTTTGTACGATCTGCAAATATTTATTCCAGGTGTTCCGGGTATTTTATATGTATAATAAAAAATATCTATCTATGTAATGTATTGTATTAAGTATGTCAGTCTTCTAGTACCCATAACACAAGCTCTGCTTAGCTTGGGGCTAGATGATGTTGTGTGGATTGTCCAGCATTATTTATTTATTATTTATTTACAATATAATTGTAAATTTGTAAAAAAAACACAGGTTGTAAGCATTTGCTTCTATTTTAGGTCAGTCTTTAACAAATAGCAGTAAAAGATACAATTTGCGCTAAGTGCAGTTGGTTACAATACACCAGACAACGGTCGTTAATTCTCTACAAAACTTTACAGACATTTTATTACAGCTGTGGCAACCCGCCACTTATATACTGCTGCAGGACTAATATGAAACTAGTTTTTACGATGATTTAGTTTGTGTATAAAGACCTATGAAGTTCATCTTTTTGAACTGATTTGGATTTGCAAGACTCCACTGTTTCTTGTGTATGTTATGTACAAATTGTACATAACATACAATACTGATTACAGTACTACTATTAAGTCGTAATAGTATTTGTTATAAAGTAAGTAAGATGAAATAACATACTAGGTATAAATAAATAAGATCACTGTTTTGCGGAAGAACTAAGGCGATAGTACTTTTCCGTTAGAGTTATTTTACCAAAACATCTACTACTAGCTTCTCTTGGGGTCGGGACTCTAGGTCGGTGGGGTACCGAGGTCCTCCGGGTTTTCAATATTATTTCTGGGCGTCTAGTCGAAGCGACGCGTGACCCGAGGGCTGGTGAGTTTATGGCCCAGCGTATCAGCATTGCCATTCAGCGCGGCAATGCAGCCAGTATCTTGGGCACGCTTCCGATTGGTACTGATTTGGATCAGTTGAACTATCTATAGATCGTTTGCAACGGTCTGTAGATAGCTCAACTGTTTCTTATGTATTTTATATGCCTTCGTACATTTTGTAAATACTACTAAAATCATAAAATGTCAGAGCTCTTACTAAAACAAACACATAGCTATTTAATAATAAAGTTTTGGGAATAGAACCACAACAGTGAACTTAGCCGTGTTGTATCAATGTCGTTTACGCGTCGGATCCCACAAGGGTCGATCTTGGGACCGCATTTGTTTAACTTTGTCGCGCAAGTTCAGAAATAACTGTACCTCTACGAGATTGAAATGCCAATATATAGACCGAAACGAACCTTATATAGAAATTGTTTATCCTTTATCCTTAAGTGGATATCGGTTTTTGGGTCTGACATCAAAACAAGCAAGTATTATTAATATTGGACATGCATCTTACCCAAATTCAGTAGATATCTTCAACTTTAAGGGACTTATACCGACCAAGTACGTAAATAGTTTACTTAATAAATAAATAAAATGTTCACGGACATTTCACGCACCACACTCAAGTCCCAAACTAAGTTAAGCTTCAACTATGGGAACGACTGCTGATAGAATACTTATTTTTTTTTTTGTAAATACATACATAGAATCACCCTACAAACCATAATTATTATTTTATTTTTAAATGCATCTAACAGTATCTAGGGACAACTTTTGGTTACGCCTTTACAATGTTTCACATTATAAGGGTCTTATACCGAGCAAGTACACGGACGCAATAATGGAAAATATCCTAAATGATATTTTCCATTATTTTTGGTAGATATTGAATAAACAAAATCCGTGTAATACTTACTTATCCGCGTGGTACGCATCCCGCTATATAATTTACGAAAAACTCACACATGTTTAATTTAAAAATATTTATTTCTAAAACTAAATGAAAATTCACTTTAAAACTACAGATATTTTGTAAAAGTTGTTTGCACATAGCGTGTTGACATAAAGTTAGGGACAAAGTTTTAGTAAATATGTACAAATATCATAAAAGTAAGCTATTTCTAAAATAATAAATACTAAATGTAAACGAGTCAACCCAAAACCCACGTTATTTCAGTAAGCTGCAGTTAAACCGAGCTTAAGTTGCATCTACGGATTTATTGGGGCAATTAAGAGTTTCAGCTAACCATTAGCTTAATAATAGACGTGAATATTGTCGTTCAACTTGTGCTATCGCTTTGGAACTTAAAGGGAGGTGACACAGCGGAGCCTCGTCCTGAGCAATTGAAATTGTTTTTTATTAGATACTAGCTGACCCGTGCTCACTTCGTTGGGCATAAATCGACCGTTGTTTTTACTATTCACTTAGCCAAACCGATTACCACCGTAAAAGTCTTGATTTTTCGGTTATTTATATAACCTACGACACTCAGCAATATTGTGGCTTTCTATTGGTGAAAGGATTTTTGAAATCGGTTCAGCAAATCTCGAGATTCTCCCCTTACAATTTAACAAACACAGAAACTTTACTTCTTTGTAATATTATAGTATAGAAGTATAGATAGAGCAACATACAACAGAGACAACAGAGCAACAGAGACAGGCGTCACAGCTCAGTTGGTAGTAGCTCTGCCTTCCATGCTGTAGGTCGTGGGTTCGATTCACACCCAGACCAAATGTTTATGTGATGAACATAAATATTTGTTCTGTGTTTGGGTGTTACTATGTATTCGTTATACTCAATGTATACGTTTACGATTGTCACATTTATTCGTGCTTATCCTTCTGTAATAAGATCGGGTCACCATTTTCGCTATAATACGACCGATGTGACGCGGAAGGTTGCGGTTTCGATTCCCGCCTTGGGATAAATGTTTGTACGATCTGCAAATATTTATTCCAGGTGTTCCGGGTATTTTATATGTATAATAAAAAATATCTATCTATGTAATGTATTGTATTAAGTATGTCAGTCTTCTAGTACCCATAATACAAGCTCGGCTTAGCTTGGGGCTAGATAATGTTGTGTGGATTGTCCAACATTATTTATTTACTTTATTTATTAATACGGGCGTTACTACATTTACCACTTCTTAAGAAAGTATATATAATTAAACATTAATTACAAAATCACTCACATCGAAAGTTACATGTTTAAACACTTTGATGAGGTTTACTAATCAGCTGTTTGTTTGCGCGTCTTAGAATCCGTCTTGTGACGTCACGTGCGCATTCGAGTGTGTTTAACGATTTGTTAACGAAGGTAGTCGGGTTTGTTTATAGACATTATATTCTGGTAGTCGAGTGGCCATAGCCATATATTTATATTCAATAAAATTTCAAGAATAATCTACATTTTTCTTATATACTTGGTGATCCTAAGTGGCTTAAGACACTATACACTATCTAGATAACTTAAAAAAATTGTGGTTCATCGTACTGAGCCCGAATCCAGAAGATTTTCTTTCACCACTTTATTTCTTAATAGAAATCTAGTCTATATTGGTTACCAAAATAAATAAAACTAAAATTAAATTACAAACAGTTTACCGGCATTTTGCTGCAAAATTCGAGTAGATAAAATAGATAAACCATTTAGAAGTCGTTCAAAAGATTTGGGCATTATAAATCAGTCATATCGCAATTCATGGAATCGCGGACCGAATGCGGACAAAAGACCGATCCGACCTATTTGGACTGCTACCAATCTATCGGGCGATTGCACACTGCCCGATACCGACACGATATTGCCACGACACGTACGACATGAACGACTTAAGTGTGTACCTCGTTGGAACGCTTCCCCGTTCGTTCGCCTTTGTCGTTGCAAGAGGGCGAGGGAATAGTTATACGATGACGTCATAGGCTGGAGTTCGCAGGTAAGTTGCACGTGTAGTACACTAGTGTCAACATCGACGCTTAAAATTGTAACACAGTTTTTATAGAAAAGCTAATTAATTTAATCATAATAATTTAATTTAATTAATTAATTTGTTTTTTTTTTAATCCAGGCTCAGCAGCCTGGATTCAAATTAGAATTTATCGTTTTTTTTTTTACTTTTATGTTTGAAATTAGTTATTAACATATAAGCTTGGAAAATCAGTTAGTAAGGGAGCAAATTTTACATATTATTATAAAACAAATTAAGATAACCCTATTCAAAGAACCACAAATCGGAAATCGGTTTGTGAAAGTGCTATTTTTAGTTTACATTACATTAAAACTGGCAATTAAAAAAATATCGACACATTCAAGTCAAGTACATATTAGCTCAACTGTTTCTTATGTATTTTATATGACAATGTACATTTTGTAAATATTGTATAGTCGTAAGTTTGTTTGTTAATAAATGAGATAAGTATTAGTGCCTGGAGATATAGTCGTCTCTATTTAAATTGTATCTATATCGTGTAGATGTCGTATCGGTTGCGATGTTAACAAACATCGGTATGTAAGAAAAACCAGTAAAAAGTGCAATGTTTGGACCGCTGTTCGGTATGAACTGGGTGAGGAAATATTGCACGTGACTATTTTTTTAAGTTTTTGAATGCGAAAAATGTTTCAATTTCCTATATTTTTGTTTAACTGTTTGTTATTTTTAGAAATGTTTGGATTCACTTTATTAAAAAAGCGTCGGTTATTGTATGGATGTAAGACCTAGGTCTCACAGAACCACTAGTTTTAAGCTGATTCTTTACCATATTTCGATGCGAGTAGTTTAAGTAGCCTTATAAATGCGTTACTAATAAATACATACGGTCTATCTTATAAAAAAATAACGCAGACTTGATGTATTGATTACCATACGTAATGATGACTTAAAGTCAACGCTAACTTTTTAGAAGATAGGGGGCTAGTCACAGACATTTCACACATCACGCTCCATATTTGAACAAATATTTATGTTCTTTATACAAACATTTGCTCTGGGTGGGAATCAAACCTCATCTCCAAAGCATGGAAGGCCGAGCTACTGCCACATTAGCTGTGACGCCTGTCAAATTAAGTATTTTACACCTCGATAGAGGCTAAGCCTAGTGAGGAGACTGTTTGATATTCATTTTGATATGTGGGTACTTGTCTGAAATTGTAAACGTGTCAAATCGATAAGTAATCATTTATATTTTATACCTACTCACTTTGTGTTTGATATTTATGTTACGCTTAATATGTTTAGGTATCTACTAAGATCTTTTTTCTCGAAATAAATATTTTTTTACTTTTACTTTTGTCTTTGCTGAATTCGGTTTTCTTTTTCCATAATGTATGTTCAGATAAATATAGTTAAATGGTGTCTTTATCTAGTTAGACATTCATTTGTTATTCGTATCACGAGTGCGTTCGAGTGGCGTCCTATCCTGTATTCGAGTCCTCGCTAGTTGGGCGTACCGTTCGTGCCGAAACTTCTTGTTTGCAATACGTGGCTCGTGTAAGCTAGAATTTTGCTATTTTGCTTCTGAAATTGTATTTTTTGCGAGTTATATTTGTGGTTATTGTGTGTAACTGAGTTTACATGTATATTCAGCTATATGTAATTTACAACAGAATAGTTTCATCATCATCATCAACCTATATCAGTCTACTGCTGGACGTAGATCTCTCCCAAGACGCGCCACTGAGCCCGGTCTTCGGTTCTTCTCATGTTGTGTTTGCCAGCTACACTCCTTGTATCATCTCGCCGGAGGGCGTCCTACACTACGCTTGCCTAAAGGCGGTCTCCACTCCAGTATCCGTTTGTTCCAACGATTGTCGGTTCTTCGGATAACATGGCCAGCCTACAGCCACTTGCTAATTATCGTAATAAATTGAGGTACAAAGTTTGCAAAACTTTAATGTAAATTTTATTGATATAAATCTACTAAGCTAAAACCTCTGTTTTTCTATTTTTTGGTTTGCCCCCAAGCTAAGCAGAGCTTGTGTTATGGGTACTAGAAGACTGACATACTTAATACAATACATTA
Source organism: Ecliptopera silaceata (assembly GCA_932527185.1). Taxonomy (NCBI): domain Eukaryota; kingdom Metazoa; phylum Arthropoda; class Insecta; order Lepidoptera; family Geometridae; genus Ecliptopera; species Ecliptopera silaceata. Next base: position 8,485,694 of record OW052207.1, on the reverse strand, counting down.
CTTAGAAATACTAAGTATACTAGTATGTACCTACTAGTAGTAAAGACAGTATTTTCGTTAGGTCCCATCGGGGACATCCATCCCTTCAAGTGCTCCGTAATTTATGGGTGACCCTTCATATGTTATGAATTCAAACATCGTAGCTCCAATGAGTGTTATGAGAATGACTTATACCATGTTTTTCGTACGAACACAAACTAAGACAAACTGAGACAAACTGAGAGCGATGGTAATCTGCCGTGTTGTTTTCGTCTTCTTGACATTAAATAAGATATATAAATTCTTAGATAGCATAACTATTAAAACATGTTATTATTATATATGTTCATCACACAAAACTTACTCTGGGTGGGAATCGAACCCACGGCTCATAGCATGGAAGACAGAGCTGTGAAGACCAACTGTGCTGTGACGCCTGTCAAGATTTATGTCTTGTGTAAATTAAACGCATTATATTTTTTCTTAGGATAAAATATTTTACAGATGTTTATAAATACAGGAATTACGGAATTAGTCGTCGTTGTATATATTTGTAAAGTAGTTTTAAAAGAGGCTGATAAACTGAAACACAATAAGAATGAACTTACGCTTGAGCCAAATGTCACTTAGATTTGACAAACAAGTCTAACTTATATTGACAAATCCTAACTTATAGTCTAAATAAGCAAACGGAAGTTTATCTTAGGTTTGATAAACGCAAGCATTTTTTGTATTGTATCTGTATGTTAGCCTAATTGTCTGCATGATACCTTGAAATCTGGCCAAATAAAATGGTGCATGATATAAATAAATTGTTGTTTTTGTGACAAAAACCGCCAATAATGCTGTAACCGCATTCATGCTTCATGTCTTTAGTGCTGCATTGCGGCTGAAGCAGCTGATAAACGCGGCAGAGTTTTACAGAAGCTCATACATTGCCATGTTTTATTCACATGTCCATATAATCCATTACAATCAGGTATGAAGACCAGCAGTGTACATTAAACTACGCAATATATTGCTTTTATAATTCACAATATCGCAAGTAGATATTGAAAAATGATCGTTTTATGTAATTTATACAACCTTTGGTTTAGCTATAAAATAAATAAAAATATTAATTAAACAAATGTCTGTCTATACTTATTTCAAACTAAAATTGACTATGATTAATTTCTGGTTTTGACTTCGAAATAGCAAATTGTAGACTTACCTACCCCTATTTGCTATAGCAAAATGGCAACTAAGTTATTTTCATGACCAACCTTAGATGTATGGCAGTTCGAAAAAAACAGCGCAACGTCCTACGTTCTTAAGAGTCCGAAAAAAAACATATTCACAAGATCCCAACTATGAAAAATGGTAAAAACCGTTGTAAGAATTCAATAGCTAAGTGATTTCTATTGGGAACACTCAGAGGCATAATTTCACCATTTGCCAGCGGCCGAGCGATGATTGTATTGCCATGTAATTTGGGCCCAAGCTGCGATTGTACCCTTCCGGGCCCATTCCGTGTCCGTTTATTATTTTATATCGGTATAACGAAAGTTCAACAACTGTGTCCCTATAAAATTTAATATGCTGGTTCTTGGAAAGTAAGCATGAGATCGTATCGAAAGCGCGTTAAGTACCTATGTTCAGTTACAAAAGATAACATGCGTTGTTGATTTTACAGATTTTGGTTTTGTAGGTATATTGTTTGTAATTTGATTATAATAATGATTTAATATGATGAGATTGTAGGATATTAATAATAACATTAACAGTGGCAAGGAATTTATAGTTTTTACATACACTAATAGTAAATACATTTAAAGAAATAACCTTACAGACGTTTTCAAAGTACTGACAGCCAAAGTGTCTACTAGATTTGGATATTTTTGTTTTATTCTAGGTTTTCAATAACATCATTCCCCTGCCCTTATCCCACTAGGGTCGGCACATGTTCTCTTTCTCCACTCACTCCTATCATTCGTCAGTTCTGAATCTACTCCTCTCACATTCATATCCTCCTTCACACAATCCAACCTAAAAGACTAATATTAGATGAACGATAAAAAAGGATGTTTTTTTTTTTAGTTTGTATAGACATTTCATACTTTCCTAAAGTCCCGAACGAAGGTAGATCAAACTAGACTGCTGATACATACATAGAATAAATATAATCACAAGTTATAGTTCCTTTAGAAATATTATCCCTGAAAAATTCCAGCATATTTCGAAAATGCGATCACGCAGTTGGCAAGTACAGCAAGCCTGCAGGCACACAATTTATGTTCACATAGTCACTGCTAAAAATTTACGTTCTAGTTCCGCAAACTCCATATATTAGCCTAAATTGGCTGGCCACTAGACCAGTATATAGGTACGGTGGCAAATTGTGTTTAGATATGGTATTGTTTTTCAGCAAATTACTTACTGTGAAAGCGGTTTTTGTAGTAGGTATAACAAAGCATTTCGAGTTGAGATATATAGGAGGGTTTAAAATGCTTGCGAGTAATAAGTATTAAGATCTTTTTACGAGTAATGAACATATTATCTCGATATTTGCGACATTATTTAGATCTGATTTTTTTCGTGTTTGTTTATTTTCTTCCAATTTTTTTTTTTTTTTTTTTTTTTTTTAACCTATACTGTCCCACTGCTGGGCAAAGGTCTCCCCCAAAGCTTTCCACCTATCCCGGTCTTTGGCGATGCTCCACCAATCCCTCTCCTGGGCGTCCAGATCATCCTTCCAACGCCTCTTCCAATATAAGAACAATACTTTAACTTCATTTTTAAGATTTATTTGATATCAGAACGCATATATTCCATCAAACGATTTAAAGAATATTTATATGAAAATGTTTTGTTCTAGCCACATTTGTTTAAAAATATTTAGGTAGATACCCTAAAAAGAAATGTAAGGAAATAGAATTTTGCGCATTTAAAACATCTCAGACAGAAATCAAAACACATTCCGTCTAATACAGCAGCCTATAAAAAAGACCATAAAAATGTCGTTTTCAAAGCAGCGTAGGTAGATATATCTCACAAAAATGTGCGCTTCAAATCCTGTGCTGAATAATAAGCGATTAAATTTTTACGAGTTTGACGGCTGGATTGTGTCTGTATTAGGATTGATATCGAAAATGATCGCAGCATCAATGTAAGTATTTTGTTCTTTGCTGTTTCGGTTACGCGTTCCTGCCTGTAGGATGAACAAAGACTATGTCGATTCTACAGCATATTCATTAGTTTAAAAGATTAGTTTGAAAAGAGTTATAGTTTGAAATGTGTATTAATTTGAATAGAGTATTTTTGAATATATATATAAGTAAATAAATATTCACGGTCAATTCACACATCTCACTCTAGTCCTAAACTAAGCAAAGCTTGTACTATTAGTTTGAAAACACGCCGAAATATCTTCCAAGGTATTTTATATTTTACTATCCATGTCGAATAGACTTGATATAAATGAGAAACTAATTCACAATTGGCAGTCAAAAATATGGCTGACGCATTACATTGCGATACATATTCATTTTTCTTTAATTTCGCAAATGAATACTGATATTCTCATTTAATATTTCTCGTCTTTGTATTTCCCGCAGGCGCCATCTTGTTTCAAACTGCAACAATAGGTGGTTTTAATGAAGAATACGTCTACCCTCTTATGGATAAGAAATGTCTTATAACATTTTACCACGCGCTTACACATTTATTTAATGAAGGTACATAGAAATACCAAATAAGTAAGATCAATCAGTCGAAGTTGTAAAAATAAGTAGGTAAGTATAAAAGCTCATTGAAACTGTAACAGAGTAATGATGATGATAATAAAATCTAGTATATTGAACTTACTTCTATTTTGTAACTTTTACGATACCTACACTTTCGACATTAAAGTTTCTGGTCGACTACACAACTTGGGTAGGTACGGTTATTGATAAAAGCTTATGAGATATTAAGAGCAAATGTTTATGTGATAAACATAAATATTTGTTCCATGTCATTATGTATTCAATGTATTTATAAAAAAAATGTATATAAGTATTCTATCAGCAATGTAGTTCCCATATTACTAGCTTTGCTTAGTTCAGGACTTGAGCGCGATGTGTGATCTATTCTTCTTCTTCTTCTTCCTATTCATTTATTCTATTTATTTATTTATTTCTATTTATTCTATTCATGAACAAAAAACACTAAAACACGCTGCAGTTCTATAAAATATAATTTCTGTAACTATATCTAGTCTAATAAACTTGCAGAAAATACAAAGCCTATATTGGAGCGGACATCCTAGCTCTTTACCACTAGCTTTTAGGTAGAAACTAAGCTTAGGTAGGTATTTTACGATGGGTACTGCAGTGGCCTGCCTAATGAAATACAGGGTGTTGCTGAACTACTCCTGGATTCTTTGGTAGTTAAGTATTAGGCCTGTCATTTTTGTCACTTTATTCTTCTTTTTTAACTCATTTGTGTATTATTACCAAGTTAAATAGACACCGCACTGAAACTTCAGGACTTAATTTAGTTTAATCGTAATTCTTTGGAAGAAGGATCATATAAAAAACGGTAGGAACCAGGCCGTAAGTTTCTTGCCCGTTCTTCTAGGCTCTGGTCGCGTGGAACTGGCACCTAGAATCACCTAGTATGACGATTCTAAATGATCCTTGTGATTTTATTGAATAAAGAAATATTTGACTTTGACTTTGATTTTTGCGTGTGCACTAGCACCAGAGACTAGTAATATAAATAGACTGCCAATCTCATACAAAAAAACGTGACTCGGAAAAAGGTGAAATCCGAGAGTTGTAGTGGCTTATTTCTAGATGGCGCTGTATTCCGATCAAACCTATGGTATAAATCATTGTTTACGATCACCTAAAAATAAAATAAAAATTTTGGTGTGCACTAACGCAGAAATAATACAGATTTTTTGGCTTTTAGTGCTGTTAGGATAATTTTTACGATAATTTTTAAGCGCCATCTAGAAATAAGCCACTACAACTCTCGGTTTTCACCTTTTTCCGAGTCACGTTTTTTTCTATGAGATTGGCAGTCTATTTATATTACTAGTCTCTGCTAGCACTAAGGTGTTTATTGTAATTTTGCATTTGCTCGTTGACTTATGCCAATGTGAACTATTTTAATAGATGTTGTGTTAAATATACTTACATAATATATTTATTTAATTGTGTTGGAAACAAGATATTTCTTAATTATTTTTTAAGTGTTAATACTGGTATAGTCAAAATTATGACGGAGTTGAAACCCTTTGAAGTTATCGAAGGAGATTATATAGGTACACCCTGTATAAGTAGGTACACCCTGTATAATCTGGGCTTCCTGAGACTTTAATTACAGACAGAAATATGGTTTTCGCTTTGCTCATAGTTTGTGATGAGTTATTAATATTATTCTGGTGGGTTTTGGTACTTTACGAGTTTTCATTTAGTTAATAGTTGGTAAAACTAATAATTTTATAGGCGGCATAGCTTAGTTGGTAGCTCTGCTCTCTATGTGGGTCGTGGGTTCAATCGCCACTAAAACCAACATTTGTCTGATATGTGTATCTATTCTAAATAAGTATTCAAAAATGAATTTATAAAATTCTTGGTAGGTATAAGCAATCTAGTCTCAAAGCACAAGCTTATTTTAATTTAGGACTAAATAACTTGCTATAAAAATGTCCATTAATATTTCATCACCATCAACCTATATAAGTCTACTGCTGGACGTAGGTCTCTCACAAGAGGCGCCACTGAGCTCGGTCTTCGGCTCTCATCCAGTGTTTATCAGCTACACTCCACAGATCGTCGCTCCATCTCCCCGGATATTTAGGTATAATAAATAAATATTCTCTCTAATATCAATCGAAATTTAGTTTAAATATTTATTTAAACTAAATTTAGATTGATAATATTAAAGAAGAATTTGAAATGAAAATAAACATACATATTGTACATATAAAATAACCTATGGCTAGTAACTTAGGTTGTTTTATTAGGGAACGAAAATGTAGTGATTTTTATGAAACTTGAAAACTTGCTACTCTTGACCTGAGAGCCAATCTGTGAAAGTGCTTCACGCACGAGTGAAACTGCAGACAAATAAAATAATAGGATTTGTTTGAACAAAGAACAATATTTTTAGGTTTATACTTAGTTACCTACTGCATTTCTCTGTATACCTACTATATGAACCCTGTAAGTAAATTGGCATTACAGAACTTTTTTTCTTAGTGTTATATCCGAACAATAAGCCGAAAACCGGGCTCAGTGGCGCGTCTTGGGAGAGACCTACGTCCAGCAGTGGACTGACATAGGTGATGATGATGATGATGATCCGAACAATGAGTTTTCAGTTCAGCACCGCTAGCGCCAAGTGTAATACAGTTAAATGATGGAGGTTGCTATTTTGATTAAGAAATCATTAAGACACTAACGGCCGGTTTCTCGAACGATGATCAACGAAAAAACCTAATAATTACTATGTGTCAAACTCGGATCAATCGTGATTTGGGTTTCCAGAAACCGGCCGTAATTGTTGTCATTTTTTTAATAGAAACGAATTTGTATGGACACGAATTCTTAACTTTTTTTCTTTATTGTGATTTACTTGTTATGAAACAATAAAACCTTCCTATTGAGGAACAACTATGGCATTTAAAATATTTGTCTTTGTTAGTGATCGAACCCACAACTCACAGCGCGGTTGGCGAACTTACAACTGAATTTCAGGACACAGCTTCAGTAAAAAGTAGGTAGCTTTTAGATAAACGTGCTAGCTTCACGAGCAAAAGCTAATAAATTTACAACTTCAACAAAACTAATTTACGTAAATCAAGTACCAGTTCTTCAGTACAATACAATGCTACATTATCTTTACGATGTTTTCATTACGGGGTGCGAGGGCACAATACAGATTTGATGCAGAAGGTTTCATTATTATAAGTATTCCTTTCCAAAATTGACCTATTTTCATATTATTATCATCATCCACAGCCTGACTTGACCCACTGTTGGGTATAGACCTCTCTTTGCTCTTTCCATTCCGGACGGTTCTGAGCTTTCCTCAACCATTTTCATAGAAACGTCGAAAATCAATATAGAAATTTACAACTGAAATAAAATATATTATTTTTTCACTTGACAAAATCCACAGCTTTTAAGAATATAAACAATAACTTAAAACAAAATCTTAAAGCTTTACAAACCTTCAACGCATCACAATACATGTCCCAAATAGGAACTTTATCCTATAGCGTATGGTTATCACCTGTCAAAGTAGAGCTTTTTTTTTTTCGCTCCTCGGTCGAGGCTATAGTTTAGAACCATGCCGCCTAGTCTTACGATATATTTTTTTCTTAAGTTAACAAAGTAAGATGCTCATACGTTTCCCACCAAAAAGCCATAACTCTATTGACAGATACGAGATTACATGTAGAGTCTTTTGTTTTTTTTTGTTCATGCCTACTGGTTGGACATATATTGTGGCCTCGTTGGCGCACGGCGCGGTCGTATTTAGAATATTCAATTCGCCTAAATAATGGCAAAACACACGCTTGAGTTATGAACGAGCCGCAAGTCGTGTATCTGTGTTTATTCCTATTCCAGCTTTTGCAGGAGCTCGTTGCAAAGAGTAATGAATGGATGTGATTTTGGCTAATATACGACCTGGAAATCGTGACGTATGCTAGTTTTTTCGGGTTGGAAGAGCTGATACGTCAGGATTTATGGGGTTTTTTGGCGACAAACTGCAGCCGAACGCCGAAATTCTCGAGCTAACCTCGAATTCTTGAAAAAGGTATTATAGTGTTAAATATATTTTAACATTTTTGGTAATTAAGTTGGCAAAGGTCTCCCCCTCTCTTTCGACTAATATAATATTATTTAATATATTTAATTAAAAATGTTTATGAAAATAAATATTCCAGAGTAAACAATTGTGCCATAGGAGCTTAATATTCTCAGCCATGAGAATAACTTTGAGAATTGGCAAAGAAAATGTCTGCTGGGACAATTTTATCGGATTTTCTATGAAAGAAGTTATTGAAAAGAATAACTAGACTACGAGAGCCGAGAGCCGTTCAACAGTTTTCAAACAGTGTAGCCAACATGCTTTTATCTCTTGAAGTTTTGATGCCATTTGAATACAAACGAATGTGAACGCTCCGAGGAACTTTTGATCTTTGTGCGGACAATACTTTGGATTTATCTCGCTTTGTTCAGGAATTTCTTAAATCATATTTCATTTCATTTCATTTATTTATTTGGTAGAATGAGGGTTTACAGTGGTGTTAATTAATAATAAAAAATGTTCCAGCACAATCTCACCTTTAAAGGCATGCAAATAATACAGTATCTAAAATAATTCTTACAATAGGGTGGGCAGTCGTTTTTCCTTATAGTTAATTAATTATTCTAATTTAAGATCATCATTTAAAAACTCGGTTATACTGTAATAACATCTCTTTACAAGTAATGCCTTAAGCGTCTTTTTAAAGCACAATATTTCATACCCCTTTACGATTTCTGGCACTTTGTTATATATTTTTGGAGCCATGCAAAATATACTATTTTGCATGAGAGTGGTGTTGGATTTTACTCGACAATATTTATTTCTATTTCGTGTAGTTAAATTATTAATGTCAGAAAATTTATTAAATTTATTCATATTTGTTTTCACGAACATTGCTACTTCAAAAATATACAAGCTGGGTAATGTCAGAATTAGCAAACATATACTACAAAATAACTATGTTTGTAGCGTGTTGTTTTCTTTATTTTGGCTATTATAATGTAACTCATACGTTGTGTGCGCGGTGAGCAGTGATGATACTGATCATCATTTTCATTTAAGTTTTGATATTTTTTTTATTATTAAAACAACGTGGATGGACTGAGGGAGGATGCCTAGCATGTGTCAGTATAGGTTGATAAACAATCTGATTAAAGCAGCCGCTTTATAACCTCTGGTGTTGCAGGTGTCTATGGGCGGCGGTGACCACTTCCCATCAGGTGGCCCGCAAGCTCGTCTGCCAATTTGGCATAAAAAAAAGATAAGATGCAAAATTAAATAATGACAGCTGTGTTGTGTCCGCTGATTGGTCAGATATTGGCTGGCCATCGAAACTTTTAGCTCAAAAACGTGCAATCGGTTTTCCAGCAAAGTTCTATACTTATCGGAAAAAGTTAAATATAAACTGAGTAATCAAGTTTTCGGCTATTGATTATGTCAGTTATAGATTGTTTAAAATAATACTTTAAAACTCCAATAACCTAATCTATAAATACTTACAGCGAGGGAGTATTATTGATTTTATAGTAATGCTATTAGTTGATTTATTTTCCTATGTTATTTGAAATGTCAATGTCATTAATGATATTTGAAACTATCACGGTTTTGAATAGGCGTGCAACTGCCGAAATATCGTGAAATAATTAAACTCAGAAATCATGGTAAATATCCCGATTACTTCCATAGATCCATTTTTTTTTAAAGAAAACTAAGCCATTAATGATGTTGAAACTACGCTGTTGCTCGCATAGTTATTTTCGTATCTAATAGTAGTTAGTTTTTGCCAACTGGTCCTGTTTTAATACTGGTAAGTAGTTTGTAAGTAATGGTATGTAGTGAAAGGCGCAGCTGTAACTACCTAAGGAATTGCTGCTGCAAACTGTGTGAGATTCTAAGACTTTCTGCAATGTAAACGTTGCCTGCGATCTATGTATGAGACGCAATAAGTAAGGTAATTGCCGCGTACGCAGTGCGACTGCACTTAGGTTTAAAGACATTTTTCTCATAAAAACGTAAAACTTCATTTATAATAATATTAAAATTATCTAATAACTATTTGTTTTGCCTCTTAATGGCGCTATCGTAACATTAGCTTAAACTGCGAACTTCATTGAAATTTCTTTGGTCATATGTGTTTGTGTCATGTTCTTGCTAAAATGTAACGTATGGCAGCTTAGACAAAGATTTTATTTTATTCGCAAACAAAACTTAATACCTAAAGGAATATGTCAAAAGATGTAGTTATACGCATACGGATAAAATAAAAATAGTTTTTTTTTTTGGTAGAACAAAGTAAAGTAAAGTAAAAAAGTTCTTTATTCAATAAAATCACGCGGATCATTTAGAATCGTCTTACATTAAGTGATTCTAGGTGCCAGTTCCACGCGACCAGTTAAACATAAAAAAGCAGACATTTAACCCGTCTATTGATATTATGTCACTGCTAAAAGTCCCAACTTTTCCATGAAACAATGAATAATGGGGTTTTCTTCGGTATAAAAATCGCATAAATCCACTTGAAGATAAACTTGGCGAAGTGCAAAGTTTGCAAGTTGAGCCTCTCACGCGAGTCCGCATTTTTCAACTACAGTGTTGTTCGCCATTTATGTGGTTTGTTTGCTACTGAGGTTTGTGTGAAAATAAAAAACAACTTGAGTATTTCAAGCAGTTTTGTATCAAAAAGGACGAAAAGAGTTACAAAAAGATTGTATGCTATCCAAGAGCTTCTTCTTTTTAAGGTGATACCTCTCGCTCTAGCGGGAAATTCAAATTTTTTAGGCTTTTTTTTTATTGCGGCTGAACTGTTATATCTTTTACTAGTTTATATTTTGCGAACATAAACAATAATTTTCTGTGTAACTCTGTATCAATTTTTGAGATTGGTTCTTTATATTTGCTGGGAAAGTGCAGAAACTGTACAGTACAGTAATTGTACAGTGTAATGTAGCTTCTGTCCGTCAAAACGATAAGCAATTCAGCCAATATCAAGTATTTATTTGAAATATATCTAGACAAGTCAGTCTATCGTCATTGGCTGCCATTTGTTTTAAAGAGAAAATGGTGAAAAATGTTCTATTCAAAACTAATTTATTTCTATGGGAAACGAGTTCCTTCAAATCGAAATATGGTTTGAAATGTACCATAGACAGCATTATTAACTTTTTTTTATGTTTAATTAAATGTACGTAAATACTTGTTTGTTGTCAGAAAAGACCAAATAAACAACTTTGTCCATACAATTTGAAGATATTTCCACATATTACCGTTTATATTTATTGAGCAATTTATCAAGCTGTTTCCCTTTGTTGCAAAAAAGTAAGATAATAGGTAGTATTTTATCTTACAAACATACTATTTCTACTGAAACTTATACAGCTTTTTTATATGAGGAAGGAATGATAAAAATTAAGCGCATCTAATGTTAAGCGGTTGTCTAACAGAGCACGTCCAATGAAAATGTGTCCTGAGAGGCAATGTACTGCATCAATCGGAAAACCTATGTTATGAATCTTATGTCCCTATAATTCATTATTGCTTATATTAATTGGCAGCAAAAATAGGTACGGTGGTAGTACTTCGCAAGACAAGCTCTTTCACAAATCACTATTGGAACTTCAATTGCTTAATAGAATAATCAATAACAGTTTTATTTGTAAGAACATGATAAAAAATAAACGGGTGGGAACTCTTCTTTTAAGTTTTTCAACCTGCTTTTACCTACTTCTGCAGTTTTATATTTAACTTTTTTATTCACTAACAATGTAAAATTGTATTAATACCAATATTATAATACTGTACTACTAATATTAATAAAACAAAATTTATTTTGCATAAATCTAAACCTAAAAAAAAACTACATATTTCAGGAAATTAAATATATTTAACGACAAGCAGGGAGGGTCTTCGGAGGAAGGCAGGACCAGGATTTGGGTTGGAACTTGTGAGCAGGTAGGATCTGAAAAGAAAGTTCTATTTACATGACGAAGCGGGATGCTAAACACCAATTACTTAATTAGACAATAGATTAAAGAAAAAAAGAGAATGAGATACAGAGAAAAAACGAAGGATAAGTCTACGTTTAGATTTCTCTGTAAATTAATGAAGAAAGTAAATAGACTAACTCATGAGCATAGATAGGTTGAAAAAAGCATAAATAGGTTGAAAAAAAGAGAAGGAAATACCAAACTAAGATTTAACAAACGAAAGCGTCCACATTGAGTTTTGTCTCAGAATTACCCTCCGTGCTCTAAATTTCTCTGACTTCGACTTAATATAAGAGTTAAATTATGACAAAACAGTTTGTCATTGTCAAGCAAAATCAAGATAACTCATAAAGTTTGAAAGATATCGAAACTTTTGGTCCTAATCTTGATGTTTTTCTTCAAAAAAAGAGTTTTAAAACAGAATCTTTATGAACACACAGATCGATATGATACTGATAAGTTGAGTTACACTACGCGGTGATGACGGACGGTGTTACCGCGCAGTGCAACTATACCGTAACTCAACTCGCTGTTCTTATGAACGCGTAAATCAAATTTCTTCAAGCATTTCTACAGATCTCATTGCATTTAATTCTCAAGACAATTACGGACCTCAAGGTCAATATCAAAAACGTTTGCATTATGCAAGAAACATTAATAACAATTAAATATGCATAATTGCATACTAAACAATAAAACGCGTTCATTCGTGCAAGGACAGTAAAATATACCTAAAATATTGTAGAAAAAAAATATATCTTTCAAATGCGTACACATATTATCAAAAGTTCTTCAACAACGCGATTACATTTATTTTATTTTAAGAAAAACCTGCTAATTGCGAGTTGCGACGATGTTATGCCTTGATCACACGTACCGAGTAAACCGGCGAGACAGTGACGTATTTAAGATACACTGCGCGCTAACGCTGCAACGTTCAACAGTAAAACTGATGTCGACGCGCAGTGTATCTCAAATACGTCACTGTCTCGCCGGTTTACTCGGTACGTGTGATCAAGGCATTACATCGCACAGATAGACAGACAGCAGAGACTTAGTATGAGGGTTATATTGCTATATGCCCTATCGGTACGGAATTCGACCATACGTAATGACGGCTTGAAGTCTACACTAACTTTTTATAAGATAGGGGGTTATATCTTATAAAAAGTTAGTGTAGACTTCAAGCCGTCATTACGTATGGAAATCAGTACTTCAAGTCTGCACTAACTTTTTATAAGATAGACCGTAGGTAATTAGCATACTCACTTGTACCTTACCTACTGATGCCGAAGAGTAATCTCGTCCCAAAAAAAATAATAAAAAGTATTCGAGAGAAGGATACCTTCGGGATTACATCTGGTCGACGGACTTACCTGAAAAGATACAAAATTAAATTAGTAATGGTGTAAATAAATATTAATGGTAATGGATTCGGGTCGGAGAGCATAGATTGGGGAATATTTGAAAGGGTTAGGTATTTTGTTCTCAACGTAGATACTTTAAAATTAAATTTCATTCAAAATCAATAATTGTTTATTAGCTTTTTTTTAATTAAGAATATGTCGAAAAACTACTACCTTTCTTAATTAAAAAAAAGCAGTATAAATAATATCACATTTTTGGAGATTACTGAAAAAGTACAGGTTAAATATTAATTTATTAATATCCCATATTCTACTTATATATCATTATAATTTATACCCATGTAATATCATCTAGCAAACAAAACAAGAATCATTAAAATCGGTTTATAATAGACGAGTAGGTAATTACGTAAAATATACATAATTTTTTTTTTGTCAATAATGACAATGTTCTCAATTCGAACTCAACTGTAGTCGAATTGAGAACATTCATTTCATGATCAGTGTTATTTGCGTTTTTGATGTCGATTATAAAAGATAATCCTCAGGTTCCAAACATTATTACGCAAGTTTTATTTCCTACGTAATAAACGTCCGGCGTATAATCGAGCCGTCAATACAAAGTGAAGTTGATCTAACTTCATTCGTACGCTTTCGCCCATTGTGCTATTGTGGGTAGAACAATGACGGCGCCAATCGTGACGCGCCACTTTTACCGCACGTAATTGTCGATGATATCTACTGAGCTGTTTGTATAGAGCGGATATGATATGAAATGCAGAAATACACTTTTATGCACAATTATACTGTGCATTTTTCTGAGTATCAGATGCTAAGAAAGATAATTATGGCTGCTTTGTGTTTATCATGTACCTTATTATATATAAATGCAACTTTTTTTTACTTTATAATCGCACACCTGTGCTGATTGCTCATTGGAATTAAATAACATCCAACAATTATGTGTTGAAAAAATAGACACATGCGTCTGACTGTGTAAACAATCAACGTATAAGGAGAAGTGTGACATTAAATTGTCAATGTGTCTTTGAAACATAGGGATGTTAATTAACCTGTGTCTATTGCACTGGCACACTAAAACTTAGAACACCGAAAAGACAGTTCCCCTATCTTATAAAAAGTTAGCGTTGACTTTACGTCATCGTTACGTATGGTCATCAATACTTCAAGTAGGCGCCAACTTTTTATAAGGTAGACCGAGTATTATACATCGAGAAAACTTATGTTGAACAAAGGCGAGCTTAACAATAAAAGAGTTTTCTTCGAGCAAAACCTTAATTAAGAGAGATAAGTTATCCTACAATTACCTACAAGTCTAACAAATATACATAATTTCCAGACAATTCAAAGTAAATCCCTAATGTACTACCTAAGCTGCAAATGATGAATGGCTATTCAAATGATAATATAGGTGTCCCACAGTGGTCTAGTTTCCAGATTACAACTATTCAGACGTTCACGAAACGGAGGTCTGAATGGATGTACGGATATTGGCCAGAGGCTGCATATTCAGACTATAGAAATCTCAATCAAACGATGAGTCGATTCACACATTTACGAAAGTGAAACTTAAAATCATGGTATTACAACTCAATTTCATTTGACAATACCAAATGCAGTTTTTTTCTAAATGCGTTTTTGTTTTCATCATAGAGGTCCACGCTATAGGATCCTATGATATTGTTTAGTCCATTGTATAAGATATTCCACAGGCTCGGCTCAAAGCCGGGCTGTGTATGGCTATGAGTAATGGTTTGGCTGGCATGTAGTGCTTAGAAATGTGGGCGTGAAGTCTGGGCGTGTGAAAAGTTGACCCGACGGATTTACGGTCCCCGTAGTTATATTTTACGAGCTTTTTAGAGCTTTTCATATTTTCACGTTATGCTCGTAACAGGGTGTTCTATATGTACGTGAATACATTGTTTGTTTACAACCTAAGACAAGAACTTTGTATGAAGATAAAGTGTTAGACGTAGTTTTCAATAAACGGGCTGTTTTTGTACTTTCATATTTAAGAGACATATGAATTGACAGGTCTACCTACACCGCATGTCGGATGCGTTATGGCCAAAATCCACTACAGATTGGACGCCCAAAAACAGGAAACGACCTCGCGGTAGACAACGGTATAGATGGAGGGACGAATTTGATGCCCATGCAAATGATTGGTCCACAATAGCCAAAGACAGAGGGATCTGGAGAGAAGGAAAGGAGGCTCTGAAGAGGGACACCACAGGCTGAAAATGAATTGCCCATACACATGTAGGTAATACGGTCTATGTTATAAATAGTTAGCGCAGACTTGATGTCTTGATTACCATACGTATTGGCGACATAATGTCAACGCTAACTTATTATAAGATAGGGGTAAATCTAAAGAGATTTACCCCTATCTTATAATAAGTTAAATATATATTTTGGAAATGAGCGTGCATAAAGATGCACGCTCATTTCCAAAATATATATTTTAATATAACAATAGTCTTTTATCTATTGTAACTTGTTTATAAACACTTAATTTAATACAAAATTGTACGTGCTATAGAACAAAGTATCTAATTTTATAGGTCGTTAAAGCGTTGTTAGTTACTGTACCTATCCTGTCGAGTTAGCAGTCGAGTAATTAACACAAGTTCTATCAAATTTTATGTTGGTTTAGAACGGACTACAGCGGGTAGGAAGGCCGTATTGTTTTACTACTTATATAAATAAATAAATAATGCTGGACAATCCACACAACATCATCTAGCCCCAAGCTAAGCAGAGCTTGTGTTATGGGTACTAGAAGACTGACATACTTAATACAATACATTACATAGATATATATTTTTATTATACATATAAAATACCCAGAACACCCGGAATAAATATTTGCAGATCGTATAAACATTTATCCCAAGGCGGGAATCGAACCCGCAACCTTCCGCGTCGCAGGCGGACTATCGCCACATACTTAACATAGATAGATATTTTTTATTATACATATAATACCCAGAACACTTCCTTTCTTTCTTTCAGTGGACTGATATAGGTTGATGATGATGATGATGATTTTGCTTTGTGTCTGATAGTTAAAACTAGCTTCGCCAAAACTATAAAATTCTTGATTCACTATAAAATAATGGTCAATGTTGTGGGGTTCGATTCCCACTAAGATAAGATTTTTAATAATGCACATTAAAAATAAGTAACACAAACTTTAATAGTGTAGATAGGAAGCTACAAGATATTTATTTTGCCAAAATAAGTGTAACAAACATGGTCTTAAAAAGTAGGGAGGCACTTTAAACTTTATTCACCCTTTCCAGGTATCACAAAAAATTTAAATATTATATAGCTATATGAAAAAAAAGACGTGTGACACTCGGGGACTGCCGCGGTAAAGCTATTGCATAGCATTTTTTTGCTTGATTACGCATGCGTAGTGTTAGGTTATTTTCGTTAGGTTATTTCGTTACGGAATTTCTGGATTCGGTCTCCACGCACAAGGCCCGCGATAGAAGCTATGCAATTGCTTAAAAATTAACTTTTGCCACAGAGATAGACTAAAGTCTATAATAGCACATGAGCTACATATAATCCCGGTAAAATGCTATAGTTTCTATTATTTCCAGGATAAATTTGTTTTAATATTTGTTATTTTGTACTTTTTTTTTGAGATGACGTCTGATAGAAGTGAGTGGAAGAAGAGGACGTGTTGTACCGACCCCACATAATGTGGATGATTTGGTATTTTGTACTAAATAAATAATTTTGGTAAAGCAAATAGCCACTCGAAGTACTAATCCAGTGCAGACAAAGTCACGGTCACCAGTTAGTAACAAAATGGTAAAATGAGCATTAACACACGTTTATAAAACGGAACTACGTTACTAAACATTAACGATATCCTATGTAGGTGTATGAAAGTCGGCGTTGTCGAAATCATCGAGGCACGAAATTGAGTCGTCAACAACTTTCTTTAAAGATAATTCAGTTAAAGATAATATCTATTTGTGTGTAGGCTCAGGTATTTTAGCAAGATGATATCTTAGAGTATGGCCGTGCTAAGTCTGCAACTGACAGTAAAATATGTTTTACATACATATGTATTTCATTTTTTATTTTGAACAGATAGCTTTCACTATGCAATAGTGAGTAAAATAAACTTATTAAAATAATAACAATCATTATTAATAATGACGCCCAGATGCCGCATGCACAAACATTTAAAATAAAATTCTATAAAAAAAAATATGAAAAAACAATATGTATATAATAAGTTCATTTGGAATCATCGTCTGTACCTAATTCAAAAGGGATTTGACAATATATTTATGAATAAAAACTCAGAGCTAGTATGCCTGACTATTCCATTGTAAACTTAGCGTGGTGAGACTCAAAAAGGTTCAAAACACAATAAATAAATAAATAAAGGTCATGGCTCTATCCTCCATGGTCATATAATGTTAGTTTTAAAAGTTTCTATATCATAATCTGATAAGCGGCGGAAGTATTGACCATAAAAGATTGTAAGTATTTATTTTATAACTTACATATTAATTATTGAATAATAGGTATAATTAAGCTTTAATAGTTTTATGAAGGTGTATTGATAAAAATAGCGTATTAAATATTTCCGGTCACAACGTTTTTATTGATTTTTTCATTAACCAAACGCTTAATCAACGAAAGAAGGAAAATAGTTATAAATAAATGTAAATACTCACGAACATTTAACACGCTCAAGTCTCAAACTAAGCAAAGCTTGTACTATGGTATTTAGATTGCTGATAGAATACTAATTATTACTAATATATAGTAATTACGCGAACACAAAGTAAATATCATTGTTTCCCATAACACAAATGTTTATTCTTGGCGGGAATAGAATCCACGCTTCCATCACGGAAGGTAGAGGTTATATCCATTAAGCGCCTATCCACTAAGAACCTATCAATATGTAGAAGTCCGTGAATAATAAAAAAAAATAGTTTCATTTAAGTATAGATTCATTATAATAAACATAACAATAAAAGCCATCACTATAAAATCAATTATATTATCCCCACATAGAAATTGGGACGGTGGTTTGAGTGTTAGAAGCTCACATTACGACCACACCTTTATGGCGGGGGCAGAGTATAGAAAAATAAGTTACTCGACTTTATAAAAACTGTAGTGCTGGAAAAATATTAATGGGAGAAGTAAGTTTTGCCCTATTGTTGTGTTGGGCACCTATCTGTACCTCTACCATGAGATGTCACAGTAAAATCGCCTGACTTTACTACAGTAGTTACGTCAATATTAGTATTACGAATTAGTACCCAACTATCCGCTAGAGGCGCTGTACAAATCTTCATACATTTTTTTAACTACAGACGCTAGCGAGTGTAGTAAATATAGTATAGTAAAAACTCATGTTAGAGCTACTGATAAATAAATGTATTTAAAAAGTAACATCGCGTCTCACAGGACAAATCATTCAACTTTTGTTTTATTAATATAATGTAAATCAGTTTTTGGTTATCTGTTGTATTTATATAAAACTATATGTTTATATAATTAAATTACCTTTTACGAGCTTTGGATTTTGTTACTCAATAAATAAATAAACCTACTTTTTTATTGTAAGTACATCGTTATAGACAGGCTATCGCTCATCAGTTTGTTCAAGTACTTTCACGTACTTACCTCATCAACGCCACATATGAGGGAATAGAAGTGGCTAAGTCTCATTCGAACTTGGTTTGAAGTTGTCATTGTACCCATTGACACGTAAGAAGAAGAAGAAGTACTTTCACGTAAAAAATATTTAAAAAAATCAAAGTATGTCACCTCCATCGAAGAGCCGTGAATGTCCACACTGAATAAAGTCTATTTAATGAACCAAATCGCAGGACGCTGGGGCGTGGCCACGCGCGTTTACAAAGGCCCCGTCATGTCGTGTCACCGACGCGTTTCCCGACCATAGACATAGAGAGATTGAGCATTAGCCTCACCATAGACAGAGAATGGACTAACGTTCCCTATACAGGTATGAAGTAAAATGGGTAAAGCGTGTCAGAGACAAAATAATCGGGCAACCAAGCCTTGTTGTCTCAAGTTGCCTATAGATAGTATAGGCTATATAGTATAGTATAGTATAGATAAGTACCTATAGATGAGAGACAGGTATTGGTCGGACGGCGCGGCGTTGTCTCCTTATTTTAATGTGAGGTTATTCGCTCCACCATTTTCTGTCTATGAGCCTTACGAAATTGACATGTGCGACCAATAACCCGTCTCTTTTCTCTAGGTCTGTAAGTCTATGTAGAAATAGATATCTACCTACTGGCCGCACGGTTGTTTCGTCTCTTATGCTCTGCCACCCGTATTTACTTCATACCTGTATACATACTCAATTTGATTTATAGATTTTTTTAAACATTCGCGATCAGCGCTCATAATAAAGATATATATTAAACGGAATATTGTTATTTTTTCCGATTATAAATTTAATATGTCTATGGTCGCGACTGAGTGAATACTAGGCTCAAGTATTATCAAGCGAAAAACGATAATGCGGTATTGTAAGCTTATTTATTACAAGATGACACGATATGTCATAGTTTTTATTCGAATTATTTGTAGCGTACTGTGTGAGTAGTCCAGTCAAAATAGACATTCCAGCTTGCATTAATTCCCAACAAGCTGGATTTTTGTACAGGCCTTGAATACGTCATAACAAATGATATGTCAAAAGTCCCCATCGATCCCGCTTGTGCGTTGTTTTTTATTCCAGGTTAAAAGTCATAAATTTGCGTTTTTTGCGTATATCTCTGAAACAACGAGAGCTATCGAAAAATGGTTCAGGCAAAGTTTGTAGATCGTAAAATTGTCTACAAAAATACTTCAACACTTTTCTTCTACAAAGCATCGCTTTTGAGATATAGTGACTTTAGACCGCAGGAAAATCGTCGAAGATGCTGCGTTTTTTTCATTTCAGCCGTTTTATCTGCTTCATTGCCACAGAACAAACAGTATTTCTTGAAATTTACTGAAAGGGGTGATGGGTTCGATGGGTTAGTCCTCCTCCGAGGTAATGAATCATCTTTTTGTTTCAAGAAATACAGTTCGTTCTATGGCAATGAAGGAGATAAAACGGCTGAAATGAAAAAAACGCAGAATTTTAGTAGATTTTCCTGCGGTTTAAAATCACTTTATCTCAAAAGCGATGCTTTGTAGAAGAAAAGTGTTGAGATATTTTTGTAGACAATTTTACGATCTACAAACTTTGTCGGAACCATTTTTCGATAGCTCTCGTTGTTTCAGAGATATACGCGAAAAACGCAAATACCCAGGTTAAAGTCATAAATTTGCGTTTAAAAGTCATAAACGAGAGCTATCGAAAAATGATTCCGACAAAGTTTGTAGAACGTAAAATTGTCTACAAAAATATTTCAACACCTTTCTTCTACAAAGCATCGCTTTTGAGATATAGTGACTTAAAACCGCAGAAAAATCTACTAAAATGTTGCGTTTTCTTCATTTCAGCCGTTTTATCTGCTTCATTGCCACAGAACAAACAGTATTTCTTGAGACAAAAAGACGATTCATTACCTCGGAGGAGGACTAACCCATCGAACCCATCACCCCGTTCAGTAAATTTAAAAAAATACTGTTTATTCTGTGGCAATAAAGCAGATAAAACGGTTGAAATGAAAAAAACGCAGCATCTTCGACGATTTTCCTGCGGTCTAAAGTCACTATATCTCGAAAGCGATGCTTTGTAGAAGAAAAATGTTGAAGTATTTTTGTAGACAATTTTACGATGTACAAACTTTGCCTGAACCACTTTTCGATAGCTCTCGTATTTTCAGAGATATATGCAAAAAACGCAAATTTATGACCTTTGACCTCGAATAAAAAACAACGCACAAGCGGGATCGATGGGGACTTTTGACATATCATTTGTAATGACGTATTCAAGGCCTGCACAAAAATCCAGCTTGTTGGGAATTAATGCAAACTGAAGTCATAATTTTAGTCTATTTTGACTGGACTAGAGACGTTGCCAAGAAACTTGTCTTCGCGAAAGCTTTTACAGTTTTGAGGGCTGAGCACGAGAAATGTAACAATCGTGATTATAACGTATTTAAAGCACACTGCGCGCTACCGCTGCAATGTTCAACAGTAAAGTTAATGTTGACGCGCAGTGTATTTCAAATACGTTTTTTCAATACGTTACGATTGTCATATTTTTTCGTGCTCACCTCCCTGCAGTTTCGAGTTAAATGTGCAAACTGTCGCTGACAAGTAACTTTTCAGCGTTGTTATAAAAGCGTTGGAGTAAGTTCTAAATTGAAAGAGGGTATCTTTTGTCTGCAGAAAAGTAATTTGATGAATGTTGAAGGTGTAAATGGTTTTACGAGCTATTTTAAATTTATGTCTTTAACAATGACGTCAGGAAACAGTCGTGATTTATGTAATAAACCAATTTGATCTGTAGTTTTTAACAGATTAAATAAAAGTTTCGTTTAATAATTTATATGACGTCACTAATTTATCTCCAATCACGAAAAACCTATTACCGAATACTTCTACGCTACAGGCACTGGGTAGTAAATGTCACTGCGCAGTATATGGCGAACGCTACACGTCAATAAATATTGTGATAATTATCATGATATTTACTTATGTATCTTGGTTTTTATATCTTATGAAAATATTGTGATCCGTCTATACATTACCCTACACATCAATAAATATCGTAATCCGATAGTATATATTGACGGATCACAATATGGATCTTGCGTGTAGCCTTCGCCTATGTCCAATAGGCCATAGTTTCGATACGATTGTCATTTATTTGTGATTGGGCTCTTGAGCGCGAGATACGTTTGCAACCGAATTTATTTTCTAAAACAAATCTAAAGTTTTTATTATTACTGCAGTTCGATTCCCGAATCATACAGTTCCCAATACAGTAAAATGCTAAATGTAAAAGCATAAAATTGAAAACTCAAAACACAATTTCCTGAAACTACACTATTCCATTACCGTTTCGACTGTAAAAATAGCTGCAGTATTACTTTACTGGCACATTTGCACACTTCGAAAACGATCCCCCACCAACGGTTATATTAGGTACAGTAAAAGTAAAATACAGGTAAAAAGCTAGCCGTAAAATAAAATAATACAGTACAGCGGTTACGCAGCTGATACACTACACCTCTACCATGAGTTGTCACAGTAAAATCGCCTGAATTTACTACAGTAGGTACGTCAATATTAGTATTACGAATTTTAGTACCCAACTATCCGCTAGAGGCGCTGTACAAATCTGAATACATTTTTTTAACTACAGACGCTAGCGAGCATCGTATATATAGTATAGTAAAAACTCATGGTATAGCTACAGGATATTAATTTGTTTGTTTTTCTTATTTATTTTGTGTTATTGATGGTACTTAATTTTACGTACATCTGCAAATAACACTAACACTAATAGGTTAAGGATTACAAGTACAGTTTGGGTTACCAATGTTATGGTCTATCAATCAATATTCTCATATTTATATTCATATTGGTCAAAACGACTGAAGCAATTAACTACAAAAACAACAAAAAAGACTACAGTATTAAGTGATGTTTAAGTAAGTTTCATTAAAATCCATTCAGTAGTTGCGTGAAAGAGTGACAAACATACATCCATCCATAGAAACTTTCGTGTTTATTATATTAGTAGGATTAATGTAAGTACATCATCATCATCATAGGCAGCCCGTACTAGCCCACTGCTGGGTATAAAGGTCGATTCACACATATCAGTGAACCCACAGTACCGGCACAGTACCGTGTCAGTTCCGTATCAGTGATAATTATTCTTGAATCGACCATAAGCCTCCTCCCTCAAATGCCACTCTTTCCTTAATTGGGCCTTTCGCATCCAGTACCTCTACCATGAGTTGTCACAGTAAAATCGCCTGACTTTACTACGTAGTTACGTAGTTAAATAATAAATAAATAATAATATATAATAATAATAAAGTAGTTACGTCAATATTATGTAGTATGACGAATTTTAGTACCCAACTACCCGCTAGAGGCGCTGTACAAATCTTCATACATTGTTTTAACTACAAACGCTAGCGAGTATAGTAAATATAGTAAAAACTCATGAGCTACAGGTCCTACCCTGTATGTACATAGCTCTGTAAAAGTGGTCTAGATGTTCCCCCAAGCCTGTGAGTGGCCGACTCTGCAACTCCGGACCACGTAACGAGTTTTTAACTTTAGCGATTATTAAACGCGAAATAATGGCGGCCAACATGTAATCTACAGTTTACACAACTTCGAGCAAGTTGCGAGACGTTAGTTTGTTTAAGAAATTGCTATGAAAAGTGCCGCGAACTTTACCTTTTCACTGTGGGCATTAAGGAGATTAAAACTGGGTATGAGCACAGAATAAATAATAGTGAAAGTGCAGAAGGCTCACTGCGAGGACATCTAAATAAATAGCTACTTACATGCAAACTTCGCTTTACGTTGCAAAGCACCGATTGTTTTAGTTAATATAAAACTTCTAATTAGCCTTCTTGCAATGTTTGTTTTTATATCTATATGCATGTATTAGCTGTTAGTTTTCCTAAAATTTAAAAATAAAATAACTAAAATTAAATATTTACGAAATACATTCTATATATATATATATACATAAAATTCATTTCTTTTATCGCGTAGGCCGTTGCTTGAAACGCAAAATTAGCCTACAAACTTTCAGCATTACAAAAACTGATTTTGTGGTTATTTTTTTATTAATCTTCTATCGATATTTCTATGTAGATATAAATAAACGCTCGCTAACCATGATGTATAGACGACAATGAAATTGGTTTACTACTCTAAGGCTGAATATCATTTGCACGTACAAAACATCAAGGGTTATTTTCGCTTGACAGATTAATAACTGCTACGTCAGAATCTGTCAATCTGTAATCCTTATAGTAGGGGAGCCCACGATGCTAAGTGTGGATTTACTCGAGCGTCATGGAGACCTATTGGGTTGCAAAGCTTAGATGTTAAAAAGAAAAAAATGTTATATAACATATATCTTTCATCGGTGGGGGAAGCGGCTATAGATTTATAAATATGTAAAAAAAACTGCCGCATGGACATTCTCGAGCGCGTCAGATATTGATACCATCGATTCCCTACGTAGTTTTAATAACGTACTATGTTAATCTGATCGTTTGCATGGTGGGGGTGGCTGTACTTAAGTTGAAGTTGAAAATGAAAAAAAAATAAAAGTTATCGAGCGCGTCAGATTTTTTAAAGGAGTATTAAGTGCACCACAACAAAGCTCTAGTTCACTAATCTGACGATTTCGATGTGACGCAAACTCGTGGCCATTATTAATGTGCAAAAAAAATCGCCGGTTTGACATACTCGAGCGCGTCAGATTAAGATATATATAGTTCATCTTTATGTTCTAAGCGTACTGTCTCTTAATCTGACGATTATCTAGAGGGATTCGCCTGATCTGACAATTTTTTTTTTTTTTTTAATTTTAATATTAAATATTCACGGATATTCACGGACATTTCACACATCACACTCTAGTCCCAAACTAAGCACAGCTTGTACTATGGAAACTGATTGCTGATAGAATACTTACAATTTTTTTTTTTTGTAAATACATTATGTACATAGTAACACCCATATATGAGCACTTCATATATGGGTTCACCTCACAAGACAACGTGACGCGGAAAAATCTATCATTTCAAAAGCGTAGGTCTTGTGGTCGATTTTTCTTACTTCGGCTTGCGGAAATCGTCAGATTATATAATTTTCGTTATCCTTGAATTATATCCTTCAAAATAAAAAAAAATTTTGCTACGCTCGAGAATGTCCAGATGGCGTTTTTTTTTACAACTTTGCTGCGCTCCCCTTTCTTTTCGTCACTTCCAAATTGTCAGATTAGTGGAATATACACTTTTTAGCATGTAATTAACCTACCCTATCTTTATCTGACGCGCTCGAGAATGTCAGATGATCAATTTTTTTTTACTAATCTGATCCTTTATAATTCACGCGCGGCCATACATAGGAAGCTCATATTTGGTGGAGGTACTTAACCGGGTACAAGGTACCCCCTGTATGTTAATCTGCCGCGCTCGAGTAAATCCCGAAATCCCCTCTTGGGCTCCCCTACTATTAGCGAATAATTATGTTACTGGGAGATGTCATCAAAAGTGGTAAACCAATTTCTTTGTCGCCTATACATTACATCCTTATAGTATTCGTAGCTTCGTTTATAAAGTGCAGAGTTCGCTATGAAATGAGGTATGAAGCTTCGCAAGGGTTGTACTTTATTTTCCTTATTAAAAGAATCCTTTGAGATATAAAAACAAGTCCGTGAGCTTGGAAAGATGAATGAGTTAACTTGTGTGGACTTTGAAGAACTTTGAATATAATATTTAGTGCAATCATAAGTTTTGTAGTCAGGGCAAAGTAGGATGATTCTTGTGGCGCAGGTTACTTGGTTACAAGTCGCATGGAACTGGCACCTAGAATCACCTAGTATGTAAGACGATTCTAAATGATTCATGTGATTTTATTGAATAAAGTAATATTTGACTTCTTCTCTAGTATAAAATCTGTATCCAAAAATGCGGTGTATACCTATTATACCTAGGAGCGTTCTATTAGGTTCTAATTAATTAATTAGTTCATCGACACGACGAAGATTGCATTTGCTTGTAGCGGCTTCAGTTACACGAAGCGTCATGTACGGAACGCTAATCCGTCTGGCTGCGCGGTTCGTTTGCTAATGGGACGAGCAAAACATGTCACAAGTCACAGCGTAGTCAGTATAGCTGTCGTCTTAACTATTGGATGTAAGTTCGATTCTAATTAAGAATGAAAACTTGGATAGTTTTGCGCTTGGATATTAATAAACACATGTAAGTTTTATGTATAAGTAATGCTTTTGTTTTGTGAGTTAGGGTACAAGCAGATTGCATACTTGATGTTAAGTGGTAAACGCTGTCTATAACAACATTATTATGGTAACTATTTCTTTACTTGAAGATGTCTGTATATATTTTGTAAGACCTTCTGTCTTAGTAGAACAAATAATGCAACAAGATTTACAAAATACAGATTGAACATCGCGATAGGAGCAAATCTGTCGATAACATTGAAAACGTAACAAGATTTTAGCGGTCATCTCAATCACAACGGGAGAGCAATTTGATACGATTGAAGACAAATAAACGGCACGAAATCACTTCGGCGCGTTTCCGACGACAAATTTACCGGTTCAATTTGTTTTTTATTTATTTTTGAGAAAACCTAACATTTGCAGATTTTTTGTGCATCTTTCTTAGCAAAAACACGGTTTTCTAACGTGACAAAGGCAGCCACGTTCGAATGCGATTTAAAATGCTAAATACAAAGAAAACTCAATCTGAATGTACTTAACTAGTGTTGTTCCATAATTTAATACGTAATGTTTTGTATACATCACTTCGGCTTATACTAAAACTCACCGTTTCTAGATATGACCCTCCTTAGTAAATGTCCGAAACGCCGGGCGCCCAAACATATCCTCTGCTCGCGAAGCACTTCATCCGAATAGTCACTGTCACTCCCTGTATCATCATCACTGTCATCTACTGACACGAGCGATTCACGGTTCACAGCTTTAGAACTACCATCACTAAATGTCAAGGTCGGCTCACTGGCACCTAAACTCTTTGGCTCGACACTCCACCCGTCTATTTTCTGGACGTCATTGAACAAATCATCTAAATTAGTCTCTAATAGACCTTTGGCACTACATATCACTTTACATTTGGTATCGCTGTGTGCGACGATCGCATCGACGCTGTTCGATAGACACTTCTCACGTTTCACCGATTTCGTGTCGTCACTGTCCATTCCATCAGTCAGGTTTATGTTCTCACGTGTTTTTGTTCGCTGTTTTATTCTGAACGAATTCTGTGACACCATTTTAGAGCTCTCCATTGGTTTCTCCGTCGGTAAAGAGTTCAGGTCCTTTGTCATTAATTGGTTTTGCGGATGGTTCGAACGAAATATGTTCGAGAGAACTAACATTTTCACTGTTTTTAGAGCACTCACACCGGTCAGACATTCCATCACTGCATTCCTTTTTCATTTCGCTATCTCCAGCGCGTGCCACTGCGGCATACAAAAGGTGGTTTTGTGTTTGTTCAGATTACATTTCGGCCGAGAGCTGCCTGTTGCAGCACTACAACGTATGCAAATGCATTCTTTATGGAACACCGGACATTATTCAAGCGTATACAATATTCTGGGCTCGGTGCATGGTTTAGGTGATATTTTTCCGGCGTACGACGGAGGACGCGACTGAATAAATAAAATATCAGCAGGGAAGCAATCTCGCTTTTTCGCTTTATGTGGGTTTTATTGCTCGGTGTGAGATAGAGTTTGTTTTATGGACGTAAATGGGTTAATTAATTTTAGTAGTATATTTAGAGAGTGTTGTGTGATGTCTTAGTGTGTTATAGCGGGTCGGGTTCTTATGAGATTGGATGTCGGAGTAGCATATGTCAGGCAGGTGGGAACAAAGGCCGTCTGGGAGGCGGCGACATGATAGCACTGCGGGCGACGTTAACGTGAGAGGCTTTTGCTCCCTTTACTGAATGCGATTCAGCCGACATTCGACACCTGATATTTCAGTGCGATGTCTTTGTGCCCGTTAGTGATGCGCCTGTGGAATTCAACTGACAATTCTGAACAGAGTGATACTACTTCAGATGGTGTGTTATTGCATTGCTGTCGAGCGAGCGCGCATTTTGTATTGATCATTTTTATTTCCAGCGCTTTAACCCGTCAGATATCGCTCGATCAATTTCAGTCAATGATGTGAAAGCACCCGTGAAGAAAAGCAATTTCGGCAGCGTTCCGTCCACTGCATTGAAATGTAAATTATTTCTATTTATTCCGGCGATGTTTATCAAGGACATTTGTTAGCATAAGCATGATGATGACTTGCAAACGAAGCTATTGCGGTAAGCCGGCTGAATAACTGAATTGATTTGTTTATCTACGAATTCAAAATGTCGCCTACGTAACGTCAGCAAATTCTATTGACGTTATTACCTAACCCTTAAGAAACATTTCATTTTTTCTTTTTAAATAACAAAAGATTTTAATGATTGTTACGAAAGTTAATCGGCACAAAGAATGCAACAAAAAAAAACTACAATCGTAGAAATTCCTTAAAAGAAATCCAACTTAAAAGCCCTCAGATGTTTCACTAGTATTTCATAACAGTTCTGTACATGTGTCCGTTAAACTGCATCGCAGTACAGTCGCTGATATAATTTATAGAATGCTGTAGGTACAGTGGCTTACAGTCCGGCTTTCAGTAATCCTGTTGGGTACGTGTTTAGCTTACGAAGCAATTTTAAACTTCAATTTTTGCTCACCGCGATGATAGCTTATATATACTTTGATGACTTTAGGGTTTAAGAACTTTGGGATACGTGTTGTTTAGTTCTATTTTAGCTTTATTGCTTTTCTGTAAGTTATTGAGGCTATTCATTGTGTTTACGAATAGGTACTGGCAGTTTAGACTTAAAGATTTCGAAGTTTAGTTCTGCAAGGAGGTGGATAATCTCCTTTTCATCTGAAGTGTGGACTACTGCATTTATCTCGGAAAGCATACACTGAGCCCGGATTAGCTGAGAAAGCCCTAAGAACATCCTTCAGTTTCTTAACAGCTGCAGAGTTTGGTTTAGAACTATGAACGACTTGAATAGAAGCTCCAATACAAGTGGTGACCTTAATAGTCGAGGAAGCAGAGATATAGATACTAAGCGCAAAAAAATACCATAATGGATGGTTGGTTGATTTATTCATAGTCGTAATGGCTGAACTAGATTGGATGAAACTATGAATAGGATAAAATAGTGTTTAAACTTGGCATACAGCTAACGAGGCGTAGTAAATATGACTTTAGGTTAAGTACACTATATTTTTCTTCAATTAGGTTAGTACAATTTAGATACGGTACAAAAGTTCCACTTCTGTTTTAGAATACGTCACTGCTGAATTAAATAAAATTGTTTTAAAAATGTCTGACCTAACCTAAACCCTATCAACTAAAAGTAAAAGAAGCAATAAAACCAAGAATATTTAATGACAATTAAAGAAGTTATCGAAACTTAATATACAATTTATAATTAGTTTATTTTTTGGTGTCGGTACCAGCGATGAAAGGCAGTTTAATTCTGCCATGACACCTAATAATTATTAGGTTTCATTCAATTTTGCCTTCATATGTATTGAATCGCGTAGATATCCTAGTAGTTTGGCCTCTTTTGTAAGTCGGTTAAAAATGAATCTAACACTGTTTAGAATAAATATCATTTTACCATGAATAGCTTAGTGATGCGTTGTTTGGACGATCACTCATCTAGCTAGAAACACATTTCACGATCCAGTGCTTCACCTTTATTGTTATTCAAAGCGACCAGATTATTACATTAAAGTTAATGTAATCAATGAAATAACAGGGTGTGGAATATTAAACTGAAGTATTACGAAACTTGGGCTCAGTGGCACGTATTGAGAGACCTACGTCCAGCAGTGGACTGATATAGATTGATGATGATTACACAATTGTCTCTCGTATGAAACTGCGAAGTAGGTAGAAGGTAATAAGGTACTGCGAGGAATATAACAAAATTACAGAAAAAAATTGAAAATCAAACGAAGTTGAGTGCAGAAGCTAGTGTTAGTATAAATTAGTAGGAAGTACACCCACAGATTGATACAATAAACACGATATGGCCTTCACCTCGGCTGAACCTTGAATTTTTTAGATGGCTTACGCTTTTTTTGCTGCTCGGTTAATTATGTGTGTGAATATGTAATTGGCGTCTTTTGTGTCTGTTGAGCAAACTTTAAGATATAAAGTTATTATAGCAGTAATATCAACTGTAATATCATATAAAGAGCTCAGTTTGAGACTAAAATGTGAAGTGTGAAATGTCCGTGAATATTTATTAGTAAAATAATTAGTGATTTTTTAAATATGAAAATTCTATTCATATGTAGTTGCAATAAAAAAATTAAAACAACAATTTTTTATCAAAGTTTTGACAATATTTTTGTAAAATTAGTTTTTTAAATTCTTGTATGAAAACATTTTTGATTTAGTTTCGATTCCATGTTTTTGAAATCACACCTCAATCGTTAGAGTTATCACGATCACAAACACAAAGAGACAACAAGATTCTAATTACAACTACAGGAAGATCTTTTGTTGAATCGTGCAAATAACACAACGCTGTATTTGAATTCTAATTAAACATCCCAGAAAAGAAGAGAACTCTGCATAATTAAACGTTAATACTTATACAAGCTAATTATAAAAATATTATACAATTAAACCTATAGAACATCTACGGTATATTCCAGTAACATAATTACCAAAACTTAATTACGTACCATTTGAATGACATGTTAAAAAGCGAGCGGTAGCTTCGGGTGTTTGCGATACTGGATAAGATACGATGATTTGTTTCTTATACACACTACTAATATAGGTATATTAAAAGGTTAGAATATAGGGGGCTACGCTGTGTCACATTATGTAATTTTTTTGATAATTCTTTAAATTATTTCGTTGTCAAACGCATTCTAGAAGATAAATCTTATATAAAATACGTGGCTGTAGGTCTTGAGACAAAATACAGAATATGTACGGTACGTTATGCAAATATTATCATAATCAACATTGTATCTTACACGGCTGAGCGCAGTCACAGTGCATTATTTCAGCGTGAAGGTCGCCACTGAATTGTTTATTTATTTATAAGGCGAACTGAATATATAACTTATGTAAGATGAAGTTACATTACGACTTTACGTTACTCTTAGACAATCAATACATAAAAAAATATTAAGACATCTCACACATTGCGCTACCAAAGTAAGGTAAAGTAAAAGTGAGGTTGTACCATGGGAACTATATTGCTGTTAGAATACATAGTAGCATTCAGTCACAATTATATTATCAACACACAAACATTTGCTCCCGGCCGGGATCGAATCTACGACCCACAGCACAATTGGAATATAAGTCTTGTCAGTTTTCGATGTCCTTTGCGAGTTTTTTATCCTTCAGTACCCCAAGTACGAGTTTGTGCACACACGGATCGCAGAGACGCAATCGCCGAACGCGCTTTTGTATAGAGATCCAAGCAGCGCCCCTAGCAGATTTTTTGAGAAGCTTTGATTTCCATACAAAATCGGTGTCGCTCGGCGATTGCGTCTCTGCGATCCATGTGTGCACAAACTCGTACTTGGGGTACAGGTCAAAAGCAATCATCAAAGATATTTTTGCCTGGCCGCAAAACTATCTCTTTCACAACTCTTTTACTACAGTATTTATGCTCCCCTAGTACCTTTAACTTGTTAGAACTGGTTCATACCAAGAAAGTCTAATGTAAAGCAGATATTACCAGAGCTAATTTACAGAGCTTCCTCGTGTCAACAGAGATGACTCACTGCGAGCCTTTGGGAATACGAAATTATCAATTATATTTTACAGTTGGAACACTTGGAACGAAATTGAAATGAATTAAGCTGCTTAGAAAACGACAAGAAATTGAAGCAATTAATTGAACATTTGTATGATAAGTGGTGATTGAGACGTATTAATATTGCAATATACCGTATCATTTCGACTATTTATCTAAGACAAAGACAGTTTTGTACTCAAAACATTAAAACTACCCAATTTGGGAAAATTTTGTTGATACACATAAAAAATCTAAAAGGGTTTTTGTCATAAAGTGAAAAATGTTTATAAACTATCAATTGTATAAAACATTAGCGAATAAATGCAATAATATGTTATTCAACAATCAATACAAATCAAACTGCAGTGGATTGTTCGCAGAATTTCCTCAATTTAAAACAGATCAGACAATCGATAGCAGTTTGCCAATACCGAGACTGTGGAGTTGCCAACTTGTAGAAGTCAAAAGAGACATTAAACTATCTCAAAGTCTGTAGACTTATTGCAAAATCTCTCACTACAACGTCGACAAATAAAAATAAACCTTCGTTTTATCGCCTTAAAGTCGCAAGTGGTAACGATGTGCGTTTGTCAATTTCCTGAGTCCTGGATGGTTCCCGAGGGATCCTTCGATTTACGATTACAGTTCCATCATCCAGCGAGGTGACAGATCGATTTGTGACGATTGCTTCGGGTTACTGGTGTGTGGAAGTCTGGTGGAAGCCAGATTTGTGATATCTTGATTATGGATTTATGAATATTGAGTTGGCGAGACTGTGATCCATATTACATGGGATATGTTGAAGGAATTCGGGTTGATTTATTTGTTTGTCACATGGTTCTATTCGAGTACAGGTTTTTAAGATTGCGGTTATAGATAGAAGATAAGATAGGCAGGAATTGTGCCAAATGCAGGAAACCTCATGCCAGGACTATTAAGAGGAACGAAGCTATTATCTAAAGATGTGTAGTTTATCAAGAATCAGCAATAAATCACATAAATATAGAGTGACATAAAAATATATAAAAATATGAACGAAAAACCTCAATATAAATTATTCATAGAATGGGTCAAACTCGTAAATCAGACAAAGCTCAAATCTCAATATGACTGTCTAAAAAGCATTTTAAACATTCCTATCCCCATTTTTCAGAGCATTTCATCCATCCTCTCAGTGGTCCCCATAAATCTAGGCTTCGAATGTAGCCTAAGTTATGGGTATCAGGAGCCGTTAAGGTGATTTTACACTGTTGGAGTTTGTGAAGTTAGAAAGGGGGTGAAATGTTGAAGAAAGGCTGTAAATTTTGTGAAAAGGTGAAAACTAAAAGCGGTATTTTTCAACTCACGGTGAAAACCTAAGATCACAGAGATAAGAGCTAACAATAACAGGTAACAGTTATCAAGTATTTTATTCAAAGTTTAATTCTAAGAAGCCAAATGCATTTAAGCTGCCTTCATTTTTTTTCTCATAGTGTCTTTTCTTAGTATATTTCACTTTCTATAAGCTCTAGTAGGTACCGTTGTACAAGTATACCTATACATTCACATGGTCCACATACAAAGTGGACATCAGACAACTAAAAAAACTGTCTGGTCTACCAAAGCTTTTGTTTATCGTGAATTTCACACATAATACACAAGACGTTTATCATCATCATCATTATCAGCAGCAGCCCGTACTAGCCCACTGCTGGGTATAAGCCTCTTCCCTCAAACGCCACTCTTTCCTTAATTGGGCCTTTTGCATCCAGGTCCTACCCTGTACGGTAACTATATCGTCCATCCATCTGGCTGTTGGTCTACCAAGGCCTCTTGTATGTCCTCTAGGCCACCATTCCACCTGATCTTTGTTATTTCACAAAATATATTTTGTATATTAACTGAGAAAGAACAACAAAATATCTATATAATCAATATTTACGGACAAATCACACATCACACTCTAGTCCCAAAAGCAAAGCTTGTACTATAGCAACTAGACTATACATCGAGTGAGGTGAAAATCTACCGAAGTTAATATTTCAGCAGCAACTACTCCCGATGGCCGTACCTTTACGACCGTCAAGAGTAGTTACATCCAGCGTGGATTGGGATGTTTACACACTGGCGCACATAAATCGTGGTGTTGTTTGTGATCTCGCTCGATTGTGCACCGAGCTTTTGATGAGTGCTTCTGACGTGTATGTTTACGTGATATGCTGCGAAGTTTATTCATTTATTTATTCATTATCATCAATTATGTATGTTAAATTAAATATTGTCCGATCTTAGGACTATGTTTGTTGTACAATTACATAATGTACCCCAATTAGGGTATTGAAACAGGTTGGAAAAGAGTTTTCCTATAGAATCGTTTGTAAATCTTTGTATGCCGGTTTATGGGCGGAATGTGTATCTTACGGTTGATAAATATTCACGGGAATTTTCATACATAACCCGCCAAAACTAAGCAAAGCTTGTACTATGGGAACTAGATTGCTGGTAGAATACTCATATAAGTAAATAATACATACATAGAATACCTTTTACTGGTGATAAATATTCAAGGACATTTTCATGCATCATCCTCTAGTACCAAACTAAGCAAAGCTTATACTATGGGAACTAGATTGCTGATATATACTCATATATATATACATATATATATTAAATACATACATAGAATACGTAGTAACAACCAGACGAGAACAAATATTTATGTTCATCACACAATCATCATGGAAGGCAGAGACTACCAACGGAGCTGTGACGCCTGTTAACAGATAGTAGGTTTTTTTTTTTTTTTTTATGCATTATAGGCTAACGCTTGGCCGCAATCACATCTGATGTTAAATACACACAATAGGTTCGATCCTAGACC
This sequence comes from Ecliptopera silaceata, assembly GCA_932527185.1. Lineage (NCBI taxonomy): Eukaryota > Metazoa > Arthropoda > Insecta > Lepidoptera > Geometridae > Ecliptopera > Ecliptopera silaceata. The sequence goes on along the minus strand of OW052207.1, from coordinate 8,451,151 downwards.
TTAATATTGATGTTTAAATACAAATCTTTGTAATTAGATCCCGTTGTTTTGAGAAGATACTTAAATCCGGAAACTTATAACTCGTGCCGAACGAATCTCCTCCACTTTCCTATGAGAAAATAATTTCAACTGTAAAGTTTGATAGCCGCGAAGTACCCACAGCTCAAATTATTTATTAATTAACCTAGTTCATGCCAATAACGAGTTTGGAAAACTTCTTAACAAGAAGCGGAAATAATGGTTAATTTACATCTCGATAGAGAACAAAATGAATGCTTGAAAAGGTAAAATTAAATACTTCGTAAATAATTTAGGAAACACTCAAACTTACATTACAACATTATCGCCAAAGCAATATAATAAATAATAATAAATAAATATTCACGGACTTTTCACACGTCACACTCTAGCCCCAAACTAAGTAAAGCTTGTAATATGGGAACTAGATTACTGATAGAATACTTAATAATTTGTAAATACATACTTAGAAAACATAGTAACAACCAGACACAGAACAAATATTAATATAATCACACAAACATTTGCTCTGGGTGGGAATCGAACCCACGACCCGCATGTAAGCTAGCTACTGAGCTGTGACGCCTTCATAGCTCAGTTGGTACACAATATGATTAAGTAAGCAATATATGTCTAAGCAATAATCAGACAATATTAGGAGAGGGAAGCATTATCATAATTAAGATAATCAAGCCAATCACTCTAATAACAAGGTACAAAGTGTTTCTAATTAGAGCTGAATGGATCAGTCATTTAGAGCAGTACCATAATTATGACAGGCGTCACAGCTCAGTTGGTAGTAGCCCTGCCTTCCATGCTGCGGATCGTGGGTTTATGAACATAAAAATTTGTTTTGTGTCTGGGTGTTACTATGATCATATAAAAAAACGGTAGGAACCAGGCCGTAAGTTTCTTGCCCGTTCTTTTAGGCTCTGGTCGCGTGGAACTGGCACCTAGAATCACCTAGTATGTAAGACGATTCTAAATGATCCTTGTGATTTTATTGAATAAAGAAATCTTTGACTTGACTTGACTATGTATGAATTTACAAAAAACAATGTGCTTAAGTATATAAGTATTTAATCAGCAATTTTGTTCCCATACTACAAGTTTTTGGTTAGGTTGGGACTAGAATGTGATGTGATATTTTTTTTTTATTTGTATCTTTTGGTTTACCTTGTTTTGGGAAAAAACCAATTAATTATCTATAGACCGTCTTTCTGTCAAGCTGAAAGTCGCTCAGCGCGCTATGGAGAGAGCTATGCTCGGAATTTCTTTGCGAGACAGAATCCGCAACGAAGTTATTCGTCAGAAAACCAAAGTATTCGACATAGCTCAAAGAATTAGCAAGCTGAAGTGGCAGTGGGCCGGCCATGTTTGCCGAAGAACCGACAACCGGTGGAGCAAACGGATACTGGAGTGGAGACCGCGTTTAGGCAAGCGTAGTGTAGGACGCCCTCCGGCGAGATGGAGCGACGATCTGCGTAATGTAGCTGGCAAACACTGGATGAGAAGAGCCGAAGACCGGGCTCAGTGGCGCGTCTTGGGAGAGACCTACGTCCAGCAGTGGACTGCCATAGGTTGATGATGATGATGAGACCGTCTTTGCATGTTAGTACAACAGCATTGCAATTAGTTTCTAAGTATGTTGTTTTTTATAACACTTAAAAGGTATTTCCCCTACTAAGCATATTATGCATTAATTGTTTCCGTTGAGCATTGAGCACCTGTTAGATGTAGGGCATGATATTGTTTATGTTATATGTTCTAAGAAGTACCAAGGTTTAGTCTACATGTACTGCCGAACCGACATGATATCAGAACAGCATCCGTTGAATTGAACAACCTTATCTTTTGTTATCATTTAAATTAAAAGGATGCAAAACTGCAAGGCGATGTTAGTGAAAAGACATCGAAGGTACAAATACACCGAATTCACCTTTATTATCTGATGCATGCGTAACTTAAAAATAATCCCCTTCTCGTACGTATAGTAATCAAGACAACAAGTCTGCGCTAACTTCGTCACGGTATATCATATAAAAAGTTGATTACCATAAGCAATGGTGACATTGTGTCAACGCTAACTTTTTATAAAATAGAGGGTAAAAAAAATATTACTTAGTCTCGCCTGATCCAAAGATTGAAGACCAAAATCTTAATAGCTAATCCCAGTTTAATACAGTTGTAGCATCGACACGATAAGAAGAAGAAGAATATAGTGCTATCTCAAGACAATTACAGACTTTTCAGTTTAAAGTCAAATGGCGAAAGATTATAAATGAGGCGACAGGCGACCTCAAGCTTTGTATACTGTAATAATGTTTGACAGTCGCTAAGTAAATAAATCTCCTGCTATATCAGAAAATATTCCTTCAGCTATCAATATTATAACTCGAAAATTTCAATATTTGTTATTCATTACTTGCGTAAATAAGCGTGGAAACTTCCAGAAAATCGTGTATTAATGGGGTATATTGAATATTTAAATATATACAATACACACATTCACACATAACTCTCTAGTCCCAAACTAAGCAAATCTTGTATCTACTAGATTGAGAGAATACTTATAAATATATTGTTGTAAATACATAAGTACATATATTATACATAGTAACTACCAGGCACAACATTTTTTTATGTTCATCACACAAACATTAATCTGGGTGGAAATTGAACCCACGACCCAATTCTAACCCGACGATTCTAAAGGCAATACAGCTAACACTCTTCGTGGTTCTAGAGGGAATGGACTAAATGAACGGGCGGGCTCAATTGCGGACAATTATCTTCATGTAAAGATGCCAACACAACGGGTGCATCGACGAATTATACACGAATTGAAAACCAAAGCTAGATTTCTAATAGATATTGTAGAAAATACAGAATTTACTACGTACTGTGACATCAATATTTCACAATAAAATGGCTAAGCAAGTTTGCAAAAAAAATAAAAAATATAGCTCATAGACCCAAAATAAAGTGAGAGAGTACTTTTAGAATGTTATTTAAGGAAGTTACGTGATTTCTACTTGAGTTTGTGACAAATATTATTATACGTAACATATATATTAAAAAATGCAACGGTATCACTTAAAATACTGTTCATTTCCAAGAAAAACATAATCATTGCTGTCCAATTAACAATCAAAAGAAAATGCGGCCAAGTTAAAACTCAGTCGCGGAAAAGCCCAGTTATACACTTTCCTGAGGTAGGTTCAGTATCGGCGGGCCTATCGCACTTAGCAATATTATCACGAAGCTGTTTGTCTAAACAGGCAACGTTAGTCACCACTAGTAGACATTTCTGAAACTTGTCTGATAAAGGATACGTAGAAAGATAATAGGATTTTTTAAAATTGTCAATAAAGTGTTACAAATTCGTATAGGAAATAACTTAGTTTCTAATCTGTGTACATAACAGTTAAAAACATACATTGACAAAAATATCTAAAGACAAGAAAAATGTGGACCTACTATGCTTTAACGCACTTTGTACATAAATATGATCGAACCCACGACAGTCGTGTGTGTGGGTCCTTCCTTCCATTTTTCTTCTTCTTTCCTTTTTCCTTCCTTTCCTACTATGCTGTGGGTCGTGGGCCACGACCCACAGCATGGAAGGCGTAGCTACTACCAACTGACATAAACATTCAATACTCCGCAGAGCAATCATTTAAAGAAGAAGTGAGCAATCTGTGTTAGTACTACTATTGATTCTTGTATTGGTGCAAAAAACGTGTCGATTTACTTTCGCGCGGTCCGATATAACGGCAACCGGTCGGATGTCGGTCACGACCGCCCGGTGCGTCCCGGCCCTAGCCGGTCCATTGGAGTGCCCGCGCTAAATGGATGCATTAGTGTGCGCGTGTTATGAGAACAGACGTGACGTCATTGCCTGGATGGAGATTTTCCTCTCGTGAAGGTTCTCGACCACGCTGAAAGGCCAGAGCTGAAACCTTAGGTTAGTACGAGCTGGTAACTATATGGCTAGAAGCTACTTCTAACGTCGAAGTTTCAAGGTATATTTTTGTTATGGTTTTTACTTGACTTCATACGGATGAGGGTGCAACGTTTGGGATTAAACGGTGCTGGTGAATGGTAGTTAGTTTAGTTTGGTTTGATAAACCACTACACCACACTAAACTAGCAAGCTTTTTTAATATAATTTAGCACCCCTTAGAAATATGATTATTATTATCTCATTAAATATTTCTTTAGCGAGGATTAAATAGGTTTTCCTATTGTAGGTATGTTGTCTGCTAAACCATGAGATCCGTCAAAAGTATTACAACTATGCGCAAATTAATCAGATGCCACACATGGGGCCAGTGAGCTGCGCCGGCGCACATTGGGCTATAAACGTCGAACAAAGAACTGAAATATGACATAACTGTGAGAACGTTCACATACGGCATAAAAAAAGTTTTATGTTCCAAGTATTATTGTTCTGTGTTTCTAATACATAAATGAACAGTTTATCAAATACTTATGTTTTGAAGTGTTGTTTTATAAGCGTTTAATGAGGTATAATTATAGTAGGACATGATTGGGGAGGTAACAAAAAATATGGTAATTATAGACAGTAGGTGTGTTTTTTATAGGAAAGTGATGGGAAAACAGGTAAACTACCTTATAATAAGCGGTAACATGTTAACAATTTAATACCCGATTATAGAAAGCACATCTTAGCTAGAGCATATTTTTCATAAATGTTACCATATGATTTTGTTACTTTGACATAAAGAAACTAAGTATATTAAATCTATATTATTAATCTATATCATTAAGTGTTCTAAAAATAATCACATTTAATGATTTTAATTTTAAGTTTGTACGAGATATTCGTCATCTGCAGCGCCCTTAACTAATTAATGTCGTCGAAAATAATTACTAACTATAAGCAAAAGTTATAATTCCATTTTGGGTATAATTTTGACCTAACTTAGACGAAACTTCGTGATATTATTAAAGTAATTACTCAAGTTACCCAACTTTCTCTCAAAGTCTAGACCCATGTGTATAACACCTATTTGTCATCTCGCTCACACCTGGGGAATCAGACGAGTGCGAGAGTGACACAAGATCGATGTAACAAGTGAGGCAGAACTGGAAAGCAGTAGGTCAACTTTATGCGTACATTTTTTATGGCTAAGAGAATTTGTCTCGCCTTAAATGGCGTCATTCGAGTTCAGTGACAGTACGAGTTGTACTCGTTTTTTTTGTCAAGTTTTTCGCCGAATTTGAACATTTAATATGAATAATAAATATCTATAACACAACGCAACGCTTACTATTACCGCTACTTCTCGTTTCAACCGACTTCAAAATAGGGAGGTTCTCAATTAGACTTAATTTTTGTTAGGTATGTTACGCGATTATTCCGTCAATTATGAATCGATTTTGATAATTAAAGATTTGTTTGATAAAATACTTCAAATATGGTCCCTTAGAAATATAATTCTTATTTGACCATCATAAAAATATGCTTTTGTTCATCATCATCATCCACAGCCTGAATGTTATTACATATGTTTATGAAGTCAATTTTGTTTATTTTTGTATAATTATAATTATTACGATATCGCATTCTTAAAATACGTAAGTGATTACAAAAAGCTTACTATCCAAATTTTCAGTGTACCGTGTATTTTAGCTGTTCCGAGCAAAAACCAGTGAATCGAGATAATATACCGTTGATATTTCACTGTGGCCGTATCACTTATTGGTTATTTTCGGCCTTGAGTGAAAGTGTGCATTAACCGATTGCGAAACGCAAGTAAAATTGGTTTTGTTAGGTAATCACGTTTTATAATACTGTATAGCGAGGTTTCATTATATATTATCTGAGGTTGTTATTATGTGATCTGAGATATCCTGGATGGCGGTATAGCAAGTCAATATTTGTCTACCTGCTATTACAAAATTGGTAAAAGTCTATAGACAGAAATAAAAAAATAAGAGACATTATAAGACTATAATGAAAATTAAATAAAATAAATAGGTATATATTTTTTCATGTTAACTTTGTAAGTTTACCGAAATAACTGTTTTATTATTATTTTATTATACTATATTTATTTCTAATTTTGAAATAATACTTAGGTACAATTTTTTTGTGAAAATTATATTGTATGTTTAAATATCGTTTTGTCTCATACAAAAAATTATTAAGATAAAATTCAGTGAATAAGGCTCTGTTGCTACTAGGAACTTCTTATCGTACACAGCATAAAAAAATCACGATATCAACGGCTCGAACTTGTTCAGCAAGTTTGCTCCGTTTTGTCAAATCATATTAAACTTTATTAGTATGAGGCTATGGTGTATTTACAATTGTTTTATGGTAAGCATATGTAAGCTGATTGTACGATATTTGTTTATGTATAACTTGTGTGTGTTTTAACTATGTATGTTGACCATAAATTAAAATGACAATACATAGTTCTTTTTGAAAGCGATTAAAGTAAAAAATATTCAAAAGTCACATTAAAGTACACACTGATATCATAATTAACATATTCATTTTTTTAATTCACAAACAAACTTATCACTATTACAGTATCTGAGCTATCTACAGACCGTTTTAAACGATCTATAGATAGCCCAACTGATCCAAATCAGTACCAATCGGAATATGTATGTTAATTGATTCGCAAAATATTGTTTGAATTATCGACAGCACAAAATAGATTCGCAGTTAACTAATAAGATCACAAGGATGACTTTATACACCTTAAAAACTGGGTGAATCTAGGCGCTTGTCTCCCGCGAACAAAGCTTAGAAAAACTAGTAGGAAACTCGCGGTTTGCTTGGCTCCCAGCGTGTTTTTTGGCAAGTAATTTTTAATATAACATAGTTGCTAACCACATAACTACATGGTTATTTTATCGTAGTTGTGGTTTTATAGATAAAGGATTTAGTTACCAAATACGATCAAGGTCATTGATAATTAAATTATGTGGTTTTTACGAGCAAAAAAAAATGGGTTTTATAATTTTTATGTCTACTTTTATAAACTCTCTTTAAGTGGAAATTATCATGAAACTTATGTATTCGTTGTATGTATTTACAAAAAAAAATATGTATATAAGTATTTTATTAGCAATCTAGTTCCCATAGTACAAGCTTTGCTTAGTTTGGAAATAGATTGTGATGTGTGATTTGACCGTGAATATTCATTTATTTATTCGGATGATACTCGTAGTTTTATAAATAAATATTCATTTTTTCTATGAGTAATGAGTTTAAGATTATCTTAGCATTTCTTGGATAATGGAAACACTATCATGACTCACTAAAATATTTGAACTACTGAGATCAAGGCTTCGAAGGGAGGGTATTGGCCTATCAATATCATTGACACTGATAAATGAGTCCCTATTTCTATAAGCATAAAGTTGATTTCAGATCAGTGCGCATGTGCGTAACATGCGGAAAATACCTAATATCAATAACTAATAAACTTTGGGTATTGTTTATGGAAATCCAACGGGGTAAGCATTTGATAGCATTTCCTACAAGCGCAAATACATGTTAAAATATTACAATTGTATTATTATCTGGGGAAAATTATTAGAGGGGAGACCTTTGCCCAGCAGTGGGAAAGTATAGGTTAATAAAAATATATAAGTATGTATAATTATGTCAACATTACGTATGGTAATCAAGTCTGCGCTAACTTTTTATAAGATAGACCGATATACTATCCGAATTAATTACAAAGTACCTCTGAGGCCCGAGTTCGAAGAAAAGTGACAATCGCAAACGTATTGAAACACCTCTCTGATTACGTATCTCGCAACAGCTACGCGACAATTATAAATGAAATAATTCTAAACATACTTTTTTTTAATCTATACTAATATTATAAAGAAGTAAAGTTTGTGTGTTTGTTAAATTGTAAGGGGTAATTTCGGGATCTACTGAGCCGATTTTAAAAACTCTTTCACCAATATAAAGGTACATTATTGCTGAGTGTCATAGGCTATATAAAAAACTGAAAAATATACAGGCTTTTACGTGGTAGTCCGTTTTGCAAAATTAATCGGAGAAAAAACGGTCGAATTATGCCCAACGAGGTGGGCACGGGTCAGCTAGTGGTATATATTTTTGTAGTAGGGCTAACTATGTTTACTTTGGGACAGGATATCGTTGTTGGTTTATAAATGAGTAATCAAATCACCATAAAAAGCATGACTGCCTGTCAATCCATCAATCTAAACTCGAAAAAAGCGTGGCTTTCACTTATAAAAACACTTTAAAATATATAAAAGATTATATTTTTATAGTTTCACACTCACAGCCGTTGATAAAATCACCGGATATTATAGTTTGATAACTAAATTAGAATAACAAAATATTTGCCTGTTTATGGTAAGTACCTTCTTAATTTTCAACTGTGTAGAAATTCATAACTTTTTAAATTAATGACTTAAAATACATTTTATAAGTGATTCATTTCCGTATGAAAGTGGCAGCATTTTTAGTTAAAAAAAAGGTAGCACTCCGGGAGTGCCGGCAGAAGTGAAAACTTCAATATTAACGTTGTGTTTAATTATAAGTACCTATAAAAGTACTATCATTTATGAGGTAGATACAATGTTTATGTTTTTATTTTTTATTATTTTTCGCCCTGTGCCGCCTAAACAGAGCAGCACACTCAGGCACGGTAGAAAGAGTGGGAGATACTAGTTCCTCTCCCTTCCCCTCGATCTTACGCTTTTTCGATCAACGTCACGTGACCCTGACGCGAGTTTGAAAGTTTTTACCCACCCAGCGCCGCTAAAGAAGTTTTCACTTCAAAAAAAGCGTACCTACAATAGAAATTTTAGGGTGTTTTACTAAGGGCACGGAGCTTAAAAACATTCTAAGTGACCGTTATTCCTATATCAGCTAATGGCAGTGCCTGGTTGGTTTTATTTAGGTAGAAGTTTAATGTCAGTTGCTGGCTAGTTTTATTTTGCAACTTTTTTTTTTTTTTACCTTTTGTAAATCGACAATTACCATTCACAAATGAACACAGATAATAATCTTATCCTAACAATATCTGTTGATGCTATATTGCTTACTAGTTTTGAGAAAACAGCAATTGGTCAAAAGTAGACGACCTGAAGGTACCCGATACTTGAATTAACCGTGAGAGTCTTTTCAAATTGTAACCTTAAAAGTATTGTAATAAAAATAAAACTCAGTTTACAATAAAGGCAAATTTCCCGAGGCACCGGCCTCAAAGTACTCAACGGTCAAACTAACTTTTTGCTCAAACCGTTTGGACTTTATTCAACCCGCGTAACTGTTTTCTTGAGATAACAGAAGAGAGATCCTTTGTACGGAACACAGTAACACACCTGTTTACTAATCGCGCGTTTTCTACATCAACACAAGTTGAATCATGTACATCTTTCAAGGGTCATTGATGTGGACCAATGCGGATTATACAGGCTGTACGAAAGGGTAGGTTCTCATAGCGAAATCAATACGAAAGGCACACAATCAGTTACCGCCTGTGTACAATAGACCCGTTTTGTCGTACCCGGTTGTAAATCCGGTGAAATTTCGAAACATCCGCACACACCTGCGAGCCTTGATGTGGGTCAGCTTTATCTCCGGTACCAGTACCACTGTTTACACAAAGAACGCACACGCACTAGGCACGATCACATAAAAAAAAAGAAACACAAAACCACCTCATCGTTGGTGCCGAGACGATGGTATTGGTGTCCGCGAGGTCATTCCCATTCTACTTCGCGGCGCGTAAACACACTCCGTAAACAAGAGTAGGTACGTTCGGTACGTTCGCTGCAATCGAGCGGAGATTTCGAAATGCGAATTGTCACTGCCGGCGCACGCGATTGGTTGCGTGTGCGCCGCAAAAACGCGGGTGCTCGCGGTGATTTTCGCAGCGCCACTGTTTCTGTTCTGTTTGGTTTATTTCGCCGAGCGAGGTCCGGCCAATTAGCTGCAGTTAAGGCCATTAGTCACTGAAGCAACGCTTTCCATTGCGTACGCGCAATACAGTCTGGATGGATGTTGAACTATATGAAAGTAGCTGTTAGTATCATCAGTTTAACCACCTTTTGTACGTACATGTGAAATCTTTCAAATTGTGTTCGCTTATAGGTTCTCCATAGACATGGTGTTAACGTTTAGTCAACTGGTTTATTTATTGCACAAAGACCGCATATTACCTCTCCTGCCTTGCAGTCCGCTTAACCAAAATTCAGATCATCTGCGCCACATAGACATTCTAATTTATTATATTTATTTTAAAATTTCACACATAGCATTAGTGCTAGGAGGACATAATGCTAAGAGGATTGTCTGCCAGTCTTCCTGGATGTGCAAAAAGATGGTGTGGCGTGTTATAGAGAGAAAAACAAGATAAAATAATATATATAACTAAAATAATCGAATATCTAAGACGCTTCAGAAGATAGCGTACCTGTCCAGTAGTGACCTCCAGCGATTGAAACAATAATATCGAGACAGCGTCGGGCGCGCCGCGAACAATGAACCACAATGAGACGAAATTCAACATTTACATAATTCATCTTCATAACAGACGCCAGGCGTGTTTGCACGCATTTGATGATGTGCAATTTACTTTACGAGAACTTTTGCTGTGAATTTGCATGTGTTTTACCTTATGAAGTTAGATTATGTTTTCTAAGACGGCCTACAAGATATTCAAAATATGTTTTATTCTATATCTAATTGACTAGAAAAATCTTTATCTGTAACAAATGTAACTACACAGCAACATACAGTTTTTTTTTTAATCTTTATATTAATTGGAGTTTTGTCACGCAGTGACTATGCCACCACATAAATGTAAATTTACTAACTAAAAACCTAATCGAAACATACAGATTGATACATAATAGTATGAAGTTGGAATACTTTTTACGGCCTAGTCTACAAAATAAAGTTTTTTCCTCAATTTCATTTACATACTAGAAAAATCTATAATTTGACTTTGACTTTGACTTTGACTTGGTATTTGCTGTAAAAAATGGGGTTAAAGTAAAGACAGCACTTTCTCATCTCAAGTTTTATGTTTTTTTGTAACACGAAAATACTTTTGAATATTTTATGTTTGGCAAGAACCTATTTTTATTCTCTGATGAAACACAAGATGAAACTCATAAAATTGAGGGGTTTTAAAATGTTAGTTCCGGCTATAGCTTAAGTAATCTCTAAGATATTTTACGTGCATTGCGAATTTATAATGTTATCACCAATTTACACAATATTTCACATATAGAAATGTCTGGGGTTAAAAGTCATATTCTAAATTGCGATTTTTAACATAATATACAATCAGAAGAACATTGAAATAAATAATGAGCGATCTTAATAGCGATCTCTTCCAGACAACGTCGTAAGACTAGTAAGAATTTTATCAGTGTTGAAAGGCCTTTCACAAATAACACAAACTACGGTCAACTGTAATTAGAATGTTTTATAAATGTTACATAAATAAATCAACGTTTATTTTTCTCACAAAAGGAAGGCAGGCATCTACGTGATATCCGAGTGAAAGAATACAACGTATAGTGATAAATCCGTGAAAAATATGTGTTTTAATTCATAACGAGCATTTTTTATTACGAATCAAATAAAGACCGTCTGAGGAAAAAGTAAGTACCAGGGCATCAAAAGTGGGTAAAATATATAAAAATCTACTTTTATTGTTTGACAAGGATAGTAAGTAGTGCCCATGTTCGCCATGTCCCTAATAATATCGAGTGTAAACCGGAGCAATTTTTATGATGAGCGTAATTGGCGGGCGATGACGTCATAGGCGATGCGCAGGCAAGTGTGTGTTACATGGGGAAATAGCTTAACGGCCGGTTTCTGGAAACCCAAATCACGATTGATCCGAGTTTGACACATAGTAATTATTCAATTTTTTCGTTGATCATCGTTCGAGAAACCGGCCGTAAGAGTTGGAACAATATTGCGGCTTTATGAAACTTGTAATTATGTACAAGCTAGATCTATCCTCGAATTGTAGGTTTAAATTTGTTTACTTATGAAAGTTATATAAAGCATAAAAAAGATGATGATTAAGATTGTTTTCATTTTGCATGCCTAAGTTTAGATATAATTTTCACATTAAAAATAATATGTACTTACTTCATCATCATCATCATCCACAGTCTGACTTGACCCACTGCTGGGTAATATGTACTTACATTAAAAAAATATACACAGCTAAACATTACATAAATAATTAATTTGCAGCGAATAAAATCATGTTTGTTACGTTTTACATTATAAAAAGAATTTTAATAATGTAAAACGTAACTAAAAGCAAAAAATCAATTTAAAGCTGCGACCTTATTGCAGAAGCTTTGAAGGTTGCAATAGGTAGTTACACCGTGCCCTAGAATAGCTAAGGTATAATTACACCACTTTTTATATCATGTGAACCAAGCCGATGTATAAAGCTTCAAGTGAATTAGTATCTCATAAATACAACGTGGTTTTGAATAAATTACTTCTGAATGTATATGTATGTCCCTTAATTAGAGTGTGATGTGTGAAATATCCGTGAATATTTATTTATATTTCACTATCAAGTAAAATATTGTAACTTTATCACGATTCAAATTCAACTTTAACTACATTTTATTGAGTAAAACTTATAATTTCAATCAAGAATGTAGTCTTATCAAAGAAAACACTGACGGCCTGGTTACTAACGTTGATATTTTTTTTCAAAAAGTTCGCCGACAGGTTTTCTACAATAATAATATGCAAATATATCCAACTGTAGCAGACACCTATAAAAATCTAAATGATCTGCGTCATAACAGTTCAGTCAACGCCCACGTTTTCCGTATCAGAACTCTTGATGACAGCGAAAAATAAGTAAAATACTGAAAATACATAATCTGAGTTTCACTATCGAAAACTGGAAATCGGATTTTGAATAGGTATATGTATTCAAAATTCGTATTTTTGTAAGAAGAATAAATCAGAAAGCCCCCCTCACCAGGCTCCTAGCGGATGAGCTGAGACCTTTTTTCTCTACAGTAAAACCTACTTGTGTGAAGAGAGTTTAGATTTTTTAAACATTCGCGATCAGAACTCATAGGAAAAATTATAATACGTCACTTCTCACATGCCGTAGCTCAAACATTTTTCTGCCCGCGATCACGGCTATTGCAATTTAGCCGAAGCATTGGGAAAAATAACAATAAAGCGACAAAATCCCGTATCTATCTTACTGAGAGTAACTAGTGTATTCTTGCTTACAAAGGTAGAAAAAGCCCTATTTTTAAGTAACTTCACCTTACTTTCTTCAACAATGGATACTGCGTTTGATCAATAACGCAAGCAAAGCCAGGAGTATTCCATTAGTCTCCGAGCTCTCGTAAACTGGTTCGCTTGAATAGCTCGTAAAACATTTAGTGCGCGCGTCACGTTCGAAACTATACAAATCAGAGTCATAAAATAATAGTAGGTTATCGGGGCGGCTTTCAGAATTTAGTTACATTGCGGGGTGAAACGGCAACGGTCTCCAGTCGAGTTGTATTAGACGCGCAATGTACGCGCAACTGGGATATGTTGGGTAATGCGACGATTGTGAAATTTATGCGTGATGTTTTCAGATCATTTGATGTATAGTACCCGTTTCAGATGCAATTTGATTATGTGGAAACATTCAAACTTTCACATTTATAATGTGAAAGTTTTATTGTTGGGATAGAATATCTTTGAAACGTATGCTCCAATTTTAATGCTATTTTCAATAATGTTTTTTCTGTAATTTTTTTGGATGTTATAGTCTGTGGCGTAGCCTAAATGTGGCAGAATTTTAATTATAATAAATCGATTGTATTCCCTCTGAATATCGAAATAATCAGAACCCAAGCGTGTCTCTTGAGACTTTCTCTAAACCAGGGATTCCCAAAGTGGTCGATATTGGTTTCCTAGGGGTCGACATAAACGAAAACTGATTGTGGGGGTCGAGGAGGTCTAAAAATCGACCCCTATTAAATTAACACAAGTTTTTCAAGTCAGAACGAAAAATAACACTCTGTAACAGCTGTTTTAAGTTAGCGGACCATTATGAATAAGGGGTTTGATCTTAAAAGTAGGTAATTTGGCCATGGGGGTCTGAGGTAACAGTTCATTTTGGAAAAGGGGTCACTTGTCCAAAATAGTTTGGGAATCCCTGCTCTAAACGATGTAGACTAAAGATAGGAACATATGAAACGACTGTTAGAAATTATTATGATTAATAAGAGTCGGCTCAGCTGTCATTTGTTTAAATGGGAAAATAATGAAGAATTTCTTTCAAAACCTATGCGATATCACTTTGGTTGCATAAATATTTCTGTCGCAGTTCTCTCATACGTCAACTTTATCAATGGTGTCTTTTATCGTACCAATATTACATCCGCACAGGGAGCACGAATAAATGTGACAATCGTAAACGTATCGAAACAGTGAGAAACACTGCACGTCGACATCAGCTGTCGTACATTGCAGCGTTAGCGCGCAGTGTGTCTTAAATACGTTACGTTTACGATTGTCACATTCATTCGTGCTCAGCCTTCTGTTTACCGGAGTTGTGAATACGAATGCTTATCTTTCCGTTCTACCCGCATTACGAGTGCGGTCGTCAAGGAAAAAATATGTGCTTCACATAACAAAGGAATATTTTTAATTTGAGTCGACAGCATTCATACAAGTGAGTTAATTCGTAATATTACATTATATTTTTTTTTTTTTTTTTAAATACTTATTAGATTATCTAGAAGACAAATTAGCTTGAGACAAACTATATTTTAGTTGTCTAATTATAAAACAAATAAGAGACCAAATTTAAAATGAGTAGTAGTATTTGAAATTTTTAAACAAAGAAAGTTATAACCAAATTAATATTCAACCATTTAGCATTTCTATTTTGATACTTTAATGTTTGTTTTAGGGCCAATATTTTTTACAACTAGATATTAAATTTAAACCATGATACAAACAATGATCGAAAATCAACAACTTTCTATAGCCTGGTGTTCATATCCAGGCAACTATAGACCTTCCATATTCAGATTGGAGTCGGCAAAGATATACGTTTTTTACCGATTAGCGCTCGCCGAGCAAAGCTATTGTTCTATCTGATAGGTCAGCTTTTATCAGCCAGATTCCAAGTTGACAATAGGCCCTTTTCAATGCAGGCTTTTGGGCTCTGTTTGATATCAGTAGAAAGAGCTGAATGAAAAATGAGGATTTTTCTGCGGGTAGGTATGTTTTTGTTTGTTGTAGATAGATGGCATTAGGCGGTAGTTATAATAATGCTTAATGAAAACCAAGGTACGAAAGTACTATTTTCTTTCTTTCATTCACGTAAGTTCATATGAATGCAACAAAATAAACTTACAAACAGCGTTTTAGTCAAAATTTAGACATATCGACCATAATGATATAACATGCCTGAAATTAGTTTAAAAACAGATAAAACTGCAATCAAAGCGCATTACAAAGTCGTGCATATAAACCTCCCCTACAAGGTATGCGAGCTGGTCGCACGACCAACTTGGCAAAGTAGTCGAGTAAATAAAACCAGCCCCGAACTTGTATGCAAAGCGAAGACGAACTTGCTCTAATAAACTACAAACATTGCGGGAAGTGCCGCTCGACACCGCAGCTGGCATAATAGTAGCTGGTAACACTGATGCGCATTTTATAGTCTGTATTTGAACTAATTCAAACTACGAACAGTTTTTCAAGGATAATGAGTTTGTATATTCTAGAACTTTTTGGTATAAAACCGCGGGAGATTATTGCAGAGTAGCTACTACAAGTATTTTTGTTTACAGTTTATTTTTGCCTTAAAATCGTATCAATCAAGCTCGAATTTAAATAAAATTAACCATTTAGGAAAATACTTGTGGCATTCTACAAAATTATACTCTGGCGCCCAACGTGGGACCGATAAGATCACATAATTATTACAATTCATAAAAGTCGGAATGCTTAGGTACAACGAAGTTTGCTGATAAAGGATAAAGTTTTCCACATTCTGCAACCGGAAAATAACTTTTCATCTCGGTAAATCCTAGGGGAGGAACGCCACAGACATGAGGACGCAAACGAAGTCGCGGCGAAAATTGAGTAGCTGATATTTAAATTAACTTGCGCATTTTGAGCCGGAATACAAAATCGTGTTCCGTTAATTGAATACGTGGCTGGGGTGTGATTGGGCGCTGTTTGCTGCAGTTAGTGCTGATTGGTTCCGTGGATTGTGACAACCCTTTCAACATTTATTGGGATTCGACGTGGCGGGAATAAGACAATTACTGATTTGATTTATTTTTATCAATAACTTGCTGCAAAAATTTAGTACATTTCTTCGTTTAACTTGTAAATATGTAATTATTTATATCCATAATAAAAATATGTTAAGTACTTGCAGAATTAACTACTACGCTGCAAGTTTTCGCAATAACTTGTCTACATATTGACTGATGGTAAATAACAGCGTTAAGTTGTTATTTAACTACGATTGGTAAGTACTGGATTAGTTGAGCTATCTTTAGATCGTTTGCAACTGTCTCGATGGTTTGGTCTGCAGATAGCTCATTTGTTTGTTATGAATTTTATATATATGCCTATGTACATTTTGTATATACAGTATATTACTTATTTTTGTGCTTAGTATCCTAAAAATAAGCCAAATCTTATTTGAAGGAAGCGAAGTCGTCAGGAATAATTTGCTTGCGAATAAATTATTCATTTATGGTAATTCATGTTTCGATTCCATATCTGAGATTGGGTTTCGTAGAGGTTTCATAAGTAAGGGGTCACTTGGAATATTTAGGTTAGTCAAATTATTGAACTAAGTCAATAAAATATGAGTAGGTATCATCATCATCATAGGCAGCCCGTACTAGCCCACTGCTGGGTAGGTATACTTGTTTACAATTCACAAACGTAGCACAGATAAAGTAAAGAATTTATCTTAATTAGAAAGTGTTTTTTTTTATATTTATTAGATTAAAAAATGGGCAAGTGCGAGTTGGGACACGCATGAAGGTTTCGTACTAAAAATACATATAATGGTTTTTTTATACTTAAAAGAGATTTTATTTATTTTTAGTATTTGTTGGTATAGCGGCAACAGAAATGCTTCAACTGTGACAATTTTAACTCAAACTATCATGATACACAGCCTTGTGACAGACTGAAAGACTGACAGTCATAGTGTCAGTAACAGGGTCCCGCTTTACCCTTTGGGTACAGAACCCTAATAAAAACAATCTCACAACACGCTATTTAGCATCTTGAACTGTGTCAATTGACGCTAAATGTACTAGACCTCGAACAAATTATGACAGTACTGTAATTGGTGCTCATTGGCTCATTATATTGGATATTGCACATTGACCATTGACCAATCATTCCTGTGTTATGTTGACCAACCTGACTTCTAAATACGTACTTATTTGGAATATAAGATAAGAGATAAGATAAATATAAAATCTAAACTTAATCGTAAAACCATAATGATATGATATGAGGAGATATGAACACAAATATTACCTAGCTTTTAGGCAATAAATATTTTGTCTATTCTATTCTAATTCAGAAGTACTAACCCACACAAAGCTCTACAGAGTCTAGGACACACTTTATGTATCCTCACGCCATCTAGCGTTTTATTTACTGAAACTATGGTGTAACTTATATAGGCATTGAAACTTCAAGCACAATATATGTTCTACTACATATAATAGAACAGATATAATAAACAGGGTTTACAGATTTGTAATAGTTAATACTGACAGTTAATACATACTACACCAGTCTTGTACACGTCTTATTTTATATATTGGCTTATTTTTTACTTCAATTGTGATTATTTTGAACTTGACAACCGCCCCTATACAGCGAAATGTGAATTAACTTTTATTTTTTATCTGTAAACATAATTTTATATATTTATAATGTCAAATTATTTTAATTGTTTTTTTATTATAAATGAGATGTAAATCGTTCTTTGATGATATCTGAATGACGAGTCATAGCCTGTACACTTTAATTTAAATATAATTTTATTAATGTGCCTTCATCTGTGACAATAAAGATTTTCTATTTCTATTCTGAGATATATTAGTTTTTCTTTCATAGGCTTTCTCAGATGACGGTGTAAATGCATCACTGATTTTAGACTTTCAAGTAGATCTCCTTCCACTAGACGAAGGGGCGTCGTAGGGGCGTTTGGGACAAAAAGTTTCAAATGCCCCCGCGACAGGGCGAGCCCAACTCTTACGTATTAATTATCTGATCCTAATATGATGCCGCTGACTTACAATATCTTTATATTCTTTATTTATTTATACAGCAGTCAATTGTTTTTTTTTTTCAGTATTACCTCTTCTTGGGCCCATTGAACAGCTTTACTCATCATCAACCTATATCAGTCCACTGCTGGACGTAGGTCTCTCCCAAGACGCGCCACTGAACCTGATCTTCGGCTCTTCTCATCCTGTGTTTGCCAGCTACTCTCCGCAGATCGTCACTCACACAGCGTTACTTGCTCAGTCAGTAATATAACATTAAGAGTCCCCGCAGACTGCAGACTTTTTATCGGCCGATAGTTTGGTCGGCTTCGTAATCAGTATGAAGACTGAATCACGGAAATGTCTGCATACATCTTTATACTGATTAAGAAGCAGACCAAACTATCGGCCGATTAACAAGTCTGCAGTTTGCGGGGGCCCTGAAGCTGACAATCTTGCCTGAGCACCTGTACTACCTCTGACCTCATGCATAGCTCGACTGCAGAACGCAATGTAGCTAACTATTGCTCAGGGGTGGTTAATATCACCTTAGTGATTTTTAACAAAATGATTTTTCAACAACTCGAAGAAGAAGACTTTAAACTTCGTGCATTTATTCAATAAAATCACAAGGATCACTTTGAAACGTCTTACATACTAGATGATTCTAGGCGCCAGTTTGTCGCGACCAGAGTCTAGAAGAACTGGCAAGAAACTAGACCTGGATTCTAGCGTTTTTTTTAGTAGAAGAAGAAAAAACTGACTTACCATGCACAGTGAGCTCGGAGTCTCGGTTCAGCTCGTACAACCTCAGCGCTTCATCCAGTTCCAACTGCGTGGAGATTGTACATGGATCCCCTTCTTCATCAACCCACTTTGTGGTAAACACCTGGAATACAAGCTTTTTTTAGACATTGATACTTTTCTGGAAAATTTATTTACATAATTTATTTTAGAAATAGGTCCATCTCAGCAAATGCTTACTTACAGAGCTAATAGAAAAAAAAAGTCTCCTATCACCATTTATGTTTCTTTGGGACATCCTGGATTCTGTATTGGTCAATAATAATGCCATCAATATGAAAAACACTTTACCACATTACATAAGGATTGGTACTTATATGGGAATTTTCTTATGTTCCTCAAATGCTGATAATCTTTTTGCAAATTAATAAAAAAAGACGTGTGGCACTTGGGGACTGCTGCGGTAAAGCTATTGCATAGCATTTTTTGCTAGGTTACGCATGGGCAGTGTTAGGTTATTTTCGTTACGGAATTCCTGGATTCAGTCTCCACTCTCAAGGCCCGCGATAGAAGCTATGCAATAGCTTAAAAGCTGAATGATACATACTTGATCAGGTAAAAATCTACAAATAGCCACCATCTCCTGCATAAACTCTTCGAAAGTGATGTTATGATTGATGTAAGTGATCATCACATCACCACTGAACACTGTCTTCACTCGCACATCGTTCACATTGTTCTCCTGATTTACTAGTTGAGTCGGCATCATGGCAGGGTGTCTGAAAATAGAATAGAATAGCTTTATTATACACCAACACAGAAAAAGAAACAAAAACACCGAAACACCTAAGGTAATTAAGGTAAGATAGTTTGTACAATGAGCAGCCTAAAAATACCAGAACTCAACTGTTTTTATGAAGTCTCTGGACAATATAGAATGCATACAAATAAATATATATTCATGGACATTTCACACATCACACTCCAGCAACTAAGCAAAGCTTGTCTAAATCAATCTTGATGAATGTTGTCTGTCTGTAAAAATATTTAACGGGTTAGTAAGATTGATACCATTTTGAAGTGTAAGATGAGAAGAGGGTGTATATTAATTTGAATGGACAAGATGGTGATAAAATATCAACAATGTGAAGGGAGATTGTGATCAAAAATATGTAATCACAAATGTAAACAACATACAGATATTTAAAATAGGTGTATCTTAAATTCATAAGGTTTACCCTTTTTAGCTCAATCTAATAAAAAGTTTATGCAATAAAATCACGCCCTGAATATTCTAAGATACTGGTACAATGCAGATACTGCACTTACAAGAACTGTAGGGTTTCTACAATCCATAATACGCGCTAACCTAGTCCAAATAGGATTACCTTACAAATTTGTCCTGCTACCGTAATACTACAAAACAAAGCATAAAACAATGTGAAATAGCAGCCGCGAACACCATGCTTCCTGTTTAGGAACACATAATAGAAGCTACTACTACAATAACCCGTTTGCATTCCCATAACATGAATCACTAAAATAAGGAGTAATTAAGTACACAATACACACCTTTACAAACGCTCAACCCAAACTCAATTAGAATAAATCAACAATATTACGCGTAAGGATTATTTTCCCATTTATAAAAATGCTAGAACCGTTAGCATACCACAATAATAGCAATTACAAGAAATAACAACAAAATTCCGACACAACATTCAACACCATGGAAGTGACATTTCTATGAAACCGGAAACGAAAATTGACATCATTTAAAACTATGTGCTCTTTCTCCCTTACGCACTCGATTTTTTTTGAGTTAAACAGAGAAAAGTATACCGGCGTCAGCCAGTACACCAACATCACAAAACTTCACTAATAGTGACGTGCCAGCTGTTTCCGAGTGCGGATTTGTTGGTAGCAAAGCTTGATTGCTAAAATCTCAGGAATATTAGGACTCTGTGGTTAAAATCTGTGTTTTTAACGAGATTGGCGACTTTACGTTCAGGACCCGTTTTTTTTAATGATCGTTATTTTACATTCTTGTTTCTCTCAGTTTTTAGACGAAATATATTGTGTCAAATTACGTCAAGTTATCAGTTTTGGGTTGGGATTCTGGAATTATTATTTGCTATAGATTGTTACAAATTCATAGGATATTAGATAAGCTTCAAAAGCTTTCCTTATCTTAAGTTATTTTATTATCATCACACTCTAAAAATGGTAAGTGTAACATTTGATTACTCCGACCTCACAAAACATGAAATTCTGTTTGTTATGATGACTAATACCACTTATTCTGTATTTTAAGACTGACCAGCAAATGGATTGTGCGCTGGACCTGATGCGGAGGCTGCCTCCCCAGCAGATCGAGAAGAACCTAACGGATTTGATTGATTTAGTGCCGAGCATGTGCGATGACCTATTATCATCAGTAGACCAACCGCTAAAGATTGCTCAGGATAAAACAAACGGGAAGGATTACTTGCTCTGCGATTACAACAGGGACGGAGACTCGTATAGGTCGCCGTGGTCTAACACCTACGACCCTCCATTAGAAGATGGTTCTATGCCGACGGAGAGGCTCAGAAAGTTGGAGATGGATGCCAATCTAGCGTTTGACCAGTATAGGGAAATGTACTTTGAAGGTGGTGTGAGCTCTGTTTACCTCTGGGACATGGACCACGGCTTTGCTGGTATGTATTTACTATGAATTAAATTAAGGAAAAAGTATCCTATTAAAATATACACAACACAATACACAGTTTATCTATCTTAATAGTGTGTATTTTACCTAAAATACCGCAATGATAAAAATCTTATCTGTGTGATTTAATCCTTTAAGTCGCAAACATACAAAAACAACTACTATGCTAATAAGTGGCATACTTCATTAAATTTTGAACTGGACAGTATGAAATAGAATACAGAGAACTATTCTAAACACTGTTGGTTAAGTTGGATAATAAACTTAGAGATCCTAGAAAATGTCTATGCTGCTACTGTCAGTGACCCTTGTTATCCTCAAGATTTTGAGTACATATTTCATAGTAACTGATAAATAATAAATAAATAATGCTGGACAATCATCAAGCCCCAAGCCCCAAGCTAAGTAGGTATAGGCTGGTTTGTGCTAGCTTATTATTTTGCATTAGTTAGAGAAACTCCATACTATTTTCTAACCAAAGATCCATTTTACGTTTTTTTATTCAATAAGGTGACTTTAATGGCCTTATTGGATTATTATTGGCCTTTTCTACATAAATTTTGTGGCATATTCTTCACTACTTCCTAAATATACTTTTTTTTTATCTTATCTTTTAGGAACCAAGTCAGACAAAAAGTATTTTTATTTTGCAAAAAGATCTTGACTGTACAATCAAATTGTCAATCAACGAAAGACAACCAAGTTGTGTGGAAGTCCTTTGATTAGAAATACTGTTTAGGCGGCAAATACTGTGAGGGCAAGATGGAACTGGCATAGTCGGCCACCGACTAAAGTTCCTAAAAAAATAAGAACTAAAAAAAATAAAAAGTCTTTTGAATAAGGCTGGATTTATTGAAATTTGATTTATTGAAATGGATTTATTGAAAATTGGACTGAAATGAAATTAATATAAAAGCATTGTTATTTTTACAGGAGTGATATTGATAAAGAAAGCTGGCGATGGATCCCAAAAGATCAAAGGATGTTGGGACTCCATCCATGTTGTGGAAGTAATTGAAAAGAGCTCGGGCCGCAATGCCCATTATAAGTTGACCTCAACCGCTATGCTGTGGCTTCAGACCAATAAGGAGAGTAGTGGTACCATGAACTTGGGAGGCAGTTTGACTAGACAGGTAACATTTTCATCATCATCATATCGGGAAACTAGTTTGTAGATTACAGTGTCAGTGTAGATAGACTTGTGGATACAAGTCCATCTACTAGTCTTATAGGTGTGATACTACACTACACATTGAATTGGACATCTTATTAAGCCCAAAAAAGGTTGTTGAAAAAGTTGGTTGGAGCTCTAACATACCTGCTTGTAGTCTGAAGACAATATCTTGTCATGAAATTTCCATGAATATATGACAAGATATCATTGTGGTGGCTAGTAAAAAAATTCCGAGATAATGTCTTCTAAATAATTAATTATGAGAGCTAAATGTCTAATGGCAATTTTCGATTTTCATATTATTATTATTTTTTATTTTTATTAATTTAATGAATAATTTACCCGATCCATAATCTCTTTATTGTTACACAAGTTTATTTATTTTTACATATTTTACTTATTACTATTGTAAATCTTGCACTGACTGAAATCATTATTATTTCATTACTATTTAACCTACATCCAACATAGAAATGAATAGCATATTTTAACCTTCAACAATATAATCAATATTTTCAGGCCGAGCAGGACTCCGCGGTGAGCGATGTGACGCCCCACATCGCCAACATCGGCCGCATGGTGGAAGACATGGAGAACAAAATTAGGAACACGCTCAATGACATCTACTTTGGTAAGACATCCTTTTTGTTATCGTAATTAAACCCTTCAC
Organism: Ecliptopera silaceata; assembly: GCA_932527185.1. Taxonomy (NCBI): domain Eukaryota; kingdom Metazoa; phylum Arthropoda; class Insecta; order Lepidoptera; family Geometridae; genus Ecliptopera; species Ecliptopera silaceata. The sequence continues at coordinate 8,427,532 of OW052207.1, read as the reverse complement.
AATGTACATAGGTTCTTACCTAACCGAAATGCTTCTGTCCATCCAAAGGTTTTCTGGAAGAGATCGCTTATAGCGATAAGACCGCCCATTGTACCATACTTTTAGTTGATACTGATTGCTGTTTTTTTTTTTCTTTATAAATTGTGGTGTACAATAAAGTTATATTCTATTCTATTCTATAGGTAGAGTTAAACGAAAATTGTTACACGGTTACACAACATCCTACTAATATTATAAACGCAAAAGTTTGTATGGATGGAAGTGTAAATGTGTGAATGTTACATACATTCACACCACTCATTTAGACTGCCACATATATGTTACTCTTACAAAGTAGGTACTACTTAAAAAGTTTGAATGGATTTATTTTCGATTATAAATCTATCTATCTATGAATCTATCTATCTTACATCTATCTAGCTAGCTATCTATCTATATAGCTAACTATCTATCTATATACTTACCTTCTATCTATCTATCTATGTACCTATCTATCTATCCATCGATCTATCTATCCCGTGTAACTGCCATGGTAAAATTGCAGGTAAAACGAAAGACATAGTAAACGGCCTCCGTTCCGTGGTCCCGGCGGATGTGACGCGCGCGCGCAACGCGCTGCAACACGACCTGGCGTTCGAGCTGCAACGTCGCCGCGCGCCTCGCGACGACTGAACTACGCATGTTGGCATAGGTAACAATATGCTATGAAAAATACACTACCATAAATAAATAGAATCAAAATCAAATATTTTTTGACGTGACAACGTCTTATAATTCGATAGAGCCGGCTGCACGCATGAAAAAACATGACTCATGCGGCGTTACCTCGCTCTGAGGCATTCCATGAAGTGCAAGCGAGAGCGCGGAACGAGCGACAAAGAAGCATTTTTTTTTCAATAAAATATCAAGGATCATTTTGAATCGTCTTACAATACTAGGTGATTCTAGGTGCCAGTTCCGCGCGACCAGAACCTAGAAAAACGGGAAAGAAACTTACGGCCTGGTTCTTACCGTTTTTTTATATGATCCTTCTTACAAAGAATTACTATTTAACTAAATTAAGTAAGTACTGAAGTTCCAGTGCGGTGTCAATTATAGTTTGAAAGTAATAAAAATAAATATTCACGGACAATTCACACATCACACTCAAGTCCCAAACTAAGCAAATCTTGTACTGATAACTAGGAACTAGATAGTGGATAAAATACTTATACTTATGCATTTTTTATCGTAAATACATAATTACATAGAATACATAGTAACCCAGACCCAGAACAAATATTTATGTTCATCACACAAACATTTGCTCTGGGTGGGAATCGAACCCACGACCCACAGCTTGGAAGGCAAAGTACCAACTGAGCTGTGACGCCTGTAACCTCTTTGAATGTACCAAAAATAACAACAAAATATCCAGAAAATAATCTGCAGCAAATAAGTTATATTCATTTGTTTTTATTTTCCAGGTGAGTTGGATATATTTGGGTAACTACCTAGTGCTATAGGATACTACAAGGAACGCATTTGTGCAGTGTAATTAATAATTATAGTTAAAATATTTTCGAAACTTATGAAGATTAGAAAAGTATGTCTCATCTAGTTTATTTAAATTAGTTACAACAGTGCGGCCATTTGGTGCTTGAACAGATAAATATATTTACTAATGTATATTTGATGTCTTCATATTTAAATTATTTGAATAGAATCATGTAAATTTCTGTAAAGTGCCCTTTATTTATGTATAAATTAAAGCTCGCCCATTTATAATCCATCTCATTTTTGATTTGCATTTTTATTTGCTTAGTATTCTAGATTAAATTTGTATTTTTAAATTAAGATACTGTAATAATAAGAGATTTAAATAATTATGTTTAGTTCTGTACAGCGACTCCTGAGGTTGCAATATTTTTTATTTTATGATTAACAGTAGTTATATTGGCCTCTCTAAATAAAGGTATATTTATCTGAATTTGTTTTTATTTTTAGATGTATCTATATTTTACACAGAACGTTACGAGATTTTAAATTACCTCAAAATATATAAATCGATATCGAGTTTCGTTCAAGTTCAGAGGGCTGAGTCCAAGGTTGTATTTTAAAACTCCCTACTCTCGAGCCGAGAGTCGTCTCTTGGATATCCATACAAAAACATAAGGACATCCGAGAGACGACTGTCGGCTCGAGAATAGGGAGTTTTAAAATGCAAGCTCGGACTAAGCCCTCAGCATTAGTATGGGAAATCACGCTCATGTTGTATAAGAATAAGTAGACATAACTGATATGCATTAGCTACAATTCTGGGACATTTCTCTTGCTCCCTAGATCTTGCAAGTATCAGACAAGACATGAGGAGTAAGGATTGTTGTATTGGATACTGCACTATTTCTACTTTTTCAGCTATCTAGTTCCCATAGTATCTAAGGTAAGAAAACTAGATGGCGCTGTGAACAAAGCAAATATATCTATAGATCGTTTGCAACGGTCTGTAGATAGTTCAACTGTTTCTTATGTATTTTATATGACTATGTACATTTTGTAAATACTGTATAGTCGTAAGTTTGTTTGTAAATAAAGTATTGTATTACAAAGCAAAGGAAATACAAGTTTCATCAAATGTCAATTCAATGATATGTCAGGTTATCTTTTTAAGTCAATGTCAAATTCTCAAAAAAGTTCGTAAACAAAAACCTTGTGGAATTGAAGTTTATTTTATTACAGAAACATTTCAAATTAAATATGATTTTGGAAAATACCTGCTTTCAAATGAGCTAGAGCAAATGAATAATGGCTAATCAACCAGCTGACAATTCATCAGAGGTAAACAAACCCAAATATATTTATTTACCACAAACTTTTGATCCGAGTTCTCTCATTCTTATTTTCTTAAAAACTACTAGTGTTCTAATCTATTCTATTTAGTCATGTTAAGAAGGTTACTGTACGTCTTACAAATATAAAACAATTCTATCAGAAACCATACTGCCGGTGCACTTTAGACTGCTTGCCAGATATTTTAGTGACAAAGTTTCTTGAAGAAAACTCGGTTGCATGCAGCATAGCTCTGCTAAACTATAAAAGATTTAAATAGTTAAAATAATTGTGGTAAAATTTGTTTAATATTGCTAATGTTATAAATGTCTTGAGTCTCATCTGCTTTATAAATAATATTCATGAAATATTTCGCTGTGTCCAATATGAAGATTCTCTGGTAATTATATACATTATATTCTTCTTACATATCAATTGTTCTCAACAACTTTAAACTAGATTTGACATACATTTATTAAAAATTAATAAGTTACAAATAGTTTTTAATACATCCATTTTTGTTTTCAGTTTTTTGAAGTGCCCATTACTAATCAGAAAAGTAATGAAAGCGATGATGATATCTCATATTTAATCAATGATGTGACCGCTGACATTGCATCCGTAGATGCTGACATCAATATTGAGGTTCCAGCTTTTGAAACTAAAGCTAATAATGAGATTGAAAATCTACCTTTAAAATATGAAGAGGATTGGACCAATTCGATTAAGATCAATAATGTAATAGCAATAGATGAAACATCAGAGAACCATGACACTTCAGTCAATAAAACTGAGGAAAATCTTAAAGAAATAGCTCCTTTAAATGAAGAAATTGTTAAAACAAACACTAAAGACAATATTATAGAAACAGATCCTTTAGATGAAGTAGATATTGTCAGAACTACAGGTTCTGAATCAATAGATATTGATGAGACTGAAGCCCTAGAACCTTTAAAAACAGTTAATGATCCAAACAAAAACAAAAGATTGATTATATTAGACAGTACAATTGTTATTAATGAGAAAATACCAGAAAAGATTTTGGTCATTGGTGAGGGAGAAAAAATTGACAATAACTTAAACAAAGATGGAGAAGCAATTAATTTAAATACAGATATTATTCAAAAAGATGCTGAGACAATAAATACAGACGAAACTGAAAAATCTCTGAAAATGGTAGTTGATGATCTCAACAGAAGTGAAATTGATACAGAGAGCGCCTCATTAGAAATAAAACCAGAAAACTCTTCAATAATTAATGATGAAGCTACAATTAACATCGAAAATACAAATGATGTAGATGATACCACAGCAAATGATATAGAAATAAACAACATCAAAAATGATATTGATATTGAAGAAACAGAAATTCAAAATGAAGTTGTTGATATACAAGAAACAAGTGAAATAACTACTAATGAAACGCAAACTAAAAATGTTACAGAAGACATTGAAGTTGTAGATATGAATAAAACTGACTCAGACGTTATAATACTAGAAGAAAGGAAAACAAATTTCACTATAATTTTAGACGATGACGACAATATTGACAATAAACTAACTGAACAGCCCGTTGAAGTTATAGATGATGATGATAAAGACTGCAGCATAATAGAATCAAATATAAAAACAAACTCGGATATATACAAAGATTACCCGCTCTTACTAGAGCTAGTAGAAAAATGCTTAGATATGGAAAACACAACCGGAATGGCCAGAGTTATAAACAGAACTTTACTAGTTATTTTCAAATCTGCTGATGAAGATTACAAAAAGTCTGAAGAGTTCAAGAAGTTTCTCACAAAAACCATAATGAACTTAGATGTTCAGCCGGAGAAGAAGTTTAACCATATCAAAAATTTGTGTAACGAATTGAAACTGCACACGGCTAAGAAAAAAGTACCGCTTATAACATTAGAGAAAAGGAACAGCACTGGTAAGTACCTGCATGACCAGATAAATACTCAGGAAAAAATCACAGACAAGATACCTTATTTAGTATCTTAAAAACTGGGTAAAATACTAAAGCATATCATTTTATTTCTTAAAAAGAATGCAAAAAAACTAGTATTACTGAAAATGTTTGTAAGTAGGTACTTTAATATTATAGGTAAGTATTCTAATTAAATAAATTATTAAAAATTTTCAGAAGAGTCTACCAGCAGTGTACATATACATACTAAAAGAAAAGTAGAAGTGGTCATTGATTTAGAAACTGCCACTCCAAGTACTACCTCCTTTATAAGTTCTGCAAAACGGAGAAAAAAGTTCGAAACATTTACAAAAGAATATCCGCCTATCGAAATCGATGATAATAGTAGCTCAGACGACATAAACATAGTATCGGATAACGATGTTATTCTAGTAGACAATTACAATTCAAATAAAGAAAACACAAGTCATCGAGCAAAGAGATCGAAACGAAAAGAAAAAAAAAAGAAAGACAGATTAAAAGTATCAGTTGTAAAGAGTTCATATGAAAACCAACCTAGCACAGCGTATACATCATTTACAAACAGAAATGAAAATAATACAGAAAGTTTAACAAATCTGTGCCAAGAAAACGCTTTTATACAAAACAATTCCAACCCCAGGGTTATATTAGAGCCAGAACTAACAGTTCAATTTGAGAAGAATATACAATTCTTAGAAGCTATGATAGCACAGGAGAAACATCGGCTAGAAGAATTAGAGGAAGCGGAAGTGCTTACAGATTGCTATAATTCACCATACGTGCAGTGCGAAGTGTAGGTATCCATATATCACCTATCACAGCTTGCTCAAATATAGTAATAATTAGTCCATTGAAAAGTTACATTTAGGATTGCCATGTGAAGATTACGTAATTTCATTAATTTTGTATAAGTACTTAAATGTTAAACTTTGTGGTCTCTAACCTTTGTCCGTCGCCATCTTGGAAAATGATAGATAGGCTTTTGCGGTGTTGAAAAATATTCACATATTTCACTACTCTAATCATAAACTAAGCAGAGCTTAGCAATATATTATAACTCAGTCCACTCCCAAGGCGCGTTACTGTGTTTTTACGTGAACTTTATATGATTAATTTCAGGATTAAAGCAAATATTCTGAAGCTATACAAACGGCTGTGTCTATTGACTGGCACGGAAGTCACCAAACGTCACGAAGTTAGACTACAAGTAGTCCCAGGTATGATAACCTATTATTGTATCTACTTACTGTTCGACATAAATTACTTAATAACAGTAAATATTATTTTTACTTATTTTATTGTCGGTAACATCGCATCATCATGTTTCAAGTCCGCCATTTTATTTGCTCTCCCGCCAAAACGGCGCTAACCATAGATAAAGTATGACAATTGACATAATGTATCTTATTTCTATTTTTAGTTACTAATTTAGTTAAGGTTTAGGACTACTACTTTGTTATTTTTGTTATTTTCAAGCCACAAAACAAATAATGTGAAATTCACTAAAACTTTTTAAGATAGGTAATTTAAGAGAGTCTGCGACGAGTCGCTGTGACCCCGTTTTACAGGCTTTTGTCCTAGTGCGGGGAACAGAGTCACTGAACGGTACTATTACTTAAATGTGCCTTGTTGTTTTCATTTTTGTAAACTTCTGTACCAGCCACCATTATTTGAAAATAAATAATTTTTCCTTTTTTTTTTTTTTTAAAGTAAACGCTCCATAAATAGTAATGTTATGTCAATGATAGTGTTTTCACTTTTCACGTAATAACACTCCCTATATTATCCTTTATTAGTTTAGAGATAGGCGTCACAGCTCCGTTGGCTCTACTTTCTATGCTGTGAGTCGTGGGTTCGATCCTCACCAAGAGCAGTGTTTGCAAGTGGTTTTCCGTATATTATATAATACGATTAGTATATTCAAAATAACATAAAATATCGTTCCCATGTTATATGCGTTGTGTTGCTTGGGATAAGATGGCGATTGTGTGTATTGAGTATACTTATTATTTTATTTATAAGAGCTGTGCTCGAACTTACCTTATTATTTAACATTACAGGACATCCGGAAGGGCCAGTGAGCTGTCTCGAAGAGTTTCTAAACAATAATATCGATGAGCATGGCAACCCTCCATTCCCTGATATGGTTGACGTGTTGCATTGTGTGAATGAAGCCAACACTCGGTATAACATGAATTGGACACATACTCAAATAGTCGCCGAAGGTATGCAAGACGTCATCTAAAAATGTACAAAGCATTTTGGCCACTATTGAAAATAGAAATCTTTATTACCTATTGCAATGCCCATACATGGGCACTTGTCTTTAGTTAAATGACCAGTACCTCTACCATGAGTTTTTACTATACTATATATACTATACTCGCTAGCGTCTGTAGTTAAAAAAATGTATGAAGATTTGTACAGCGCCTCTAGCGGATAGTTGGGTACTAAAATTCGTAATACTAATATTGACGTAACTACTGTAGTAAAGTCAGGCGATTTTACTGTGACAACTCATGGTAGAGGTACTGACTATAAAAAAAAAATTGAAGTACAATGTGTTTTTGAGCTAAAACTGTATTTGAGCGACATCAAGCTTGCCTAAATTGAAACTTCCTCGCATTTATAGTATTTGCATGTCATCATCATCATCATCATCACTACTACTATTCATTTTTTCCTCTTCCCCCCGGACCTCGATACCGAGTAGACGTGAGCAGAGATATTTTCTACGTCTGATTTATATTTAATTCATACTTTCTCACGTCAAAAATCAAACTGAAAAATAGGAGAGCAGAAACAAGTAAGAGATACGCAGCACCCCGCATCGAGTCACCCACACACTGCTGTTGCACTTGTCGTCATCATCTACAACGAGTAAGAATCAACATTATCTGTACTAATCCTCACACACACGGGAGCCGGCAAACGAGTTTTCGGGCTCTACGCGTCGACTCACACACCCAACGGATTTGCAGCCTACACACGCACACGCGCTCAGTCAACAGCACTCACACAACGTAACACAGCGTGCTACGGACGGACACGCCCAGCGCGGCATCGACGAATACAGAACACTATCGCTGTACTGCTTATTCCTCGCGCGAACTTGGACTGCTTTGTGCTTGCTGCTCGCCTGGTACCGCTGTCGAGTATTGTAACGTCGCCTGGCCGCGAGCTATCTACTCACTCACTCAAAGTCTACGCTTGCTTTGCTAATAGCTTTTCGGTGACGATATATATATTTTTATTGTGATGCCACTAAACAGGACACCACCTACGGATTCGCCTACGGTATTTGTCTCACCTTTGCACCACTACGCCTCAGAACCTAATATTACAGACTCTCCCTTACTGGAGGTCGGAGCTAATACACCCTTCTCCTTATTCAACGCCCCATTGCGCAACACGAAAAGACGCAAGCGCGGCGAAGCTGATGATATTGGCAAAGGAGAAATAATAGAACTATTTTCCTCCCTTAAAGAGGATCAGGACGCTAAATTTACCGCTATCCTAAACTCAATCAAGGATGTCAAAACGGCTATGGATGTTATGTCTCAGAACTACGAGAAATCTTTGAACCGAATAAACATTCTAGAAGAAGAGAAGAAAGTTTCAGACAGTAGGATAGCCTACTTGGAGAGCAAGGTAGAGTTTCTGGAAAGGCAAACAATAGGAACAAGTATTGAAATAAGAAATATACCACAGAATACTAATGAGAACAAGGAGGATCTCCGAAACATCCTGAAAAAAACTGCTGACTCCCTTGACGTCCTACTCTACAATTCTGATGTCAAAGACGTCTATCGTATTAATACGAAATCAATCAATAAACCAGTAATTGCCAATTTTACTACGGTCTTCAAGAGAGACGAATTCATAACCGCTGTCAAAAAATTCAACAAGGAAAATCGAGAAAATAAGTTCAATACCGGTTGCCTTGGGATCACTGGGCTTAGTAAGCCTGTCTACATCTCCGAGACCCTGACACAGCGAGATAAGAGGTTATATTTTCTTGCTCGAGAGTTCATAAAAAATACCGATTATTCCTTCTGCTGGACATCTTTCGGCCGCATCTTTATACGCAAAACGGAGGGTGCTCCGATTATTCGCATTAACTCGGAAAAAGATATTGATAACTTAAAAATACAGTAGTTGGGATCCTGTATCGTTTAGTAAAACTACATTAATTAATAGTTAAGGTGGCTTTTGGAATTGTTTAGTGTGTTTATATTATTTTTACGTTGATACCTATTGTCGTTTTGTTGTTCATTACCTTAAATAATTATCTCAATACTTTGTCAGCTCACGTTAACTCATAATACTCTAGCTGTATAAAAATAGTCTATGTTACTCAGCGTGAATGTAGCTTTCTAGTGGTGAAGCAGGTTATTGAAAACGTTGCAGTTATCGTAGAGTGTATTCTAAACTAACTTTTACACACACACACAACACAATTATAAACATACTTACACTTACAAATCTTTCCTGCTTATAACTTTAAGATAGATAAAAATTAAACACATAAAATAAAATTACCAGAAACGATATAGTTTATCACCAACTAATCTCGAAATGTCGAATCTAATAGAAATAAGCAATGAACTTGACGTAGTTGGAATGTCACCCTCACGCAGTTGCTTACCTGAAGAATGTCCTGGCCATTTAGATAAAAATAAAAAGTCTGTAAAGATTTTGCACCTAAACATTCGTAGCTTAAATTCCAATTTCTCTGCCTTTCTTCCCTTACTTACAATGATAAAAACCGAATGTGAAATAATTATCCTGACTGAGTGCTGGCTACAAAAAGTTATACATATCCCTATTATTCCAGGCTATGTTTCTCATGCCACCAAAAATAACATTAACCAGAATGATGGAGTAGTATTGTACGTAAGAGATAATATCATCTGTAGTGTCACTGAACCTGAGTTTCATGGAGGATCATGCCTTATTTGTCGCATAGGTCAATTTACAGCGGTGGTATCTATTTATCGGTCTCCTTCCTTTAAAAATATAGACAGTTTCGTCACGAGTCTGAGTGACGTCTTACTGTCTCTGACTAATTACCGAGATATTATCTTAACTGGTGACTTAAACATTGATATTAAAGCTGATACAAACGAGCCACATAAGCGAGATGAACTTCTTAATATGTCGGCTCTTTATGGTCTGCTACCTACTCATTTAATGCCAACAAGACACTATAGTAACAAATGCATAGATCATCTATTTCTAAAAAGTAACCGTGATTCAATGACCATGGTTCTACAATTTTATCTTACTGACCATTGTCCCATCCTTTTTTGCCTGTATAAGTCGTTGGACAAAAACAAATACTCACCTACAATACTGAGACTAAATTACGAAGTGATCACTAAAGAAATATGCATGATCGATTTCTCTCGTATTATGTTCATAGCAACCACGAACGAAGTAGCTTCTGAACTTATAGTGCTCGTGAGTTCAATCATTGAAAAACACTCCAGGATGGTAATCGCAAAAAAGAATAGAATTCTTAAACCCTGGATTACCCACGGACTCCTTCGTTGCATTCGCCACCGCGATAAACTACATAACCACTTACGCAAAGACCCTAAAAACAGTACTAAAAAACTAATCTACACCCGTTATCGCAACTTTCTCAATAATCTTTTAAAAAAACTGAAGCGCGAACATGAACAAGACGAATTCAGTAAAGCTGCAAAAAACCCCAAACAAACATGGAAACTCATCAAAAGCATTGTCCATACTCAAACCGCTACTCCTCCTCCTCAAGAACTTTTAAAACTCGATTCAAACCCAGACTCATCAGTAAATAAAATTAATAGTTTCTTTTCTAGCATTGGCCGCTCTTATGCGAACAAAATAACAACCCCAGTAAACGCATCTCCTCCTCCACTAATTTCATCACCTAAAAACTCTTTTGTTATTTACCCGACAGATTACTCAGAAGTAGACAACCTTATTCTTGGTTTACGAAGCGATTGCGCAGTGGGATGGGATGGCATATCATCAAAAATACTCAAGCTCAATAGCCTAGTGTTGGTGCCCGTGATTGCTCACCTGTGTAATACTGCAATTTCAAATGGGGAATTTCCTGAAGTATTTAAAAAAGCCTTGGTGCACCCAATTTTTAAATCTGGAGACAAACACAGTGTCAACAACTATCGGCCCATATCGATTCTCACTTCCCTTTCAAAAATTTTAGAGAAACTACTCAACATAAGGCTGACTAGCTTTTTAGAAAAAAATTGTATCTTGTCCAAAAATCAATTTGGTTTCAGAAGAGGTAGGTCGACAGAAGACGCGGTAGTCGGACTGACAAGTGAGATTGCCCGAAATCTAGACGTTAAAAATAAATGCCTAGTTATATTCTTAGATATATCTAAGGCTTTTGACACAGTTTCGGTCCCACTGCTGCTAAATAAAATGTCTAACATGGGCATCAGGGGAGTGGCTCTTGATATGTTCAAAAGCTACCTGACGAATCGGAAACAATTTGTTAAACTCGGCGACTTCTGCAGCGAGGAGATTTCTCTTGAATATGGAGTTCCGCAGGGGAGTATACTAGGCCCAACACTGTTTCAAATATATGTTAACGAGCTCTGTGACCTCTCTCTCCCCAACTGTCAATTGTTTTGCTATGCTGACGATACTGCCATACTGATACACGGAAACAGTTGGGAAGACGTTAAACATACCACTGAAAACGCACTGATCACTGTAATGACTTGGCTAGACCGGAATTTACTCACACTGAACGTGGACAAATCAAAATACATTACTTTTTCACTTACGCTGGACAGCCAACCTCCAAAAGAGTCTTTCAATATCAAAAGTCATAAATGCTCAATACCGACACCTAATTGCACCTGTCCATACCTTGCTAGAACTGATAATGTAAAGTACCTCGGAGTGTACATTGATCAGCTATTAAACTGGGATATGCACATCGAGTGTCTGACATCGCGAATTCGAAAGTTAATCTACATATTCAAAAATCTTAGATCCGGTGCTAACATCAAAACTCTAAACCTTGTTTACTCTTCGCTTAGTGAATCACTACTGAGATATTGTATCTCCGCATGGGGAGGCTCTGCAAAAACCAAAATGCTTCAGCTGGAAAGGGCACAAAGAGCAGTGCTCAAGGTAATGCTAAAAAAACCCTATCGCTACCCTACTGAGTCTTTATTTAGCGAAGCAAAAGTACTCTCAGTGAGACAGCTTTTTGTGTTGCAAATTATAATACGCATGCACCCTTCTGTACCTTTTGACCCTAAGCTAAAAGAAAAAAAACGTAGGGCAGACCGCGTCTGCCAAATTATCAAACACAGAACCTCAACCTACAGCCGATTCCTTCCCATAGTAGGACCTCAATTGTACAATCGTGCCAACAAGTTAATTAACATTTATGGCTTAAACAGGTATGAACTGAAATCGTCACTAACAAACTGGCTCTTAAGCTTAAATTATAATAGCACTGAAGAATTGCTTAGGTTCTGAAATCAACAGTTGAACTATTATTCCAAAATAAGCAGCTCCCTCTAAATCTGACTCAGTACCAACATACCCATACACATGCCAATTTTTCATAGGGCTGACCTGTGCAGCTAGGCTCCCTCGAGGCTGAGTAACAGGTAGACCAATCCCACACCCTCACACTTTAATACTCAGATCCTGTTATTAATTCACACAAAATTAACATGCACTCTTCGTATACTGACCGTTTTTTATAGTATCTATGCTACCTGAAGGATTCAAGAGCACTCAATCTTTGATGGCGATGGCCTGGGTGGGTGGGTGTGAGCTAGCCCTTGAGATACAGTTTCTTAACTAGTTCGGGGGCTAGTAATTGCCCAACCTCGCTCAGTCCTCGTAAACAGTCAAGTCTCTTTGACTGCTCTTGGATTTTCCTTATACCATGTTAGGTATTCTCTTAGTTCTTAGTCTAGATTTAAGTTACGGTTTGTCTGGAAGAAATCGCCAAATGCGATAAGACCGCCTTTTGAAGAAATATTAGTTTATTTAAACATGCCATGTACCAAGTCTAACACTTCAATAAAGTTTATTATTATTATTATTATTATTATTTCTATAGGACTACTTATTATTCGAGGTATTTAAACAAAAAAAAGTATCAGTAGGTAAGTAGCAATAAGATCATTGTTCTCGGCAACTCATAAACGCCCTGTCTTTTTCCAGCACACGCGCTATTCACTCAATTTGGGAGTAAAATGCAAAAACGGCGGCAAAAACGCGAGTGGAAGGACCTTCTGAGTCTCGTGAAGGATGAAGTACAGGATCCCGCAGACACAGACCCTGAGCTGATGGCAAAGTTGGAAGAAAACACGCGTCTTGCTAGGAGGAACGAACATGATATCCTAGAAAGGTAACTAGATCTTTAGGTTCTAGCAAAAAAATTACCAAAAGTTTGTATAGGCGACCAAGAAATTGGTTTACCACTTTTGATGACATCTCCCAGTAACATAATTATTCGCTAAGAATTACAGATTGACAGATTCTGACGTAGCAGTTATTTATCTGTCAAGCGAAAATAACCCTTGATATTCAGCCTTAGAGTGGTAAACCAATTTCTTGGTCGCCTATACCTACGGCTCTTGGTATGGCTAGAAAGAACTACCTTCCAGAATTGATAGTAATGCTTTCCTATTAGTAAAGTGTAATATTATTGACGACCGATGTGGCGCGGCGGGCGAAGGTCCGCCTGCGACGCGGAAGGTTGCGGGTTCGATTCCCGCCTTGGGATAAATGCTTGTACGATCTGCAAATATTTATTCTGGGTGGTCTGGGTTTTTTCTATGTAAGTATAATAAAACATATCTATCTATGTAATGTATTACGTATGCCAGTCTTCTAGTACCCATAACACAAGCTCTGCTTAGCTTGAGGCTGGATAATGTTGTTTGGATTGTCCAGCATTATTTATTATAAATGTCTTTTATTTTCCAGATATGTAAACTTACAACACGGGCGTCGAGACCCGGAGTTAATGCTCTGCCAGTCAGGAGAGAGTGATGATGATGATAGTGATACAAATCTTGGAACTGAAACACCTGACATCAACCCTTCGAAGGCAGTTTCCGTCCCTTCAGTTGTACTAAACCCTATGAAAGCTAATGAACTTAGCCATCTAATAAGTCCCTCGGGAATCAATAACACTATTTTGGTACCAAATGTATGCGAGTTGGGAAATATTTCTATGAATGGTGATAAAACATTGGTAAACGTTAATTTTGGAAGCACTGTGACAGTGTGCGACGGAAAAATTATTATACAACCAACTGTGAAATATTCAACACAAAATATCGGTGTACCAAGTAATCAACTTTCTCCATTCTCATCAGAATTCAAAAATTTTATTTACAAGAATAGTGAAAAGCCGGACACTAGTGTTTTACCAAATGAAAAATTTATAAATTTAAAAACTCAATCATGTATAGGACTTATTACAAATGTGCACAAAGATAATCCGCCATTGCTAAGAAATAATGCACAGATCGCAAACGTTGCGCAAAATCCAGAAAACTCTGAAAAAACTATGTCTTCTCAAACTGTAGTTAGTAACACTTTTGTGAATACTATAAATATTGCAAGTGAAAATTGTAGATCTCAAATTGTAACTGACATTCAAGAAAAAACAGATGCAGCTAAACTAGCGAAAGAGATATTAGAACTTGTTCAATCAGACTTACATAGTCCTAGCTCAAGTAATAATTTCTTCATGACCAATCCTACGCTACCTATAAACCACACCACAGTTAATGCTAATGATCCTAAAATATCGCCGAATGTTATACCTACTGCCAGCAATCCCGATACCCTTAACAATATTGAATCATCGAAAGGTTTTCACATTTATACACACACACCAAAACATAAGACACAACCGATTGAAAATAGTAATTCAACTGTAGCAATTCAAAATGATCGAGCAGAACCGATTGTAACTGTACCCGATGTAGATAGTAAAGATAATATTCCTGAAGTAGTTAAACGGGAACCCTTAGATATTCCCAGCTTGCTTGAAGAGTTAGGAGAGGATTACACTGCGACTATTTTCGATATCGAAGACCCTTTTATGGTTATAGAGATTTCTGATAGCTCGGAATCAGAGGACGAAGCTGAAATTCTATGACACATGGTTCCGTACCTTGTTTGTATATTTATAGTACTTATCTGTTGTTTTGTGTAGAGATTGTAGACAAAACTGCGTTGACTGCATGTTTTATTTTATATTTTTTAAGATTTCCAACTAATTTTGTACCTACTGTTGTGTTTGAATTTCACGGTTACTGTTAGTACTTTGTGAGAGAAAATAAAAACATATGTTATTTAATTTGTTAACATATCATGTAGGTAGGTACCTACTACCTATTCGACTATGTCGATTCTTTGTATATTTTCAAAGTTGTTTTTTAGTTTTATAGATAATAACATAAAATAGTTATTTAGATTATGTACCTACTTCTTATTTATAATGTAGTTAACCTATGAAATGTTTATTTTATAGAACATAAAATATAAAGAAAATCATATGTGCTACTGCTATGCCATACATAAGTAACCTACTACCTATACGCTTTCATAGTTACAGAATACTCTGTTCTTATTTATGGTAATGGACTATGAGCTTGTATTATTAATTTAGTAACTTGTTTTATTTCTCTTTATGGTTTAGCTTACGTGCTCGACTCCGTTCTCGTGTATTCCCTAAAGATGATAAACATAAAATTACCTATGCTATTAGGCATGTCTAAATATCAATATTCTGAGTTTTATCAAAGGACGTGATTTATATAATTTACAGCACGTAAAGGTATACCTTACGTTGTTTACCTTCATTAGTGTTGTGGTATACACAACACTAATGAAACTTCTTAGTTTTGAGCTAATTTGAAGATAGTAAATATACTAGAAATTACCTAAAACCTTGCTTAGTTAGACAATATGCGTTTACAAATGTTATTTTTTTACCATAATAGTAAATAAAATTGATGGTAATCACTTACATTCACAGCAGCAGCAGCAGCGCTTCTAAGTATTGCTCCATAATACATCCTATACGAATTCAGCTTTCGAAGTTGCAAGTCTCAAATTATAGAAATTAATTATCGCGATCACGTAATTATAATTATACACATGCCAGTGTTTTAATTGATATGCATCAGCTGATAGAGCCACTAAATCGTGTAACTTATTTACTAAGAACTAATAGGGGTTCTAACTACAGAACAAAAACTAAAAGGTAATTATAAGTCACGGTATTTCGTTTTGTACAGATTTAATTCGACAGACTGTTAAATACTTTTACTGCAATTACATTTATTGGCCATTGCTATTAAATTCGGTAAAGTGTTTGCACAATAACATACACCACAAGTTACTTGTCAGCATTACCAATTTGAGAGATGAAAATGTTAAAAAGTGCAATAACAAGGCAATGGGAGGGATTCTGAGCGCGGTCATAGCAAGCGCGGTTTTTGAGTTCCCTCCCATAACTGCCTGCAGTCATTGCACAACAACCAACCATATGCTGCCCTTTCTTATTTACAAACCATTAGTACTAACCGTCACAGCTATCCGACCTGACCCTACGACCCAATATAAAAAATAATTTCGAGTTTCCTAAACTTAATACGCTCCATTTTGATTCCTTACACAACAATGTTGGCCATCTCTTAGCTACAAGACTTGCGCCTTCCCTTCGTTCGATCACATACTTAAACGTTCCCTTACTTTGAATTGGCAATCGTATTTCGTCCGCGAAAAAGCTTACATAATGCGTATTTACGTTGTATTTTACACAATGACTATGGATATAACTAAGATAAGTAAATAGACCGTGTGCAACAGGATCGATTCCTAATGATAACTAATCGAGTGCGCTAACGATTACAAGTTACATTCATCTTCACTATAACTAACGGTTACTGAACAAGTAGTGCCACATGGAATAATTATTACATCAAGGTACCTTCCGGTAAGAAATGTGGTGTACACACAGAAAAAAAGTATATAATATTACTAAAGTACTTATTATACACCTCCCGATGTCTTTATATAAACTTAGGTTTTCTTAATCAAATAAAAACCTGATTACGAGGTGCTAAGTATAAAAACTTTACCAACAATAACGATTATGCAATTTCGAAAAAAATGTACACTTGAACATAAAAACTATTGCCAGTATCTAAAACAGCTTTAAGGTATTCTACAACCAGCGATGTAAGAATTTTGTGTGCTTAAAAAAATATCTCTCACAAAGGGGGGCCTTACCTTACGTCCTTACATTAATTTTCGTATATCATATCGTCTTTGACAATCTGATGATAAAAAAATTGATAAGTCCACTAGCACACGAGCGTACGGTAATGCTACCCCAGCCCGGAGCTAGGAACGGCCTCGCATTCTACTCAAACATGAAATCAGGCAACAGTAAGCCACTCGAGTATGTGTAACATCGCACGCGTTCAAATGGGCAAATAAAGAGAGCAAGGAAGGGCGATACACGCGAGCAATAAAACATTTATTATTTTTTATAAAATGCAATGTCCGTCTGCCAAGAATCAATCTTGGGAGACGTCCACAGTCAGTCTTCATACGATTTAGCACGACTTCAAATGATAGGACCGGTGTTATGTGGGAATGCACGGGGCGGAGCCTCACTGCGTCTTTCGGCCGCCTGTCTCGAAGAAGTTTCGAGCCAGGCAGAAATACGCAGTATGGTAACAAGCCGCGGTGCAGTGAAGTATGAGTTTGAACAATTGGCAAGTGTTACACATGAAGGGACACGCGGCATGCGACTGCGCGCCGGCTGTAAGCGCACACGAATCGTCGCACATCCTAAATAGGACCAAATCACACACCACATTCAAGAATTTTCATTTATTTCTATTTTTTTTTGCATTTTATCGCGATTTTTTTGTATGTATTAATTAATTTAGCATTAAAATAATGGTAATAACTTCAAGTTTGCGTCCACCTTTTCGTCAGATATATGAACCACTATAAAACAATATCCACCACAGGAATTTCTGTCTATCGACGAGCTAGCGCCGCATTCTAAACTTAACGTTTAGATGTCGAAGCGAAAAGAGAACAAACAAAACAAAAACAAACGAGAAGTTCCGGCGGCGCCGCGGCCCGCTCGCTGCCCTCTGCCGCCACTACTATTACACTTACAATAAATAAATTAATGCATTAGCGCATGCCAACATCGCGCTAACTATTTCATTGATTTATGGTCGCGAACAATAATCTAACAATCGTCCGGCAATAAGTCGAGTCAGCACTCCTTGCGCTGTCAGTCGCGCCGCGCCTCTCGCGATGAGAGCGGGCATGCATTGTCAGCACAGGGACTAGAGCCCTATCGAACCCAAAGCCGTCTCCCCCTAGTCTCTAGAACCGATCCTTAAAACAATAGACTTCATTGCAACAGCGGCGATTAGTGTCGATAATTGGCAGCGAACGAACGGCGCGAGTTATCGCGGAATCAGACGAGCGAGCGACACCGCGGCACCTATATTTTACGTTAAATTATAGTACATAATATTATGTTTTACATTTATGTAAGAGTGTTTGATTGTAAAAAAAATTATACGATGTTATAACCCTATAAATGCTGTGTTGGTTTATTTGTCGAGAGCTGTGTTTGCCTTTACCGCAATCACGCATTCCTCGCCGCAAGATTTCAACACGGTGCACTGAAACAAAACAAAACAATGTGTTACATAAAATAACAAAAGAATTAATCGGCAGCACAAGTAGTACTTAATATTTTCTAGGTCATGTGAAAGGTCAAGTCTTTCATACACTAATCCTGGCTTATTCAACCAAATCCGGCTGTCGGCAACTAAAAGAGAGTTATAAGTACTGTTTGCGATGTGTGAAGATTTCAGTTGATTTAAGTAAAATATTAAGTTATGTTCGTAAACATCATTCAAATTACATTCAATTTTTTACATTTAATCTCATAAATTTACAATGTTGTGTTGTACTTATGTAAGATACAATCGCGTTTCAATCAAACAATATTATTATTGCGTGTGTAACTTGAAAAAGTTCTGATTATTTTCTTTTAGCAGATAAGCTTCGTTGGTTCATAGCAACGGCAAAAATAAGGCTAATAATTATACTTTGTGATAAGCTCAATGATCTCTTTACTGGTTGCCCTTGGCAAGACAGTCGTCTAGCCAGAAAAAGTACATAATTCAACAGAAACTGAGCATTATTCCGGATACAGAAAATGTTTTTACAAAATCTTTTTAGATAGCTGATACTTATCAGACAAAAACCACAGAATTGCGGTTCTAATCAGTTTGTTTTTACTTTTGTTGTACAGATGTCCTCAAAACCCATACCGTGTTATTATCTTTCCAGATCTATCTCAGTGTTATCGAAAAACCCTTCTTAACGCTTCAGTTAAAGTCCACTTTAACGATAAAACTCGGTTTTTTTATATTATCAAACACGGTCTAAGTCCATGGCCTACCTGATTTGATACGGCCAATCAGATCCGAGCATGGCCTACCTGTTTTGATACGACCAATCAGATCCGAGCATGGCCTACTTGATTGAAGCCGACCGTGTTTAAAGCAGGTAGACCATGCTCCAATTCAACTTTATTTTTCGTTAAATCTATCAAACGGTATGAAAATCGATTAAGTTACTTGTGTTCATTCACATAATGTGTCTGAACTCCCAAATATCATTATTTGTAATTGTTTTGCAATTATTTTCATAAAAATATTTCTATTTTGGTAGAATAGTAACCTGACCTTTGCTTATAATGACTGAAGAAAAGTGAAAAGCGCGGCAAACTCGCACTACCTAAAGCAGAAAAAAATGTACAAAACGAATGTAAATCATGTGTAGAAATGATTTATTCGTGTAGCAATGTTGCATTACAAATTAAAACAAGTGATGAGAAAAGAAGGAAATATCTAAACATCAAAATTAGTGATAATGTGCTAGCGGCCGGAGATTCTCATTGTTGTGCTTTTTTTTCGCAATGGACATCATATCGCACGGCTTAATATTTGAACACACGGCTTGAACTGTGCTTATTCCTGATTTAATGTTTGTATCTAAAAGGTACGTGTACATACTTTCCTGAAAACAACTTCCAATAAATACCTACGGGTACCGATGCAGAGAAAAATCAGAAAATAAATAAAACGAGTGTTCGACTTAATTTTCTTGTATTTTTACTTATTTAGTTTCCTTGATAGGTAGGTGAGATCTTTATTTAATAATCATAAATGACGCCTAAAACTTTCAAAGATACCTACATTTAAAATGTTTTGATAGCATATAATATTAGGGACATTAAAATACAAATTCTTTCGAGGGTCATTTTACTGACAATTGTGAACCATGATCTACTGAAACCTTGCCTAGAACACGTTTTATAACATCAGCGAGTAACAGTAGTTTGTCTGAAAACAAAGTCATTCTGATTTTAGTGGCAAAGCAAACACAAAAGTTGGTCTTAAATAAAAATGTTTTACATTTTGTAATAAAGATACGTACCTACTACAGAATGGAAAATAATAAAAAAGAAGTGATAATGGACGTAAAAGTAAGTACAAAGTACCTACTAATTTATACATATACCTATTTACCTTGTGTACACGGTACCTTTATAAAACCTAAATAAATAAAATAAATAAATAATGCTGGACAATCCACACAACATCATCTAGCCCCAAGCTAAGCAGAGCTTGTGTTATGAGTACTAGAAGACTGACATACTTAATATTATACATTACATAGATAGATATTTTTTATTATACATATAATACCCAGAACACCCGGAATAAATATTTGCAGAACATACAAACATTTATTCCGAGGCGGGAATCGAACCCGCAACCTTCCGCGTCGCAGGCGGACCATCGCCCACCGCGCCACATCGCCGCATCGTATTTTACTAGTCAAGCCCTTAATTTCATATCCACATAGAGGTAATTATGTAAAATTATGTGCTCCATAATTGCACATTTTATAAGATTTATTATTTTATAAAAATTGGTAACATTTTTATAAAATAATAAATAAAAATTAACGACATTTCACACATCACACTCTAGTCACAAACAAAGAACAGCTTATACTATGGGAACTAGATTTCTGATAGAATACTTATATATTTTTTTTGTAAATACGTAGGTACTTACATAGGATACATAGTAACATTCAGACACAGAACAAATATTTATGTTTATCACATTTGCTCTGGGTGGGAATCGAACACACGACCCACAGCATGGAAGGCAGAGCTAATACCATCTGAGCACTAAAGCCCTACGAAACAAAGAAAAGTAAGAAAAAAACACCAACATTTTATTCCAAAAACTTTACTAAATTCTTTAGCGGTGCCAGTTCGACTCCCGACTCCCAAGCAACTCCATGCCTTCTCGGTCTTCCAAATCGAGCAGCACGATGTTCAGAAAATCCATTAGGTACCTATATATATATAAAGTAATATTGCAAGCAATAAAAACGAATAAAACTACAAAACAAAGACGACAAGATCACAAAATGTGCTTGCACACAGCGAGTTAAAATTTTTAGAAAATGATTGAAAAACAATGACCAATTCCACAAAAATTATATTTGGAAGTTCAGAAAAATATCTATTAAATAGGTAATTCAATCAGAACATGAGTGACGAAATCGATTTTCATATCAAATGTTGACTTAAACCTACCTTAAACTAGGGGTCAGCTAGGTTTAACTAAAATGTAGGGTTAGACCACGGCGGTGGTTTATCGTTGGGCCGAACTATCATTCATAATATGAAAAAACCGAGATTTAGCTTAACACTGGAGTTAAGAGCCGAGTTTTGGTCCGGCGAGATTTAAGTGTGGTCTAACTTTAGTCCACGGTTTTGCTAGACTAGGTTTAAACCATAGTTTAGTTCCGGTTTCTTAATTAGGCCCATAATGTCCATATGAATAGCAATGGTGCATAGTCCAGGTTACGGGTAGAGTTATAATGTACGAGTAGATTTAGCACCAACACACCATTGGGGTGTCTCAGAGACTCTATACTCGACTAGGTTTACTAATTGATGATACTATAGAAATACAATATGGATACATTTATAGAGATTCTAGAATCCAGGTCTAGTTTCTTGCCAGTTCTTCTAGACTCTGGTCGCGACGAACTGGCGCCTAGAATCATCTAGTATGTAAGACGTTTCAAAGTGATCCTTGTGATTTTATTGAATAACTGCAATTGAAGTTTGAAGTTTTGGGGTATAAGTTGAAACAACTAGAAAATAAAAATATGACATGTTTAACAATGAGTCCTAAATTTAGAAAATAAAATTACTAGCAATAGGTTACTTCAGATTGTATGAGTTTTTTTTTATTCAAATTGAACTTAACTTACATTATAAGTCATCATGATGATGTGATACATGAGTCAACATGCTCACATCAGTGCTCATCACATAATACATACTTTAAATTAAATATTAAATTTATCATAATAAGTTATTGGAATTAATTAAGTTAATCATTTTTTTAGTAAATAAGTACTAAATATTGATTATAAGTTTTTCTGGTAAAGACAAGAATAATATATCAACATTCTGATAGTTTGTCCTTGGTATGTACAAAGTTAACAGCTATCAGACACATAAATACATATTATAAAAAAGTATCATAAAAAAGTCACTGCTTTTGATCACGCGTTTACATTTAAAATGTAGGTCAGCTACGCAGAGCTACTACCAACTGAGCTGTGATGCCTGCCACAGCCAAAATAGAATGTTCATTCTCAGATCAGTTTTACCCAGTATCACAATCAGGTTGTTTATCACTATAAAAGTGATACATCTGAATAATTAGCCAAATTAGACCAGCTTGGCTTACCTCGGAGGACTGACCCACAATATAAATATAATCCCCCTATCTTCTAATTCTAAGTGGGAGAATGACATCCCGCAATGGGGTGTATAGTGCATTGTCCCCCTGCTAACCTCAGCCAGCCAGCCCAAGTCGTTAAAGTAACGGAGAAGGACCCTAGGTTGGTGGCAGCATTGTTCTAGCATCCCCGATGTTTGCCCCCCCTATCTTATAAAAAGTTAGCGTTGACTTTAAGCCATCATTACATATGATAATTAGTACTTCAAGTCTGTGCTAACTTTTTATAAGACCGTATATGTATAAGAGCACTCACCAGCAACTCTTTGCCGCTGTCAAAGTCAGAGCGCAGTTGTCCGCCCAGATCGCCGTCGGGAATCTTAAGGTCCTCGCGCAGATCTCCGTTGTCAGCCATGAGGGTGAGGTAGCCATCGTCAGATATATCGGTAAGCTGGTAGTCTTCGCGCTTCACGTGAGGTACATCCATGTTGTGGGTGGAGGGGCAGATATCTTCGTATCTGGGGGGTGATTGTAATGTATTATAATAAGATAAAGATCATATATTTGCATTGAATTAGATTTTTTTGATTTTGATCTAATTTTAGATTTAGATTAGAAATTAGTCTAATAAAGAACTGTGTTAGATATCACTGCATCTCTCATCAGAAATAAAAAAGTATCATTTGACTATAACCGCACCAGCCCATACACTGTAGTGATATGAGATGCAGACATAGGTACAGCGGATGTCCCCAAACAAGAGTTATTACAAAAACTTTGATACTAACATTGTACTGTTTATTTTTAATTGTTTCTCGGTTCTGTTTCTTTCTTTGGTGTACAATAAAGCTATATTCTATTCTAGTACAAAAATCCTGTTTTATTATTAATTCTTTTATCTTAATTCTTTTAAATTTAGATGAAATGTGCCCCTGTACGGTGATCCCACTACACAGGTGGTGCAGTGAGACGCATAGTCGGGCCTGGAGTATCATGTTCGAGTACCCGCAGCACGATAGCAATATGGAACTGCCATCGCGACTCTATGGGCTCGCATTTATACAATAAACTTATTTTTATTCATAGACACATGATACATTCTTATGTTAATAAAGAACACAGCGTTTTTCAGAACTGGTTTAGAACCTGCCACCTCAGCATAGGAAATCTAGATTGTTACCACAAAAACGATGTTCTTGTGGTATGTTCAACTGAGCTAAGCCTCTTGTCATATGTGGACCCACAACATAGAAGGCAAAGACAAAATGACTAAAATGTCCTAGCATTAAGTTTTATAATAATAACTGAAATAAATGATTCTTTTCTATTCTAAAAGCTAGAGGGAGATGGTACTCACTTTTTTCCATTGAAAATATCAATTCCGACCATGTGGACTTTAGCGTGGCCGTGCTTTCCAGTCTTTGAGGTAGACATCTCAACAATCTTGCAGGGACGTCCCTTTAGCATAACAAAACCGTTCTTGCGGAGGGCCGAGCATTGCATGGGGAAGGTGGCCGAGGCACCGGAGTCCCCGGTCTCAAAATGTGTATCTTCAATGTCACCCATGGTTCTGCAGACTGTGATCTACGGTCGAGAGGTGATCTGCAGATTAGAAATAAGATGTGTTAAACATTCTGTGAAAACATTTTCGAGTTATTTATAAACAGATTGTAATTTGATTTTCAAATAAGTTAAATAAAGCTTGTTTTTTTGACGGGACTACGTCTTATAATTCGATAGAGCCCGCTACACGCACGAAAAAACATGACTCATGAGGCGTTCCATGAAGTGACGTTGTCACGTTCAACTATCGTCAGTAAACAGACTTTACAGACAACCATTTTTTTTTTTATAAAAATGATATATAGAGAAAAGTGTACCCCTGGACGGTGATCCCACAAAGCAATAGTGTTGTGAGACGCATAGTCGGGGCTGGTGTATTATGTTCGAGTACCCGCAGCACGGAAGCAGTATGTGACCGCCACCGCGACTCTATGGGCTCGCATTTGAGGAGACTACTTTACAACTAAAACCCTCAATATTTGTCTTGCTCCATTCATTTGAATAATAACTTAGAAAAAGTTGCATAAAAATACTGAATGTATGAACATCTAGTTACATTCTGGACAAATATATGAAAAAACTTCGCTTATATCTTTGTTTCCATGAACTGCTCATCTGAATCATGTATCTGAATACTCTCAACTAAACGCCGATAAAATATTTTAGCGATTTGAAGTGATAGTGATATTGAGACAAGGTTACAAGACCTAGACAAGACTCGATGATATAATAAGAACTGACCGAATGAGACCTAATAACCTAACAGCTGTTTTGTGATTATATCTAGAATAAGGAATAATATTGGAATAAAAAGTTATACCATAGCCCTTTAAGCCAAATTGATAACACCACAAAATAATAGAAAGATAAATTCTATGAAATAGATAACTCAAGATGACGGCTTCACCTTGAACTTGTAGTTTTATTGAAATTCTATAACCAATAGAACCTTGGCTATCATGATTCACATGATGAAAATTCGGCAATGAGGGTGTTGACCTTATGTCAATGACCTTTATAGATGTAAGAATATCACATGGAAAGTATAAAAGAAAAATATGATAAAAATTAGTGTTAAAAACTCTTTGCTATGCAAACACATGACTTATAATTGATCAATGACATCATATTTGTAGTAGTGAAAGTTGAAAGTGAATGTCGTCTACATTTTTATCTTTTTTTGAAATCCTTTTTAATTTCAATATTTTAGAAAGTTTCACTTTCAGCAATTGAATTTATTAAATAAATTTAAGATTTTTCAGTTAATTTGCAGCAACCATATCACTTAGAAAATAAAGTAGATTAAAAAGCTATCCATATGTTATGTTTTAAGATCAGAAAAAATGATTCAATGATGAATTATGATTCTTGTTTTACCAAAAATATTTAAATATATCAGTAAAATAGCTGATTAGATTATGAAGAGGCAAAGTCAATCAGGGGTGTGTTGTTGGAAAGGTTTATCATGTTTCATAAAAGATAAAACAAGCTGAAGAAACAATGTGTCAACCTCAAAATTGTCAAGTCATACATGATCCAGGGGCTGAATTAAAACCCTACTGATCTATAGTCAACAATTAGCAAGAATTTATAAGAGTAAATTGGATTTTGACAAAGTTTTCACTCAACCTAACCCCACCTAAATAGCGTGAACGAACACAATCCTTTGTGGGAGTATGCTAGTCATCTTACGTGTAAACAGCAAACCATACGGTCTACATCTATTAAGAATTAGAACAAGAGAAAAGAGTCAATATCGGAAAACCAGGCCTTATGCATGAAGATATCACGGAACCAATGGTGTGGTGTCCGAACATGTGGCTCCCACCCAAGAGACATCTTGATCTTGAGTTTGTATTATTCGAGATAAATTCACCAAATAAACTCACTATCTGTTGGATTTCCCACAATATTACAATAATTTCGCTTATATTGCCACAGTATGAAATTAAAGCACGGTTTTTATTACAGACAAGAGATATTGAAATTGCAGTTTGACAAACGTGCCGGTGCCGC
The DNA here is from genome assembly GCA_932527185.1 of Ecliptopera silaceata. Classification (NCBI taxonomy): domain Eukaryota; kingdom Metazoa; phylum Arthropoda; class Insecta; order Lepidoptera; family Geometridae; genus Ecliptopera; species Ecliptopera silaceata. Next base: position 8,401,291 of record OW052207.1, on the reverse strand, counting down.
GGCAGAAGAACTTTTTCAATATTTACACAAAATCCACACTGCGGTTTCGCCGTATTATCACCAATTTATGTTCACCACAAAAAATACTTACAAAAACTGTATTTTTAATTAAATAATCGGGATTCACTGTAAAATTGCGATATTTATCGACACTTACATGTGACCGACGGGTTCTTCAACCGAAAGGTCAATTTGCGCCTGCGTAGCACCTACAAAACTCACTTCCGCTTGCGGGGTTCACAAAATGGCTGAAATGCCACTAAACTCTGGCGGTAAATATAAAAAAATATAATATCATTCAATTTGTGTAATTATTTATTAAATTTCACACACGTTTATCTTTTAAAAATCAAATTATGATTTTTGTAAAAGCGTTACAATCATTTTGTTGAGTTTTACTAATAAAAGTAAATAAACTACTTAGATTTTTTGAACTGCTTGATCGACAATGCTCCTTAAAAACATTCTGCGCAATATTTTTTACATAGATGGCAGCACAACAAACCCGCCGATAACAAAATTTACCACAGATTTAGACTACAGATACATAATATTTTTTTTGTGGCGGAATTATTATACATAATTTTAGTTTTGTCTAACCACATTTTCAAAATGAACTGTACTAATTAGAAGTAAAAAGTGAATACAGTTAACATGCGAATATAACTTTGTAATTAAAATTTTGAACCCCTTTACGTAGCAAGCGACATCTACCAGCATCTGAGCATTAACAAAAGCTTGGTTGTTATTATGGTTGTTTTTGAGGGCTTTGTCGGTTGCAATGAGTTGTCATTTACGATAGGAACTAAATGTAGATGGCGTTATTAAACAGATTTACGGAGTGGTTTTAGATAGAATAGAATTTAACCAGATTTAACTCAATATTTAAATTCAAATTATGTACTTAGGTATGTAGTTCAATGTACATAATTTGAATTTGCGTTTTTAAAAAAGAAACACATGTACTGTACCAGTACGAATTACATAGCTATATAAATTGAAACTTTTAAATTTTGACTAAAAACAAAACAGTCTTCATGGTGCCATAATGAGATCAACCACGTAAAGTGAAACTGTGTAAAAAATATAACACATCATTTTTTTTCAATCAAGTTATCCATATCTGCTATACGAGACTTCAGCAACTTTGTACCACAGCAAGATCATCTCATTTGAATTGACCGTTAACAATCGTTCAATGGATACCTTTAAGGTACCATACAGACGTCACAAGACAATTCACACATCACACTCTAGTCCCAAACTAAGCAAAGCTTGTACAATGGGAACCAGATTGCTAATGATATATATTGATATATATTTTTTATTGTAAATACATAGGTAAGTACATAGAATACATAGAAACATCCAGACACAGAACAAATATTTATGTTCATCACTCAAATATTTGCTCCGGATGGGAATCGAACCCAAGACCCACAGCATGGAAGGCAGAGCTACTACGAACTGAGCTGTGTGTGACGCCTGTCTTGAATATTTTGAATGTATCTATGTTTTAGCCTACAGACTCGTTTAAAGGCAAACGCGTCTGGTCTGGTGTATATTTACTAAAGTTTACATTCCTGAAGTTGAGGGAGGACTCATCTCGTCTTTTATTGGGTATGGCTCTGTTCATTACAACCGGACGTACAATAAGATATTGTAGGTAGGTACTTCCGGATTGGACAAACTGTATAAACTTTAAAGTAGGTACTACTTAACATTAAAATATTTTATACTTAATTAAACAATAAAATATTTCTGATTTCTACATACAATGACAAGCGGATTACATAATAGCCATAATAACAACATCAATGGTTGCGTAATTGTATCTCCACCCCGTCTTATGGCTCTTTTGTAAAAAATGAGGGCTCACCCTCCGTGATTTATTGAAGAAAGCTTTTAAACCCTTGCGGTCGCTCTTGTGGCCACGGATCATTACCGGTTGTGGTCTATTCATTTAGTGCCCCCGTAAACTGCAGACTTTTTATCGGCCGATAGTTTGGTCGGCTTCTTCAGTATGAAGACTGAATCACTGTAATGTGCGCATCTGCATACATCTTCATACTGATTAAGAAGCTGACCACACTATCGGCCGATAAAAAGTCTGCAGTTTGCGGGGACCCATAATGTTAGTTTGTCATTACGAGATTCTTTATGATTTAGTATCTATGACAGGCGTCACAGCTCAGTTGGTAGTTGCCTTCAATGCTGTGGGTTGTGGGTTCGATTCTAACCGAGATAAATGTTTGTGTGTTGAACACTGGTGTTGGTACTGTTTGGGCGTAACTATTCTATTTATGTAAGTACTTATGAATTTACAAAAAAAAAGTTTATAAGTATTCTATCAGCAATCTAGTTCCCATAGTACAAGCTCAGCTTAGTTTGGGACTAGAGTGTGATGTATATTGTCCATGAATATTTTATTTCATTTTTAGTACCTAGGTATATTACATCATCATCATCCTGTAGAAGTCGGTAGTCTTCCGCTATAAAATTGCTATGTATTTTGGGTTTGTGAGGAACTTTCTTAGGGCTTGCAAAATGAATTACAAAATGATGGTCATCCATGAAATATTTAGGTTTTATGTATTAAGTAGGTACCTCCCTCTGACTCTGACTGGTGTTTTAGGTGTCATGTCCATCGTCTCGTTACTAGGCTAGGTATATAAAAGGATTTGACATAAAAAAGACAGTTATTTTAAGGTAACAACCTACTAAGTATAGTCATACTTATATTACTTATATACTTATATTATAGTCATACTAAGTATAGTCATACTTAGTAGGTATAGTTTGCTGTAATTATTTTAATAAAAAAATAAAATGTTGAAGATATAAAAATTTTACTCTCTAGAGGAATCTTGGTACTGATACCTACTTATTAGAATTAATTTTGGACACTAAAAGGTATTCTTAAAAGTTTCCTCCTTACTTGCAGGAAAAAAAAACTTCCGGCCCGGTAAAAAAATACATAAAAAACAGTTGATAAAAATAAATGACATCATGAGCCATTAATAAAGCGCCCAGCTCAAAGTGGCAGGCAGCGTACCAAACGTAATAGTTTTCAAATAGCAGACAGGATGCTGTTGGAGTCACTGAATATGTATGGGCCTGTGTAAAGGGCGATAAAAGTCAAGTGCGGCAATAAAAGCTAGCAAAATAAATTCGGCGCGTAAATGAAAACGGTACGGACAATGAAGCGGGACTCGCCACGGACCATTACCCCCAGAATACGGCAATTCAAATGAAATCATTTACCATATTATTTTCATTTCGTGTACCCCCCCCTCACAAACTCCATTTCGCCGCCTAAACTCGTACGCGGCTCAACCAATTTTTTAAGTGTGCCCAAAATAAATTATGTAGTGAGCGGGAAGGCGCTCTGCGGACAAACAAGAAATAAAACGGATGAACACGACTCGGCGGCAGAGGGAGACGGCTGCAGGCTGCATGCTCCTCCCTCTCCCTCCCACCTCCGCGCCTTCGCCGTTCCACTTGAAGACGGCCCCGAGAGCTAAGCTCCCGTTTTATTGTCACTTACACCTTGCTTAAGATTTGTTTACATCACAAAATGTCTGGTTTGCAATCAGTCTGAAAACCAGCGCTATAGTAACCAATGGTTTCTATAGCTTATGCTGAGTGGTGGCCTTTTTACACTCTTCTTTTTAACGTTTTATGTCTTATATGTATAACGTGTTATGGTGTAAATAAATATTTCTTTCTTTCTTTCTTTCATTGGCTCACGTCCGTGGACAGAGAGCGTATTACCGGCTGAATGTTTCCGGATAGGTGCAACTTTGTCGTGGCAAAGATTTATAAAAGACAAGTAAATTTTGAATCAGTCTGCTGATTAAAAAATCAGACACTGAAACGATTGCTATAAGGGCCTAAGGGGTTGTCTGAGAGTATTAAAGAATTTAATAAGAAAATCCTCTATATGTATACTTACCTCTATTATTATCATTTTAACATCAATATAACGCAAAAACCACAATAGTCTATGTTCGATGTTTTGATAAGCCAAAAAACATAATTGTGTTATCATGAGCTTCAAAAATATTTAGGTAAGTATCCTACAGTCCCATTTTACACTCCTCGATTGACGTTTTATTATTTAAATTAAATAATCTCCGTATGCTAAAGCAAAAAAAATTAATTGTCCTGTTAACATTTCAAGCCAAAAACACTTAAGCATACCTACTTAATTACACTTATCATTTTGACTCTACATTCTTTCTAAACCTAAAAAAACACTACACATTGTCACCCTATCCAACTTACTCGTAAAATCTCATCAACTCATTAATTTGTCGTATTTCTAAATTGAAGCTAGTAGCTTACCTCAGACTTGGTACAGAGGTCACGATTTCAGAAGTTTCCTTCTAATACAATGATGGTTAATTGGATAGGTTAACTCTGTATCAGGTGGTCGGCAAATTGGTTGGGTTCCTGATAAATTCAATAAAGATTTCTGATTATCTGCTAAGTTCTGTGGTTAAGTTAGTTAATCATTTATTAACACATTCCTCAGCAATGAGAAACCAAGTCTCTAAAATATATTATCATTGTGTTTTAATGAAATTAAAATATTTTTAAATAAAAAAAATCACTCTACTGCGACAGTGTTTTTTTGTTTGCGAATTATGTATCTAACCTTAACGAAGCAAAGTATCAATAAGTCCGGTAATCTAAGAGAAAATCTTTTGACCCTATGTTAGTACCAGATTATTTTGTAATTGGGTACGATATATTTTTCTAATTTAAACTACCCAACCTATAAACTAAATATTGAAACAAACATGTGTTAAATCATGAAAAAGAAAATTTACAATCAACATATAATTAAGACTTTATTAAGTTATTTCCCAAAAGTAACGCATCAAAGTGATCAAAAATGTAATCACAAATAACAGTTGACAGATGAATTTTTAAAAGAAACTTCAATGTAATCTGAGACTGAATCAAAATGTGATTAGCGGAGTCGCATCCCGCGAGCGCGTGCTAATCCGCCCGGTCCGCTCACTTAATTCAGGTTGTTTTACCCAATCTTTTTGGAGGCCCAAGCATGCCGTTAAAAGTATTTCCAAACGAATAAATAATTTACGAAACGAGGACATAAAGTTTGCGAAGCGACCCCCGCATGCAAATCGAGTTGGAAGAAAGAAGTGTCCGCGACCGCGACCGTCTCTTTCCAACTTTTGATTTCTGAACGGATTCGAACGAGAGAGGACACGCGGAGCGGGTTACGGTTTGTGCGGGAGCGAGAGAGAAGGAGCGGGTAGTTGCGTTCAGTTAAGTGAATCAGTGCCCGCGCTCGCTATTAAATCAGGGCGCGGGTGCGGGGGAGGCGCGCGTGCTAAAATGCTCTTTACGGCGGGTGGGGTTTTGTTTGCCGAGGGCGGTTTCAGAGCGATTACTCGACTCTACGTACTGTGGACTGTACCGGCAGTCGAGCTCGCGAGCGCAGTCCGCCAGTCGCACAGCGCCGCAGCTCGCGACAACTCGCGACCCGCGTGTTCCCGAACGGAATGACAGTGACAGCGCGGTGACCGCGCTTTTTTACACGTGACTTCGGCGGGAAAAGTTCCCGCCCACAATACAACAAAATATTTTCGGACGCTAATAAGGTAATTTTCGTAGTTTCTTAGAGGAAAATTAAGTTAAAAAATAATAGTAAGTAATTTATTTTAATTATGTGTTTTATTTTATGTGTTGCGATTCACTAGAACGAGTCCAAACAATTACTTACCTAATAATTGTAATTTGATAAGGTCCTTTATATCCATGATTTAGATTATGGTAAAGCAAACTTCTACCAATTATTTTCTCAGTTTGTGCAAGGCTACGTTTATTTCACACTACATTTTGTAAAAATTAAATGAAATTAAATGAGGTATACTGTATCTGCTATTCTAACTATATCTAAAAATGCTTAGTGTCGAAGAGAGTCGCCATTTTCCAACTATTTTAATTTGAGAATACAATAAAGGTTTAGCAAGTTTCAAGTAAGTACTTATATGAACTACATATATTTTTATGGTTGCTTTAAAGAAACACACAATATTGCACTAAGTATTGAATTTAGATTAGGAAGGAACCAACAACACTGTGGTACGTCAAGAGAGGTCAATATTTAGATGGTTTCCTATATACGACATCCGCAAACAATGTCACCGAATCGGCAAGATTACAAAGTCGATCATTTTTTGTTTTTAACAAAAATTTTGAGAATTTTTGATAAGAACGCTTGAAAGTACTCTTAATTTAAAAAGTAAAATTAGTTTAGTTTTATTTTTTATCCTTTGTGTATTTTTTTATCATGTCACTTTTGACGTTTCCCATTTGAAACAAACAGCGACTTAAAGCCGATGGCTGTTAGTTAACTTATTAATTAACTCCAAGCTGAGTTCGGGATTGGAGTTAGTTCTAAGTGTGTTATTGAATTACAACTTTACCTGTGCTGTGTTGGGACAGGTATACAAACTAAACTATATCAATATTATGCTCCTTGTGACTTACGGAATAAGGTACATTTTAATTTGACTGAAGTGAGCTTAGATTAAAAAAATATTATTTAATTATAAGCCAGTATCTTGGGTACGCTTCCGATTGGTATCTACTGATTTGGATTAGCTGAGCTATCTATAGATCGTTTGCAACGGTCTGTTGATCTTGGGCATAGGTATAAAATACATAAGAAACAGCTGAGCTCTGTTTCTTATGTATTTTATACCTATGCCTATGTACATTTTGTAAATACTGTAATAGTCGTAGGTATAATGAAAAAAAACACGGCATCTATTATAAGTATGTATTTTATATACTTACACGAATAATTGAATATCGTCGCAGTAATAAAGATAGATACTAAATCAGTGATCAATAAACATAGTATTTGAAAAACACTAACAATTAAAAAATAAATTAAATAGCAATCTACATATTTTAAATATGACGATTTTGAATACGAAGGATAACAACATTTTTTTTATATCTATAAATAGTTGTTGGATGGAGGTAGTTTCAAGTTCCTGCATTAAAAAAAGTGTGAAAAGCAATCAGAAGCAAAGCGCCTAAAGTTGTCTTTCAACTTCTGTACTGTTCAACTTTTGAAAGCGTTGGCTGTTATGCTGTCTCTATATTCTTTGTTTATTCTAAAGAGACGGCACGATAGATCTGTCTATTAAGATTATGTATTTTCCGTCTTGCACTAACATAGTAAACGCTACAGTGTGCTACGAACTTGCTACGCGGCTACGGATTCCGTAGCGCATTTCACTTTGACAGTCAAAAACACACACAACACTGCATATTTATTTTTATATTCTAGTGATTACAGTAAAATCATAACATGAAGAACATTTTATAATACGATGGCTTTCCTATTTAATGCAAACTGGCATTTATAGTTAATCTCAAGCTTCTTTCCTAATAATAGTGTTTTAAAAAGTAACAAGAAAATAATTAATACGCTTCATCTCCGTCGTAATAAAAATAGTCACAGTTTTCAAACAAATTTTGAATGCTATGTAATGTAATGTGTTTTTGCTTACACGAATAAGCTAAAAAGTATATTCTTGTCAGCAAAAATTATAATTTATAAGTAAATAATCTACATAAAAAAATATTATTGAACATTTCATTTTCTGTTTATATATTTTTAATTTTAACGCAATTTCGTTGGCACCAAAGTAGCATCACAACAGCCGACTTGACTGACATATATTTAAAATAACTTGACATTGACAGAATTACTTGTCGCATTGGCGGGCAGAAACATAAAAAAAAAGAAAAGTCACCGATATAATTGCCACGGGCGCCTCTACGATTGCATATCAATGTAAACATATTTGCAAGTAATTGAAGTTATTGGACGCGCTGCTTATTGGCCTTATTGTGTTAGAATTGAATTGAGACTGCACGTTGTGACGTCCAACACCACTTGACTACAGATACAAACCATATGGAATTTATGGATTGAAAGATAAAAAATATTCACAAATAAACTAACGACTGTTGCAGTATTTCCAAAATGTACATCATACTAATCATACTTCATACTATATACTATATAATATTATAAAGAGGTAAAGTTTGTATGTTTGTATATTTGTTCAATTGTAAGGGGTAATCTCGGGATCTACTGAACCGATTTTAAAAATTCTTTCACCAATAGAAAGCCACATTATTGCTGAGTGTCATAGGCTATATACAAAACTGAAAAATAAAAAGGCTTTTACGTGGTAGTCCGTTTTGCAAAGCGAATCGGAGAAAAACGGTCGAATTATGCCCAACGAAGTGGGCACGGGTCAGCTAGTGGGTATATAAAATACATAAGAAACAGTTGAGCTAGCTATAGACCGTTGCAAACGATCTATAGCATAACTGATCCAAATCAGTACCAATCGGGAAATAAAAAAGTCTGTCAGCCATAGTTTGAGCTTTGCTTACATAAAACAAACTAAGTACTTATTTTTTTAACTAAGTAAGTTTACCTAAGATAAACTTTTTGACGTAGTTTGACGTCAAAAAGTTTATCTTAGGTAAACTTACTTAGTTAAAAAATAATAACCATACAAAGGTTGTCTGGAAGATCGCTCACTCAGTAGACCGCTCCTTGTTTTATTCTATTTTTATCTGTTATTTTTTTAACCTTTCCATGAGTTTTAACATGTGTGCAATGAAGAATTTTCATTCATTCATTCACTCTTGAAATACAAAATAACGACTAAAAATTTTAATACGCTCAAAATTATATATTTAATTATATATTTTAATTATATATTTAATTTAAGCAATAGGTACCTTTAATTATAATTTATGTTTAAGTTTAAGCAATGGTTTAAAGTTTTTATTTTTTTTATTGTATATAGTTTATAATGTTTTTAATTTTTTTTTTCTCTCTTTCGTCTCATTGTATTTCTTCATTTCTTGTACTTTTATTTTCTGCTGTCCGTGTTTTTTATTATGAATGTTGTGCATGCTTGTAATTGGCGCACATTTTATAGTAGATATAAGTTGGACTGTAAGTGATTATTATAAATTTTTACTGTGTGTGCTGTTGGCGTTGCCTATAAATAAATAAAATGTATTATATATTATATTACACTACAAAATATCAATTTAGCTGAGATACAAAATAATAACTAAAAAAGTAAAGCTCAAAACAAACTAGATAAATATGACTAAGTGCATATCTATCAACATAACAGCAGCAGTGAAGCAATTGAGCCGCGGCACAGTGCCTCCTAATTGTCTGTAATTGCGCCGGCCAAAGGGTGCGCACTCAATGATATTGCTATCAAAATTCAACAATCAATTTGAGCTAGGACTCTACAGATGATCTATTTACTTCTTTTTTATGGCTTTTGTAACTACCTATATACTTTTCAATTCTATTTATTACATGACAATTTACTTATTTTTTATTGCTTTAGTAAAACTGTCATGTTTCTGTCAATGTCAACTCTAGTGTCAAAAATCTTGCACATGAAGAATATGACAAGACACAAAATAATCAAACTAAATAGGTACTTACATACATATTTGAAATTAATTCTTAAAAGTTATAATTTTTAGAGCCTTTTACATTCGACATTTTTGACAATAGTTGATCACATAAAAATAACTAACTTAGTTCCGTCACCAAAAAATGTATGTCAAGAATTTAATTTAATTCAAAAAACAAATCGATTTTTTTTTTATTTATAAAATGTTAATAATAAATTCAAAATCCAAGTTTGTATGTTCATCACATCTAGAACATATTTTATAAAACAATATTTTTATACATCTACAGCCCACAGACAATCCGGTACTTGTCAAATGTATTAAACAGAATAGGGATAGCGTCGTATTAAACTGATTAAAGTCTAGATAGACCTAGTTATACTAACTATGATTGACAGGTGGGAGCAGGGCTGGCTCACGATAAGTTTGACTTTTGTAAATTTGAAATCAAATATATTCTTCATAAAATATGATAAGAGTAGTTTTAAAAGACTCATGTTTAGGTATTTACATTTTTTTTAATTGTATAGATTTCATTTATAACTAAGGAGTTATTAAGCATTAGGCATTGTTTTTTTAAAGATTTTTTTCAATATTAAATAACTAGAAGTGAATTATTCACGAGACTCATCTCTTAGAATGGTCATTTTCATACAAAGTTATTGTTTGTTGGCATTTATAAATAAATAAATATTCTGGGACATTTCACACATCACACTCTAGTCCCAAACTAAGCAAAGCCTGTACTATGGGAACTAGATTGCTGATGGAATACTTACTTATATTTTATTTTTTACCCAAACACATAACAAATATTATGTTCATCACACAAGCATTTGCTCTGAGTGAGAATCGAATCCACGACCCACAGCATGGGAGACAGAGCTACTACCAACTGAGCTGTGTAAAAATTGTTTATATAATTTGTATAATTCATCAACTTTTGCTATAGTAAGGTATTTTCTTGCTCTAAACGAAGCATAAGTGAGAGCCAATATAAAATTAATGAAAACAAATAGAACAAGCGATATCAAATCAAAATTCATTCAATACAATCTGAAACAATTTATTTTAGTATTGAAACCCGCTTGTAACTAAACAATCAATAATATTTAATCAGGGAGCGATTCGATATCGGAGCTTTACACAGTCTAATGGAGATCAATTGAACAATTTAAATTAACTATTATCGGAGACAGTTCAATCTGGCACCGTTCAATCGAATAGACGGAGCGAGAAATAGGTACTCGTACTATAAGTACCATTCAGTTCGGATGCGATTCTCACTAAGAACAGACTTATTTGTGATGGAAATCACTGAAGTTGGGTGTATTGTAATATCTGACTGTTACTACCTATGTATTCTATAAATATATATTCACGGACATTTTAAATAAAAAAAATACATAATAAACAGTTGAGCTATCTACAGACCGTTGCAAACGATCTATAGATAGTTCAACCGGTCCAAATCAGTACCAATCGGAAGCTTACCCAAGATACTGACTGCATTGCCGCGCTGAATAGCAATGCTGATACGAATAGCAATATTGATAAAATGATCATGTTTGAATTATATTTCAATTTCTGTTTGATTCTGAGTAAACACGAAGCACTCGCGTCAAGTAAACACAAATTCCCGTGAAATTATATTGAAATCGGTTAATTTCATCTCGCCTGTCAAATTATCCTGTTAAATATCATTCGATTTCAGTAATTTGCTCCATTTCAGTAGAGTACTTTGAGATTAATTGATATGATTTTATTATGTAAATTATGAACGAGCAAATATTATTTTTAATATTGAAAATGGATGAGGACTAAGTTATTAATCGTTTCAATGCTATTTCTAGACTTGTAAAGTAATTTATAAATTAATATTATTTAATAATATTTATACGAAAACATTATTAGGTACATGTATTAAAAAAATAAAGCGTTCTTCATTCATTATGCACCTATTACTTTATTTTTCATATTTTTAGACCTTAAAAAAAACGTTGCAAATCCTGAGATGACATAATCTCTATACATTATCGAAAAACAAGCAAGAAAACAAAATCATTTTTAAATAAGCGGCTAATATAATAAAATATGAATGGGGTTGCCAGATTACGATCTTTCCCACACTTTGCGGGAGCACAGAAATCCTCACACTTCCTCTGGTGTTGTGCCGGCGACAATAATCACGCCTGTCATTAAAAAAAATAAACAAATGACTGAGTATGTGCTTTGTAAAGACTTAACGGCATAACCCACTTTTGTTTTATCAAATTCTTTTGATCTTATTAGGATCAATAGAATTAAAACGAGCTTAAGTTTTACAGATCACAAAAACAAGAGATTATGATCTAGTCTGACCACGCCAAGTTTTATAAGATAAAATTTTGAACGTTTAGTAGAAAACACGTATACTTAAGTAGGTTTAAAGTTAATAAGTAGAACCTTCCTTTTAAAAATCATATTGGGGTTATTCTTTTTCATAGAAAACATAGCTTAGTCAAACGATATCGTCGATATCTAGTTGCTAAGTTTGGTATGTTTCATTTTAATTATATAACATTTCATACGATGCTCCATTGCTAATTTTAAATTCACCTCAAGGGACATCTCCCCTTGACATTTCCGAAACGATCTATAGATGTATAACTAAGTACGTATATTTTGTAAGTATACTCAAACTCTGCTGTTGCATTTCTACATAACGATCTGCGGAATGTAGCTGGCATCACTGGATAAGAAGAGCCGAAGACCGGACTCAGTGGCGCGTCTTGGGAAAGACTTACGTCCAGCAGTTGCCGGATGTTGAAGACGATATGATGTGATTGTAATATTCGTAATAATAAGTACTTAAGTAAATAAATTTTGAATCTCATGCCCATGGGATGGTAGAGGTGATGGATGAAGAAATCTATAATTTCAAAGCCAAGGTTAGTACTGTCGCCGCCGCGCCGTGGGTTGCCATGACGGGGGCGATATAATCCAGTAATGCGCGGATTCCTGTTTGATTTGATTTGCGAAGGTGGCAAATGATTTAATTTTTTTTATGGTATCTTGTCTGCAATGGTACCTTATTATGACATGTTTTGGACAACTCTGTACATGGGTATACCAATAATCAAAAATAATAAAGAGTGAAGCTAACGTCGACGCGTAGTGTAGGTACCTCAAATACGTCGTTGTTTCGATATGCTTATGATTGTAGATTTGTGCATTTATTTGTGCTCAACCACATGGCTTCATCAAAAACTGTTGCAGTTTGAACGCAGTTGCGGTAATAGCTCTTGACTCAGTGATTCTCAGTAAATTTCTGCGATTGTCACACTATTTCAAATTAGAAACGAAATCTGGCTAGTACAAGTTTGACGCTCGTTCGGAAGGTCGTTGCAGTGCGGACGCGGTGCCGTCAGTGACATAATGCGGTAATCACGATAATACAAATATGATTAGCCGGATTGGGACCCCACGCGTGCATACAGGATGCGCCAATCCGCGCGAGAGCTCGCAAATAGATGCAAGTTGGAGTTATAAAAATTTAATTTTGGCTTAGATGTTATACAAAACATTCTTCAACACACTTTGAAATACATAAGAAGGTTATTTCATACGAAGGTATTAGTAAGTACCTATTTATATATGTAATCTATTCAAATAGGTATACACATGAAATAAAGTAAGTAATGTTTACATTTGTAATTATTATTTTCTTTAATTTCAAAAAGAGGTTAGGCTACATTGCAAAAGGTCCAATGCAATGAATCTAACTCTAAAAACTTTTTGCGCGCGCCTTTATTTGGCATCACATAACTATGTATACGTCACTATGACATCTCGATCTTTTTGCATTCAAACTCCTTGGATCACCAAAGATATTAAAAAATGTAACTAGAAGTCTGTACAGTGCAAATTTGAATCGCAGCAACTCAATCCATTCAAGGCGGCGTAACGTTATTTGCGAGAGGAAAATGGCAATGAATTCAATTGATAGTAGACCCACGTGTTGTACACTGACGGTATAACTGACGCTAATGCCAACATGAATCCTCTGAACGATGCGCGGGCGCAGCGAGACGTGACGTCAGGATGTACAGTTGTAGTTACATTGATATTGTACGGATCATTGTATTCATATAATTTTTGTATTAATATAATTTTTGTATTGATATAATTTTTGCATTGATATCAATTTTGTATTGATATCATTTTTGTTACAGTATAAATTAATATAAGTACATTTAGGGATATTTCACTTATCACACTCTAGTGTCGCTAAGCAAATGTATGTAATATGGAAACTTGATTTCCGAACTTTTTAAATAATTTTAACATAATAATACATTTTTACTAAAATATTTATAGTATTAAGATTAATAATATTTATTATATTATAATTAATATTAGGTATTCGTTTATGTATATATAAGCAAACATACCTACTTATAGACCATCTGTTTCGCTTCCTCTATCAAAAATTATACCAATAATTTTTGATAGAGGAAGCGAAACAGATGGTCTATAAGTAGGTAAATTACAATACAATTACAAATACAAATAAAATTGTTATACAATAAATACGAGTAAGTATCTATATAAGTTAGTAGATACCGCATAGTGTGGGTACAGATAGATATGGTCGGCATTGCAGAATGCATCCGCACAGCAATCTAACAATTTATCCATCGAAATTAATTGATTTATGGGAGTCGTGTCCTTTACTGCTACTTGTCTCTACAGCATCTACTATGTGTGCTTATGTTTTTATTTAATCGTATTTATAAAAAAACGCTTTATAACGGTAGTAGGTTATATAAAAAAAAGGAATTCATAGTAACACCCAGACACAGAACAAATATGCCATCGGGTTCGAATCCCACCCAGAGCAAATGCTTGTGTGATGAACATAACATCACACACGCATTTGCTCTGGGTGGGAATCGAACCCACGACCCACAGCATGAAAGGCAGAGCTACTACCAACTGAGCTGTGACGCCCGTCTGACTATCTAATTATAAATGGTAAATTATAAATGGTAAATATTCACGGATCTATCACACATAATTTATATTTGCTTTAGATTAGGTAAATAGATTTTTAGGTAAGAATAAAGAAAATATTCATTGCACAATATGAAATTATTATAGAGTTGCTAAAACCAGTATAACATGAGCCTCAATTACTTATTAATTCATTCTTCTTCTTCTTCTTATCGTGTCGATGCTACAACTGTATTTTGTTGTAGCATCGTGTTGGAAAGATTAGCCAGACTAGACACTGCTTTACCGTGCCTAGCTGTTACCGGTGTGCGCCACGAGGAGGCTCTTTCCATGCACCCATTAATTCATTAATTTTGTAGTTTAGATAAGACTGGTTGAATCTAGCTATCTAGACTAACTCAGTTCGAACCAAACTAGTAAATACTGTTTGCTAAGTGACAGAGTACTTTAGTACTTATACAATGTATTTTAGAGATCATATTTCAATGGCAACATAAAACACATTGACTAAAATGATAGCCCATTCTCTATCCACCTGCGATACAAGCAACTTAATATTCTGTCGATTTACGAATAATGATCAAGTGGGGTCTTATGGTCCTTGATCATACTACACCGCTGATAATTGTACAGCATTAGGCCTTTACAGACGGGGATACTTTGTTGTCATCATCGTCAACCTATATCAGTCAACTGCTGGACTTAGGTGTCTTTCAAAACGCGCCCCTGAGCCCAGTTTTCGGCTCTTCTTATCCAGTGTTTTTTTTTTATTTATTTGTTTATTTAGTTTATTAGTAGCGCTCCATCTCATCCGACGGTGTCTAACACTACACAATGTCTAAATGATTGTCGGCTTTCTTTGTTTTACAACTTAGAAACATAGAAACATATAAAGCCGAAGTACTACCTAAGATTTCAATAATTTTTTTTTTATCTAAACCTTTTAACTAGGTATTCAAATGTGAAAGTGATCTACCTAATTATAATAGGTACGTAGAATCGAATCCGCGATAAATGTGGATTTATTTATCTATCTTGGAATTTATTAAAAAGCTTGTAATTTATTAAAAGTATAGGTCCTTAGGTACCTACTCCTGTAACTTTGACAGATTGATGTTTCTCGATCGTAGTTGTATCGTCTAAACCACGCCTTACAAACTATAAATTTAAAATGCATCTAGCGTAGCGCATTGACGCCGAGTGACTATAGCGCCTTATCATTAGCGGTTCCATTGCGATGCAGATACAAGATAGCATTAGATTGTCATTATTTCTGTTATTGTTTTATAATTTGCTGTTTAAATGTTGCTCTAGTTTTAGTAATAAGTATGTTTGGCGCTGGTCTGATTGTTTGAATCTTGTAGGTATGTTGTTTTAGTTATTATTTGAAATATAGGTAAGCTTTTATAAAGTTCTTATTTGAATTGGTTGATTCGTGAAGCCACTGAAAGCTAAATTTAGATCGCTACATTGATGCTCGTTCGAACTACATCAAATAAAAACTAAAAATAAAATTTCAAAAATGCACCCGTCTTTCAAAACTTTGTAATTTAAACCTGTGATACACTATAATAATAATAACTTTATTGAAGTATTACATACACTTGGTACGTTTATAAGTAGGTAACAATAATTCCTTCAAAAGGCGGTCTTATTGCATGCAGAGATTTCTTCTGCGATTTCTTCTAACCGCGGCAAAATGGTGCACGTATGTTTAGAATGATCTATCTCTACCCGTTCTATACATACATATTTGAAATGTTTTGACGTTTCTAATGTCAGTTGTTTATGTCATCAGCTGGCGAGCAGTGGGGGCGGGGGCCGAGGCCTGTTCTGCTACCACTGCCCGCCGAGCCTGCCGCCACACCAGCACCGTCTGCCGTCTCTGGAGTATCCCTTCACCGCTTCACATCCATGTAAGCATAACAAAAATTAATGTATGATGAACATTAATATTTATACTGATTTGGGTTTACAATATATTCTATGTTACAATACATAGAAGGTAATAGAAGTTTTATTATTATTTATTCTATCAATGTAGTTATCTAGTTCCCATAGTACAAGCTTTGTTTAGTGTAGGACTAGAGCGTGACGAAATCAAATAATTCTGTCAAGATTAATAATTATTGTTTTTTTTATAAAAATTACAGTTTACCGTATAGTTCTAGTTTTCTTGCAGTTTAGGAATAGGAAGATATAGGAATATAATAAGCAGTCAAGTCTCAAAAAGTTTTGTTACAATTTTAGAAGTTACACCGAGATTAGCATTAGGAGTTCTAAAGGGTTTTTGATCAAGCTGTCACTTAATAGCAATAACATCAATTATTTTTACTAAATGCTCTACATTATCTGTCAATTTGACGTACATATAAAAAAAAAAAAGAAACACAGTATTGCAACCGTGCTGTAATCTAGCCGAGACCCGATTAGTTCAGTTACTCCACTTATCGGTCGGAAAACTTCTCTAACGCGGTTTGGAGAGCGCTCTCGGACTAACAGAGTTACGCATCAATCCTATACACCAGCATGGAATCACCTTTATCGTTATTTGAAGCCTTGTTGTTGTGGGGTCATCTACATCTCGACTCTACTTTGCTCTACCATCTTGGTAAGGAGATGCGGGTAAGAGTCGAACTTACGTTTTCTAGCTTCAACTTCGGAAAGTACCTATTGTCTCCGAGTCATGGGGTATGGCCCTGATTGGCAGTTGTGCTTCATCAGTGGCGTATGTTGTTCAACCACGTTTTCGAGGTTCGAAGAAGCCTTGTTTGCACTAACAGATAGGCATTGACAGACGTCAAACCTCAGAGCGCGTAGATTGTTTATTATGTTCAACAGTTATGTATTTCTGATTCTGAGTTTTAATGAGACTTAATGAATTAATGACTTTCAATGAGATTTGATAAAGGTTCACGTTACGAGATCGAAAAGCTCCGCAATTTTTGGTATGGAGAAAAGTACATAATTGTCAATTCATCCTCAAGTCTAAAACTATTTTCTTCATACAACATGGAGGAAGTATGTATATTATCTTCGTTTTTTGTTAGCTAGTCAGTTGCTTCTATCAGATGAAATTCAATTGTAGCTGAGGCAAAAAAACTATGAATACGTTATAGTGGGGGTTGACCTCTTCTCATGTTACAAACTGAATTTTGAAATTTATTGATCCAATAAAGAATCTGCAGCATTTGTTACCCTAAAGCTTAATGAGAACTACAAACCGTTTATTTTAAACATACATAAGGACTTTAACACACGAGTAGGCATAGATAAGAATCTCATCGTATGAATTGTAAATTTTGTTTCAACATTCAATTGTTTCAAAAAGCCACGAAGTAAAGGCTGAGCCTACCAAAAGGGTTACGATAACCTCAAAAGGCAAAAAATCAGTTTCTTTCACGTTAACCCATCTCGCGTGGGCAAGGGGTGGTAATGTGCTAATGAATAGAGAAGGCGGGCGGGGGTGAGAGGGTGTCGCGGTGCGTCGCGCCGGGGGGACCGGGGGCAGGGGGGAGTGGGCGTGCTCCCCCGGGATTGGTCGCCGGCGGCGCCATCTATTATTCATAAAATAGTTTTTGAGTCACGCCACCGCCACCGGTCGCTTTAACACGGTTACTCTCACTAACTTAATAAGTATCATGTCACTTTTGATTAGTCCCTCGGTCCTCAGTGTAGCTTTTTTACAACGATCAAAGGAATTAAGTTAGTTAGCTGTAATTTTATTTGGGACATCACAAACTGACAGGCTTGAGAAGTAATTGTGTAAATGTATTAATTTTTAAAATCTATTAACGTATTGCGGGAGGTTCCCCCCTTGGATGGAAGTTTTAAAAAGGCGGTGGCTAGTGGATAAAAAAGCGGCTTAAACGAATCTATTAAATATGTATAAGGCAATTTCGCGGCTCTGTCGGAACACTCACCGAGTGTTGCCGTGGCCGGCTCATTACCGAGCAATCACGCCGCACCGCAACGTGTTCATGCCGCTTCCTCGTGTGTAGTGGACCTTTTTGAATGTCTAACTTTTTTTTTCATCTTTTTCTTTGAGTACCTATCTATAATAACTATACAATTGTATAAAGTTACGAGTATGTCATTCATTATAAAACTACAAAGAATAAATGTTATATATTATTCTAATGTTTGCTTCATAAAGTCCATGAAGTTATTCCATAAAATAAACTAGTTAATCCGCGCGGTTTCGCTCAACTTTTTCCGCTGCAAGCTCAGACCACTTCCGGCGGATGTTGAGCACTTTTTAATTTCCGCTGAGGGATTTTTCTACAGCCGGACATTAAATTATTTACGTTTAATTACTGTAAATTATAAGCCTTCAGAAAGGATTGGTTTAAACCGGTTTTTAACATTAATTTGGAGATTTAGATGATAGATAAAATCTTTCTTAAAACATTTATTTCAAACTAAATACCTATATTTAATGCAACTAATTACATACTTAAATATCTTCAGCATAAACTAGTAAGAAAAAAAAATGTTGAGGAACTCGACATTTCATTATCTAAGTATTAAAAACCATGAACCAAAAAATCTAAATGAAATTGTCTTCAAACGAATCAGATAAATAAAGCATATTATAAAAGCACTCGATAACAACTCGATCTCCGCTTCAAAGCGTGCGAGTTAATGGAGTGAGTTAATTGGACCAATTTACTGGTATCGTGTCGTATCAAAGCATTGATTGTGTGTTAATATTGGTTTATTTCATAGGCAATCGTTTGTTATCCCATTTTATAATTCCAGAGATTTGCTTATACATAAAAAGGTAAGAAAAATCTATTTAGCTATTTTAAAGCTCCATCTGAAATATTAAGTAGATAGACTTATTTGACATAACATATAAAAAATAAAACCTAAAATCTAACTTACCTACTTACCTTTCGGTTCTAAAGCTCCATCTTAAACATATATATTTTTTAATTAATTTATTTTTGATACTTACATAAATAATAAATATTCAAGGACATTTCACACATCACACTCTAGTCCTAAGTCCATTACACTTTTCAAGATTATTTTCTACTATTTTCAATATCTTGTGAATGTCTTATATATAGTCAGAGGTTGGTAGATACATCAAACAATTATTGTCGCAATACAAACTTATTTCCAATTAAAAATAAAACACCCCAATACAGAAGTAATTCGGGCGATGACGTCAAGAATGGCTATTAAGGGTAATTTTCGCCAGTAATGTACAGAACAACATTATCGAACTAATAGAAAAGAGGGGCTCGTGACCAGCCCCAGCATTTGTCACTGAATCTATTAGGAGTAAGCCACTCGGGTGACAAGGATTTGACATCGACTTTTTTTTTAAATATTCTGTATTCATGTCCATAGATTAGTTTTTCGCGCATTATTCCATAATACAGTAAGTATTTTATTTAACTTTCAATGATAAATAAATAAATAATAAATAAATAAATAAATAATGCTGGACAATCCACACAACATCATCTAGCCCCAAGCTAAGCAGAGCTTGTGTTATGGGTACTAGAAGACTGACATACTTAATACAATATAATACATAGATAGATATTTTTTATTATACATATAATACCCAGAACACCCGGAATAAATATTTGCAGAACATACAAACATTTATCCCGAGGCGGGAATCGAACCCGCAACCTTCCGCGTCGCAAGCGGACCATCGCCCACCGCGCCACATCGGTCGTCATAAAAATATAAACTGTATATTTTTTCTATTTTTGCAATAAAGTGTACACATGGTTATTCACTGATTTAAACTAACCGAAGAGATAAAATTACACGGATTTGTATCGCGTATCTTGTATTTTTCAGAACTTAATCCTTTTACTATAACTACTATACTTTTTTGTTCAAATTTAACCTTTTTTGTAGCCAGTAATGGTCACCCCACACGTCTCCACCTCATCAATTCCCATAGACACTGGCGCTTCCGACAGCGAGCGTAGGGCTGCACTCGCGACTAATGGCGCACATGTCCGGGACATTTCATAGACCTTTAGAAACAAAGTCATTGCAGTTTCATTTATTTCGAATATGAATAGGGAATTAGAATAAAAACTATCTTGATGGAAATAAAGAAAGTAAAAAAAACGCCATATACTTAGTTTTAGACTTATGTTTATAATATTTACTAAAGGTATAGAATACTTACACGGATTTGATTACGAGACTGAAAAAATGAAATGTAGGTAGATAATGTAAACAGTATGTCTAATGAAAAAAAAAGAATCCAATAATTTTGTTCTTTGATTACCTAATGTAAATATTATACTGTTACTACTTAGAAGCTTAAGTTTATAATCTATTTTACTATTTACGCTAATTCAGGATTGTATAAACAAAAAACAATGAGGAACTCTTTTGTTATTATTTATACAATGAAACCTTATTTTATTCCTCTACAAACTGTTTTTATCACATTTATAATTAAACCTTTGATTACAAAAATGATAAAAACTTTTTTTAGTGTCTTAAATATACATTTTTTCAGATACAAGCTACTCGTACCACCCGGCGATACACGATGACACATTCGTGCGTCGGAAACAGAGGCGGAATCGGACCACTTTTACACTGCAACAGGTAATTCAATATAAATCTATATTACTGGTTATTTTCATAAAAACAATTGTCAAAATTACAAAGTTTAAGTTCGGAGTGAAATTCTCAGAAAATGTCTACAATTTAGATGTTTTCAAGAGCACAATAGGTGCGTTCCTTACGCAACGTGCTTCAGCTTAGACCGAAACTTAATGAAACTTAGCGATGAAACATAGAAACAATGTTTAAAAAAGTTGCATATAGGTACCAAAAGCGATTCAAATCCCCGACCTTTCTCCTAAAAATGCATTAGACCGCTACGCATTATCCATCTTTAATTGCACACGGGTAGATGAATTTCCCGACAAATACTTTTTATAGCTAAATGCAAGACGCAGAGAGAGAACTCAAATTTCAAAATTAAAAAAAAACAATTTACTTATTATTTCAGCCAGTAAGAACGTTTCTTGATTGTTTCAGCTGGAAGAGCTGGAGACAGCATTTGCTCAGACACACTACCCCGACGTGTTCACGCGAGAAGACCTCGCATTGAAGATCAATTTGACTGAGGCAAGGGTCCAGGTGAGTGGTCTCTCTTGTATTATGTACTAAATTCGGCTGTTTCTAATGCACGTTTGCTTCACTGTCTGAAACGGGTGTGAAAGTGTCCTAAACAAAAAACAAGCGTTGGTTCCGACATGGTTTATAAAAAAATGGTTGTCTGTAAAGTCGGTTTACTGACGATAGTTGAACGTGACAGACAACCAATGCAAAGGTCGATTGTGCTTCTTTGTCGCTTGTTCCGCGCTCTCGCTTGCACTTCATGGAACGCCTCAGAGCGAGGTAACGCCACATGAATCATGTTTTTTCGTGCGTGCAGCCGGCTCTATCGAATTATAAGACGTTGTCACGTCAAAAGTCTTAACCTTAAAGTCAACCTCACAGGCTACGCTTCGTAAATCTAGCGTATTCAAGCTACACTGCGCGTCAACACAAGCTTGATTGTCGAACGTTCTAGAGTCACCAGTGTTGGAAAAATTTCTTCAATATGTTTAAATGAACACGTTACACAAAGCTAGGTAAATAGTTCATTAATAAAGCAAATATTTTTGTCTTTGTAGAGCTTTTAAATCTAATGTGTTCAAATATTCATCAAAAGCTGTGGTATAGGCGACAAAGAAATTGGTTTACCACTCTAAGGCTGAATATCATTTGCACGTACAGAACATCAAGGGCTATTTTCGCTTGACAGATTAATAACTGCTACGTCAGAATCTGTCAATCTGTAATCCTTAGCGAATAATTACTGGGAGTTGTTACTGGGAGATGTCATCAAAAGTGGTAAACCAATTTCTTTGTCGCCTATACATAAGTTGTCAGATTTTCCACTCCCATCAGCGACATAAAAGTTACATCTCAAAATCCTGCGTCAATTTCCCCGTAAAATTGATCATCATGCATAATATTTTACGCATGTTTGACAGTTCACGCAATAAAGGTTATGTTTTACGATGTCTTGCCAGAGGTAATATACCATGACGTGATGTGGAGTGGCGGTGACGCTCATATTCTAAAATGTCTAGGTATATTCAGTATATTTGCTGGATTCTGACAGCCCACTTCAGCAGATATACTGGCTGCCAGCAAATATACTGAATAGAAGAAAATTCTATGAAACGTACCAAAAATTATTTGATTTGATTGGCCAGTGTTGGATTCGCATTTGAATACCTACTATGCACAAGTCAACGATTGGATCTTTGTCTAATCCTAAGTGATTCGAGTTTTGAAAATGTATTGAAATGACTGGCTGAATGAGTTGAACTTTTGCTGATAATAGGTATCTATATTTACTCTGTGATGAATGTATAGTCGACCAAGAAATTGGTTTACCACTTTTGATGACATCTCCCAGTAACATAATTATTCGATAAGGATTACAGATTGACAGATTCTGAAGTACTTACAAGTTATTAATCTGTCAAGCGAAAATAGCCCTTGATGTTTTGTACGTGCAAATGATATTCAGTCTTAGAGTGGTAAACCAATTTCATTGTCGCCTATACCTTCGATTGATTGAATCTGTATCAAATTCTGAGAGATTTATTCTTTATTGTACACAAAATAAGACAAACACAAGACAGAAATAGATGACATGTACAAAGGCGAGCTTAACCCTAAGAAGAGTTCTCTTCCAGCAAACCTTTCTAGAGATTCTAATTTAATAAATGCTGGACAAATATTGTAAGGTACCGGAGGCAAATAAGGCCTGTCGGCTATTACGGCCTAACCTATTAGACGATCTACTACAAAAACATTTCGATTATCTATGATATTTTTAATTTTATTGCAAATCTCCCTTAGGTAGGCCTTATTACCTTCGTGCATATCTGTGGTAAGGTTACCAAGAAACATCAACCATTTATATATAAAAAAAAGAACTCCAGTAATCTTACAATGTAAACTTTACTCGCCGTCCACGTACTAGAATAACCGTACCAGTACAGTCGAATACAGCAGGTTTTAGGCAAATTGCTCGTGTTTTATTTATGCGCAAATAAAAATGGCCAATTCTGCCGCTGCGTGATGTCAATATGTGTTATGTACGACAGGGGGAAATCAGCTAAGTGATAACATTGCAGTTGAATATAGCCAAGTGGTTTTGTAAGGGCTTATACACACATTCTTGGATACCTATATATATATCAACACGTGTTTTAATAATAGTATAATTATATGTATACAATAATAGCTAGAGCAGCAATTCATTCGTGTCACTCATGATCACGACTACTATGAGTGTCCGACTAAGAAAGAGAAGTCTTAAAAATGCTTTATTTTTTTTACGTCATTGAGCTCTGGTCAAGTTAAGGTTTTAAGGTAAAATAAACCCAATTCATCAGGAAAAGACTAAAATTGAACATTTAACTCGCGAAAGTTCCCATCGTATGCTTGACGTTTAAACGCCTTTACACATGCACCTGGCCAACATTATTTTAAATTTCAATTCCCATTAATTTGATCGATATTAATTATATCGATCAAATATTATTGAACATAACAACACAACGTTTGCATCGCAATTATGTATAATCGGTTAAATTAATGAACTTATTTATTTATTTATTCCCAGGTGTAATGGAAGAGAATACATTTAACAAATAAGTCCACAAATTCGATATTAGGTACCTACATCTTTGCCTTCCACGACCGTGGGTTCAATCCTCGCCAATAACGAACATTTGTGTGTGTGTGTGTGCATTCAAGCATTTCTATTCGTTCTTTGGATTTACCAAAAACAAAATGTATCTATGTATCAGAAATTCAGAATAATCTTTACTCAGCTTCGAACTAAATAACATTGTATATATCTTACAACGTTTAGACAATTCGACATGTGATAAGGCAAAGACAATATCCAATTTCGTTTTATCGATTCCACTTCCATTAGTTAACTAGCCTATTGTCAAAACCCACTCTAGTTGCCAAAACCGCCAAAACAGCTGAGAATTGGACACTCACGTGGCCAATCAAGGTTGATCCCCGTGCGGTTATTGGCTTTATCCGATATCTTTTGGATTGGGGGTCTGGCTAAACTGGTGGTCTGTAACGTGTTTAAGTCGCTCATCTCGGAATGGTATTACGGGATGGCCAGGCGTGGTCTGTGCGATTCAGAATGCATTGCAAAATGAACTTTATTGCGATTGCTTTAGGTGTTGTATGTAGGTTTAGAAATTGGGAACTTTCGAAGGTTTGCGATATTAAACTTATGTCACTTGGATTTGACAAACACAAGAGTCGCGTAGTTGTGTATCTGTAGATATATGAGCCTTAGTTAACTAGTAATCTAGTGAAAATTCATACTTATTAGACAAACATATCCGCATATTATGAGTTTATCAATGATTTTCGATTTCGTTTTTATGAGAAACTCATAGGAATCTAATAAGAAATTCTGTATTTTATCTGATACATAAGTACATGCGGACTGAAGTTAATTTTTCATTTCATCTTATATAAAAACTTCTTCATATACTTTAATATATCTATCTGCGGTTTATATGTAGGTACCTACTGCATATTTCTGTAATTATTTTTTATATCTGTATGAATATTTTTAATCTGTTATCTGTTAGTATGGGATATTTTTAATCTGTTATCTGTAGGTATGGGATATTTTTAATCTGTTATCTGTAGGTATGGGATATTTTTAATCTGTTATTTGTAGGTATGGGATATTTTTAATCTGTTATCTGTAGGTATGTTATATTTTTAATCTGTTATCTGTAGGTATGGGATATTTTTAATGTGTGGTGTGTAGGTATGGCAGTCCGCCCTCGTCTCGCCCCTCGCACCTCAGACACGTGCTGTTGGGATTAGGGGTGTCACAGAGCGGGTTGAAATACTGAGTTGTCGTTCATTGCATGTATGTGACTTTGACTAATATGTTTTGGGAACTTGATACGTTTGAGACTGAAAACTGAATTGGATTGGAATTGGTTAGAGTACCTATACAATTATTTTGGAATCATATAATTGTTATTATAAAATAGAGAAGTTGTAAAACAAAGATTAAGATATAGATTTTTGAAATTTTATTTTTATTTATTTATTAAGGCTCACAAAACAAAGCACAATCACATACAATTTTGAAAAAATGAGTTAATACATAAATTTTGAGCTAGATAGCACTTTAAAACATGTGTACACAGCATGACTGTATAAGCAGTAGGTAAAGAACTACAAAATAATTAAAATATTGAAAAACCTGTAGGTACTACATTAAGCAATAGTTACAAAAAATAAGTTAAGGCGAAATGATGGTTTATACGCAATTCATTTGTAGAGACTGGATTAAGAAAGAAGAATATACAGTAGCCTTCACTTGTAAACCCAAGTAATGATTTTTTAAAATTTCCTGCTTACTTTACTGCCATATCGATCATCCCTTCAATCCAAACAAAACCAGGCAGCCCTTAAGAGCCGTAATATAATTGAATCGGCTTTCAATTTGATTCGCATTCCGTCCAGCCGAGAAGTGTCGGTGATAATTCGCACGAAAAATATAAAAAGAAGATACGAGCACAGCCGTCAGACATATTGGATTACTCAGTATAGACCGCTACGTGGAGCCAGGGGGGCTATCCAGCAAGGGGAAACTTGCGTGACCGAACATCCTTTCAGTTGCAGTTCAGTTTTCGAAGATTTTACTATAGTAATTCATCAGTATTCCGTGGCATTTTTGGGGACTGAGCTTTATGAAATTATGACTGAGCTGTTAAAATTGTTGTCAATGCCGCGGTTTAGCTGATTTGAGCATGGCCTACCTGATTTAAGCATGACCTACCTGATTTGAGCATGGCCCATCTGTTTTTCGTTAATTCTATCAAACGGTATGAAAATCTATCATTCCAAATATCAATAAAAGACGAAGAAGAAAACTGAACTGCAATTCGATCAAATAAGAGTTCAAAAACATTTTAGTTGTCAGGATACCCCCCCGGCTCGAATTGAAATATGATTTATGGGATACAATTTTATTGAAAAATTGCTGGATAAAAGTGATTGGTTCGGTAAAACCTATTGTTTGAGTGGAAAATGGCTTATTCTGTTAGGTATTTGTCTAATATAGTTGACCTACTTTTAGATTATTTTTATATGCATCATTATAAGGTTTCTATGATTTTAAGTGAAAGCTTTTGTTAAGGAATTTAATCTTGTCAGTACACTGAAAGTCTTTAATTTTTTTTTATTGTTAAAAGATTTTTGTAGACAAAATAATTTAGTGTTAGAGCTCATCTCTAACTAAGAATTAATCATTTAATCAGTTTGACCAGAATCGGCACACACGGCTTAGAGGCTCTTAGTTTCTTATCGATTCATATTTTAATTATAAATGCTTCTTCAAATTAAACAAACATCAATTAATTTTAACAATGTTTACACTCTATTAAGTTCAATCTCAAAAACACTCGATCTTCAAGCGTGTAAAACAAAAAAACCCAAACAATTCCCCCAGTTTGACATTGACAAGAGATCCTTCAGTGCTAAAACAATAGGGCTGTCAGACAAACAAAGCGCGAACAACGACACTTGTCGTTGTCACAACCCTATTAAATAGGGCTGCTAAAAGCGAGTAATTGTTTGTAGATGATTTATTCGTTGTTGAAACGGGTGAGTGGTTAGGAAACCTATAACAGAAAGGGTTTACTTAGTGTTAATAATTACTTATACTTGAGTTTTGAATTATACTTTGAGGTATAAAAGGATGAGAAAATACAAATTTTATCATATTTTTATTTTTAGACTCAATTTGTTTAAATTTGAATTTTCTCTTTTTTTATAATTAATTATAGGTTAATTAATTATAAGTATAATTCAAAACTCAAGTATAATAATCATTTTAAAGATACAATTTAGTTTGTAAGATTCATGATTTTGAATTTAATTTATTTCTCAGAAGCAGATTAATAAAAATAAATTAGTTTAGCAAAAAATATATTGCATACGACTTACCTTTAAGAAATAAAAAAAATATTCATGGACATTACTGTCTTACACAAAACGCCAACAAGTCCCAACTCAGTAAAACTTACTGATTACTTACTTTTCGACTTTTTTTGTAAAATTATAGTATATTTTGCATAGAATAGATACGCAAGAAAATAGAAAAAAAATCTTAAAGCAAGCATAGTTGCCATATTCCGAATTATTTCCCATTATATTTATTTAATTGCCGGCCAATTATAATCCCCTGAGTGGTAACCCTACCGGCGTGTGACACAGCGCTAACGACGCGTCATATCGAACTTTTGTTAACTCACAAGTGGGAAAATTGAAAACATACGGAGATAAATACCGATTCAAAACGCCTTCGGAGAAAACTCTACGCGACTAAACAATGATGTATAAAATACGCTTAGAAATCTTGTTTCTACAAAATTTATAACCTCAACCGCCTCGTTTTGACATTCAGACAAGCACCTAAGTATCATATTAATTGGTAGTCAGTGCCTTTTAATAGGTAATTGTAGATAACAATATAAAGTTGACCTTTTGCTTTGCAAGATTATTAAATTGTTTAAATTCCAAAAGCGTTAAAGTTATGGAATCGAAACTTACATACTGAGCTTAATTTAATAATTTCACGTTTTTACTATTACGAGTACCTACGTATTACGCTTTATCACAACTTTTTTTTGTGATGCAAAAACAACAAACTTTGTGACTGACAGATTTCAATCTAGATTCGAATAGTGCTGGAATTTGATTATTTTATCACACCTAAAAACCCGCATAGAATGCCATATGTTTTCCCATTATTTTTTATTCAGTAGCATGGCAACCCTACCGTAGACACATTGTTTTTTTTATTCCGTAGCATGGCAACCCTACGGTTGGGCACTCAGTCGCTTTACATCAATCATTGTGTGAATTAAATCAGGGGTGAGACGAGGTGTCATATCTGCCGCGATTGGTGCTTTCTTTGTGATATTGATTCTTTAACTCGGTACTTTTTTGAATTGATAAATTTCGTTTGTCGATTCTTTTTTTTTCTTTCTTTGCACATCGTGTACAATTGCCGTTTGTCAATTGTTTATTTGTATTGTTTACGGATGCATATTGATTCATTTAATGATGATTAAAGTCTGTTTAAAGGTTATTTATTAGTCTTTTTGTTTTTGTTTAAATTAAACTAAAGGCCATTACTTAGTATTTTTGCTACAGTTTATATTCTTTATGCAATAGTTTTTGTTATTATATGTGCGATACATAAAGTACGTAAATAAATATACGGAATAATATAATTGTTGTACATCAAAGTAAACTAGATTTATCACAAATTCCACAAAGAAATGAGCTAAAGAATTATTTCACAGAATTCATTACTTTGTTCTTGCTGGAACTTAAATAGACATTTTTCTAAGAAAATTGAATTGCAGCGAACTGCGAGGATCCATTTCATATTATTCGCTTCGGACAATTTTCTTCTAGAGGATTTCAAATGATTTAAATTCTTAAAATGCATAGTTTATGCACTAGACTTTTATAACCAGTTTGAAATAATCTAGAACATTATTAGGTAATGTTTGGGATAGAACAAAATACAGGTTTTTGTTAAAGCTAAATGATGAAAAACGAAATGGACGTCCATTGAAAAATTGAAAAATCACTCGTTCAAAATAATATAATGCTGTGCAATCCACACAACGTCATCTGACCCCAAGCTAAGCAGAGCTTGTGTTATGGGTACTAGAAGACTGACATACTTAATACAATACATTATATAGATAGAT
Source organism: Ecliptopera silaceata (assembly GCA_932527185.1). NCBI lineage: Eukaryota > Metazoa > Arthropoda > Insecta > Lepidoptera > Geometridae > Ecliptopera > Ecliptopera silaceata. The sequence goes on along the minus strand of OW052207.1, from coordinate 8,371,928 downwards.
ATTTTTATTATTATAAATACCCAGAACACCCGAAATAAATATTTGTAGATCATACAAACATTTATCCCAAGGCGGGAATCGAACCCGCAACCTTCCACGTCGCAGGCGGACCTGCGCCCGCCGCTCCTCATCGGTCGTCACAAATAACTAGTAACTTCAAATTATGCAATACAACAGCATTTTAATGACTCATTTGTTTCTATAGTTTAATGCCGAAAATATTATTTGCCTTATAAAGTTATGAGCACATAATTTCCTGTAAACACGTTAAAGCAATACGTCTTCCATGAATTACACCACTCCTGACTTGGAATCTAATTACTTCGCGGTTGTGATCTACGAAAATTGCGATATTCAACTTTTTGTGGTTTTTTTTAACCATAAAACAATGTAAGCAACAATTTTTGCCGCCAAACAGCGCTTGCTATGTTGATTTCTGGTAACGTTATCTCAGAGCATCATGAATAAAAGTGACAATGACAATTGCAAACGTATCAAAACGGTGACGTAAACGTGATACGTATTGACATAAGCTTGACAACTGTCACCGCGCAGTTTGGATATAATGTGCAAACGTTACAATACGATAATGATTGTAACATTTATTGTGTTAATTTAAGTAGTGAAAACTCGTATAATAAATATTTATAATGAAACAAAATATAGAATAATCGTCGAATTATTAAAAAAATATATTAAAAACTAAATAAGCTTACTCTATACATCGTGCTACGATTGCGTAGCATTTCGCGTAGCAAACGTAGCGTTTACTTCTTACCATTTTTACGGGGTTTCTCTTTTATTTAATTGAATATATATGTAGAAGAAAAGTGTTGAAATATTTTTGTAGACAATTTTACGATCTACAAACTTTGTCTGAACCATTTTTCGATAGCTCTCTTTGTTTCAGAGATATACGCGAAAAACGCAAATTTATGACTTTTAACCTGGAATAAAAAACAACGCACAAGCGGGATCGATGGGGACTTTTGACATATCATTTGTCATGATGTATTCAAGGCCTGTACAAAAATCAAGCTTGTTGGGAATTAATGCAAACTGGAATGTCTATTTTGACTGGACTAATATACCACCTCAAAAGTAACTACATCCTTTGCTAAGAAAGCTTGTATCTTAAGATGGTTTACCCCCATTCCCGCGGGGGGCGCTAAGGGGGCGCAATTTGCCCCTAATCATGTGATGAAAAACTTAACGCCACATCTCATCCTCCTATCATACATAATGTATGACAGCTCTCTCAATGTAATCTCTTTTGGAAGTGTATAGCAATTAGTTAACTGCTTATCTAAAACAGGTTAAGATTAATTTGTAGAAGTTTGTAATTTGTAGTTTGTGTGAAGATATAAGCTTAGGTTTTATTAAAGCCTTTTGAATATAAACTATTTTGATGGTATCACAGCTACTGAGCTGTGATGACTACTAACTGTGTGGGTCGTGGGTTCGATTCCCGGAGAAAAATGTTTGTGTGATAAACATAATATATTAGTTCTGTGTCTGGGTGTTACTATGTATTCGATGTATGTAGTGACCAATCTAATTCCCATATATCTTTGCTTAGTTTAGGACTAGAGTAATGTGTGAAATGTCCATGATTATTTATTTATTTCAATTATTTATTTAGTTCAATTACCGAGAACGTAGCTCTTTAATAATAAGAAGAAGTTTAATTACCACAAGATAATATTTCAAAGCTGCATCACTTACATATTTCAAAGAATTATGAAAAACGTCGACATACGTCGGTATACCATCCCTATAAGCTAAATAGGTACTATCAAGACATACCTTAGTAGGTATCTTTTACTTATAATATGGCATACCCTATCGACGAACATCATGTTCTCAGTGTCAAAATTCTGCATGACAACTAGTTGACACTAACAGATGCGACGCGTTATGTCATCGCACTTAAAAACCAACATGTTTATTTTCATCATATTAACAATTTATTATTCAAACCAGCCTCAAAATGTATATATTAAAAGTTCATAAGCTACATAAATGTCTGCCTAAAATATTACTTAACTAACAACATTCCTTTTAATATAAACCCACCCACGTCAACATCAAAAATTAAAAAGTTACGGTTATATTACCGTAAGCAGACGAAGCCATTAGGTCTTTTAATAAACTCGTTCGCCACTGGCGTCGTGTGCGAGGGCCCTATTAATAAAGCCTCATGACACTTGCGCAGTGTGTAACGGCTTTACGTCTTGTGCAATGCTGGTTAATTAAGTAGACTCCGGTAAGTGCTCCGACTTTCCACAACATTTTAAATTAGTCGGGTTATTTTGTAAGTGCTTTTTCTGTTGGTTACAAAGATAATTCTACTTATTTGTTATAAGCAAAATCTTTACGTTAAGGTGGTTCGTGACGCGTGTTCAAAAAATGAAATAACTGTGAAAAAAAGGCACCATCTGTGCGAAGCACTAGATATTAAGTTATAGCAAAAGTATCTAGAGCGCCATCTAGTTACTTGAACTAAATACTTGTGTAGAAAGAAATAGGAAATCTTTTTTCTCTTTTTCTTTTAGTTATTCTTTTATTTATCGTACTTTGTCATATTTACATTCGAAGCGGACTTGTCAGCGTAAAGATTGTAATATCTTGCACCCGTCTCCCGTGCAAAGAAGTTTGGTTGAACCAAACAGGTTTCTTTCTTATAATTTTAATGCATTCTACATAGCTTATGTGGATAATAACGTACAAAAAAAAATAGCTTTGAATTTTTTTCCACAGCTGTGGAAAAAAATCAATTTATTGTAAGAAAAGTAAATATATTTTTTACCATAATATAGTTGTAAAAATTTAAGTACTAAAATACTTATTTAAAAACGGCTCATAGATAAACCTTACTGACTAACACACTTTACAACAATAGTAAAGTATACTTTAGATGCTAGCATACACTTTTCTTATATTAAATGAAAATAACACTAGTACACAAAAGTAATACATATTGATCTTTCATCTGCGGCAATGGTCCCCTATTTTACCGCTAGACTAATCCAGACGTCCAGAATACTAGAGCCAAGAACTGTCATTGTACTGGGTCACCATGGTAAGGATGTATGACTTGAAGTTGGTCGCCTTCTTCCTACTTCAATCCTTCATGATACGGCAACGGTCTCTTCACGAAGATGTTTTCTTATCACAAGGTGAATGTTGTTCACGGTGGTCTCAGCCTATGGTTCTTGTAGTACTTTCTTCGCGTCAAGGATTTCTGCCTGCGAGTAACTGAATGCCAGGATCTGGGCTAGACTGCCCAGACAGCTTCCATGAATTCTAGCTTACATTGCATTAAAAATAGGCACTATTTGAGATATATTACAAACTATTTGAGATTTTTTTAAAAACAAATTTTGGGTGTTTATGACTGACATATTTATTTACTTACTACTAGTTGTCATGACAACCAAGAAAAAAGTTAAAGGTACCACGTAACAACAAAAAGTTTGCTACACATTGTATGAGTATAGTTTTGTTTACCTACTCATATTTCGTAGCTCAATCGTAAATGTAACGTATATGGGAGATATACAGTGCGCTAACGCGGCATTGTTTTTTTGCATCATTTTGTGCAGAATTAAATATTTAAAAAAAAATATATACAGGGTCTAACAGAAGGGGTGGACCAAAAGCAACAGGGCCGATGCAGGAGCTCTTAGCCTATCGATATTACCCCCATGTATGTTCAGCGATATTCAGTCGTTCAAAAGTTACTCGCTTTCTATGTTTTTTTTTTCATAATTTTATTTTAGGTTAGATTTCTCTTGTATACCCAAACTATTAGAGCTACAACCGTATTTTTTTACACCTTGTAGCTTCATAGTAGACCTTTCGTACTTGATAGTTTGGGAAAACTTGGGAAATCTAACCTAAAATATGTTAATGAAAAAAAAACATAAAAGTGCGAGTAACTTTTGAACGACTGAATATCGCTGAGCATACATGGGGGTTATTTCGATAGGTATTGAGCTCTTCCATCGCCCTTTTGCTTTTGGTCCACCCCTTCTGTTACACCCTGTATAATAAACCTCTTTTACCCTGTTCGGAACAGCGGCTATTGTAGCTGGATATTGTAGCATTATTAACTGTATAGTATGAAAATAAAGTTCGCATAATTCTACACCATAATAAAATCAAAAAGTGTATGTACTTAGTATGAAACAAAACTAGCGGTAATTAAATATGTACTGTACACGTAATATATGAACCACCTGTGTTGTAATTTCTCGACAATACATTACATAGATAGATATTTTTTATTATATATATAAACACCCAGAACACCCGGAATAAATATTTGCAGATAGTATAAACATTTATCCCAAGGCGGGAATCGAACCGGCAACCTCCACGTCGTCAATGCCACCGCGCCACATCGGTCGTCAATGTTTAGGTATCTAGTAAGTATACGACTACGTCATTCGCTCGAATACTTACAATTATCTATCAAATACAAAATTCTAAGGTTTGTTGTCAGCTCTCCAGTCGTAGGAAAAGAAACAAGACAACAAAACTAAATCTATCCCTTTTCTTCTTGAAAATGCTACGTTGCCAATCTATTATCTAAACTAAAATTCTAGAAAGGATAAGATTTGTCTGTTTGTTGGTCACTATTTAATTCAAAAGTACACGTCCTATTTTAAAACTATTTCTACATAAGGATGTAATTAATATCTTTACCGAGTAACATAGACTATTTTATGTACAAATTGCAATATGAAAAAAACGTTTCAATGTAAAATAAAGTGAACGCCAAAAACGTTGCCGAGCCGAAATATACAACGCGTGCCGTGTCACGGGTCACTAGTAGTCAGTCTCACTACTGCTAATAATAAATAACTGTTAAATGTCACTGTTCATAAAGTTTGGTTATAAAAGTGTGGCCATAAATGTATTTCCTTGCAAACATTATTATAAAACTGTTCGTTTTTTAATGTTCTGTAATTATAAATATAAAGAAAAATTATTTCATTAACAAAAAAAACGTTTATTTGTAAGAAAAATTACAAACTTCCAAATAATGCATTGAAATATAGGTAAATAAAACCTTTTTTTTTGTTGTCAAAGTAAATAAAACCTGTAGTAAGGCAACCTCGCTGACATAATTGTCATAGCTGTCTGTCAATTTAGTCGTACATAGTAAAGTTGTTTTTGATGAAATTTTATCTTGTAAGTATAGTAATCAATTGTGCCAATTAGAAACTCATTGTGGTAACAGAAAGGATCCGAAGAAACATTCACGCTTTGCGATCACTCCGATGAAGCATTATGATGTAACTGCCCCACAAACAATCTATATCCTTTGTACGCAGGCAAGACAATGCACCAACAACTGCAATTGAAGAATCTTAGCGACGCCACAGAAAACGACATAAATAGCCCGTAGCCCGTTTTTGGGCAAAACATATTCATGTGTTTTATTTGTTTAATTTATAGAGCTGTAGAGAGTCTTACTATTGAAATATTAAATACATATAAACATATTCCTGAAGATATTAGCAGTTTTATTAGAAGGTAACCTATGTAATAGGTATCTACTGCATTTTATTGCATTTAAGTTCAAAAAAAAATCCAATAAAGTGGGTTTTATAGTAGTCTGTAAAAATTCTGCAGTGCCTCTGCTCAGCAGAAAGACACAGATAAATATCAAAAAAAGGAAGCAACAAAAAGTTACATTTCTGGCGGAGATTTGAACTCGAATACTCTGATTGTCAGTCCACAGTACCTTGAACTGCGCTATTAGTTCTTATTACCTGACGTCGAAATTATGAAACGCTAGCGCGTTTCAAATATCGGAAACATTTTTGCGTGTCAAAGTAGATAGCAAGCTTGAAATTCCTCGCCAGCCTCTGCACGTTTTTCCTACTAAAATTATAGTATTTTGTATTGATTAATTGGTATCTATTAATAAATTTTCGCAAAGGTGAATTTTGATAACTAAACGCAAAAAACCATTAACAAATCAGAAGAAAAACCGCAGTTTTTTAAACTAGCGACATCTTTTGTTGTTGGGCTACCGTCCTGACTGAGCGCTTGGGCCTTAAATAAGACCTCTACCTATATTGTGCCGTTGTGACTGTATCTATTGGTACCACTAGTAGAAAGAGCGACTTTATTAGATCTCAAATTCATATTTTGAGCAAAAAAAGAGTACTTATAGTAACTTTTACATAGCGATCTTGCATCGATTCACAACTAGAAATAAGTAATTAAAATAATCTACTATACGAATTGGTATCAAAGTCAAAACTCGGTGAAATAAATGACATAATTGCCTGATTTCTTCATACGTACCTAGTTGTTTGTTTCTATCATATATATTATTTCTTCTCAAATAACCATAATAGTTTACTAAAAGCTTTACTGTACAACTAAGTTCGTGTGCAAAGGCATAAACTTAAAAACATTTCATTAGAAAATAACATAAATTCAAAGGTAAGCAACCAACTCATGTATAATTTCTAAAACTCCAAGTTAAATTTAAACTCACCACTTTAACTTAAAAAGTTAACTTATCACTCACCTAATTACGTACGAAACATTTTCATACGAAGCTAACGTGAAAGTAACGTTAAGTTATGAAGTTTCCTGATAAAACGATCACCGTTATATTGACAGACATGATAAGTTACATGACTTATAGTAACATTACTTTATTTTAGTAGAACTAGAGCTTCTAGTAAAGGAACTCGTCTGGGTAAGTAAAAAAAACTAAATCAGTGTAGGAAAAAAACGGAGCCCCTGCCTTTTGTCCACCAGTAAAATAAATAAATTAAAAAATCATTTCACACATCACGTTTTAGTTTCAAATTAACAAAGTTTGTACCTACTATGGAAACTAAATTGTCAATAGAATACTTATATACACATTTTTGTAAATCAATACATAATAACACCCGGATACAAAACAAACATCAGCTTTCATGACACAAATGTTTGTTCTCGGTGGGAATCAAACCCACGACCCACAGCATAAAAAGCAAAGCTATGATTTGAGTTGTGAAGCCTGTCAAGTTTACTAGATTGTTAGTTCCCTCCCACTGATATTCTACTATAGTTTCTAGCTTATTGTGATAATAGTTAAAGTACCTATCTATTGAAGAGCAATATTACTCGTAATATAATATTATATGGTATTATATTACGGCAGCCTTTTCTTCGAAACGAAAACATCCTTAAAACATTTTAAGCAAGTAAATGACAGGTAAAGAAGCTCTTAATGTACTTGTATGTGAAGAGACTTAATTTGTCTTTCAAAATAATATTCAAACTCAGTTTAGCAAAATACAACGTGTGAAAGCATTCCTTAGAATTATTTTTATAGAAAAATATTATTATTATCTAAGCATTCCTTAGAATTATTTGTACTTATAGAAAAATATAATATTTATGTATTAAAAATATTCTATAATAATTCACACAATAATAGCCGCATTAAAGTTTGTGCTGATTTGGGACTAGATGGCGTTGTTATGTCAAATGTCCATGATTATTTATTTTTATTGAATACCTACCTATAGTTTAGTTTACTTTAAAATCACGCCAACTAATTGCCCTTATAATAGCGAAGTTTTATACAATAGGAAATTATTATAAAATACAAAACACCACAATATCTTTTGAGGTACTTGTCAACAATGGACCGCCCGCTAATATGTAGTGTTGCCCTTCACAAATAATATTTGCTACCTACTATTCAATGCGAGTGCACTCGATGTGGCAACACAAACAATGGTGATTGTGCCACCCGTAGTTTTATAGGGTTGACCCTATTTATTCTTTTTTTATAGACGAAATTATAAAACATACCCATTCTCTGTTATGTGGTAAGCAAATCCTAACTATTATTACTATTATTATATTCACTGAGAAAGTAGATTAAATATGTATGTCTATTTACATAATATAAATTGTAATATACGTATTTGTATAATTTGTGTTTCTATTATTTTTGTAAGTGTAAGTTTTTGTACACCAATCTTCCATACTTGTACGATTCTCTCCAACCAAAGGCCTGGAAGAGATCGCTTTCAGCGATAAGGCCACCCATTGCACCATATTCTTTACCACATAGTGTATAGTTTTTTTATGGTGTATTTTATAGTGGTATACATTAAAAGTAAAATAAAAAAATTTTACTCACATAACCCACCAACAAAAAACAAATACTTAATAAAATTATCGTTACATCGGAGGGTAGTCAGAGCTCTCGTCGACGCGTTCAAATATTAATTCTACCCTTGTAAGATAAAAACTATTAGGGTAGGATTACGGTGGATTATTATTTTAAGAGAATTAGCTTAGTATCGACGAGGGACCGGGTGGACCATGAGGTCAAAGATTAGCTACAAAATAGACAAGTAGCTCTACCATGAGTTTTTACTGTACTATATATACTATACTCGCTAGCGTCTGTAGTTAAAAAAATGTATGAAGATTTGCACAGCGCCTCTAGCGGATAGTTGGGTACTAAACATTCGTAATACTAATATTGACGTAACTACTGTAGTAAAGTCAGGCGATTTTACTGTGACAACTCATGGTTGAGGTAAAGATATATGTATACACCTTACTGCAGTGGCGGATTTACAAATTTGCCGCTAGTAGGCTATTTAATTTTTGCCGCCCCCCTATCAACCTTTGAAATTCAATTCGTTAGTTTAGAAAACAATCATTTTATTACATTTATTCTGAAATTGCAACTTTATGATTTGTGTTCTATCGTCCTTATTACATTGGCTTTTTCCCGTTATAGTCCGGGGTAGATAGCTTGAAAAATAACAACAAGACAAAGAAAATAATAGTAGGATAAAACCCATTAGAAACGGAGGGGAATATTATAAAAATGAAAGGAAAAATAATTTACGGGCGATCTGATCGCGGGAAGGGGATGGGTGTGAGCTTTTAAGGGTAAAAAACGTTTTTTATCGATTCCCGGCAAAACTAAAAGTCCTATGGAAAAAAGTCAAATGGCACAGTTGTAGGTAATTAAAAGATCTAAAACTTTTGTTTACACACTTTTTTCACATAACCTCAAAATTTATGTGAATAATTCAAAAACCAAACGTTTGGTTTTTTATTAATATCTTTTCCAAACAATTATTTTTTTTCACGAAATTTGGTGAAAACTTACCTCTTTATGTCCCAAATACGCTGTAATTTATTTGATTAGAAATATTTATTTGTCACCTTATTTTTAATAAATACTGAAAAAACATCCTAATTTTCAAGGGAAAATTCATTCGTCAAAATATCAGCTTTTTTCAAAATGTTGGTATGTTTTCTGTTCATTGAAATCTCTACTTGCCGATAATGAAAAAAATATATATGTTACTATAGTTAATCTTCTCAGAAAATGCACAAATCGAACCCCATGAAAAAAATATATAAAAAAAATGGCAAAATGTTTGAAAAATATATTTTAAATAGGTATATTAAAAATCTATAAATGTATATAACATAATTAAGTGTAGTAAATATATTCTGAATAACTATCTTTTGGCTGATTTTCATGTATATATATTTTTTGAGATATATTTTGATTGTATCTAAAATATATATTTTTTATATATTCATACATTTTGACATATTTTTTTATATTTTTTTTTTCATGTGGTTCGATTTATGCATTTCCTGAGAAGATTTACTATAGTAACATATATTTTTTTTTTCACTATCGGAAAGTAGAGATTTCAACAAACAGAAAACATACCAACATTTTGTAAAAAGCTGATGTTTTGACAGATGAATTTTCGCTTGAAAATTAGGATGTTTTTTCGATATTTATTCAAAATAAGGTGAACAAATAAATATTTCTAATCAAATTAATTACAGCGTATTTGGAACATAAAGAGGTAAGTTTTCACCAAATTTTGTAAAAAAAAAAATTGTTTGTAAAAGATATTAATTAAAAACCAAAAACTTGGTTTTTTGAATTTTTTACATAATTTTTGAGGTTATATGAAAAAAGTGTGTATAGAAAAGTTATAGATCTTTTAATTACCTACAACTTTGCCATTTGACTTTTTTCCATAGGACTTTTAGTTTTGCCGGAAATCGAAAAAAAGCTTTTTTTACCCTTAAAAGCTCACCCCCATCTAGGGATTGCAATCCGGCGTCATTTTCAGTCCGGCCGGATTTGACCGGATTCCCATCAATCCGGCCGGATCCGGTCGGATCCGGCCGGATTGATTAAATCAAGATGATTTTCGCTTTTTAGTACAAAATAAGTGAGTTAATCAAGTGTCACTGCACTTATATGTAGGTAGTTTATAAAAAATAAATCACAAATATATAAAATCGACTTTGTTTTCTTTATAAACGGGATATTTACCATGATTTGTGAGTTTGATGATCTCCCGATATTTCGGTTCCGTTTATAATGAAAACTATGTTCAAAACCATGATAGTTTCAAATATTATAAAATCGACTTTATTTTCTAACCAATGTTAAGACTAATAGACAACAAGAAAACAATAAAAATTTAATAGTGTAGGTAACTAGTAATAATTTTACGACGTAACGAGTAGCTCAGTCTTTATAGATTTCACTTTCATAGATGGATCAATTTTTAAGTATAGTCCAGTCAAAATAGACTAAAATGATGACTCCAGTTTGCATTAATTCCCAACAAGCTGGATTTTTGTGCAGGCCTTGAATACGTCATTAGATTACAAATGATATGTCAAAAGTCCCTATCGATCCCGCTTGTGCGTTGTATTTTATTCGAGGTCACAAAGGAGAATGGGCGATTCTGTATGGAGCGTGGGCCACGACTAAAAAACTCGTCCCTCAGGGTTGCCACATAATATGTTTAAAAGGGCTTTTAAAGGCCTACCTTTTATTATTTTTATTTAAAAAATCCATCCCATGGAAATCGATATATTTTGAAAAACAGTTTTTTATTTTAACGTCGTATTACTCCGAATCCTGAAAGCCCACAAAAATGTCTGCAGTTGCGTTGAAAAGGGCATGAAACGGACTTTATTTGTTTTTAGATTGTTTGAAAACCCAACCTGAGGGAATCGAGATATTTCCGAAAAACTGTATTTATTTTTTGCAATACTACAGTTTTTCAGGAATAACTCAATTTCCACAGGTTGGATTTTCAAACAATCTGAGGAATAATTAAAGCCCTTTTAATGCTCTTTTAAACGCCATCACAGTTATTCTTGTGGGCCTTCAGAATTCTAAGTTATATGAGGTTAAATGAAAAACAATTTCATCGAAATATCTCGATTTCCATGGGACGGATTTTTTCCGTAATTATATTTAAATATTGGCTTATAAAAGCCCTTTTAAACGTACTATGTGGCAACCTTGAGGGACAATTTTTTTAGTCGTGGCCCAAAGTGCCCATTCTCCTTTGCGTTATATGTGTATATCTCTGAAACAACGAGAGCTATCGAAAAACCATTTTTAGATAGGTCTCGTTGTATGACGTATTCAAGGCCTGCACAAAAATCCAGCTTCTTGGGAATTAATGCAAGCTGGAATGTCTATTTTGACTGGACTAGTAACAATATTAATTATCAAGTAACTATAATATCTAATAGATACAATTAACCTGGCGAAGCGTAGTGGGGCGACTCGGCGACGAACGACTCGCACGCATGAACACTACGCACAACGCATTTAAAGTACCTACTCATGCAACAGCTATATTATTTGACCACAAACTGCTTGCACCGGATCCGGTCTCCGGATCCGGTATATTGGTACCGGATCCGGTAACCAATAAATGATGCCGGATCCGCCGGATTACCGGATCCGGTTTTCCGGATTGCAATCCCTACCCCCATCCCCTTCCCGCGCTCAGATCGCCCGTAAATTATTTTTCCTTTCATTTTTATAATATTCCCCTCCTTTTGTAATGGGTTTCATCCTAGTATTAATTTCTTTGTTTTTAAAAGCTATCGAGCCTGGTCTAGGACGCGTTCGCGCCCAGACACTCTTAGCGAACGGTCAAGTCATTTGTTCTCTTCCCGCGCCTCAACCCAAAAACTACTACGCAAATACATACGTACCAAGTACAAAATAAATATTTAAATGTTGAAACATATTACACGTTAAATATAATTTTTATAATTACGGTAAAAGTTACTAAATTTAAGATTGACATGCTATTAGAATATTTTAAAAATTCATGATCGCATAAGTTCCTATATTTTACAGTGCGTTTAGTAATCTTTTATAAACGAATTACGGACGTAATGTATATACGTATAATTATTATTTTTTTCTGTAAGATAAAAAAAAATTTGGGCTAAATTTGCCGCCCCTCTAAATCTGCCGCCCTAGGCTCCAGCCTACTTAGCCTATTGGTAAATCCACCACTGCCTTACTGCATTTATTTGTCATCCGTTCCTACCATAAATTTACATTCTTCCTGTCTATGGCTAGATCCCTATAGTACGTCTAATAGTGTAATCTAGTTTTTTATAACATTTGAATGTATTTTGACCGAAATCAAAAAACAATAATTGATGATTATGAGATCTTTGATACTCTTAAAAATCACTATTATTGAATGATTTGAGATATGTATAGTATAAGATAGTAGATATGGATAGTATGAATAGTAAGGACTTCCTTACCATCCAAACTATATGTAGATATGGTACAATGATAGCTATACATATCTACTTCCTGCATAATTAGAGATTGAACTACAAGTGTTAAGTAGGTACAATTATTTTAAACCCAGATACATGTCTTATCTGTACGAAATCTAACTTTCTAATCTACACCAACATTTTCATAGCTCTCTGCCAAAGGGCTTATTAAAACTAAATTGCGAAAATTGCAGTGCAAATGTGCCCTGTACTTGCTTAACCGGCTTACTACCATCCATTTTCACTAGACCTTTCACATCTTGGGTTCACCTCAACTCATCAGGTCTCGAGTTCCTGGTTATTGGTGCGATGTAACCAGTATAATTTGGTATGGTGTAGAGAGGAAAATTGACGGAAAGGCAGGTCGGGATGTTTTGGTTCAGGGACCCTTAGTGTGGTGAATGATTTGTAATCTTGGAGTAACAACGAGGGGGCTAATGATGTGATGTTACGACCAGCGGTGTTGACAGCTCGTAAGGATTACTGTTAGTTATGTTTTAATATTTGATGATGGTGTTGCCAGGATGGTGTATGTAGAGACGCAATTATTTATAAATAACATCAAAAATATTTTACCCTATTTTTTTTTAATTGTCGATTAAAGTCTTAATCGGAACAAAGGTAAGGTGTTGAGTTACAAACAAATGATCACGTATTCTTTCCAGGTATGGTTCCAAAACCGAAGAGCAAAATGGAGGAAAGCGGAGAGGTTAAAAGAAGAGCAGAGGAAGAGAGAAGGTGCTGATATGGTCACGAAAAGAGACCCGTCGGATGATAAAGTAAGTTTTATATAGAATTCTTTTTACCTTCCAAGCTGTAAGTCATCATTATATTTATATGTATAGTGATTGCTCTAAATTATCACAACGATCTAATATTCCGAGCTGTGCCTAAACTACCATCTATCATTTATCATAGGTACTATATACAGCTAATTTAATATCTACAGCAGAACCCTGTAGATATGAAATAAATCCATGAATATTTATTTATTATTATTATTTGTTTTTAATATCTACAGTTTAGTGTTTAATATGGATTGGTGGAACACTGTCAAAGACCTAAATAAGTGAAAAAGTTATGCCTTGATCACACGTACCGAGTAAATCGGCGAGACAGTGACATATTTAAGATACACTGCGCGCTAACGCTGCAACGTTCAACAGTAAAACTGATGTCGACGCGCAGTGTATCTCAAATACGTCACTGTCTCGCCGGTTTACTCGGTACGTGTGATCAAGGCATAAGTGTGGGACGATTTAGGCTAGGAAAGAAAGCAAAATATCTACAGGGAAATATCCATGAATATTTATTTATTTATTATCATTTGTTTATTTTATGCACAGGGTTCGTCAGAATGTGGTATGTCCCGCGGCTCGGCAGAAGCGTCGCCCGTGTCAGGCGGGGCGTCGCCGCGGGGCTCGCCGCCCGTCACGCCCGGCTCGCCGCGCCGCTCGCCGCACCGCTCGCCCAACCGCTCGCCGAACCGCTCACCTAGGCACGAGAGGTATTAGTTATAAGTAACACGATGTATGGAGATTTGGCACAACCAACATTGTAGAATAGAATAAAATAAACTTTATAAACGCAAGATGAAGAAAAATACATATATTATACCTAATAGCACAATAGGTATATAAAAGGAGTGTCAAAAGATTCTTGTCTCAGTATTTGCTGCAAGATTTGCAAGAATATTTTTACAAAAAATGTGAGTGTTTAAATGTACCCTGCATCATTTAAACATGGTCAAAGGGGATCTAAGTAATTGATTAAATCCGATTTATTAAGCACTTTTTGATGGACATAGTGAGACCATGAACTGAAGCGCTACCATAACAATAACAGCTAAACAAGCGCATAACAATAATAGCCAAACTGAACATGATTTTTGATGAAGTAAACTTGTGCACTTACCCCATTTTCTCATTATTCAGAAAATATCTACAACTTTATATTTTTGTATCAGTTTTATCTGTGACCTGATCTGACTATGTACCATTATTGTTGTCTCATTTATTGTGGTATCAAAAAGAATTAACTATACATCCTTTCAGATATATCACAAAGAACTGGCCTGCCATTATTCTCCCATTTTGTGACCTCAAAAGCACCATACACTTTTGAAAAACTTTATCGATATACCATATTATGACGTCAAAAATAGCATAGGTTTTACAGGTGTTTGTTACCAGCAGGTCTGAGGCGAGTTGTGCGTCCCCAGCGCCTTCTGTCGGCAGCGTGGGCTCCAGAGACGCGGGCCCGGACCCACGACCTCAGCACAACATCTTCTCGCCTTTTGACCAGTGAGTATTCTTTTCATTCACAGGTTAGATCCATTTTTTTATCGGAATATGGCCCAAAAGCACATTGATTTCTTATATAATGATTTATGCTGCTGAAACGTGGACGCTGACAGTGAGGTTGATCCACAAGCTGAAAGTCGCTCAGTGCGCTATGGAGAGAGCTATGAGCGAATCAGGAGTGCCGCGTCTTGGGAGAGACCTACGTTCAGCAGTGGACTGATTATAGGTTGATGATGATGATGAATAAACATCGTATGATTTTTACTTCTATCTTTAGGTGAAAATATATTTTTTTTAATTGTCTTTTCCGTATTCCTAAGCCTATTTATACTTGGTAGCCAGGAAGAGATCGCTTTCAGCGATAAGGCCCATTGTGTAACCATTTTTTATGTTTTATGTTCTCTGTAATTTTTTTGTGTGATGTACCAGGGAACAATTATATTATATGATGCCTACATCGTAGACCGCATCGTCACCCGCATCAGGTGAGACCGCGGTCAAACGCTTGCCTAAAAAAAAAACTACCAATTTAAAGACTGTTGTGCACTAAAAGGCCAACTGTTGTTATTAACTGTTGTTAATATTATTATTAACAACAGTTAAGAATAAGAAAAGTCCTAATATCTCGCTACGTAATAAAGAACATAAAATCTTGCGCCTAACGTGTTAAATAATAAATAAAATAAAATAAAAAAATAAAAAAGCCTTTTATTTCTTGCTTATTTGCTAGGTACAAAAGTAAAAAATTAAATATAACAATGAAAAAATTAACAACTAAAAAAGATTAAAAATAACTACATTCTATCTAGGTAAGTAGGTACACGTATAAATTTCAAAGGTGTTTTGTATTTCGTTTATTAAATAAGTATATAAGTAGGTTAATAGTTTAATGTTTTCCGCAAGAACCCTTTTTCAGGTGAAGGCCTCCTCCAAAGTCTGTCAGAATTGAACAACTACTCGTAGTACGGCGTCGCTGCTGTTCTTGTGATGGTTGTTTATTCTTCTTTGTTTTGCAGCATACACCAATGTACAGTGATTTACATGTTTGTTTGTGTTTTTCGGTTAATTTGTCATTTTTGTATGAGAATAGGAAAATTCCCATTTTTAAGTATATAGGTATATGGATAAAATAAAGTTGTAATTTTTATTGTATTTTAGTAGGTAGGTTGTTGTCTCTGGAGGGTTTTAGTCATAATCTTCCACGGTGACCAACCGGCTTGGAAGATGTGTTTGTTTGTTTGTTTTATAGGTATTGTATGTTTGTTTACTGTGTGAGAGGGTTGGCTGTTGTTGCTATGTGTTGTTACTACTTGGGTTTTCCTGTGTGTGTTTTGTGCTGTTTGTTCCTTTAGGTATTAAGAAATTGAGCATCCCTGGTTTAATAACACTTTCGGAGAGACTTGATGATCTTTGGATCTTTATTTGAGCTTTGTTCTTCTTGCTTGTATGTTTATTGCTATTTTTATTTGTGCTTTGTGACTTATCTTCAGGTGATATTGAAAGAGTTCTTTTTTTGTTGCTGGGGGTAGAATTAGGTTTGTTAGGAAGTATGATTATCTTATCATATTTAATTACAGCGGCAATACCTTTCTCTCTTTCTATGTTTACTTTCTCTTGTAATTCTTTTCTTTTTTCTAATATATTTTTAGGAAAATCTTCTTTTATGTAGTAAGGGCTGTCATTGAGCAAACGTTTTAATTTAATAATTTCAATTTTTCTCCCAAGTGTTGTAAACGTAACTATTACTGGACGAGGCCTTTCTTCTTTCTTACCCAATCTTTTGACTGCTTGTATGTCTCTGTTGTCTAGCTTTATAGAAAAGTATTTACATACAAATTCAATAATGTTGTTCTCTAAGTTAGCGTATGAAGTTTCGTTTTCTTCCATGCCAAAAAACACTAAATTTCTCTGTCTTGCTTCTTTTTCCAGATAGTAAAGCCTTTTATCCTGTATTTCTACTCGTCCAAATAAATCTTTATATTTTTCTTCCAATATAAAAAGTTTCTCATCTAGCAATTTGTTTACGTTGTCCGTAACCTTTTCTGTAACATTCTCGCCACTTTTTAAAATTGTATTTTTTTGTTCATTTAATTCCTTTTGAATGTGGCGAATTGCTGACATAATTTCCTCCATCACGTTAATTGAGATCTCGTTTGATAATGAATAAATGTTTTTTTCGCAAAAAGATCCTCGTAAGTACGGAGATTCGAACTGGCGGTAGCTTGTTCCGGAGGTAGGAAACAAAGCAGCAATCCAACTATGCCAGCTGAGCTTGTTATCAGTACGACGAAATAAAGAATCAAGTTGTGTAGTGGCACTAGTGGCAGTATAGTAGTAGAAAAAAGTTTTGCAATCTACCGTCACTTTTTTTAGGTTGCAAATTAAACTTCACAATTACAAGTTTAGAAGTTAATATTTCTAGATTATCCCGCTATTCTTTGATTGATAACTTCCTTGTAGTGATCGTAATACCTAGTATTTATTGTTTATTACACTTTTTATGCCCACAAAAGTAGTAGTTTTTTTGTCACTTTCACTGTATTTAGTTCACTATTTAATCGTTTTCGCACAGTCTGATGAGACGAGATAACAATATCACTCGATAATTAGGCAATTGTTTACACGTTTTTCACTGTTTCATATGATATTATTACTGTTTTCTAATTTTAAATTGATTTTCGCTGAGCAGCCAATGTTACTTGCACGATAGCAGCGCCCTCTGTGTGTTAAATACCACCCACAAATACTAGCTCCACTATAAAACCACACACATAATTACTATACTTTTAATTGATAGGCCTCTTCTCAGTCTTACCACATTCTAGCGAATCACTTTTAGGGTTGTCATTCCTAAAAAAAAAAATTAAGAACTAGTTTTATAATTTAATGCTTATATTACCTAATTATAAAAAAAATATATCCAAATAGATACTAAAAAAATTATAAATGTAATTATTATTCGTTCGCTAATGTTAAGTGTTTAGCGAAGTGTTTATAAAAAAATTGAACTTATTAATCTAGATTTTATATTCCAATCTAAAATCACTTATTTGTTTCAATTTTTGAAGTGAAAACTTCTTTAGCGGCGCTGGGTGGGTAAAAACCTTCAAACTCGCGTCAGGGTCACGTGACGTCGAAAAAGCGTAAGATCTTATTTAATTTTTATACATTGCTCGTAAAACAAGAGACGACAAAAGAACACACTTGCGGTCACGCGACGTATGACTCAAACAATTAATTGTTGTGGCGACATGACGTGACGATGACGTGGCGACATGACGTGACGTGACGATGACGACGAAGCCAACGAAGACACAGACACATTCGCGCTTGCGCGATGACGTGACGATGACGTGGCGACATGACGTGACGTGACGATGACGACGAAGCCAACGAAGACACAGACACATTCGCGCTTGCGCGAATGTGTCTGTGTCTTCGTTGGCTGTCTCTGTCTTCGTTGGCGTGTGTCTTCGTTGTCTTCGTCGTTGTGTCACATTCGCGCTTGCGCGAATGTGACACAATGACATGACACAATCACGACTGTGGTTATATTTTTGAAGTGAAAACTTAAAAGTGAAAACACAACGTTAATATTGAAGTTTTCACTTCTGCCGGCACTCCCGGAGTGCTAGCTTTTTTTATTTAATTGGTCTAGTTTTATGCTTTACACTGCAGTAAACATTTTGTCATTCAATTTTTGAGGTAAATCTTTGCTTATTTGGCTAGAACTCGGTAAAAATAAAAACCGGACATCAGGCAACCCCAGCCGTAATGAAGTTTATTAGTGTGTCGTCATACAGTAACGAAGATGAGAGTTTATGGCAATTACTCGATTAGGCCATTTGAGCCTCGGACGCATCAGAGGTAATTATATTGCGCTCTGCGCTCGTTCGGAATATTAAACTTGATTGAGTCAAAATAAACGTTTATCCGACCTTATTATCATATAGATATGAAAAATAAACAAGGTTTGCTACGAATGCTATGACAGTGACATGTATAAACATTCTAGTTTCTCTATCTATTCAAATGATAAGATGAGTAAAAGGCGTAATAAGTTTTATGTCAAAACGGTACACGCTTTTTTACGTCACACGACTTTAGCCTCAGTCAACGTGTTCAGAAAAAAAAACTATAATCAACTTTATTCTGTAAAATCACGATGATCATTTAGAATCGTCTTACATAATAGGTGATTCTAGGTGCCAGTTCCACGCGACCAGAGCCTAGAAGAACGGGCAAGAAATCGGCCTTATTTCTACCGTTTTATTCTATGATCCTCCTTACAAAGAATTACAATTAAATAAGTTCTAGGTACAGGAGGAGTTGTAAAACATTACTTTATTCACAAACAAACTTACGACTATACAGTATTTACAAAATGTACATTGCCATATAAAATACATAAGAAACAGTTGAGCTATCGACAGACCGTTGCAAACGATCTATAGATAGTTCAACTGATCCAAATCAGTACCAATCGGAAGCGTACCCAAGACACTGGCTGCATTGCCGCCAAATATATAAAATAAAATAAAAAAATATAAATATATCCAGCATATTTTTAATACAGTGTAGGGCCCACAGCGAACAGTAATAAAACCTGTGTTATTTATTGAAACAAATCGTTCGAGAATCGCATCCAGCAATGATTGACAATGATTTAATGCTCTCAATTTACAGTAATTTACCGGCGCTGAAGTATTTAGGCCAGCTGTTTTATTTGTAACTCATAAACGATTTTATTGAATATCATTATTGTTTGTTATAAAAGGTATGAACATTGTATGGAGTTGATGAGGATGGATCGAAGTAGGTACACGATTATGTCAAGACCTATCCATGGCTTACCCTTAGGATGATGATAATGATAGCTATTAGTTGTATGTATAAGAAATATTTATTTAGACCATGACTTGTATACATATTATATGCCATAAAACATTTAAAAATAAGTGTAAAATGGCCGCCACTCAGCATAAGCTATAGGAACCAATGGTTCGCTATAGCGCTGGTTTTCAGTGGGGCCAAAATTCCGTGCAATAGTTTTTATTACCGATAGCGATTTTCTGATTTTATCGGCAAAAATAAACCACAGAAATGTTGAACTGTTTATTTATTATAATTTGTAACAAAAAGTAAAGCTTAATTTTGTAAAATAACCCTTTTTTATTAATATGAACTTTGGCGGCCATGACACTAAATCAGCGCCATCTATCGACACAAGCAGTGTGTCTAAACAATCTATTCTACAATTTATTTCATAAAATCAACAATATAAGTCTAAAGATTTAGCGTAATCGAATCAAGTCAAGTTTAATTGTCAATACAGAGGTTAAACTCACTTTGCAAATTAACTTTAAACTTACTAACTTTAAATTGGTTAAGTATCGATCCTCTTAATTATGATTGAGGCTCAGCTTTCGCTTGACTTTGACAAGTAATTAAGTATTTAAGCTGTGTTGTTTTTGAGGTGATTTGTACATTGAAATAAAACAAAGGATCATTCTTACGGTCTATCTTATAAAAAGTTAGCGCAGACTTGATGTCTTGATTACAATACGTAATGGTGACATTGTCAACGCTAACTTTTTATAAGATATTTATTATTTAATTTTCGATAGATTACATATATATTTGCTGGTGTTAAACATATTTTCTATCTGTAGGGTTGTTTCCAATGTCCATTAGAAGGCTAATTAAACCCGTAATTTATTAAGTTAACAGTATAAATCGAGTAACCCATGAAAACGCGATAACATCCAAAACAAACACACAATACAATTTGCTGTAAGGATTAAGTCACACTACGGATTAGTGCGCGTCGACAAAATGGTCGCGTAACGAATTTATGTGTCGACTGTCGACACGACACGACACGACACGACATTCGGATCTGCACTCGGGTTAATGCCAATGGCTTAGACTCTTGTTTTGGGGTTCCCAGATTTGTTTTTGGGGAATTGTGGAAAAATTTAATTTCAGATTTCGATTGAAAGTTAGTACTGATTATTATTATTTGAATTCTCCAAATAGATTCTGGAAATAAATCTTTGTAGGTATATAACACAGTTTAGGCGACATTATACTTTAATCAAATTCAATTCATTTAGTCAAATTCATAGTAATCTCGGAAATAATGCCACAGAATATCGATGAGTAACTTTAGAAACTGAACATGATTTAAAACTTAGCAGGCATTGAGAGGCTTGGATAGGCCGGCTGTCAAGAGTATTGCAACCAAGAATTATTCTCAATTTCTTGAGTATCAAATACAACATGCGAATGTCAAATAACCCTTCAGTATCACATCGCGGGTACAACCGGCCTCGTAATCTATTTGTCATATTAATGCGGACAATTAGGCCGCATGCGGGCGCAAGGGTTGACGCGAAACTTGGGTTCGTTACAACCAATTACTCGCACGAATGTACCGTGGGGGAGCACGAGAAAATGTGACAATCGTAACGTATTTAAAATACACTGCGCGGTAACTTTGCAACGGATGATAGTGAAGTTGATGTTGACACGCAGTGTACGTCAAATACACTTCGATACGTTTACGATTGTCCCAATTATTCGAGCTCCCAGTACTACGGTACAGTTGTGGTGATAACTGAATAGGATAAAACAAATGGAATTAACACATGTGCGTTTTGAACTTATTTTGTACCTAGAAGTCCGGCCGAGTGCGAGTCAGACTCGCGTTGAAAGAGTTCCGTACCAAGAAATATGATTTGTTTGAAAGCACTTATATATTTTATTATATAGCGTTTGCTGCTTAAACAGTAAACAAATGCTGAGTCGAAGCTATTTTACTGTTGTAGCACACACATGCACTGTAGGTAGGTAAGCTAAAAATAATTTGTGTTTGTATTTACTTAAATGTTTTTTATTTCTATAAATGTAATTAGTACTTACTTATAGTAAGATTAGTTGTTTTGTAAATACATGCATAGAATACATAGTAGCACCCAGACACAAACTAAATATTTATGTTCAACGCACAAACATTCGATCTGGATGGGAAACGAACCCACGACCCACAGCATAGAAGGCATAGCTACTACCAAATGAGCTGTGACGCATTTCAAAAAGGTACATTATAATGTTGTTGTTGAATAGGATAGAATCCCGGTTTTAAAAATGTATACACCAAATTTGGTGCTTGACTGTACATAATGCGATTTTAATCGACGCATTAATTTGATTCTCCGATAGCGATTCCAAAATGGTGTTGAAATTAATTGCCGTAATGAGAGTGCGGTGTAATTGATGAATTGTGTTCATTACATTTCATTACACCACATTTTTTTGGAATTTTATGGGCTTGATCTGGTTTTATACGGGCTTTTAAATTAAACTATTTACTTAGGATTTCAAATAAATTTAATTCTGTTTTTGTACTCTTCTTCTTCTTCTTATTTAAGATCTACGCTCTTGTCTGCGTAATGTGTACCTAGTGCAAGTCACGCCATTTATTTCTTTGACGGTAGCCTTCAAACCTAGTAAATTAAATAGGTAGGTACTATACATATATACCTACTTATATAGAATTTTATTTTTCGCTCAACGAACAATGATCACATTTTTCAATGTAATAAGAATATTTTATTTTGTGACATTTCTACATACACAGAATATGTACTCTGCCTAAATTCACTCGACGATATATTATTCACATTTTTCAATGTAGTAAGTACCTATATTTTATTCTATGACACTTTACATATCTACAAAATATACATATAGGTACAGAATAAATTAAATAAATATTCACGAACATTTCACACATCACACTCTAGTCTTAAACTTATCAAAGCTATGAGAACTAGATTGGTGATAGAATACTTACATACATTTTTATTGTAAATACTTAATAATTACCACTTTAATAATTTTTTCCTCTCTATCTTAGAAGGTTTGCTGGTAGAGAACTCTATTTAGGGTTAAGCTCACCTTTGTACATGTCCTATTTTAAGTTTCCTGTATTTCAGTAGTTTTGTTTTTCTGTGTGTGCAATAAATAATAAAGTACATACATAGAATACATAGTAACACACAGAATATGTACTCTGCCTAAATATTTCGCTCAACAAACAATGATTCACATTTTTCCATCCATTCAATTCAGTTAGGCGCCTAATTCAATAACAATTCCGTTTACAAATTGCCGTCGCTACTCCAGACAGTTGATACATTTATTATGATAATTCATTGCTCATGTACGTACAGCACACGGGTATAGGTTTTAAACAGAATATACAGTTCAAGAAAATTTCTTAAAGTAGATGAGGTTTGTATCATAAAAAGCTCTTGCTAACACCGAGGCATAATACAAATATTTATGTTTACCATCACACAAATATTTGTTTCGGGTCAAACCCGTAAAAAGGCAAAAAATATCCTGATTCTATATAAGTGATATCAAAAAAATACTCATCTGAACCTCACTATTAAAACACGCTAAAAACTTTTAGCTTGAATCGATAACGATATTAGTTAGATTTTGGTACCTTTTACAGAGCTATAATAAAATGACTGACAGAGTAATATAAAAAGCTACTTTAAGGCAACAGCACCAATATTTACGGATTACTACATTGCACTCTAGGCCTACGCTAAAAAAGCGACTACTAATATGTAAATAATAACATATGTTAATTATAGTGTTTGAGATATTAAATATTAAGTATTTAATACAATTTTTGAAATGCATGTATATTTATTGAATAATAGTAGAATAAATGGCTTTTTTACTTTTACTTTTACTTTTTACTTACATTGCACTCTAGTCCCAAACTAATCAAGACTATGAGACATAAAGACAAAAAAATACTAAATACCTACCTGTTTTTCTGATTAGGTGAATACTCGTGTGCCAGTATGCAGAAATGTGTAATTGAAGATTCGAAGTAAAACCACTTTACAGTAGCGTCGGTACAAATGAATTCTCATTTACAAATGTAATTCACATTAATTCCAACGGAATTTTCATAATTATGAATATTATGTTAATTGTTATTTGAGTATATTTATTTGGATGCGCGT
The DNA here is from genome assembly GCA_932527185.1 of Ecliptopera silaceata. Taxonomy (NCBI): domain Eukaryota; kingdom Metazoa; phylum Arthropoda; class Insecta; order Lepidoptera; family Geometridae; genus Ecliptopera; species Ecliptopera silaceata. Next base: position 8,347,927 of record OW052207.1, on the reverse strand, counting down.
ACATTATTTAAGGGATAATATTGTATAAGTACTTAATGTTATAAATAATTGAATTATGTTGGTCAGTTAAGTATATAACACAATAACAATCATAATACTATTTATGAATAGTATAAAAAACGCAAGTAAATACACCATCATCATCATCATCAACCTATATCAGTACACAGCTGGACGTAGGTATCTCCCAAGACGCACCACTGAGCCCGTTCTTCGGCTCTTCTCATCCAGTGTTTAGAAAGTAAATAGGTACATAGTTTCCATTATATTTTTGTTTAGCAAACTTATGTATCCTTGAAATGTAGTAAAAACAATGTATTATAGAATTTTTATGACAGAAATACTTGATCATGCAAAGATGTACCTACTTATTACAAAAGTGACAATGATACTTACCTAGGTACATTTTATTTGGCTTACTTCATGTGTTTTAAAAGTAAATATTTTCAACTTCATATCAAATTTGGAATGAATCAAAGTCTATTGTACGAACATAACATAGTTTAGACCAGGGATAACCAAACTATTTTGGACAAGTGACCCCTTTTCCAAACTGAACTGTTATCTCAGACCCCCATGGCCAAATTACCTACTTTTAAGACCAAACCCTTTATTCATAATGGTCCGCTAACTTATTACATTACTACAACAATGCTATTACCAACAAAAATATTAATTATTCTTAGTACACGGAACACAACATAAACAATACAGTACCTACTTACCTATCTTGAAAATTTTAAATAAGAACTTGTGTTAATTTGATAGGGGTCGATTTTTAGACCTCCTCGACCCCCACAATCAGTTTTCGTTTATGTCGACCCCTAGGAAACCGATATCGACCCCAAGGGGTCCATATCGACCACTTTGGGAAACCCTGGTTTAGACAATGCGCACGCGCCAATCGACGACGCGCGATTGGCGTAATGTTGGCGCTATGAGAATCTATTGTTATTAGGGTGATCAAAGGTCACTGGCAAACCTTTGCGATTGACATTTAGTAGAGCAAAAAAAAAACAATATAATCACTGAGGTACCGTCACAATAACAGCTTGACCGTGCAGCGTTGCCACTTTACCGCGCAGTGTAATTCGAAACGTTGACGTACATAGTCTCAGTTCAGAGGGCTTAATCCGAGGTTGCATTTTAAAACTCCCTACTCTCGAGCCGAGAGTCGTCTCTCGGATATCCTTATCTATATTTTTGTATGGATGGTTTCAAAATGCAACCTCGGACTAAACCCTCACTTTGACCTGTGTTTTTTGCAAAAATTACACAAAAATTACCTAATAGTTTTGAAAATAATATAAAAAACCAATAAGCAATTAGAATGCTCAACTTTAAAGTCAAAACTACAACAACAAAAGTAGCTATATAAACACAAAAATACCAGTGTAGTGAATTCTCGTGTTTCCTCATTCCTCTGATTATATATAACAGCAATCCTGGATGATCGCACGTGTCGGCGCGATAAGCCGTATATCGCATTAGAGGCACTTCCGGCTGGACCGGACGCGCCGCCATCTTGTCGAGCGCATGTTTTGTCCGAATGTCTAAACGTCAGTATGCGATTTATTTTCACTATTCCAAATTTTTTCGCTAATAAATTAAGACCAATGTAATTGAACCTAGTTTCTACGAACAATAATATAATTTCATTTCATTTCATCATTCCAATGTCTAATTCGGTTTGCAAATTTTGATTTCAAATACTGGTAGCTTCCATTGAATTCAAATATCGAACAGTTCATTTGTTTTTTTATTATCATGCCAGAGGTTTTGTTACAGATTAAAAAATGTTTATAATTTTAAAATTTGTAGATATGATACAAAACTCATTTGAAGACCGAGGAGGTTTGTCTATCATGAAATGCGTACAAAACACAAAGCAAAATTGTTACCAATTATAAAGGCACTTGTCCACTAGCGACTTGCGGCGGACACTCGCATAACTAATTGCGCTATTTAAGTCAATTCAGCTCTAATTAATGTGGTTAATGGAACTGTTGAGACGCTCTGTCGTTGCGGCTTCCTGTCCACTGACTCTGAAACAACAACAGTTTGTTATAGATGTTATTTTATATTTGGTAAAAAGTTGATTTATGTCCGCATATGACCAATGACCAGCAAGTCAAATCAAATCGAAATAACACACAAACAACTATTTTTTATCTCACTACGCGAAGCAAAAGTAGGTTAGGTGCGCAGTTGGTATCTATAGCTCTGCCTTCTTGTGGGTCGTGAGTTCGATTCCCACCCAGAGCAAAAATTTGTTTGAACATAAATACCTATCTGTTCTGTGTTTGGGTTTTACTATGTATTCTGTGTATAAATTTACAAAAAAAAACTTATAACAGCAATCTAGTTCCCATAGTACAAGCTTTGGGACTAGAGTGTGATCCATGAATAATTTTTTTTAAGTATTCATCCAAAAAGTTTGTACATGTAAAGTTCTATGATAGTTTATAAAGTTACACATTAAATGGAAAATACCAACAACAAGTGAACGGGTCCGCGGCTACATGATCCAATTGACGTTCGCTAAATTGATACTCTATTTGGCTCAATTAAACATTAATTAATGTCATTAATGAACACCGCGCATGAGCGTGTGAGTGAGTGAGTGAGTCAACGCTTTGTTACTGTTGGCTGTACTGACGTCATTACTATTTTATATGTAGTAGAAATATCTTGTAATACATTGGTAGTGTTTTGGTTTTAGATACGGTTTAAATATGTTCAAGTTATTTTCGTAATTAGGTGGAAAAAATTCTTATCAAAAATGCTGTAGGTACCTAAGTAGGTAGTAGTATTTAAAAAAAAAAAATTATGGTATTTTTTTTTTCTGATTTGATTAAAATCCAAGTTTTCGAAAACTTATTTAAAAGAAATGAATTTTGTTATAATGATATGTATATTTATATATTATTTAAGTCGATTATGCAATAATAATATACAAGATAAAACGTTGTTTTTAGAATGCATTTAGTTTCAAAAATATGAGTTAGATTAAATTGTGAATCTGTGGCCAAATTAGGTTATTAAAAAAAATAAGCAATAATGATTTAATGATCGAAGTCATATAGGAACCATTGAATTCTATAAATGAAATTATTTATGTTAAGTATAACTAATACTAGTTTAAATTATATTACCATGATTTGTGAGTTTCATTATTTCCCGATATTTCGGCACAGTTGCATGCGCCATGATCACGGGTCTCAGTTCGACCCGTTCGTTCAAAACCATGATAGTTTCAAATATTATATTACCAATACTCTTCTCATCCATTAAAACCCATCACCACTAAATCAAAACGCAATAAACCCGGTCATAAAAATAAAACATAAATCTCCAAATATTGACCGTTCTTGCGGAACTGATTCCAATCAAGAAATCAAACAATAGGGCGCGCACACACTGTCCGTTAATAATCGCGCGACACACACGACGCGATTTAAAAGTAAAAAAGGAAAAAAAGTAGCCGCAGGGTAACTATTTACGTTACATAGGGTGTGTCACCCTAAGTCGGAATAAGCGATCGCTTAACGCTAAATTGCCTCGATTTTAGATAAACAAAGCGACACGCGTCTAGCGTGGGTTCAAGTGATTCTATTGATGCTAAATGTACCGTAATTGCATCTTGATTTTGTTGTTAATTTATGGATTATCTAGCAAACATTTATTTATTTACTTACAACTAGAACGGTTTGCAAAACCAATTACACTAAACACCAATTACACTTACAACAGGTTTGAGATAAGATTTGGAGATCGTGCTTATTATTATCTGTGGTCGAATTGTGTATCTGTGTTGTGGTAAAATAGAAGTAGGTACTTAATCATGAATTATTGTAAAACATTAAATCGATATCAAAGGCAAAGTCGCAAGCGGTTGAGATGCTGAATTTTCTTGTGCAATGTAGGTATGTTTATAACATGTTTTTTTTTCAAATTCATCCGCCTTACTTTTTGAAAAATACCCTTTCAACTCATTAAACTTAAACCACTTTACTGTTTGATTTTTTTATTGTATATCGCAAATAATATAGGGGCTATCATTTTCGATTCATTACGTTAGTTCAAGCACGGGCGACACGGCGTGTGACTGACCACCCGTCGCTTCGCCGCAGGCACCTCACAATATTGTGCGATAATACGCCGCGCGCGTGCCGTCAAGCACCGTCAAGCACTGTTAAAGGATATAATAATGGCGTAATAAAACTATGCAATATTTACTTGTATCACTTTATTATGCAAAATCTTGTGTCCTGTCATAAAACGGGAGTCATAGAAGATTCGAACGAAAAAAGTTTTAAAAAACAAAAAAATTACTAAAAAATATAAAAAATACTTTTTCACCAAGAACTAGGGGAGAGGGTGGCAAGATGGGGTACTTAAGCTTTGAAGGTCAATAATATAAAAAATAACATAGTGAAACAATGAGATTTATTTTTTAATCAACTACTAATTATTATTATTCAAATATTTGGAGTCATTAGGAACTTATGGTAACACATTAAGGAGAAAAAAATTAAAATAAATGAAAAGGTATTTCGCCCCGTCTTGCCCCATGGTGCTGGTAAGATGGGGTACCCCCCTAAGGTAAGATAAGAAGAGAATGATCACAGACAAAGATAATTATTTAAGCTCACAGACATGAATGGCTTCGTCATCATCATCATCATCTATTCCTGCGTAGCTATTATAAGCCCATTTTCCACGTAATGAGCATGATGAAGCGGTGTGTCTCCAGATGATGAAACTCTTCGTCGCTTTGCTGTATTCGCTGATCAGCTATTCTTTTTTTGGATTTTAATTTATAGTAGTTTTCTTTGGTTTATTTTCATTCAACTTTTTCCGTTTTTGTTTCTATTTTCTCTAGTTTACTACCCCATTACCCCATCTTGCCTGCAGAGCCATTATATATTTAAAAAAAAAACAAAAAAAGGCAGCCTTCAATCTTAAGGAAACAAAATATTTACCTTATTATAGGTAAGTTTAAGTGTCAATCACAGCAACACCTTTCTGGCTAGCGTTATTTAACAAACTACAGTCACATGTCAAACCAAAAGAAAATATGATAAGCGATTTGCAGTAAAACACCTTTTTTGTTTTTTTTCGACCCTGCGCAGTTGTGAACTACTAACCATCGGGCGACAGATAGGTATCATGGTGGCGCATCGAAGGATGTATAAACCAGCGTGATCGGTCAATTCTAACTGTGAATTTTGCTGGGTACCCTGTCTTACCCGCTACCCCGTCTTACCTCCCTTTCCCTTACTGTTAAAATATATTTGAAGCAACTTGTCTTTTTGCGAGCCCAGATAGACGGATAGATAGCCAGGTAGATTATTTTTATAGCAATACTACAATGTTTTGCAAAAATAATAATTATGATTTTTTTTTAATTCTTTTTTGAAGTAATCCTTTTTTAGTATCTATATAAACCTTCTCACACATATTTTTTGAGCCCTTGCTTCTAATCAGGCGTAGTAACCGCGATTTAACCCATAGAGTATTAGTTACGCCTGCATAATGGTCATAAAAAATAAATCAAGTGAGCACTGATCGCCGGCGCGGAAATATCGCGTGTGGTGACGCCTTTATGTTGCTCCACTGACCATCATGCGGGTAGGAACGAGTTAATTTGGGTTTTTTAAAGTTTTTTTTTAAATAAGAAACATGTAAGAATTGTGATATACTAGCAAGAAAAGTAGGTGACTGAATTTGTCAACATTACTAAAATTAGTAAGTGTAGGTTATTTTGCAATTACCAATAAATAAAAAAAAACTGAATAGAAAATAACTTGACATTTTATTTCAGTTTCAATTAAACCGAAAAATTATAATATCTCAGGCCAACTTTCAGAAATTAAACATTGTTTATATTCATTAATATTAACGAAAGCCATTATCTCTACGCTGTCTGTGAATCTCGGAAATTAAAAGCTTATTCTATCAAGTTTTTGATTACGATGCGATTTTTCGTCGCCATTTTAACATAACGTAACTAGCAATAAATGAATACGCTAATACTCGTTTGTTTCGTAAACGTTCGGATATTCCTTTTTTTAAACTTGACTTTTTTGTCGATAAGGTTTTATTCAAAAGTGACAGTTGTTATATACAAAAGTATCAATCATTGTCATGTTCTAGCAAAAATCTTTAACTATAAAAAAATAAACTAGGTTTCAAATGCGCTGGTTACCGCGAAAACTAAATTTATCAATATAACATTTGGTAATTTACACACAGTTGAAAACTTAAAACAAATAAAAAATTATATCACCAACGTTATTAAGGATATTAAGGATTTTAGTATTGTAAGTGTTAAAATTAAAATAAATATACTTAGTCGATCTTTTAACATTTCTTCAAACTTTTTCATTGAGTTTGGTTTTCAACGCAGCTCAAATCGAGTTTGGTTTTGTTCCTAGACTAACGGCCGGTTTCTGGAAACCCAAATTACGATTGATCCGAGTTTGACACATAGTAATTATTTGATTTTTTCGAGAAACTGGCCGTAAGTAAAAGAGGCCTCAAAAAGTCGCGTCTGAACATTTCCGTAGCGACTCGTAGTATCCCGCTACGTCATCGCTACGCCGTAGAGTTTTGTACAACTTGCTACAGACGCAAAATAACTTGAAATTTTCGTCGAGTAATTTGTTAGTCTCATTGCATTTAGTGCAATTTGTATAGCAACTATTTTGTAGACGAGATTTTAAATAATATGATATATATACAATTTGTTACAATGTAACTTAAATAATTGTTTTCTTGCTTAACCTTTTCTGTGTGTATCGAGGATTTGTAAAAAAACGGGTGGACAACTGTTGGTCCAATTGGTCTGATCCTGATATCAGGGCAGTCGGGCAACGCTCCTGTCTCTAATTTGTTTTCTATGAAGTATCACGCGGAATCTAATGCCAAAGAGTAGGAAAGACTATTTTGTCAAACTAAGTTATATTACAAAGTAGCACAACAAATATTGATGAAACTCTATCAATTCCATAAAATAGTCTATGCATTCTCAAAACGAATTGTTACCCAAACGTCTCGGAATTCATTACGGCTTAGTTTATTTAAGAGATGCGATCAAATCGGACAAGCAAGCAAATCTTCAAACGACACACGACGTCAAAGGCACGACCGATTCCGGCAAAATTAAATTTACGTGTCCCGCGGGCGAGGCCTTATCGAGTTTGCTATCAAAGAGCAGCCATTTTTAAAAGTTCCATCGAGTCAGGTACGGCCAATTGTGGTACCGCTTTGTTCTACCTCCTTTATAGGGTTGACGAAGTTACCGAGTTTCGGTAGGAGTACGAATAATTTGTGTGGAGAGCGCCCGCCGCGCCGCGATGCGATTACCGAGTTGAGAATCCGATCCGCAGAATCGAGTTGCGCGCCGCTTGAGCGAGCCTCGAACTTCGCTGGTTCGATTATAATGACACGAATTTAGCTCAAACTTTCAATGTATTTGAATGTAACTTTGGATTTGATTATTCATGAATTATATTATGTTTTGGTTCATACAACTAGCTATTATAGCATTTGTATTGAATGGATTGGTTGCAAGCATTTACTACAGAATAGTTATGTCAAATATATCATTTCAAACTGGTTTCACACGAGTCTAACGGTCTATCTTATAAGAAGTTAGCGCAGACTTGATGTCTTGATTACCATACGTAATGTTGACATAATGTCAACACTAACTTTTTATAAGATAGAGGGTAAAGATTTAAGCGGCCGTTGATTTAAACTAAGGTATCAGACAGCCTTAAATAAATTATTCCCCCAAACAGTATTGATTCCAAACACTTTCAGCCCCAGAGGAACGTCTTACAAAGAGATGAATAAGCAAGCTGGTCACGCTCTGGCGTCGTCGCGACTAACCTCGTTACGTAGCAAATACTGATTGCTAACGACTCCGACGCGACGCCGACACGGGATATTTGATTTTAGGATTTTCTAGGGATTGGCTAACGGCGCTTTGGGCGGTTTTGGCAAATTGAATGGGAAAGTTAAGCGAGTACCCTTTGAATTAATAGCTGTTGTACGATAGGTTTGAAAAAGTTCCATAAATAAATAAATAATCAGTAATGCTGGACAATGTCGCACAACATCATCTAGCCCCAAGCTAAGTAGAGCTTGTGTTATGGGTACTAGAAGACTGACATACTTAATACATAGATTAGACCTACTTAGATATGTTTTATTATACTATATATATAAAATACCCAAACACCCGGAATAAATATTTGCAGATCGTACGAACATTTATCGTAAGGCAGCAATTGAACCCGCAACCTCCGCGTCGTCCATTTAAATCCTAAGGATGATTTAACCCTTCACGGATTAGCGCTAGCACTTGCACTTTATCCCTTGAGCGTCACGCCAATTTTCGCAAGATGGCGTACACCCGTTTTTTGAATATAAATTCTAATATCTCTAAAACTATTGGTCTGATTCCCATTCTGAAAGCTGTTTTATAATCTGTGATATTTATTCTATCATATTGTTTCTTTATTTTTCAAGTAGGTACATACATGAAGTAGGTGACATAAGTCAAACTTCAAGTCGATGTACCGTAGAAGGGGAGATGTATTACTACCTACTTTCTTATTGTATATTCTAACAATAATGTAACAAATCATATTCTGAATAAACAAATTTCTTGTCCATAGGCTTTTTTGGAATAAACACGATCCAAAGTCTCGCCATGCAAAAAACCGTTACAAAATGTTTTCTAGGCGAAATGTTTTGTTTGTTTACACTTTACTTTTACACTAAAGATATTTAGATTATTGATGGAAACGTTATAAAATATGATAAGAAAGGTAAACAATGATATTCCTAAGCACAGAAACTCCTAACTTGGTTCAAATTCTTCAATTCGAGTTCAATTCAAACACCAACTTTAGGACTATCATAAGAGAATTTTCTCTGTGGTTCACAATATTTCTATTGTAAATACACATAATATACATGCCAAATAATATAATATTTCACAGCTTTCCTTGAAAATACGAACACAACACGCACAAAACTGATTTTATAGTTCACAAAACAATGCACCGTGACCGCCAAACAAACCCAACTTCATACACGTTTGGCAAGTTCATTCTTAATGGTGTGTCGCTGACGTCTTTTTCTAAATATACCTCAGTCTAAAAAGAAGTATGCGTCATAATCTTCTCATAGTAAAATAAACCTTAAACTCTTATACATTGAAATCAAAGTCGACACTACTCATGGACCGGATCCGATCCACGTGATGCTTGAAGGCAGGACAAACTAATGGACCGTATCCGATCCACGAAATCCCTTAGGGGTTAAATGCCTGGTCTATTCTAAACTGTGTGGTGAATTTCAAAAAGTGTAAAACCATTTTACACATTTAATTTGATCGCAGAAGTAGCATGGAAAGCTTATTCTCTGTAATCTAAACATGTGTAGTGTAAATTGAAAAGCGAGTAACACAATATGTTAGTTGAAAACCGCGTGTTCATTACCGTTATTCAAACCGAGCCCGGCGTAAAGAAAATACAAGCCGCGCTCGCCGTGAGCAAAAACTCAATTATCATATTTTATACCTCATAATACTTACGGAAAGATATTCAATTATATAATTCCTCTGAAAAGGGAATCCCTTTTCATTTTTCATTTGGATTTTTCTCTTAAGCAATTACAGCGGCGCCCGGGGAAGCACAAGATTGGATTCACGGCTACGTCTACTTTCTGCCCGACGCAAATTTTCTCATTTATGTTTTAACAAGTAGAAATGTTAACTTATATTCTGTTTCTCGTTAAATAGAAGTGTGTCGGATGATTTGAGTTTGTGAATTGCGAATAGGAATGAGCTCATTACATTTTTCAATCATTATACTAAATACTTTTCGGGAATGTAATCAAGTTATAATTTAATTTTATCTAGAATACGTCATTCCCAAACGCATTGCATTTTTAAAGGTAAGTAATTGTACTCTTCGAGGCAAGTTGTCGGTCCGTAGTTTTTTTTTTTATATTATTGTGAAACGCTTGACCGCAATCACACGGCATTGCGATCCGTGTGTGCACAAACTTGTACTTGGGGTACTGATGTGATGATGCGGCGGATGTGTAACGCTTTTGCCTAGATAAAACAAATATTAGTTCTACAAATATCACGCTAAGATCGATTTTAAATCGAAAAAAGACCTAACTATTATTTTTGACGTACCTAACTATTTAATAAATCATGTATTAGAATAGAAAACCTACTGAAAGGGCGGGGCTTGCACCCCTACGTATAAACGATATAAATACTGATACAGGTATACATGAATAATGCAGCGACGTCCGCCCAGTAAACGCGTTACGATTTTTCATAATAGCTCTCTTTGAAGCCCGCCTTCCAGTTATTTTTCACCTTTTATGAAGGCAGTTTAATATTTCTAGTAGAAGTTTTATTTATTTCCTGAAACTAACGTGGCTTAAAGTAACGGAACGTAATAGGATATTCTGAATACTGAAGTAGAGTTTTATAGTCTTGATTTTAAGATTCTTATTGGAAAAAAATAGGTATCTACTTAATCCTTAATTTTTAACAATATTCTATAAATTGAACTTCATTGAAAAAACAAACGAATGGTTTTGAAGGTTTTTACAGACAATTTTAGAGTCAAAAAATGATTTATTTGAGCTTTTTAAAATATATTTAAGTAGATTTTTCTAGTGTTTATAATAGAAGTTATGTTTTTTTAGTTATTATTATTTTCTGTAGTTATTAGTTTTTTTGTTAATTAAACGAAATAAACATACTTTGAGACATCAATTACATACGTAAATAAACTAAATTATGACATTTTATAAAACAATTAATTATGGTAATGACCCCTATACCGTAACTGAGAACAATGTTGAGTTCCGTAGGCTCCAAAAATATCCATGGAAACGTCAGAACCCTTTCAGACGCGCACTAATTAATACAATAAAGTTAATTAGAGCACGTGTGACTCAGTCTTTAGTGGTGGGAGTTTTGTCATAAACTAATATATCTACTAGTAAGTAGATATATTAGTTTATGACAAAACTTATACTTAACTTATATTATATTAGTTTGTTAGTAAACAAACTAATATATATGAGTAAGTTATTAGTTAAGTACTTGTTTTTTGGTTTTGTATTCGCCAAAGTATTCAGCAAATAAAATGGTTGAAGATACCTATTTATGTATATTTCTAGTAATAGCTGCTAATAATTAAACAAAATAGTTATTAATGTTGCAAATCAAAAATTCTCTGTTTGATTGGAATAAGTGTTCCCTAAAATTCTGGGAGAGAACTAGATTAACAGGATTTTTTGTCCTATGATATGATTTTTTGTGTCCTTGTTGAAAAGGTTAGATTTACTATCAATCGACCTTTATCTAGGGATTTAGGTCCAGTAAATAAATTCTGTAGCATTATTTACATTCGAGCTAGTCTAAGCTAAGTTCACCTGCGATCTGATTAGTCCTCTTAAGCTAGTCCTCATCGCTAGATGGCACTATAGTAAAAAAACCCTATTTTTCAAAGTTTATTTAGTAAAATCACAAGGAACATTTAGAATCCTATATACCAGGTGATTCTAGGTTCCAGTTCCATGCGGCCAGAACCTAGAACGGACAAGAAACTATTTTCCCATCCCTACTCAATTGTAACTGCGTCGCATTCTCGCATTAATTTATGCCTTTTTTACGCAATAACGCTTAATTGCCCTTTATTTATCACTTAATTTTTCTAATTTGATAATTCTCTTTTATTAGAATTTATGATGCGCAGGCGCCGGTAAACGATGCTGTCTCTATTTGAATGCGTAACTCGAACAAATGGGTTTTGAACAAATGTGTTATGAGATGTGATAGCTTTAATACGATTAACTTATGGATATTGATATGGTTTTAAGTTTTGATGTGGAGATGGGAAGAATTTAGTCACTCGTCTCATAGATTTGTGACAAGATTTTTGATATATTTCGCTTCTTCTTCTTATCGTGTTGATGCTACAACTGTGTTATATATGTTTACATAGATATTTGGCCAACTCGACAGCACGACCTGTGGCTGCATTTAAGTCTTCTCTCGTGCAGGTGATAGGGCAATATATATTTCGCTAGATTACTCGAACGCATTAGACTTTTTAAAATGGCTACTTCTTTTAGACTTTTTAGAGATGAAAAACATTCTCGAGAGATTATATCACTGACATCAATCTCGTAGCGTGTTTTAGTCACTTTTCACTCGTGATCGATAAGCAGTAACTACTGGAACTTTTTTTTTAAATGATCGCTTGATCTGCGCTTACACATCTCAGCCTAGTTAGCCTTAGCCACAGACTAGACGAAGTCCAATAAATCCAGAGCTATAGGTTTCATCACAATACTTTTCTTTTAAATATTTTTTTATCACCGTTTAAAATATTCATAGATTTCAAATCCTATGACTTGAAGTAGGGGTTGCTACTAATCTATTGGTGCTCTGTGAGATTATGATTATCGACATAAAAAGTAATTTTATTATTAAATCCAACGTTTTCTTTATAAAGCTTCAAATAAACCCTCATAAAAATTTAAAAGCATCTAAAATTCAGCTTTCTTTCGGACTTATTGTTGAACCTCTTACAGAACGGCTTATAAGCGGCTAGTCGGATTTTTAAAGCAATGTAAGCAGTTTTAACTCCGCCGGGAGCCGGTGCATTAGTAGTGGGTTCGAGTTAATGTTACAACTTCTGAGACTGCAACGGCCAATATGGAATAATAACGGCAAATGTTGCATAAATATAACGCTGAATTCATCACTTTTATTACATTTTATTAGGGAAATTGCTCTAGTAAGTAGACAACTTAGTATAACAACTATACTTATGATGTTATTTTTTGAATACGGTTGGAGTTATTAAGGCGGTTTTATTTTGCCTATGCTTAAGAGTAAAGTTCGTTTCGAAATTAAAAAAATACGTGAACCCAAAACGACACAGCTATGCCATTCTACTAAGACGAAGATGTTATTATACTTTAAAAACTTTAAATTTTTGACGTGACAACGTCTTATAATTCGATAGAGCCGGCTGCACGCACGAAAAAACATGACTCAGTAAACCGACTTTATAGACAACCATTTTTTTTATCAAATGTCAAGTCGCAGTGTATCGCAAGTTCTTGTAACGTGCGTAAACACAGCGTCCATCACTCAGCCGCAAGAAATAAAAACCCCTTTATTAGAAACATTTATCAAAAAAATCCTACGTAAAATCCCGTTGGGAGGACGCGTCGGTGCATTAGCGGAGTTGGATTTGGGCAAATGTTATTATTTCGAGCCGGATTACCAGCTGGCGAATGACGAGTGACAGCTACGGAATGCGGGCTCTCAATACACAAAATATGAGCTAGCCAGAGCTGTTTTAACCTGCAAAATATGAATTAATTCAAAAAATATTAAAATATGATAAAATACTTGCGTATTTCTTCATATGTATTTTCGGTTGATGTTTGCTAACAAAAAAGTTTTGAGTAGTAAAAGATTTGACAAACTAAACTACACGTGACAATAGCCTGTAATGAGTTTACCTTTATTTTTTAGTTTTTTGAAGTTGTTTGAGTAATAATGATAATGTCACAAAATCTTCACTTTTCATTATAGACCAGGCTCGATAGGTTTTAAAACCAAAGAAATTAATAGCAGGATGAAACCCATTAGAAAAGGAAGAGAATATTATAAAAACATAAGGAAAAATAATTTAGGGGCGATCTGAGTTCGGGAAGGGGGTGGGGGTGAGCTTTTAAGGGTAAAAAACGCTTTTTCTCGATTTCCGGGAAAACTAAAAGTCCTATGCAAAAAAGTCAAATGGCAAAGTTGTAGGTAATTAAAAGATCTAAAACTTTTCTATACACACTTTTTTCACATAACCTCAAGATATATGTGAAAAATTCAAAAAACCAAGATTTTGGTTTTTTATTAATATCTTTTACAAACAATTATATTTTTTCACTAAATTTGGTGAAAACTTACCTCTTTATGTCCCAAATACGCTGTAATTTATTCGATTAGAAATATATATATTTTTCACCTTATTTTGATTAAATATCGAAAAAATATCCTTATTTTCAATCGAAAATTCATCCGTCAAAATATCAGCTTTCTTAAAAAAATTGGTATGTTTTCTGTTCGTTGAAATCTCTTCTTTCCGATAGTGAAAAAAAATTTATATGTTACCATAGAAAATCTTCTCAGAAAATGCAAAAAAAAAGTAAGTGAAAAAAAATAATTGTGGAATGAAACCCATTAGAAAAGGAGGAGAATATTATAAAAATATAAGGAAAAAATATTTACGGGCGATCTGAGGTCGGGAAGGGGATGTGGGTGAGCTTTTAAGGGTAAAAAACGCTTTTTCTCGATTTCCGGCAAAACTAAAAGTCCTATGGAAAAAAGACAAATAGCAATGTTGTAGGTAATTAAAAAATCTAAAACTTTTGTATACACACTTTTTTCACATATCTCAAAATTTATGTGAAAAATTTAAAAAACCAAGTTTTGGGTTTTTTTCAAGAAATTTGGTGAATACTTACCTCTTTACGTCCCAAATACGCTATAATTTGTTTGATTAGAAATATATATTTTTTTCCCCTTATTTTAATGAATAAAATAAAAAAATTATAAAATATTGTAATGAATAACATAATTCGAATAAAGTATCTACATTTAATAGAACGATTTACATTTTTATTTATATAAAATCAGATTTTTAAAAGATATTAATAAAAAAACCCTGGTTTTTTAAATTTTTCACATAAATTTTGAGATATGTGAAAAAAGTGTGTATACAAAAGTTTTAGATCTTTTAATTACCTACAACATTGCCATTTGACTTTTTTCCATAGGACTTTTAGTTTTGCCGGAAATCGAGGAAAAGCGTTTTTTACCCTTAAAAGCTCACCCACATCCCCTTCCCGACCTCAGATCGCCCGTAAATAATTTTTCCTTATATTTTTATAATATTCTCCTCTTTTTCTAATGGGTTTCATTCCACAATTTTTTTTTTTCACTTACTTTTTTTTTGCATTTTCTGAGAAGATTTTCTATGGTAACATATAAATTTTTTTTCACTATCGGAAAGAAGAGATTTCAACGAACAGAAAACATACCAATTTTTTTAAGAAAGCTGATATTTTGACGGATGAATTTTCGATTGAAAATAAGGATATTTTTTCGATATTTAATCAAAATAAGGTGAAAAATATATATATTTCTAATCGAATAAATTACAGCGTATTTGGGACATAAAGAGGTAAGTTTTCACCAAATTTAGTGAAAAAATATAATTGTTTGTAAAAGATATTAATAAAAAACCAAAATCTTGGTTTTTTGAATTTTTCACATACATCTTGAGGTTATGTGAAAAAAGTGTGTATAGAAAAGTTTTAGATCTTTTAATTACCTACAACTTTGCCATTTGACTTTTTTGCATAGGACTTTTAGTTTTCCCGGAAATCGAGAAAAAGCGTTTTTTACCCTTAAAAGCTCACCCCCACCCCCTTCCCGAACTCAGATCGCCCCTAAATTATTTTTCCTTATGTTTTTATAATATTCTCTTCCTTTTCTAATGGGTTTCATCCTGCTATTAATTTCTTTATCTTTTTGTAATTTTTCAAGCTATCTACCCCGGACTATTATATCACGCAAGCCTGTAATTTGACTTATCAATTCAAGAGTCGAATCAAAAATATCTGACTTAGCATTGAAACAAAATGCTCCTAACCACTAATCATTTAATTTTCAATTTGCTTTCAAAAAAAATATTCTTTGACTTTGCATTGAAACAAAATGCTGAACCGCGCTAAAGAAGCTTAAAATATATACGTGTACTTTAAACAAAGACTTATTCTTAACCCCTAATATTAACAATGTTAAATCGACTTTTGATACCCTCAGGGGTGAAGGGTGGTTACCCGCAAATGTTGCAAGATGTGTTTATTTTGTTTCGACAGCTTCGCGGGGTCATTATGATGTACTGATGTTTTCAACCCTTATTGACTACCCCGGGGCAGTTTTTTTAATCATAATTTTGATAGCAGTTTTTATTTTAACAACGGTGATCTTGCAATCTGTTATAGGAATACAAATGATTTAATTTAAAATATATTTTTTTAAGGAAAACCAAGAGCTTTTATCACGATAATATATAGTCTAAGAATCTTTGTGTCTATAGTCTAAATTTGGATAAGCATCTATCTAAAAATATAAATAACTTGGAAAATACTTCTGAAAAATCTAAAAGGATGTTTACCATGCCTATGGGTACATGTCACTGGAACTTCAGTAATCAATTGTAATTCTTTGTAGGTAAAAATGATCAAACAAAAAACAGTAGGAACCATTAGCCGTAGTTTTTTGCCCGTTCATCTAGGCTCTCTCTATTTAAGGATTTAACTTAATTTTATTTAAGGCTTAATTATATTTTAATCATTTAATTGATTGTTTCTTGTAACCCCATTGAACGGAGTGACTGGGAGATTATTTAAGTATCTAACCTAACTAAATAAAAAATACTCTAAAAGCCAGCATATATATGTACCTATCTGCATAAGTCTAACATTTGTGCCCTCCAAGAAAAATAAGCTAAGCCAATTTCTCTTTTACTTCTAGTACGAGACACTGAAAAATGCACACACTTAAAACACAGATCACGTAACAAGTAAAAAATTACTTATCACGAATGCATGGGACATGGCACAATATCACGGAATACAGTAGTATTAGTAAGTACAGTCAGCTACAAAAGTTTCACATCCTAATCAACAAAAAAATATTTTTATTTTATTTATTTAACAAAATCCACAGCTCTTAGGGGATACAAAATAAGGTGTATCTGTCTATATACTTCTTTACTACTCGTGAAAACCTTTTATTGGCCTTCTTTTTCTATTTTGTTCTGTTTCATTCTTTATTATTTAAGCTGTTGGTTTTCCTATAAAAAAATACATATGAAACGGTTTGAAGCGCATTGTGTTTTGTGTTTTTTTTTAGTTTTTATATGAAAAAGTATTGGAAACTTTTGATGTCGACTGTACCCAAGATCATGCAACTAAACTTGCTTATTTATACTCGCCGTCGCGAACGCATTACGCGATTAGGTCTTACCCTCAAAACAATCGTACTTGCAACCTTATTTCTCTGGCAATAGAGGCGAGTTTCAGCCCTCGTAATCCCGTAAATGGGTGTAACCTGAAACTCAAGTTTAAAATTGAAATTTATATGCGCGCATTATGTATGAGAAGGATTATGGGAGAAATGATCGTCGACCTCGGGCCCGGGAGACGGGATAGTTTTTTGAATACGGAACGTTTTTGAAGTTTTCTAAATTGCATTACTTAGTTTTTGAATAAGAAATAAACCTCCTTGGAGGAATGATGCTGGAACAAAATCAGAAGACGATTTTGAGAGGGACTTACGTTCAAATGTAAACTAAGTACTTATGAAATCAAACGGGCGAATAGTTTTTTACTTCTTTACATAGATATTCTACTATAACAAAATAAGTATGCTGCCGATGCCTTGATAAAATTAACGATGATTTCTGTAAAAATGAAACATAACCACATAATATAAACCTATTAAATAAGAAGTTTACATTAAGATACTTATTTAAATAAAGAGTCGGGCGTCGGCAGGTAATTTTGTGAGAGGGAGAGACGATTACAGCTATTAAATATGCATTAACGAATTTTTCTCCTTAAAAGCTCAAAAAATGGCGTAAAAAAGAAAATTGGCTATTACGCGCGAGGCGGGCGCGCTTACCTACAGAAATTAAATTTATATCTTAAAGATGTACGTACATTGAATGTTGGATGCTTTAGTACTTCTTTTTTGCACAAACTGGTGTAAATTAGTTGATTTGTATTATACTAAGTTGTTTTTTTTTGTCATATTAAAGTTCCAGGGAAAAATCTTACATTTTGTTTCGTTGATAACTTGTAGCATAATAAATAGTCAAATGTTAAGACTCAATGCGTTATTTTAGACATAAATGTGAGTTCAAAATAAACATAATTATAGAATTACATACTTACTCAAAGTTAATAATGTAAAAAGTTAATTAAAGTTAATTAATGTAAAAAACCTCTTATACCAATGGGCAATGAATGAAGAAATAGGTTCCAAC
The DNA here is from genome assembly GCA_932527185.1 of Ecliptopera silaceata. Taxonomy (NCBI): domain Eukaryota; kingdom Metazoa; phylum Arthropoda; class Insecta; order Lepidoptera; family Geometridae; genus Ecliptopera; species Ecliptopera silaceata. The sequence goes on along the minus strand of OW052207.1, from coordinate 8,329,745 downwards.
AATAACATTTTTCAAAATGACGTCTGCATATCAAATATGTATCTATATGCAACCTCTTTCGTAGTAATTACCCAGAATCCGGTATTATTCATTAGTAAAGCCGTCTATAATCCAAATATCAACACGTAAACATCACATAATTACTGCCAATTTATGATAGTGCATAATTGAGGCGGCCGCAAGTGTGCTGTGATCATTTATTCATAGCAGTGTCAGATATTTCATGACGGTGAATATAATCTGTAGCTTCGTCTAGCGGCCATTTTGGATTTTTATCTACATGACACTATTATAGCGCAATAATTTTAAGTCATATAACATTAGTGATTTTTTCGAGTTCTCTTTTCAAACCAAAAATATAGTTTTCGTCAATGCAAATTGAATAATTGTATAGATATTATGATATTCAGGAGGAAATAAGGTGGTATTGGCTTAATGTATTCTAGAATTTACTGTTTTTTTACATAAAAAAACTGACCCAAAGATTTTTACGCTTGTCATTTGTCATCACGACTAATTTTCTTATTGTCATGTCTTTACAGTCCCTAAATAAAAGCTTGAATGTCAAACTTATGTCACTATCAAACGAGCTTTACGTATTCTTCTAAACTAGGTCATAAATACTTTATTCACAAACAAACTTACGACTATACAGTATTTACAAAATGTACATTTACATATAAAATACATAAGAAACAGCTGAGCTATCTACAGACCGTTGCAAACGATCTATAGATAGTTCAACTGATCCAAATCAGTACCAATCGGAAGCGTACCCAAGACACTGGCTGCATTGCCGCGCTGAATAGCAATGCTGATACGTTGGGCCAGATACTCACCAGCCCTCGGGTCACGCGTCGCTTCGACTAGACGCCCAGAAATAAATGGTTCTAAACACCTCGATCAACAAAACTCTACATTTGATTTGGAGGTGCGGGTAAGAGCCGAACTTGTAGTTCGTTCCTCTGGCTTGGACAAGCTAGAGTATCTCCCTAACAAGGTGACAGCCATATCTAGGGGTCCGAGGGTGTAGTGTCGCTATAATTAGTTAATTGCATACATAATTGATCGCAGTCATTACCCGTCCCGGCTGCCGTTGGTGCTATGTGTATGTTTAACAGCGAATTAGGCGGGATTATGTATAGCTCAGTTTGTCAGTTTAGTTGGTAAATAAGAAGATTGATACAATTGTGAAATGAGAAAGTATAAAGTGAAGTGTTTATTTTTAAAAAATAGGTTTAGAAAAATAAACAGGAGTACTTAGAACTAAGCATGTTCACAATTATCAGTTATCTTAATTTTACTAAAATAATTAATTATTCCAAACCTACATATTATAGTTTCTATGTTATCCATTTGTAGTAGTCTAAAGTAAAGATTTAGCATGTAGTTTAGGTATAGTATCCAAGATATTTATTTTGTGTGATGGAAAAATGTATTATCCTGAGTGGTTTTTTGAGACTTGGCCATCAAATTAAAAAAAAAACCCCACCTGTATATTCCTTGTATGTACTTCTTTATAAAAAGAAGGTATTCTGTCAGCTAACTAGTACCCACAGCTTCAAATAGCTTTGCTTAATAGTGAAACTAGATAGCATTGTAAAAGACCGTCTATATTTTTTTTAAGCAATGTAGCTTAAAATTGATGTTCATCAGAACCGTCTTTATTCATTCCAACTAGCTTAAAATTGTGCTTCATCAGAATGACAAAGCTCTGAGCATCGATCCGCAGCCAAGTTTCCCAACTTATCCTTAATTCCACTTGACTTATTATCAAATACAACTACAACTCGATGAATATATAATAAGCACTCAATTTCAGCGCGTCTTAATCAAAGCATTAATATTATTAGCTGCGTAATAATTCTCTTTGTTGGATATTCAAACGAGGATACTCCAAGGTTGTCCTTTTGAAAATCTATTTATAAGCGGTTTCACACTGCCGACGACACGACATTTGGCAGATTTAGAAGTCAATTACTAAAATATTAATAAAAGATAAACTTACGACTAGTATATTTACAAAATGCTTTACTATAAAGCTTTCTTTTTGTACACCAAAAAAAAAACTATATCAAAATGGTTTTTATTTTGGATTGGGAACTCTTTTAAGTTTTTCAACCGTGTTAGAAGAGTCTCCTCATTTCTGTGGTCTTTGAAGAACACACTTAAATTAAGTGAATATACCTAGTTGCGTAATATTGTGTTCTTAGTGAAAAAAAAATATAAATGTATTTTATGGGTTTTACCAATTTAGTACAATTGTGTACAAGTTGTACAACATGTCGTTATCAGGCAGTGTGCAAACCCAATAGAGTCATGGTTTGTTACCGACTCACTCTTGACCCTTTGGTAATGGAATTTGGGATAAGGGTGTCTTTAAAGGGTAATGTGATAGATACGTTAAGATGTCTTTCCTAATCAACCCCATCGTCCATAGAAACCATGGTCAAATTAAAGCTGAAGTTTCGATGATAATTCGTGTAATTTTCACATGAAACTTTACACTTTTTATTATGTTTTGAATAAAAATAATTTTTTTTATTGTATTACTGTGTGTGTATACATAAAAGTGTTATAAAAGTAAGTAAGTATAGAGCCAACATATCCTTTTTTTTTTTTGTTTCTGTAATTGTTTTTCTAAAGAAAATAGTTCATCTTCAAACACTTTCTGTGTTTGAAGGTTTGTGATCAAATCAAATCTAACTTTTGCCGTAATTTTGCTGCAATTACCTATATGCACGCACATAACATCTATAAGTGAAATGCACCACTGAGCAGTCTCAGATAACTAAAAAATAAGTAAACAATTTGGTCATACTCTTGTAAAATATCGTTAAGTAGTCGCAGATCGTACAAACATTTATCCCAAGGCGGAAATCGAACCCGCAACCTCCGCGTCGCAGGCGGACTTTCGCCCGCCGTGCCATATCGGTCATCAAATAAAAATAAAAGTTTTATATAAAACAAGTTCTACTCAAAACCTATAAAAAATCACAGTCAATAATGTCAATAGCAATTGGCATGTGGCACTCGGGGCGAGTGAAGCCGCGGGCGCACGGCACTAAAAGCATGGCGCGACCGCCGCGACACATCAATTATTACGAATCATAATGAACACAAATCCTTTGATTCCATTGAACGGGTGCCAGGGGGCATTTGGGGGACAAGTCACGAGTGACAGGCGTCACAGTTCAGTAACTCTACCATGAGTTTTTACAATCCATACTCGCTAGCGTCTGTAGTTAAAAAACTGAATGAAGATTTGTACAGCGCCTCTAGCGGATAGTTGGGTACCTACTAAAATTCGTGATAATAATATTTACGTACTACTGTAGTAAAGTCAGGCGATTTTACTGTGACAACTCATGGTAGAGGTCAAAGTCAAAATTATGTCAAAGTCAAAGTCAAACAGTCATTACTTTATTAGTCAATACATACTAGGTGTATGTATGACGATTCTAAATGATCATTGTTGTCATGTGATTGTCATGTGTATGCAAATGTTTGTGTGATGAATATTTGTTCTGTGTATGCGTGTTACTATGTATTCTATGTATGTTTTTACAAAAAAAAAAATGTATTGGTATAAGTATTATATCAGCAATCTAGTTTCCATAGTACAAGCTTCGCTTATTTTGCTTCGTAGTCTATACAAAAGATTTGAACGCGTTACTTTTAGGTGGTCTATTATAAATAAAATCTTTAATGAATAAAACAATCGTTTTAGAACTTTAACATACCTAGAACCAAATACCTCTACAATAGTGTAGACCTATTTAAGGGTATTTTCAAATATCTCAGTTTACAAAAACAGTAATAATTTGGTAATATGTATCTCAATTGAGTAAAAATAGTCCTAGAATCCCGAGTAATAATAATAAATATTCACGGACATTTCACACATCACACTCTAGACCCTAACTAAGCAAAACATGTTGCTATGGAATCAGAATGCTGATAGAATATTTTTTTTTAAAATACATTACATAGAATACATAGAAACACCCAGACACAGAACAAATATTTATGTTCATCACAAATATTTGCTTTGGGTAGGAATCGAACCCACAACCTACAGCATGGAAGCAGCTACTACCTGAGCTGTGACGCCTGTCAATAAATGTTTTCTATTCTATCGTTTATTTCCCAATACTATCCGCTGTCCGCCCTTCCCTTGTACCGGCCCCCGTTTCGGCGCATCAAGTATTCACTGAGGGAATGCCGGAACGGCGCGACACCTCGGACGCTCATTTCATTGTCCCGGCGCCCCGCCAGGGCTGTACTCAGGGACATTCTGATATAGTTGTATATCTGATTTAGTTGCCTATAGTTATTTATTTATAGAGCAGCTTTCTCTGATGTGTATACGTCACAGTGTTGAAATATTAATGTCAGTCACTCAATAAGTGGCAGTTCCATCTGTTTCATTATGACAATGATCTTAAAATATAAAAATAATCAGCAGATAAACTGTTACAAACAAAACGCAAAGATAACGTTCTAGAGACATCACATTTTTATTATATTTTAGGTATTCACGGACAATTCACACATTACACTCTAGTCATAAACTAAGCAAAGCTATGGAAACTAGATTGCTGATAGAATATACATATACATTTTTATAGTAAATATGTACATACATAGAATACATAGTAACATCCAGACACAAAACAAATACTTATTTTCATCACATAAGCTCTAGGTGGGAATCAAACCCACGACCAGCATGGAAAGCAGAGCTAAACTGTGATCTTTTCAAATTACCTGTCACTTAATTTATAAGTTGTATGTTTTGAGTTCGACCCTGTACACAAATTGTGATGTGATATAGCCTATTTGAATTTTGCACTAGTTTACGAAGCGCCTCTGTAAGCTTCTAATGTAGTCTTTGCAAGCTTGGAAATGTGACGTCTTCGAGACAAAGGGCATTAATAATGCACATGGAGATAGCTTAGTTTTTTTGGTCTAGATCTTGGATTGGGTAGACTTGTATTGTTTTTGGTCTGCTGCTTTATTTAATTTTTGTAAGTCTATTTATATAATATAGCCTATGTTCAGCACAGATAATGTAGCTTCACAACAGTGAAAGAATTTTTGAAATCGATCCAGTAGTTTCGGAGCCTATTCGATGCAAACAAACAAACAAACAAATAAACAATCAAATCTTTCCTCTTTATAATATTAGTTTAGATAGCGCTGTGTATAAACTTAAAAAATAACGATGTTTGCAACAAAAAAGTTTGTAAGTCTATTTGGAGGATATAATATCGCGCTGTTTAAGAACTATAAAAAAAAACGATGTTTTGCAACAAAAAAATTCGCAAAGTTTAATCAATTTGTAAAAATTTGCCTTCAATGTAGCTTAAAAATAAATATGTATGCTTAGGAAAGTAGCAAACAACTAAAATTATCGAATATAATAAGACAGGTATTAGAATAAGAGATTTTATATAATACCTGTGATTTTACAAAATAAACAATAATTGCCAGATAAACTACTATCAAATCGAAGTAAAACAAATCAGATAAAGTTTTTTTTTTGTTTTATTTCAACAACAACTTTTAAACGTATATAAATTACATATTAAATCTAGAACAGCTAAGGTTATGTACTTTGTTTTTCGAATACAATAAGATGAATTTTGCAGCCATACTAGGTCGAGCCTGTCTTATATTAGTAAAGTAATCAAATCTAAATTAAATTCCAAAAGAATATAACAAAATATAAGCCAGTTCTCTCAACTTCATTATCACATCAAAATCCATCTCATTACCTAACAAAATCAGTCTTCAAAAATCAAATGGACAAGTTGTAAATCGTGTTAGCGAAGTTTCAATGATTTGAGAGGCGTCTTGCAGGCCCTCGACGGTTGGTTTGCCGCCAACGAGGTTACACGATCAAAGGACATCGATATGCACCCACTTCCGAGCCAAACTGATTTAAATAATACATTTTATGGAGATTGGAGAGAGTACACTGAATAATTCTGGGATAAGAATCGGTTTAGAGTCATACGAGTAACATGTAAGATATACTCAATTCAGGAATGTACCTAAACGTTTTTAGGATATAAAGAGATAAAATGATAAAAAATATTTTATTACTTATTCTTAAAATGTGATGTAATATATTATATCCAATTACAAGTTTGTTTTTGTTCATAGTTACTATGTAAAAACATCTGCTTTCTGGTATACCAATTTTTTAATATTTTCTTACTTTGATACTCGAGCGCGATATGTGAAGTAACCGTAAATATTATGTACAAAAATTATATCAATACTTCATCGTTGCCGTACTGGGTAGGAGCTGGCTGCGAAAAACCCACCGCATACTCAGCAGTGAGCTGATACTGCCTATGATGATATTAGTATTTTATTAGCTTTCTGATTCCCAAATCCTACAAGATTTTCTTCGTTCGGGATGAAGCGATATATGTATGATATGTCCGTGGTTATTTTTTATTTTAAAGTAATATTTATTTATATTTATTGTATAACTAAAGGTATGTTTTCCTTGCAGTTCCGGAGTGTACCGCGGTTCACCAGGGGGCGCGACGAGCGAGCCTCACTCCGCGCCTCCTCCTCTCTTCCTGCCCCCGCACCTCTCGCATCTGTCGCAGCATCTGAACCACTTGTCACAGCCTTTCTTCCCATCTTTAAAAGGTAAACTAGTTTTTAAATTATTTAATTTGAGGAAGACCATAATTTTCACAGCTAACAAATAACAAATCGTGTGTTACTTAAGTTTGCGCTTTTCCGGTAGGATTTACCTAAAGTAACCTAATTTTGTTAATAAAAACGCAAATTCAACTTTCGTGTATCTGTGGTGTAAGTTTTCGTGTTGTAGAATATTTTCTTGATAACATACTACACGAGTTTAGTGAATACAGAAAAAACTTACAATGTTACTTTTGCTCCAGGTTGGGGCGCGCCCTGTCCGTGTTGCCCGAAGGAAGAAGCTCGCTCAACAAGCGTGGCGGAACTCCGTCGCAAGGCACACGAACACTCCGCCGCGTTACTACACTCTTTAGCCAGTTTCCAATCCCGTGCGTTGTTACCTTTGCCCCTGCATTTGCCCCCGTTACCCCTACATTTGTTACCACACGACTCTTCGCATTCAACTGCCCCGGCGCCTGCTTCTGAGACTAAACACGAATAGTGTTATAAGCAAATACAAATGTTGGAAATAATGTTTTATGACTCGCGTACCTTTACTCTCCACTTTGACGATGACGAAACAACATGATTATTAAGTGTGTTGGGATTAGTGCGCTTAAAGTTTTTTTTTTAACTCTTGTAAAACAAGAGTTAAAAATGCACCTGCATTTGCCGCAGCTTTCACTGCACTGTATGTATCCCACTACTAAATTAGACTAACTAGACAAATTGAAGATTAATTTCGGCATTGTTGTTACCTTTGCCCCGCTTTTCTTTCCGTGTTACTTATAATTTGAAAATGTTATTTGTAAAATGTGCCATAATATTCGAAATACACTATGTGCCAAAAATTGTGCCATTCCAACTGTAGCCGTATTTTTAAATACAATTAAGGTACAATAATATGCTTATGTAAAAGTATACGAAGCCATTATTTAAGTAGGTATTATATGTAAAAAATAAATAATCACAATTTCGAAACTATATTTTGATGTTCACAATAATTTATTTTACAACTAATCGTAAATTGCTTTCGCCCACAATTCTGACAACATATCTTATTTTAAACCAACTACGTATTTGAAACCAAGCATAGTTTTATTCTCAGATTTGTAACCATTAGGCCTATCCTAGCTTCTCAAAACCTACCAGGCTTTAAATCACGTTGTTTCTATAAAAACACATCGGTATTCTGTGATATTTCTTGTGGATTGATGTGTCTGTGGCGTTATTATTGATAGGATTTTATACAGCTATCTTATCTGTACCCCAAGCTCGAGTTGGTGCACACACGAATTGTAGAGAAACAATCGCCGAGCGCCACCGATTTGGATGGAGATCCAAGCAGCGCCCCTAGCAGATTTCTTGAGAAGCTTGGATTTCCATACAAAATCGGTGATTGCGTTTCTACGATCCATGTGTGCACATACTCGAATTTGGGGTACAGTACAGGCCACAAAAAATGGCATAGAATACTACAGAGTTACTATAGAAACTGAACGTGATTTAAAACCTGGAAGGTTTTGAGAGGCTAGGATAGGCTGGCATGAAATTAAATGGAATTCAAACCACCAATTTCAAAAAGCTTTCTCACTAAGCTATCCCTAACAATGCTTCTCTTATTTAAATACCAAATAGTAATTTAAAAATTCCTTTTAAGTAAACTAATTGTATACATTTGAAATAAACACTATTTGTAAATAAACACATGACCGTTTCAGTCGACCAAAAAATAAATTAAATTGTCAATTTATGAATAATCTCGCAAATTATGTAAATAGTTAGATGTTCGCATTAGTGAAATGTTTTTTTTTTTTTTTTTTTTTAACCTATTGTGTCCCACTGCAGGGCAAAGGTCTCCCCCAAACTCTTCCACTCATCTCGATCTCCTGCGTCCATCCACCACTCCGACGCGTATGAGTCGAGATCGTCTCTCCAACGTCTTCTCGGCCGGCCCGGTCGTCGCCTCATATTCTCGGGCACCCAAGAAGTCACTATTCTCGCCCACTTCTCAGGTTGCATCCGACTAACGTGCCCTGCCCACTCCCACTTGAGTTTGGCTGATTTCCTGCCTACGTCGGCAATGCCAGTCATCGAACGCAGCATTGTATTTCGCACCCGGTCGATGCGTTTTTTTTAGTGAAATGTAAATATTATAATTAGCTGTTTATGTAATTATATTAGATTAGTATTACCGTTAAAATATTGAAGTAAATCGCACTTATATTATTTTCTTTATGCAGAACACTTTCTTAGTAGAAACTATTTACCACCTGTTACGAAAAGGCGTAGTTTTTTTATTCCTGTCTTCTTTACGTGATTTTAATTATATAATATACATAGGTACATCAAATATCGTAATATAATTTATTTTGCAAAAAAACTTTTCAGAAAAAAATCACTTACCTATATTTTGTTCTTGTTTTAGGTTATTTCACACTAAAGTTTGTCATTAAAAATCGATTTAAAATTGTAAAAATACTAAAGCAATATCAAATTATCTAATTATAACTTAGTTCTGCCCGCGAAATGTCTGTAAATAACTTACCTATGAAAGAAAACAATACAAACACAATTACTGTTCAAAAATGATTGCAACCATCTAAATGCACAGTCATCATCGAAAGTGTTTTTTTTAATTATTGGTTCCAATATAATATTTACCACAATATTACTTTTAAAGATAAGTTGAACTTTTCAATCGAATGTGGATTAAACATAAAATCAATTTTTAGTCATAAAATAATCTTTAGGTTGTCTGGAAGAAATAGCTTTGTGCGATAAGACCGCTTATTGTCGGGCTAAATTTTAACTAAAATGTTGTGTTTGTAATTCAATTTATCAGCTCTGATTATTATTATTATTTATTTATTATTTCATTTTTAATAGTTTCAATATTACCGATGATGCTATAATGTGTTTTAGAGTCATTTTTGTACAACTCATGTTAATAAATGCGCAATGTTATACCGCATACTGTAAAAACAACTGTTTAATGCACAACTAGGTGGAATTGGTTTCGCGGGCAGTTTTTGTAGATATAGTTATATAAATAGTAATATAAAATTGTGAGATAGTTATAGCTTAGAATTATTAGTTGTTATAATTATTCTGAAATATACGATTACATACATTTGAGACTTTTTATTATATCTTCCTCTCATCTTCATTACCTCAATTTCGTTCAGTAAAATAATCTAAAAAAAGGTATAAAAAGTTAATTTTATTACAAAATTAAGCCTCATTATTTATTTGTTTTATTTATGTACATTTTGTAAATACTGTAGGTATTGTCGTAAGTTTGTTTGAATAAATGACTTAGAGACCTTATTTATGGCATTTACAAAATGTAGGTATATAGGCATATAAAATACATAAGAAACAGTTGAGCTATCTACAGACCGTTGCAAACGATCTATAGATAGTTCAACTGATCCAAATCAGTACCTATCGGAAGCGTACCCAAGATACTGGCTGCTTATATATTTATTATTATTTAATTGTAACCAACATGATGCAATAAATGATCTCTCTATCGTCTTTCAACTTCTATAAAAATTCAGAAGAATGATCGAGCACACGGTTTTGTGCTTTTTTAACGCATTGAAAATAACTTATATTTTGACCAGCCAGTCACATTATACATACAGTTTAACTGTAGTTCAATATCAGCACTTCTTCTTCTTCGAGTCGTTGAGAAAACCATTTTGTGAAAAATCACCAAGGTTAGAACACCTCTGACCAATAGCTAGCCACCTATATATATATATATATATATCTATATATATATGTATCGAGCACAATTATATATATATATATTTACCTATACTGTCTCACTGCTGGGCAAAGGTCTCCCCCAAAGCCTTCCACCTATCCCGGTCTTTTTGATACTCCACCAATCTCTCTCCTAGGCGTCCAGATCATCCTTCCAACGCCTCTTCGGCCGACTTCGCCGTCGCCTTCTGACCTCCGGCACCCATGGGGTGACGATGTTTGCCCACTTCTCGGCTGGCATGGCTAAGAAAATATATATATACATAGACATCGCGTTCTAGCCACTTACTAATCTTAGCATATTTCATAGCAGAGATATTAAAACACAAGTTTAACAGTTTATCATAGCATTTAAACAACAAACATAAATATTATTTGATGTATTTATGTTACAACTTCGTAAAATCTTTGTAAAGTTTGTGAATTATTCTTAGAATAATTAAAAAAGGAGTTTTAAGTTATCTGTAGAATGTTTTGTAAGTACAAGGTGTACAAGCAACGCTTGCAAACTTAGCCGCACAATCGATGTATAATACTCCCTAGAGTTGAAGTCTTTGTACTTACAAATAGGTAATAATTTACCAAAATAAGCCTCATAATTGATCTGTTTAGTTTTAAGAATATTTTTGGTAATTTTTAAGAATATTATGTACCAAAAAGGCAATAATATTGTAGTGCCCCAGCGGGGTCATGTTCGGCTATGATCTTAATTTAAGACCAATAATTTTGAGTCTAAAACTTGTTATATTATAGTGGTTTACGAGAATAAATAAGTAAATACCAACAAATGTCTACATGTGCTTGAACGAAAATCACACTTAGGTATATTTAATAATTCTCAGTTTAAAACTTGTTACATCAGTGGTTTACGAGAATAGATAAACTCCAACAAATTACTTCCATATACTTAACGAAAATCCCAAGTTTCACTTATATTTTATACCTCTACTTCCTGTCCACACAATAACAAGACAAAACAATTTAGAATTCACCGGTTAATATTCCAGTAGATTTATTCGAGAAGTTCGCGAGCAGGTGTTGAGACAGACAGACGGTACAACTTCGCGATTTAGTGCGCAATAAACATTCATGTCTCTCTACTTTGTTTGCTTATGTGATTACGAGTACCTTGTGTTGTATAGTTTAGTGTGTAGTTTTATTGGTATGTGTATTAGTAACACTGTGGTGTGCGGTAACAGCAGATCTTGCGAACATCTAATGTAGAAGGAATTCTTAGTGTCTGTCTACTTTGTTGGCTTATTTGATTACGAGTACCTTGTGTTGTATAGTTTAGTGTGTAGTTTTATTGGTAACTATGTACGCCCCGGCCTCGCACGGGTAGCGGGTAAGGAATTTCTTAGGTATTTTTGTACACCTTAGGTTACATAAGTAATTGAAGTTTTATTAAGGAACCCTATTTTTCTTGAAAATATAATATATTCTATGTTCATCGCAGATAGTGTAGCTTTACAACAGTGAAAGAATTTTTGAAATCGGTCCAGTAGTTTCGGAGCCTATTCGATGCAAACAAACAAACAATCAAATCTTTCCTCTTTATAATATTAGTTTAGATGTGTTCTAGTTGTGAACAGCAGACTTTGTGCACATCTTGTGTAGAATAAGGTATTTAATGTGCCTCTCTTAGATTGAAATCCTGTCTTTCTACTTTGTTTGCTTATGTGATTACCTTGTGTAGTATAGTTTAGTGTGTAGTTTTATTAGTAATGTGTACCTACTAGTAGTGAACAGCAGACTCTGTGAACATTTTGTGTATAATAAGGTAGATACTTAATGTGCCTCTTTTAGATTGAAATCCTGTCTTTCTACTTTGTTTGCTTATGTGATTACCTTGTGTAGTATGGTTTAGTGTGTAGTTTTATTGTTAATGTGTTACTAACACTGTGGTAATAGCAGATCTTGAGAATAGCTTAATAGAATGAAGTCCTTAACGTCTCTCTTTGATTGGGATACTGTCTTTCTACTTTGTTAACTTATGTTATGATTACCTTGTGTAGTATAGTTTAGTGTGTAGTTTTATTGCTAATGTGTATTAGTAACACTGTGGTGTGCGGTAACAGCAGATCTTGCGAACATCTAATGTAGAAGGAATTCTTAGTGTCTGTCTACTGTGTTGGCTTATTTGATTACGAGTACCTTGTGTAGTATAGTTTAGTGTGTAGTTTTATTGGTAATGTGTACTAGTGGTGAACATCAGACTCTGAACATATTGTGTGGAATAAAGTTCGAAGTGTTGGAAGTTTATTAGATAGATTTTGTACTTACCTTAAAATCCTGTATTTTTTTCAGGATTAAAACTAGCCGATATTCCAGATAACAAACTATGTATGTTAAAAGTTTTATTCCAATTGGAAAGAGGACTTTTTTTATTATTGGAAGAGACAACATCTGATTTTTGAACTACAAAATTTAAAAAATACTTTAGGAAATGTAGGTTTGCCTAGACTAAGGTAGACTGAGGTAGATAACTATAATAATAAAAAACAAGATTAACAATTAACATGATTTTATTCATATATTAAACATATTTACAAGCAACTCATATAACGTGAATTCAAAATAGTAAAAAGAAATGTAAAAAAATGGCTATTATTCAAAAATAATAGCCATTTTTTACAACTATTTTGAATTTTCAAAAAGTTCCTTATCGCGCTACAATTTCTAAAATTTTTGTATTCAATAAATCACAAGGATCATTTAGAGTCTTACATACTAGTTACTAGGTGATTCTAGGTGCCATTTCCAGCGACCAGAGCTTAGAAGAACGGGCAAGAAACTTACGGTCTGGTTCCTATATTTTTTTTTATATATTGACCGCAAAGAATGATCAATTTTGTGTGGTTATAACTTAGAACATTCTCTACTGTGTTCTTTAGGTTACAATAAATATCAGTATTACAGCAGATCTTTTGTTCGTACATTCCTTCGAACTGCGTTATTGAATCCTTCTCTATATTGATAGAATACACTGCTTGATGATATCACGTCACTCACTGCATCTATAACAAAACAATGTTATTTTAACAAAATATAAGTCAAAGTCAAAGTCAAAAATTACTTTATTCAGTAAAATCACAAGGATCATTTAGAATCGTCTTACATACTAGGTGATTCTAGGTGCCAGTTCCACGCGACCAGAGCCTAGAAGAACGGGCAAGAAACTTACGGCCTGGTTCCTACCGTTTTTTTATATGATCCTTCTTACAAAGAATTATAAAGCTATTATGATAATAATTAGCAATATACCTGCAATGTCATTTGTAAAATCGTGATCTTGACTAAATGGGACTTGACAAAGAAAATCAGTAAAAAGCTAAATTTCCAAACTATTCAAAATAAGTTATATTACGCTATTAAAAAACGATTGATTCTAAAGAGAGGCGAAAACAGAATTCGTATATTTAATAAAAATACGAATTTTGAGGTTACATGACATGACTTCAACTTTATTCTTAGATTCTTGTGTCGCAGAAAAGTAAAATATGTAACAAAAAAAACTTGAGAAATGTCAAGAGACACCCGGATAAAACGAAATTCATAATTTAATAACTGGCTTGCTTTCTATGACAGAAAGAGACACAGACAGAGAAACACGCGCACCTTACAACTAGCAAAAAGTGTCGTTACCACTTTTGATCTTAATTTTTTATCCGTCTAGCCCCTTTTCGCCGCGCGCGATAAGGAAATTCGTTCCAAAACAGTGTTACTGTAAAACCTACTCGCGTATGTAAACCAGGAATTTATGTGTCTGTAAATTGAAAAGCATTCTCCACCCCCACACTTAAAACAAACGCTTTACATTCAATTAATTACAACCTCGTTCATTGGCTCAGACATTGTCTCACACACCCCGGGGAGTTAAAGGGGGTAGGGGGAGCTCCCACAATTCTCGTTAAGGTGACTGTTTAATAATCTCAACGCGATTTGTAATGGGATTGAGATGTCTGCGAATATCTTATTGTTTCCATAATTTTGGAGTATCGTTGGGACGTTTATTTATATTTCAAAATCAGATTTTACAATTTGGTGAATAGATCCAATTTCTTCGGCATTAAATATATTTATATATATTGGAACTTCTATGGCTTTTTAAAATATTTAGACAAAATAATGTAAGTATGATCGGTAAGCATATATTGTGTTTTAAGATTTTATGTATATGTATATTAAACTTAACTTACCTACTATGTTTGAACTATCAGATTGTTGTGTAGATAATATAATATAATATAAGGGTAATATAAAAAATATTTTTTTCTATATTGACAGGGGTCATAGCTCAGTTGGTAGTAGCTAAGCTTTTCATGCTGTGGGTTGTGGGTTCGATATTTATGTTCAACACACAAACATCTGCCCTGGGTGGAAATCAAAACCACGACCCACAGCATGGAAGGCAGAGCTACTACCAACTGAGCTGTGACGCCTGTCAGTTTATCTTAGTTTTACTTACGGCCGGTTTCTGGAAACCTAAATCACGATTGATCCGAGTTTCGATTTTTTCGTTGATATTTTCGTCATCGTTCGAGAAACCGGCCGTTAAAGTTAGATGTGTGAAGTGTCCGTGAATATCTTGTAACAAACAGTAGGTACAGTAGGAAGTCAATCTTCATATTTATGATGAGCCAACACTCGGATTACGAGCGGCACGATACAGTGTAAGTTGTAACGAGGGAGCTATTTAATTGTTTCCATCGCCCGAGGCTGAACAGAATGGACTTATTGTTTGATTTCGCTGCTTACACAGATAATGGAAAGGCTGATTCGTTCATACCCCGACCAATGAGGTTAGGTTGAATCTATTGATGATTTAGGGCGATTGGTTATAATGTATTTTTAATTTTCGGATTATGTTTTATATGAACAATTCAACGATTTAGACGTTTATAAGAAATTGTTACAGGTTATAATTAGACTTTTTTAATAAATTATTTTAGTTGACACAAGTTTGTGAATTATCCTTGTGATCTTATAGAATACAAAATATGCCTATGACTAGACGTTACATGCAAGAATTTAAGTGATGGCAAGCGTCAACATTACTTTTTTTTGTGTTTGGGTTTTGCTGTAAGTATTTACAAAAATATATAAATTTAAGTAATCTATTAGCCATCTAGTTCCCTTTAAGCCTTGTTTAGTTTGGGAATAGACTGATTTTCCTGATTTTTTTAAGTGGGTTTAAATTTTGCTGATTTTCTAATCTTTGCTTTAATTTTGTATTACATATTATAATTTTTAGATTATTTATCAATTGTAATTAATTTCAAACACAATTGCTGATTTTCGAATCTTTGCCTTAACTTTGTATATTATTATTTTTAGATTATTTATTAATTGTATGTAATTAATTTCAAACACAATTGAATTGTAATTGTTCTGAATAAATTGAATTGAATTCTTTTCTAAGTCAGTGCCACATTAGGTGTACGAGTACAAAACAAACGATCCAAGACAATATGTAAACTGAAGCAGTTGGTAGTCCCGCGCCGACAAATGAGTGTAATTACCGGAGGGGAGGTGTTTGCACTAGGTAATTGCTACATTGTACAGTCTACACCCCTGCGAATATTACACGTTAGGGGTTGTACTGAATTTTCATGGTACAAGTCGTTTCTTTCTTGTTTTTTAAGTGGCTTCTGCCCGTCAACTGACACCTAGAATCACCTTGTATGTAAGACGATTTTAAATGATTCTTGTGATTTTACTGAATAAAGTAATTTTTGACTTTGACTAAATATATCAAAGGTAATTCGCCCAGTGTCAAGTGTATTTCAAATATCAAGTCAGTCAAGCAAGGCAAATCCAAAAATACTCAATGTGTGTTTAATAATATTTATTTGTATGACTTTTTTATATGAATTTATTTATTTATATTTATTTAACATTTGAAGTAAATGACATACTTTACAATTATTGTTGACTATCTTGAAGTACTGTGTGTAAAGTTATTGTTACACCCAAACATATATAATTCATCAAATTTAGACCATAAATCTAAAACATTATAATTTATGGTCACAAACGCTGCGTCAACTGATAAAGGCAATCAAGGGTAGTCTAGTCCATAACTCTCGATTAGGCGGAAGGGTTGTTTATATTCATTGCGTATCGGCACCTGATCTCGCCATTTCGTTATTAATAACTGTTTAGTGGTTTAACATTGTATTATATCTTAAGTTATATAAATTATTATTCTATTCTTGACGACCGATGTGGCGCAGCGGGCGAAGGTCCGCCTGCCACGCGGAGGTTGCGGGTTCGATTCCCGCCTTGGGATAAATGTTTGTACGATCTACAATTATTTATTCCAGGTGTTCTGGGTATTTTATATGTATAATAAAAAATATCTTTGTATGTAATATATTGTATTAAGTATGTCAGTCTTCTAGTACCCATAACACAAGCTCTGCTTAGCTTGGGGCTAGATGATGTTGTGTGAATTGTCCAGCATTATTTATTTATTATTTATTTATTATTTTATACTATACTCGCGTTTATAATATTAGTATAGTATAAAACTAATATTATAACGGCAGTTTGTATGGAAGGTTGGATGTGTGTGGATGTGTGATTGTTACTCTCACGCAAAATCTACAGCTAAGCTCGTTATTTCCCTGCTACGGTTGTTTGGAAGAAATTACTATGAGTAATAAAGTCGCCCTTTGTACTAAATTAATATAATTTATTATTATATATTTCCTTATATATATTTATATATTTTATCGTTGAGCAATAATGTCTAGAATACATAGTAATACCCAGAAACACGTTCTGTTAATGTGCAATAATGTCTAGAATACATAGTGTATTCTAGACATTATTGCACAACGATAAAATATATCGATGTTGCTAATGTTTGTTATCTGTGGGATCGAACCCATGTGTGTGGGTCATGGGACCCACAAACATGACCCTCACAGAAGGCAAGTAACCAACTAGGCTGAAGCTGTCAAACTAACAAAAATACTATAAAATACAATGTTTAAAGAGTCTTACCAGTTCGTTGTACTTGTGAGAGTGGCACGATTCGACCGAAGAAATCTTTGTGTACCTGTAATAAATAAAATAATTATTAATAAGATCAAGTTTTGGTACTTTATCTAAATTAAGTTCTTCTTCTTATCGTGTCGATACTACAACTGTATTTTGTTGCAGCATCGTGTTGGAAAGATTAGCCAGACCAGACACTGCTTTGCCGTGCCTAGCTGTTACCGGTGTGCGCCACGGGGAGGCTCTTTCCATGCACCCAAATTAAATTAATTATTAATTAAATTAAGTCAATATGATGAAAGATTTAAGATTTATATAAGTTTTATAATAGCCTTTATAATAACCCCCTATCTTATAAAAAGTTAGCGTTGACTTTATGTCATTATTACGTATGGTAATCCATACTTCAAGTCTGCGCTAACTTTTTATAAGATAGACCGTAAGTATTTACTGACCTTCTCAAACCTTTATATTAACAAAACATGATTCAAAGTGATCTTTATAATTCTAAAAACGATAAAATCTTCGTATTTACAAAACTTATTATAAATGTACAACACTACTAATAGAAATCCAAAAACTATGTGTATATATTTTTTGTAATTACATAAAAAAAAGATAAGATAAAAAATATTTATTGCTTTCGGTCTTAAAATTACATTACTCTAGTTTATTATATATTACAGTCTAGTTTTAAATAATAATAAATATCTAATTATTATTATTATCTATTAACATAATTTAGTATTACTTCATGTAGCTGACTGTACGTCTAATTTCACAGCCAAATTATTCCCAAGTGTCGTGTCGTGTCATGTCGTGTCGTGTTGCAGTGCACTCAGAGTCGGCGACTTTAATGACGAATTGTCACCACAATCGAGGTAACGAGGCGCTGAAAGGCCTGGAGTTCGTTGAAGCATGCTTTAAGTGTGCGAGTGGATTGTGTCAAATAAAATGTGAGCTCTCGTAGTTGGCGACGAGGTTTTAGTGTCTCGTATTAAAAATGTTATGTAAATATTTTCTACTAATTTTACTATTATAAAGATATTTTGTTTGAAACACGCTGTGTCATTTTATTTCGGGTTAGTCTTAACCCCACCGGTCCCTATGGATTATAATGGTGACGTTTTTATTTTATACATCTATTTTTGTTTAAATAAATAAATAATGCTGGACAATCCACACAACATCATCTAGCACCAAGCTAAGCAGAGCTTGTGTTATGGGTACTACTGACATACTTAATACAATTACATTGATATATATTTTTTATTATACATATAAAATAATGTTTATAATTATATTTTATGTTTGTATAAAAAAAAAATAACATGATAAAAACAAAATGCGGATAAAGTGGCAGGCGGAAATTACTACAGAATACAATTTAAAACTGATTCGTTACATTAATACTTTTCAGGCCAATTCAGAAATTCAAAACAACATATATTCTTGTTTTTTTCTTAAAACTATATCAATTATAACGAATATTTTTCCTTTAATAATTTATTGAAAGAGTTTTCCCTTTTTTGCTTTCTATTGGACCTAAAAGGTATTAATGTACCAACTCTGTTTTAAATTATATTCTGTACTAATTTCCGCCTGCGACATTATCCGCATTTCGCTTTTATCATCAAATCCAGATACCCAATACTCTTCTCAAATCAGCTTTATGCTACACGACATCGTAAATCAAAACATATTAGTCGAAATAACCTTTTTTCACTCACGATATTCTGCCATAATTGACAGTATAAGCGATATACCGCCATAACATCTTGTAAGGCTTTCTCGCGACACTTTATGTAAGGGTGTAGTTATATTGTTAGTTGTATTGTATTAAGTATGTCAGTCTTCTAGTACATAACACAAGCTCTGCTTAGCCTGGGGCTAGATGATGTTCTGTGGATTGTCCAGCATTATTTATTTATTATTATTTATTTATTATATTTGTTGTTATTTCAGCTACAACATTTTAAGCTGTTGCATAGCTTCTATCGCGGGCCTTGAGCAGACAGAATGCAGAAATTCCGTAACGAAATAACCGAACGAAAATAACCTAACACTGCGCATGCGTTATCCAGCAAAAATGATATTTTTTTTTAGTAGCGCGCGGGTCCGTACTCTTGTGACTATTATATAGCATAATTCAGATTCAGTTTTATTCAAGCCTAATATCTAAATAAATGAAATGACAGGCGTTTTCTCAGCTCAGTTGGTAGCAGCTCTACCATCCATGCTGTGGGTCGTGGGTTCGATTCCCACCCAGAACGAATGTTTGTGTGACGAACATACATATATGTTCTGTGTCTGGGTGTTACTATGTATAACATGTACATACCTACACAATAAAAAAAAATTATACAAGTATTCTGTCAGAAATCTAGTTCTCATAGTACAGTACAAGCTTTGCTTAGTTTGAGACTACAGTGTGATGTGTGAAATGTCCCAGAATATTTATTTATATACCTCCATATACCGGTTATATACCTATCAGGTCACGTGAAAATAGCACCTACAATCACCTAGTATATAAGGCGATTCTAAATGATCCTTGTGATTTTACAGAATAAACTATTAATGGTTTTTGAAGTATCACCATTGTGAACACGCCCTTACTCAATATCTACCCCTGTAAGGTACCATAAGGTACCATAAGATACTATAAGGTTGGATAGCGGCGTCATCCCGGCGGTAACTTTTATGAGTGCGAAATTGTGTTTATGCTTCGCCGTGAGACACCGCGCTGTCGCGACCGCGGTATCGAACATATTGCTACGGAATAAACTTAGCAGTGCAATGTGTAGGAGGCAGCGGTTACTTCGGTACATGATAAGCCGCGTACAGACATCGCGAGGCGTGCGACGCGAATGGTTCGTCTCATGCCTCAACCTGAGGCATACGTCGATACATTTATACGTGCGTCCTGAACGACACATGCTCAAGCTGAGCAAGCAAACCACCACGCACGGTGTTCGTCAGCGCGCAACGCAAACATCGCCCCTTCGTCCACACGGAGCGCGCGGCTCGTACTGAGGCGGCGTTCGCAACCATCGTATGACGCGAATGCTCATTGTGTGCACACACGTCCACACAGCCCGAGGCATGCGAGACGAACCATTCGTATCGCACGCCTCGCGATGTCTGTACGCGCCTATAGACGTCTAAGCACAGTTGGTAGTAGCGCTGCCTTCCATGCTGTGTGTCGTGGCTTCGATTCCCGTAGAGCAAATGTTGCTAGTAAAGTATGATGAGTAAAATGTTGCATTTTACACAATGCAGCCAGTATCTTGGGTAAGCTTCCGATTGGTACTGATTGGGATTAGTTGAACTATCTATAGATCGTTTGCAACGGTCAGTAGATAGTTCAAAAAAAGTGTCAATTTGTGAATAAAATGCCAAAATGTTACAATATGTAAAAAATACAATATAAATAATAAATTCACGGAAATTTAAAATAAATAACAATAATACATCTTGAAATAATTACTAAGGGAACTGAATAAAAAAACACAATGATCATGTAGAATCGTCTTACATACTAGGGGCCGGTTTCTCCAACGATGTTCAATCGCTCATTCATCTGATCACCGAGTTAACTTAGCAGCGCTATAAACTTTGATTTAGTTGCAGAATGGCGAATCAAACATATTTGGCTACAGATTAACTAATCACAGTTCTACGTTTGTTTGATCGAGGAAAATATTAATTGATATGGCAACAACGTTTCTTTTCACGTATTGTTCATTCATTTTTCGGTCTGTGTCATTGCTATAACGTCTGTGGTTATATTTTTATTTATTTTGATTTTCTTGTGATTTCAAAGTGAAAACTTGATTTATTTAGAGGATTTTGGAGTATAAAATTAACTGTTGTTGAGGGATAAAAGTCCTATGAAGAACATAATCGATATCTAAGTATAATTATACCGTGTTAGTTCTCTTTACGTGCCATTTACAATTTAGTGACTTGTTGCAATGTGTTTATCTATTTTCAGAAATAAATCAACACAATAAAACCATTCTTACTTCATGTCGTTGGAGCTAAAGGTACTCCAGAAAAGTACTACTAAAATGGGTCCTCAATAACAATTGAAATAGTTGCGACAGCGCTTCCTGATATTATGATATTGGTAAGTAAAATCTTTCAAACTACAGTGTAGATACAATTTTACTATTCGTATTCATTACTATACTACGCACACATCGGTACATCCCTACATGGAATTATATTACCTATTTACTCGACAAGTAAAATATATTTCAGATGAAAATACACTGAAATTAATCCAAGAATGTTATCAGGGTGGTGAAGTCTATGCCCATAATGTATATTATCCTATAAAATATGGTTCTATAAATTAGTGCAAATGATTATTCAATATGTTTATGCTTCTTTATTACAGATAAAAAGGCAATATGTCTCGCAGGATAATGAAGCTACACAGTACAGTCTTCTCCAGTTTGGCAGAAAGATGCCTACAACATGCATACCTGGAATGAGAAAAATTTAAAATGAAAATAGTTGAACACAAAAACACAAAGTAATAATACTCCCAAACAGTTTGCTTCGGTGTATTTTTACAAATAATGAGACAAAAATAAAATAAATGTAATATTTTAATGATTGTTTTATTTAAATGAGGTTACTTCAATTAGGGTTTCTATGTTATAATTTTTATTATAAATTCTGTGGTTGGAAACGGCTCATAAATAATATAACTAGAAATGTACTGAGCCTGTGTCATATCACTAACCCGCTGAGGGTTAGTCAGTATATAGTACATGCTGTTAAGATGATGATTCTTTAATTGGAATTAGGTACAATAAAATATATAATCTCACCTTACTACTTGCATATAATGATATTATAGGGGAAGCACACTGAAGTATCATTAACATTGTCCGCCACATTCACTGCCATTTTTTCTTCAGCAAATATTCAATAGCATCTTCATGCTAGAAAGAAAGAAAGAAAGAAAGAAAAAACATTTATTGCCTAAATATAAACCAATGGTTATACAATAGAGTACATATTATATAACTAAGTACATTTAAAATATACATAATATTTAAGGACGTGCGATTTTATTTGTCCAATTCCCAACCATAGTAGGTATACTAAGGCAATGGGGGTATGCTCAGCACAAATGTTACACAGACGGTGTCTGTGCAACGCTGATTTTCAGCATATCCCTGAATTGGGCTCGACAGGTGTACGTCGGCTAGAATAGTAATTTTTTTTTTATTCCTCCTTAACCTATTCCTTATAGACTAGCTGATGCAGGTACGGCAATTTAATTAATACTTAATGATGAATGTTACAATGTGAAATATGTGTGTTGGATGCATAATTATGTATGTCCAGTGAGTTGAGATGATGTGTCTATGTTATGCATGAGTTTGTATTGAAAAGTGTATGTTGATTGAGTGTTAAATGTGTAGGTATGTGTATGAGAATGAGGAGTATGAATGTCTGGGAGTATGTGAGGATGTACAGGTTGAATGAGTTTTTTCAATCTGCATTCAGTATATTTTGTATGAGTGTGTATCTATTTTTGTCTGTTGCTTGCGCTTTAATTATATGTGTATGGGAATGAGGAGTATGAATGTCTGGGAGTATGTGAGGATGTATTGGTTGAATGTGTATTCTCGATCTGCATTCAGTATATTCTGTATGAAAAAGCAATTATTATGTGTTAAACCACAAGATTCAAGTATTATTACATAATAGTGCTTCCTTTCTCGCTATTTGAACTCAGAAACATGATCTAAAACAACGTTATGTTGATTATGAGATTAATAAATCTAGGTTATCACATAATATTATAGGTACCTACTTATGTTTTTGTTATTACCTGAATTTTTTTTCTGATCTATTATTACCTCAATATGTAATAAATTCATATCATTGCCCATAAATTATCTTCGAAGAAATAGTCATCACAGAAAATGCAGGACGTATAAAAAAAAACGTTATAAAACTCATCACAGGTCGTAATATTAGGGCATCTCATATCGGAGTCCGTCTTGTATATTAAAATCTTCAGAATTAGCGAAAAACATAATAAAAACTTCGAAAATATATTCAACAATTCGTCGCGATTACAATTGAACAGCCGCTAATCGCTCGATTTTTTAGATTAGTTGACATGCCAAGTTGACAACGGTTTTACCACGCATTCTACCCTAATCATCCTTCGAGAAACTCAAATTTGGATTTTACATGGCATTTTTGATTGCTTGCTTCGTTTAATGTCAAGTAATCTGGTGTTCAATATTTCGCAGTTGACAAGAGTTCGAGAAACCCAAATCACGATTGATCAGAGTTTTGACACATTGTTATTTGATTTTTTCGTTGATCATCGTTGGAGAAACCGGCCCTAGGTGATTCTAGGTGCCAGTTCCACGCGACCTTACATATGAAATCCGCGTAAGCTTGTCACTTAGAGCACACACAGCTTCCGCTCCTCTAAACTAGCTTTATTGTCGATTCCGTTTCGCCGGAGTCGCGAACAAACTAGTAATTGGTTTGGTATCGCTCGCCAAATTGATACTGTTCAATGATTTCAGAGATATTTGTTTTGTTTGCTATTATTGAAGGGTTTTTTAGATTATAGGGAATTTTTGGTTGAAATTATGATACAAGAAGCTGTTAAAAAATAGTATTAGAGTTTGAAAGTTAATTAATGAAGATATACCCCTTATCTTATAAAAAGTTAGGGTTGACATTATGTCACCATTACGTATGGTAGTCAAGTATGCGCTAACTTTTTATAAGATAGACCGATAATGTAAACTGTAGCTTTTGGCCTGTTAAATACAAAGTTAGATTAATGATTAACTGATTAAAGACAAAATTTTATTTATTCAATAAAACAGTAAAAAAAAAGTCTTTTAAAGTCAGTTTTTTGTAACAATTTATGAAAATACAAAGGAATATATATTACTGCATATTTATTAAAGCCATACATTTATTTGCACAAAAGACGGAACTAATGGAATCCGACAGCGCACAACGAAATCCGTAAAATTTCAAAACAAGTTAATGCTATAATCCGTAGCAGTGCTACGCGGCTAC
Organism: Ecliptopera silaceata; assembly: GCA_932527185.1. Classification (NCBI taxonomy): domain Eukaryota; kingdom Metazoa; phylum Arthropoda; class Insecta; order Lepidoptera; family Geometridae; genus Ecliptopera; species Ecliptopera silaceata. The sequence continues at coordinate 8,305,220 of OW052207.1, read as the reverse complement.
GAGCGTTGTTAATCTCGTAGCTCTGTGAAATGCTACGATATTCAATTAAGAGGTTTTTGAGCATGGCTTTTTCGTAAAAGCCTTGTGAATTTAATATATTTTTTGAGTTGTTATTTAATTTAGCAGTTTTATTTTAGAATATCTATAAAATAATTAAATAGTTAAAAATAGAATGGTATAAAGAACGAAATCTGAAGGAAAAATTAAAAAAAAAACACAAAAAAATTTGGACTAAAAAACAGTAACAAATAAACAACAAAAATTTAAACTTAAACCTTAATATAAAGGATAATAATTAATTAACATTATAATAAACTAAAAAAATATAGTTTAAAAATGATATATGTATCTTTATAACTTTCTAGTAACGTAAATTAATTTAAGTTTTTATCATACAATCCAAAATAAACGATTCCCCACCAATACACCCTATTAAAAAATCAACTGACCAAACAGAATATACAAAAAAAACTGATACATACATCAAATATTTATCGATATACAATTCAGTAGACATTTTCCGTTCGGATGCACCCCAGGGTAGGGGGCGAAGGGGGTAAAGGGGGCACCAATACGCCCCGCCCCCGCCCCGCAAACAATACAATCAGAGGCAATCTGGCGCGCAAATAGGAAAATAGAGTGCTTGGTTAGACAGGGCCGCCTCGGGCGATGTGAGGACCGTCATACACCTCGCAAGCACATATTACAAGCACCATGTATATATAATACAATAACATAACATAATGTATACATATGCACATACAATAATAAAAAATTAAAAAAAACTCAAATAAAAACCTTATTTTAAAAATACTATGTTCAATTTTAACAGTATCCTAAAATTCATCTTAGGTTCCTGATACACTTTCTATGACGACCGATGTGGCGCGGCGGGCGAAGGACCGCCTGCGACACGGAAGGTTGCGGATTCGATTCCCGCTTTGGGATTAATGTTTGTACGATCTGCAAATATTTATTCCAGGTGTTTTGGGTATTATATATGTATAATTAAATTCAATTGTATATATACCTGTTATCTATGTGATGTATTGTATTTTGTGTATTGTATATATCTATCTGTTATCTATGTAATGTATTGTATTAAGTATGTCAGTCTTCTAGTAGGTAACATAACACAAGTAGGGATTGCAATCCGGCGTCATTTTCAGTCCGGCCGGATTCGACCGGATTCCCATCAATCCGGCCGGATCCGGTCGGATCCGGCCGGATTGATTAAATCAAGATGATTTTCGCTTTTTAGTACAAAATAAGTGAGTTAATCAAGTATCACTGAACTTATATGTATGTAGTTTATAGAAAATAAATCACAAATATATAAAATCGACTTTGTTTTCATTTTAAACGGGATATTTACCATGATTTGTGAGTTTGATTATTTCCCGATATATCGGTTCCGTTTATAATGAAAACTATGTTCAAAACCATGATAGTTTCAAATATTATAAAATCGACTTTATTTTCTAACCAATGTTAAGACAAATATTAGACAACAATTAAAATTTAATAGTGTAGGTAACTAGTAATAATTTTACGACGTAACGAGTAGCTCAGTCTTTCTAGAATACACTTTCACAGATGGATCAATTTATAAGTATAGTCCAGTCAAAATACACTAAAATGATGACTCCAGTTTGCATTAATTCCCAACAAGCTGGATTTTTGTGCAAGCCTTGAATACGCCATTAGATTACAAATGATATGTCAAAAGTCCCCATCGACCCCGCTTGTGCGTTGTATTTTATTCGAGGTCAAAGGTCACAAATTTGCGTTATATGCGTATACCGTTTTCCGGATTGCAATCCCTAAACACAAGCTCTGCTTAGCACAACATCATCTAGCCTAGCCCAAAGCTTAATGATGAGTGGATTGTCCAGCATCATTCATTTATTTATTTATCTTTACCTATCATTCACTAAAAAAAGTATATTAAAACCCCCTAACCTACTCCACCCCTGCGCATCTTAAGCAGAGATCGCGTCGCGTCTCTCGGTCGGCTTGGCACGCAATCCCGCAATTTTCCAGCGGTCATTTTTCATTGTTTCCACTAGTAGTCTACCCGATACCTATTTGTGGCTCATCGTAAATAGGGTACGCTGGGGTACCGACAAATTTGTTTCAAAGGGGTCTTATTTTGTTCCAGTTTTGTGTTATTGCGTTTTATGAAAATTTTACAATAGATAGGTAACGCGGTAATGTGTTAATGGATGTCTTGATAGTCATAATCGACAACACATTTTTTTTAACCATTCCTAAGCGTGGCTGAGTATGCAAGTAGAGGAAGGCCGAGTAAGAAGTGGTTGGATTGTGTGTAAGAGGATATGAATGTGAAAGGAGTGGACTCTGATAGGAGTGAGTGGAAGAAAAAGACATGTTGTGCCGACCTCACTTAGCGTGTGATAAGGGCAGGGGAATGATGCTGACAAAAAAGGCTACAAAACTGAAGGTTTTATACGTCAACCTTATCAATTAACAGTACCAGCTATTTGATAATCGTTGAAGTTTTGGATCAGAGAGCTCAAGGTGGATTTTAAAAAATTTGAGTAAAATAGTTCAAAAATTTCATTGAATTCGGTTCAGTAGTTCTGGCTCAATTATCTTAAGAAGAAACAAACAGACCTAGTACATACAATACACGAAGAAACGTCAGTTTTTTTTATTATACTTCTTAATTCGGGGGTTAGTCAGATAAGTCCACCGATATTCATCTCTAAGTTTTTATTTGAAAAGAGATGTTGGGAAGAATCTAAAATAAGAGAGAAATTGAGGAATTTGGGGGAGAGCAGCCGCAGCACGCTTTGCCCAGCAGTGGGACAATATAGGTTACTAAAAAAAGTTCATTTTTATTATCTATACTTATAATAAAACTGTAGAGAGGTCAATTCTGTACATGAAATATATTTAAAAAAAAACTATCAGGGGGTGATTAGTGATCGATACTGATGCCAAAAATGCAATCAGGAAAATTTTTGTCTGTCTGTCTGTCTGTCTGTCTGTCTGTCTGTCTGTCTGTCTGTCTGTATGTTCCTTATAGAAACAAAAACTACTCGACGGATTTTAATGAAACTTGGTACAATTATTCTTCATACTTCTGGGCAGGTTATAGGATACTTTTCATCACGCTACAATCAATAGGAGCTGAGTAGTGAAGGGAAATGTCGGGAAGTTACTCCGTTTTTTAAGCTTCCGTCGCGTTTGCAGCCTTAATGGTTAAAGTTACATAGAAATCATGTATGACGGAAATATTCTACATTAAATTGTCTAAAAAATATCCCGTAACAGCATATGTCTATCTTTTATGGTTGACTCACAATAACACGTGTAACTCCTGATAGCTTAGCAGTTCGGAGCATTCTGATTATATTTGTTTACTTTTACGTTTATAATACTCTCAGTCATACCAAATTTAAAAAAGTTAACATTATTACCTATTCAATAAAAAAAGAATCATAGAAATCGGTATAGAAACACCAAACTTATACATGAAATAAGCCATCGCGCCGTCGCACTTGAATACTCAAATCGATTAAAGTTTGAAATTTGTTGTGTTTACCACTAGATGGCGCTACTGTGCACATATCCTAGATCGCGCTATCGGTGCGTTTTGGCAATGTGTTATAAGTCGGTCGGTATTTAACAATAGTTCCGTTAAATTGAGTCATCTTGATAAGTTATTTAGGGCTGCGTATCCGATTACCGCTTTAATGACGAATAAATACATGTATTTGAAAACAAAATATTAAATATTCAAGGGGGTGCTCATAATCTCATAAGTACAAAAACATAATTTACTTAGATGGTTTGTTCTTTTTTATCTATATCTATATCTATACTTATAATAAAACTGTAGAGAGGTCAATTCTGTACATGAAATATATTAAAAAAAAAACTATCAGGGGGTGATTAGTGATCGATACTGATGCCAAAAATGCAATCAGTAAAATTTTTGTCTGTCTGTCTGTCTGTCTGTCTGTCTGTATGTATGTTCCTTATAGAAACAAAAACTACTCGACGGATTTTAACGAAACTTGGTACAATTATTCTTCATACTCTTGAGCAACATATAGGATACTTTTTATCACGCTACAATCACTAGGAGCAGAGTAGTGAAGGGAAATGTTGGGAAAACGGGAGAAGTTACTGTTAGGAATAGATACTCCTTTAATATCTATCACCAGCCTTAGATGTTACCATAGCAACCAAACGTTGTTGATTGTCATCAATGTCACTGTCTTCACTCTTGACTAAATATATTCTTTACAGTATACGTTAATAATATTCGTTTATTTATTGTAACTGGTTTTATTCGATCCTACAGTACTTATATTATCTACTTTAACATGGTAGCAGAGCGTGGTTAAGGTACCCTGATGGTTCTATTTTACTGCATCCATCGCTCGCATATTGCAAAGGTTTGGCATGGAGAAATGTAAGCCGGTGCCAACACCAATTTTAAAAGCAAATAATGCTCAAGATGTTAATGAAGTTTCAATGAACTTCCCGTACCGTGAAGCTGTTGGATCACTAGCTTATTTGATGACAAGCACGAGGCCTGACATAGCCTTTGCTGTCAGTGTTGTATCTCGAAATTTAGATAAACCTACAAGGGAGAACATCATCAATATCAAGAGGATAATGCGTTACTTGAAAGGGAATATAGAAGAAGGCATCGTTTACAAGCCAGGAAATAGTCATAATTTAGAATGTTACAGTGACGCTGACCACGGAGGTGATCATGAAACTGGAAGGTCTACCTCAGGCATTCTTTGCATGTATGCTGGAGGTCTAGGTTCTATCCTGGAAAAGTATACGCCAGAGCACAGTAGCGATTTCATCCACCGAGGCAGAAATAGTGGCAGCAAGTGAAACTGCTAGAGAAATTATTTGGCTTCGAAAGATCATGAAAGATATCATATCATTGGTGAATGTCCAGCATCCCTATGTGTTGATAACGAATCAGCAATTAAGATGGCTATGAATCCGCCAGAATTCCACCAAAAGACCAAACACAAAAGGATACGATCATTCTTTATACGAGAATGTGTTCAAGATGGAAGCATTACGTTATTGGGTTTTTAGGGTTCGGAAACCAAAGGGTAAAACTAGACCTTATTACTGAGTCTTTGATTTCTGTCTATTTTCAATTCTATAACTATCACGAATAATTAATATTAAAGGGGGCTTATACGTGATTTTTATTTATTCGATATTGATAAGGGCAACGGGAGATAGATACGGTACGGAACTCTTCGTGCGCACTTGCCCGGTTTTATTAATAAGTAGGTATAGATACTAAGTTTTCCGTCATAGACTGCTCTTTACCATCAATTTCCCTCATAAGAAGATAGTAATGGGTTATAGCAAAATCTCTTAAAACGGCACGCGGACGAAGTCGCGGCGGGAACAGCTAGTAGGTAATATAAAAACCGAAAAATAAAAACGCTTTTACGTAGTAGTCCGTTTTGCAAAGTAAATCGGAGAAAAAACGGTCGAATTATGCCCAACGAAGTGGGCACGGGTCAGCTAGTTCTTCAAATAAAAGGTTAAAATATGTTGTATTATTTCCTATTTCGTTTCAATAGACATATTTCTCTATATTCTTTCTAATATCTCAAATTAACTACGATTACTTATAATAATCTAACACAACTTCAATAAAAATCTTATTCCACGAAGAAAAATAACTATCTTCAATCTTCCAGATACAATTCCGTACAATTCCTCCGTAATGCCGTAATACATATTCTACTCCGGCCCATATAAATACTTATCCGTGAAATATATTTACCGGCAAATTGCCCATTTGTACCGTAAATATGCGCTATAGATCGTGCCTCGATCTCCGTAACCTCCACGATATTTATTTAATGCTACAAATACACGTAAACGATTTTGAAGATGGGAGTTTTATAAGGTAAGTTTACATGATTGCGGGTAGATTGGGTTGTACATAGATTGGGCTAGTAACTAATATTTTGTTGTGTAACTAGTTTTTTTGAAGTGAAAACTTCTTTAGCGGCGCTGAGCACTTTTTTTTGTATGGGTAAAAACTTTCAAACTCGCGTCAGGGTCACGTGATGCTGATCGAAAAAGCGTAAGATCGAGGGGAAGGGAGAAGAACTAGTATCTCCCACTCTTTCTACCGTGCCTGAGTGTGCTGCTCTGTTTAGGCGGCACAGGGCGAAAAATAAAAAATAAAAAATAATAAAAAATAAAAACATAAACATTGTATTCTACCTCATAAATGATAGTACTTTTATACTTATAATTAAACACAACGTTAATATTGAAGTTTTCACTTCTGCTGGCACTCCCGGAGTGCTACCTTTTTTTTTTACACAACGGAGCAGAGGAAAAATAAGACATGGGTTTAAGCTACCTTAAACTGCCTATTTAATGAGTAGGTATGCCATTACTTAATTTTAGAACTAAATATGTTTATAAATGGTATAAAGAGTTATAAACCCGCCGCGGCAGAGCTCGGTTAAGTAGCCAGTTCGTCAAGTCACGGGTGAGAGTTAAAACATCAACAAAAATGCTTAATTAATATTATTATCTACCATTCACATGCAAATGAATACAAAATACGGAAAAGATAACATTGACTTCGCATCTTAGTTGCTAGAAAAATACACACTAATCGGTCTATCTTATAAAAAGTTAGCGCAGACTTGAAGTTTTGAACATACGTAATGATGACTTAAAGTCAACGCCCAATTTTTATAAGATAGGGGGTAAGACTCTAATAACGTCCAGCAATACTATGGTGGACTTGGTGAAACTCGGGCAATTACCTTACTTTTTGCTTCCCATTTATAAATAACATGCAATCATTTACACCAAAAACTTCTAAGGTAAGGTAAATCATTTTCCTGAAATCAAAGACCCGCTTATAGCAATCTATTGAACGAATATAAACAAAGGAACGATATATTCAGTACTAATGTATTGCGGACAATAAATAGCCATAAACAATTCAGAGGTCCGCAAAAGCTGATATTTCTTATTATTCCCTCTATTGTCTTTGGGTGATTTATTTTGATAAATGTTTAGTAAAGAAATCGGTTTTGGGAAACTAGTTATTTATTGTGGAAAGTAATTTCTAAGTACACCCAACCGATTTTTAGTAGAAATTTGTGTTATGAGAAAGCATACATTCTACTTCTGAAAAGAAGTTTAATTATTCAGTTTATATGTTATTCTGTAAAATTACAAAAATATATAAAAGTTATAACTTTTATATATTTTTGTAATTTTAAGTTTTTTTTTTAAATATAAATATTTTAAAAAAAAACTTAAAAACCATTAGCGCCTGGGCGGGAAAAATGATTTCAATTCCCGCCCAGAGCAAATGTTTGTGATGAAAATAAATGTTTTAAAAAATTTACAAAACTAAATGTATTTTATCAGCAACCTAGTTCCCATAGTACAAGCTTTGCTAAGTTTGGGACTAGATCGTGGTGTGTGAATTGTCCGTGAATATATATTTATATTTAAAATACTTAAATAAGTCAGATTTAAATAAAAGCATATTACTATTACGGCAATGCTTTTAAGAAAATTACATTGTTCAACAAAACGATTTGTTACGGAAGAAAATTGTAAATTATCGAGTCCCGACGGGCGCGAGTGATCAATCGCATATCAACGTCAATAACATCCGCTAATAATATTCCTGATATTTTTCTTAGCATTTTATGTCAATTTACGAGAATAAATAAATATTCAAGGGCATTTCATACAGTGTGTAGAAGAATTTATCATTTTTAAAAAATATCTATCTGTGTAATGTATTTATCGTATTAAGTATGTCAGTCTTCTAGTACCCATAACACAAGCTCTGCTTAGCTTGGGGCTAGTTAATGTTGTGTGGATTGTCCAGCATTATTCATTTATTTACACATTTATTTACATTTAGTAAATTCTTATTATAATTATTCAGCCTATGTTGTCCCGCTGCAGGGCAAAGGCCTCCCTTCCCTTCTTCCACTTGTAAAAGTGTAGAAGAATGCATTTCTTTATTTCAATAAATAAATATTAATGAACAATTTACGATTCGAAATCGAACCCACGACCACAAAATCGATACTATCAACTGAGATGTAACGCCTGTTACTGAAATACATTTAATAGTAATGTTTTTATCACTGTGAAGTTTATATATCGAAAATTAACCAGATAATTGTGACTGACGACTCGTAGCAGAAAAAGGCTAATTAGTAATTACCTACCGATCTACGAAGCTTTTCACAAAATATTTTATTATAATTTACATACACGCTAAGAATCTCATAATTATATGAAAGCTTACGAAAATTAACTAATCCCATCCGTAATCCAAAATTACGCGAACCTCGCTAGTCAGACCAAAGTTTCAATAATAAACTATTTACCACATATTACGTGTCTAATAGTAATTCCCCTGTTAAAATATTCACAAGACTTTATACACAGTAATTTTCATTTCACTGTACATTATCGGGATTACGCGCCCAATTTTCCGACCCCTCACTCTATTATTGTAACTAATCTTGTCACTAAATCGTAGTCCGATTATGTATCCGAACGCGGTACCAAATCCAAATAGGCTTAAATAATGCGGTACGAAATTTAAACACGCGTATAATTTAAAATTTGAAGTAATGGTGCGAGACAAAAAAAAAGAATGTTCGCGCCATATGCAGCGCCCGCGGCGATGTTTTTTGGCGCCACAAAGTCGCTCGGTTAGATTACTTGGTTATGCCTTGATCACACGTACCGAGTAAACCGGCGAGACAGTGACGTATTTGAGATACACTGCGCGTCGACATCAGTTTTACTGTTGAACGTTGCAGCGTTAGCGCGCAGTGTATCTTAAATACGTCACTGTCTCGCCGGTTTACTCGGATCAAGGCATTAGTTCGGATACATTGTGCGCTAAACGAGCACTAACAAAGCGAGATATATTCAAAAGTGGGGTGAACGGATAATAAACGGTTTTATTGGCTTTGTGAGTGTGAGCCAACAATGCTACGCTTTCTTTCTCGGTAAATAAATTTGAATATTTTATTAGTCCAAATTTTCTTTGATAAAGCGCCTTTTCATCTCAGGCTCGCCTTCTCGTCTGTAAGTAAGCCGATAAATCCTTTTTCATTTGAATATCTAATTTTCGTTTCATTTAAATGTATTTACTATTCATTAGCAACTTATTAAGCTTGACTTTCTATTTCTAAATATAAATTAGTATTAAGCATTTAAGACATACTTAATACTTTAGCATTTAGTAGAGTTCTTATAAAAGTGTGCTGAGGTCCAAAAATACGAAATGGTCATATGATGCGCAGTGTGGTACCGACGAGATGGCAAGCGCAGAGGGAGGCAGTTCATTCGCTGGGAGGAGGAACTTCCTAGAGAATGGCGGAGAACGTGCAAAGACCGCACAAGTTGGAAAGCTCTGGAGGAGGCTTTTGTCCGTAGGACAACCTGATCACCTAGAACTAAATACTGTATTAATATTATAAGGTCAGCGAATAAAAGCTTTTTTATTTTATTTATGAAACAACGCATTGTCTATGACAGTAACTATTACTAACATAAAGTTACCTCTGATTTTACGACGCTGTACATAAATGTCTAACAGAATATACCTCAATTATTGCACAATTCTTAATGTAAGTTTAGAACAAGAATACCGCGTGTATTCTTGTTCTAAACTAACATTCTTGTTCTAAACTTACATTCTTGTTCTATACTTACATTCTTGTTCTAACCTTACATTCTTGTTCAAATCTTTTCATATTCCAAAGGAATGTGAGATGCTTTACAATCCGTATAGCATCGCTGAAAAGTAATCATCTTTTGTGCACTGAACCAACACGCGGCACATTGCGAAGCCCTATCTGATTAACGCAAACAATTTGGATAGGCGACCGCAGGCCGCGCCATCAGTGGCCGCTTCGGGCCAAAAGCACATAATGTAAGGGTTAATAGCATTTTGTTTGAGGAGAGCTTTCTTTTATGCAGCTATTATGAAACCGGTTTAAAGAGTTGTGACGTCATTGCGGTTTAGAGAGCGATGTTGAATATTTAAGCGGTTCTCATCTGCTTTATGAGTTTTGTCTTTGGATTTTAGTAAGAATCATATAAAAAAACGGTAGGAACCAGGCCGTAAGTTTCTTGCCCGTTCTTCTAGGCTCTGGTCGCATGGAACTGGCACCTAGAATCACCTAGTATGTAAGACGATTCTAAATGATCCTTGTGATTTTACTGAATAAAGTGATTTTGACTTTGACTTTATTTTTCAATGTTTATAAACTCTCTCTCTGTTTTTAAGCTATTGCATAGCTATCTATCGCGGGCCTTGAGCATGGAGACCGAATCCATGAACTCCGTAACGAAAATAACCTAACACTGCGCATGCGTAATCCAGCAAAAAATGCTATGCAATAGCTTTACCGCGGCGGTCCACGAGTGCCACGTCTTTTTTTTTCTCTCTGTCTTTCTAATTATCTCTTTTATGTAGCTTAATTGGATTAATGTAAGTAAATAAGATTTTGATAATTTATATTATAATGAGAAATTGTAGTGCTTGGAATATTATTGAAATCCATAGCTTGGCCAATGTCGGACGACTAGACTAGAATATTATATTCTCATATACAACATATGTATATGAGAATATAATTATTAGAAGATAATATAATATTATACATATGTAATATTTATAGTTTGGACCACCTCATGTTAAGCGTATAACAAACCTAGTCGCCTAATCTATACAGTTATCTATATCAGTTGAACTATCCATAGATCATTTGCAACGGTCTGTAGATAGCTCAACTGTTTCTGTATTTTATATGCCTATGTACATTTTGTAAATACTGTAATGTAATTAAAATAACATCCACTATAATACAGTATCTATATACAGTATATATATAAATCTAGATTGACTAAGATGTTGTTGAAGGGATGCTTTTACACGGTGAATGAATTTATAAGTTTTGATTATTCCTGTGACATTTGATATTTTAATTAATTTATTTGACAATTTATTGCTATTTTATAATTATGTTTTTGCTTTATTTTTTGTGTTGTTTAATAATGTAATAATTTCAAATACGATTTAAATTAATTGTTATTGAATAAATGAAATGAAATGAGTACTTTAATATTGTACAGTAGTACAGTACTTTATTAAAGTTATACAAAAATGACTATACAAAGTGCTTTGCAAGATTTTATTAATTAAATTTTGAATATGCGAACCACTTTTGCCACTAACTGTACATATTATTACAAAATAACAGAGTAACACTTGTGCCACATGATACTGCTTAAATATAACACTTTGTAATGAAAACGAACAGCCCTCGACCACCGGGGGGTATTTGCTTGTATTTTATTGTTTATTATTTTATGCTGCCACTGTTTTGTGGCTAAATTGGGCTTAAAACATGTTACTTTTGATGACATGAACATTTTTTGTATATTAAAAAAATCTTTTAATTTTTTGGTAGAGACTTTCTCGAATATAAAAAATTAGTCAAAAGTGGAAAATATGTTTTGATAGACATGAAGTCGATTCGAAAATGTTATTGTGTTTTTGATACAATAAGTAAATTTTATAAGACCATTTCCGGAATCTTTAATGGGAAACTACCAATCAATATTCGCAACAAAAAGTCAGATGTTTTATATAAATAGTTATTAAGAAAAAAAACACGGAACGATAGATATTTTTTCACAAACACGTTATTGAATTTACATAGTTCAATAATTCAAGTTACATAGGCGGAAAACGATCCCGCAAACTTCCGCGTCGCAGGCGGACCTTCGCCCGCCGCGCCACATTGGTCGTCAACTACTATCCTTACTATACTTATCCTTAGAAGTTATCGTACACCCTGTATTTTTGTAAATAGCCACTAGTAACTAAACTGCGAGAAATATCCGCCATTACGCCATTACGTTTGATAGTTTAGAAAAGTTCAACAAAAAAATTTATGAACCAAGCTACAGTGCAATAAACCAGCATTGGCACTATGAACTAGAAACGAAACAATCCGCATCCAATCTGTACGGTTCGTCTAAATAACCAACTGCATTGATGCAATTCCACTGACAAAGGGGTTGCCAGCGTAAAAACTAGCTAACAAGCGCGAGCGTGCGCCCGCGGCGGGCTCTAAATGCCAGCGCAAACCGGGACGGCATGGCAAGGGATTTTAATTTTCACTAATGGACATTCAATCGTACTGTAGCTCTACCATGAGTTTTTACTATACTCACTAGCGTCTGTAGTTAAAAAAATGTATGAAGATTTGTACAGCGCCTCTAGCGGATAGTTGGGTACTAAAATTTGTAATACTAATATTGACGTAACTACTGTAGTAAAGTTAGCCGATTTTACTGTGACAGCTCATGGTAGAGGTACTGTTACATAAATTACTGTTACATACGACATAAATTGCTATGCTTTAAAACGATGCCGTGGCATTGAACGTGAACGGTACGGCACTAAAGCATAGCAATTTATGTCGTATTTCTGTAACAGTACGGTTGAATGTGCATTAGTAAAAATTAAAATCCCTTGCCGTGCCGTCCCGGTCTGCGCAGGCCCTAATTCACAATTTGCCGCGCCCGCCCGCGCCCGGGGAGCGCATTCTAAATTCAAATTTTCACCATGTTGCCAGTTACCAAATGGATTCGGAAAAGAAATTGTTTGAATTTTGGAATTTGCTTTCGTAGTTCTTTATGGTTTGTCTTTGTATATTTGTTGTCTATTTCTATTTATTTAGTGTTTAATGTTTAATGCGGTGAGTGACACATTCATAACAACATTGTCGAAATAATTAGTATGTGTTTTACTAATTTGTTTGTAAGAAAAGATATATTCAAAGGTACTTGTCATAAAAACCCACAACAAACTACAATACTTAAATCATACTAAATAAGTAACTTTTTAAAGAAGCCACTTAGAAGAACTATTATTTAGCTTTATTAATATCATTACATTTTTTAATTCATGATTTTTTTCATTGAAAAGCTCTGCTAAAATCGAATTATGTCACATTTTTGCTCTTAGCACTATTTACCAGTACTAACCTAATTAATTATTAGTCCAAAAGTTTGGAGAAATACTATAAATTAGCATGATCATTATTCTTTAATGTCTCTTAAATTAAATCCACACTGAAATAGTACCATATAAATAGTTTATCAAATAAAGATCATCCAAAATTGGTATTGAAAAATTGAGGTTAGTTAGATGCGATTTTTCAATGTCGTTCGACCGCGGCGCCTCCGTCTGTCATTCGTGAGGATTACAGTAATCCGGCCGCATTGATAGCGGTGTGATGGCACTCACATCGGCCCTTACTATAATTCACTTCATTTTCCTTGTGAAAGGTGATGCCGAACTGAGGTTTAAATCAAGCAGATTTTTAAGATTAAGTAATATTTTATTTATAAATAAACGTAGTGCAATACCTCATACGTCCTCGATAAACGATCCCATTAAGGTAATGCAATTACAAGAAGAAATAACCATTAAATTTACCCTATCATTATATTTTTTTCATTCTCAGTCATATTTTGGTGTATTTATCCCCAAAATATTACACTAAAACATAAACTTTCTAACATCACAAAATTATACTCATTTCGTAAAAGCCCAAATAAAAATAAATAAGACAGTCATTTGACTAATTAGCTCAGTATAAAAGCATAGCTAGTAAGTTATTCTGCACATTAACCGGCTCGCTCTCATAAAGGCAATAACATAGTAACGCGGAAAGCGCCCTCTATAATGCGTCTGGTAAACGAATATGTGGGGAAATTGCCTTCGGGGCCGCGCAGATGCGATTGCTGGGACGAACTAGTGATGTTCCGATACTCTTTATACAACGATCGGTATTTTGAGTATGGTTACATTATAATTTATTCTATTAATTATTAAACGGAATACCACCGATCACACATTACACTCTCCTAAACTCAGCAAAGCTTATGGGAACTAGACTGCTGATAGAATACTTTTGTACATTTTTTTTGTAAATACATACATAAAATATAGCATCACCTCACCTAGACACAGAACAATTATTTATGTTCATCACACAATCATTTGCTCTGGGTAGGAATCGAACCCACGACCCACAGCATGGAAGGCAGATCTGAGCTGAGCTGTGATTTACAGTTTTCAACCTGTCACTTTATAAAACACCCACAAGTCTAGTTTCCCAGAATAACTCTGTAACCTATTATTGATTCCAAAAACGGGTTCTATGAAATGTTCTATCAAACATCCTTATAAACAATTAACTTTTGAAAAAGATTTCTACAGTTTTCAACCTGTCACTTTATAAAAGACCCACAAGTATCCCAGAATAACTCTGCAACCTAGTATAGATTCCAAAAACGGGTTAACAAATCTGAAATGTTCTATCAAACAGTAGGCCATCCTTATAAACAATGAACTTTTGAAAAAGATATCTATAGCTTTCAACCTGTCACTTTATAAAAGACCCACAAGTCTAGTTTCCCAAAATAAATCTAATATATATTCCAAAAACGGGTTAAAATATCTGAAATAGTCTATCGAACAGTAGGCCATCCTTACCGGATTCTCGCAATCATCAATCTCCCCCCTCGGCGGGCCGCTCGTAAATCACGCGCACAATGGCCGAAGGAAGTTCTTAAGAAGAAAAACTATAGGTTGTATCCTTCCGGGCCACCGGCCAATCGGAAGCCGGCTTTCGAAGGCAGACGCCCAAGGGTTAGGGCTCGGGTTTAACCCGTGATTGTGAGAGTAAATGATGATGCGCTCAACTGCCTAATGAAGTCGATTTGCCAGTGGATTGTTTTAGTTGATTGTGAGGGTAGTTTGGCCGACTGTTACAGTTCTTCTTCTTCTTCTTATCGTGTCGATGCTACAACTGTACTTTGTTGTAGCATCGTGTTGGAAAGATTAGCCAGACTAGACACTGCTTTACCGTGCCTAGCTGTTACCGGTGTGCGCCACGAGGAGGCTCTTTCCATGCACTGTTACAGTACAGTACCTCTACCATGAGTTGTCACAGTAAAATCGCCTGACTTTACTACAGTAGTTACGTAAATATTAGTATTACGAATTTTAGTACCCAACTATCCGCTAGAGGCGCTGTACAAATCTTCATACATTTTTTTAACTACAGACGCTAGCGGGTATAGTATAGTAAAAACTCATGGTAGAGCTACAGTACAGTTTTTTTTTTGTTTAATGTTATGTGATGTTTTGAAATAATAAGTGTCTCTCATAACAAACATTTTATGAGAGAATACTTGGTTTTTTTAAAACGAAGTTAAGACCAAAAGTTGTAACGACACTTTTTGCTATAGTAAGCCATGCGGCGTGCGCGTGTTTTTCTGTCTGTCTCATAGAAAGCAAGCCAGTTTCGCATTGAACCGTGTGGTGTTGCGACTATTATTTTTGTTGAGTGTATACAGGTTTTTTGACGTGACAACGTCTTATAATTCGATAGAGCCGGCTGCACGCACGAAAAAACATGACTCATAAGGCGTTCTGAGGCGTTCCATGAAGTGACGTTGTCACGTTCAACTATCGTCAGTAAACAGACTTTACAGACAACCATTTTTTTGTACGTAATAAAAAGGGTTATGTATTAATACTAATTAATCGAAAAGAACTTCGTTCCATCCGGGTGTCCCTTGACACCTAATTAAGTTTTTTAGTGTTAAAAATAAGAAAAACTGTAGCACATCTACGGCGTAGCACTTGCTACATTTTGTGGTACGAGTACAGACTAAATCCTTTCAAATTTCGTCACTGACTGATTAGTAAAATTCTAAAAGAACGATAGTGTAGCGTATTCTAGATATACTGCGCACTGACAATAAAACATTCGGTGAATGGACTGTTTATAAAGCGCAGTGTAACTCGTAAACGTTAGATTAGTAACTAAACTAGAGCAATTAAATAATAAAATAAATATTTACGGACTTTTCACACATCACACTCCAACCAAACCAAGCAAAGCTTGTACTATGGGAACTACACTGAGAAAAATGTCATTTTGGCATAATCATAAAATATCGTGACGTTGGTTTAAAATAGATGCGTTGTCTTATAATATGTTGATAATAAGTAAATATTACGCTAGAACTGAAATGTGTTAAGATGGAATCGAATGTTTTGGGTAAATAATGCAATATTATGATACTTGTCATCGTAAAAATTTGTAATTATGAAATAACATTACCTTCTTCAAATAATAACACAATGTAATAGAAAATGGTCCACTGTCCCATAAATTAGTATGATAATTATAAATAAGATTCTAATTAAAAAACACAATGACAGTCACCGTAATATAAATAGATTTCATAGTTTAATATGAGGAAGTATCCTCTAAAAATACGATGACCTCCCCCTAATGTACTATATTAAATTATAATGCTTTAGACTTAAATTTTTAAAGTAAGCATCATTTTTTAATATTACAGTCATATTATTTTATGTGAATCCTATGATAATACGATTAAATAATCTCATATTTTTAGAGTAAGCATCAAAGTTCAATATTATAGTCATATCATTTTATGAGTATCCTACTAAATTATTATTACAGAGACCCATTTATGAGTAGCATCTAACATTTGAATGATGTCCTACAAATTTATGGTGACGGCATTATTTAATGTCTCCCTCTCTCATTTCATTCCGCCGCCGCGTCATTTCGTTCGGTCGGCCTGGTCGGCCATTTGTATTTCACCGCTACAGCCGGCGCACGACTTACGAGTCTCAGAATTAAGTTTAATTTTACAATTTTTTTACATTCGTATTTTTTATTCTTCTTTTATAATAAACTACAACAATTCCATTAGTGCTAGTGAACGTGTGGATAATGGATATACCTACGCGTGATCTTTTAAAGAAGTGGAATTTGGAACGCTACATCGACCGTTTTGAATGTAAGTTGTCAAACCTGCATATTAAGTTTCTAGCATGAGCTCACACATTACATTCACACATTCTAATTTCCAGCAAGAATAGGGTCAGAGTGTCGTCTTAGGGGCACTATGAAAAAATACTTTAAAAAATTTCGCGACCAATTTCAAGGTTATACATAACCTAACTTAAGGATCCCTTCCACATGGTTTTACGACAAACGGTTGGTCGGAGACAAAAACACCAAGACACTTTTAGCCTTTCTAGGTGTTACATACCTACTATAGAATCGAGAAAATAAACGATTTGCGAAAATAACACTTTTTTGACCGCTGTACACTCCAACCAAGAATAGTCTTGTCGTATGGTACCTACCTAGATATACGTTCATATTTATATTAAACACTAGATTCGATGTGCAACTGCAACCCAAAAAAAAAACAAATAGGTACCAACCTACATTTTATAAAGTCGATGCGACGTAGTGCATTTCACAGCTGCAATCAGGGCGTTGTTAAATTTACCTATTTTTTCAGCTGAAAGAATTGATATCGCAACAATGCAGATGCTTTGTAAACAAGACATACATAGTATGTTCCCTCAAATAGGGGACAGACTCCGATTTGAAGCAGCTTTGGCCATGTTAAAAAGTGACCAACCAAAAGATATGGTTTGTTTTCATGTTAAATTTTATTTAAAAAAAGTAAATTTTGTTTTAAACTGTGCTTACACATGCTTTGGGTTGCTTTAATGCACATTCTCCTACATGTAGGTAGGTATCTACTTATTAACTTTTATTTAAAGTCTTCTTAGGATACCTAACAATTTAACCGGTGCAGTATTTATTTAAAAGTGGAATAAAATCCTAACTTTTCATCAGTCTTTTTAGTTTACCAACTAAGTACATTATTATTAGATACCTTTTTAAACTTCTTGTTCAATTTCAGGATAACTCCTACAATTCATCACTCTTTGAAGAGGTGCTGAGGAATGACTTGTTAACTAGTCTACCTTGTAACTTAGAGCCTCTGCCACCCTGTGAAGGACTGCAAAGCTCAATCCTCAACCAAGACTGCGAAGCAGGACTTAACCAGGAAAATTTGGTAAGTTATGCAAAATTGTAGAAAAGTACTCGTACTTACTGTTTTTTGGTTCAAGAGCAATATGTATTAATTTGTAATTACATCCATACTAATATTATAAATGCGAAAGTAAGTCAGCTGGGCAGGACCTTTTCACATTTTCATACCTAAGACACTGAACCGATGCAAAATTTGGTATAGACATTCTTTGAGACCAGGATCAGTCCTGATCTTGATCGATTAGTTTTTATCAGGGCCGGATCAAGGGACGAGGGCAGGACCGTTTACACCTGCAATGCTGAACCAATTACTAGTAAAAAAATATAACACTTCCCTTGAGTTAACTCCGGCTAGGGCTACCTATAGCCTGTTAGTTAACGGTCGCACTCAGACACATTTAGTGATTATTTCAACGATTATTGAGGTTAATTGACCGTACATACTCATATTATCACACCTTTTTGTTACATGTACTATTATAACATTGTCTCAAAGTAAATATTATTTTAGGATGGTGACATACTGGTGATACCACTGGACTCGTCGTCGTCAGTGGGCGAAGCAGTTAGTCAAGAGTCCACCGGGAGCAATTTAGTAAGTTATTGCCTATTATCCTGTACTTTTGATATGGAATTTAAATTGACATTCAATATTTTTAAACTGCCTCGATGGTCGAGTGGTGAGTAGGAGCTATACTGTCACAAAGATCAGTAATATATTTGGAGTTGGTGACAGCTATAACTAACAACTAAATTCATGATGCCTAGACTGGCACCGACTCCAACTGATCATTATACTGAATGGAAAGTAGATATTGAACCTGTATTTTTAACATTTTAGTGTCATTTTTTTTTAACTTTTACCTTGCATATTTAGTTTGTAATGCCATACTTATACTATTTGTGTTTCAGGTGAATGTCATACTGAATTCATCAGTCGAGGGAAAACAAATAATAGCAATTGGGCAGAAAACGGGCGCCTTACCCTCAAGCGTGCGTGGACGTTTATGCAAGCTGCTTATGGAGAAGCTCATTACGGCCGAAAACCCGGTACTTCTGACAGATTCGCAGTTGCTTGCTACATCCTACGACATTGGCAGATTATTTAAAGAGGAGTCACCACCCCTATACTACGCGCCGTACCTGCCGGCTGATGCTTACCAGGCTAAGCGCAATATCTCTGGCTGGTTAGTCACCGCCAGAAGGGCTCGACGGCAGCATTTAGTTTCGTTGGGCCTTATTGAAAAGCCCAAGTCACGTTCTCGCTCCAAGTCCAATCCTAGGCTAGACACCCCTCCACTCGCTGGAATCGACCTAACCGGACTTAAAGAAGGTAACTCCTTTTCAAGAAATTTTATGTTTTCAGATTGAATTAAATTATCAAGAACAAAATTATTAAGAAAAATATCTGAATTAGTATAAATTTTCGTTACAAATTACAAAATATCTGAATCTAAGAACCGTTATTGTTATTGTACTAATTATTAATCGTTTTAATTTTTGTGTGCAGGTGAAGTGGAGGACGTAGCGTCAGCATTAGAGCAGCTGTCAAGTCCTTCAGCTGGTCCGTGGCAGGAGGTCAGTACCCTGTGGCGGGAGACGGTGCGAGCTCGCCTCCGGTACTTGTACTACGAGGAAGGGACATTACAGGAGTACTTCAATAAGTATCCTATCCTGAAGTCAAGTGATGGATGGCGACTCCTGACGTATGACTACGAAGCACTGTTCCCTGATAAATCCGGGGGCCTCGACGCCTTGGATGCTTCATCGGAAAACATACTAAAAGCTGCTCAGCAGAAGCATAACACCACAAAGGACTCGTTTCTTCGTCGAAAAATAGCTGATACATTGGCAATTTGTGACGGTAAGGAAATGATTCTGTTATATAGTTCTAGGTGCTCGACCTTCCTGGGTTGGTGAACCCGTTATAAAATATATAGACAAAAAAGAATTTAAAAATTATCTAACATGGTGCAGTCGTTCAGAAGTAACGGGCGGACGGACACACATTTCGGCAATTCATTTTTACTTATATAGATAGATTTTATTTTGTTCTGATACTTTTCCCTATTTGCTCAGTTAATGATGATGTGTTGTGTCAAATATACTATTATTATTTTCTTTCCAGATGAAGAACCGGAGACAAAATTAATAGCAGCGATATTGCTACTCGGCTGTCTCTTTAATATTCCTCCTGCCCGCCGATCCAGAAAAGACTGGCAAGCTTCACGAGCGGAGATATTGGATGGATTTGTGACCATCGTGGATGATGACGCAGACGTGCAAGTGGTAATTGAGGAGCGTCGCCAAAAGCTTCAAAAACTAGGTATTAACCTCCAACCATTTATAATTTGGTGCCGCCAGTCAGGTGTCTCCTTCACAATATGTGACAATACGTTTTACAAGTTCACAAAACTAACTGAGGCTGTTGATGTGACTTTTAAAATATTTCATGCTACTGCGGCTAAATATCCTACTGAAAGCTATAACATTTGGCTTATTATCCAAATTGGTTTTTACAAAGTCAAAACATCGTACGATCGTATGTCACAATCTGTGAAGGAGATATTAGTTACTCTCGGAGTCACAATTTAAATTAAGATGAAGTGTCACAGTTGTAAAAAGACTTTTCCCACGTTTTCTTCACTTATTACCCACATAAGGAAAGAATGTGAAAAAATTGATATTACTGGAATTTATAAATGTGGTGAAGACGCATGCTACCGGTATTTCACGGACATTAGACAATTTAGAAAACATGTTAACTTAAAACATTTGAATAAAGTAAACACTCGTTATTTGCCATCCACCTCAAACGAGGCTTGCGTAGTTCCTATGTGTGAAACAGAGACTACCGAAGTAGCAACTGAGCACAACATTGAAGCTGATAGTGAACCTGAAGTCCTTGATAATGCTGATAGTATTATTCATAAAGAAGTTTTGAAATTTATTTCAACGCTTTATGTAAATCCCTCTGTATCTCGATCGTCTGTACAAGCTATGGTTAGTCATTTGCAAACCCTTCTTGACAATATCGCACCGTCTTTAATGTCCGTATTCGACCCTGTGCTAGCTGATGAGGAAAGCATGTCTGGAAGCGAAATTAATAAACGACTTCATAAGTTCAACACAGTTTTGAAGGGCATCTTTTTTCCGTTTCGTTCAGAATATTTGAGATTCCGAGAATTTAATTTATTAGGTTCTTTTATACCACCACATGAAGTAATCGTTGGTTATTGTCCTGACATTTCACAAAGGAGTAACACTTTAACATTACACACCAAGCAACGTACAATGCAAGTAATTCAACTTCACCAGGTTTTGAAGAATTTTTTTTCCATTGACACTATTTGGAAAGATGTAACGGATTATTTGAACCACCTAAAAGGTAATTTAGTAACCCGTGAAGAAAATCCGATGAGGCCAATGTGTCTAGAAAATGTAATGCAGGGATCTGTATGGCTGGCAATGTGTACACCGCAGGCGTCGGACATTATTCTTCCTTTAGTAGTATACTATGATGATTTTGAAATTGGAAATCCTTTGGGGAGCCACGCTGGGGTGCATAAGCTTGGTGGTGTATACGTTTCCTTGCCAGCACTCCCACCACATTTATTTTCATTGTTGAATAACATTTTGCTGTTAGCTATTTGCCATTCTGCTGACAAAACTAAATATGGAAACAAAGCTATTTTTGACCCTGTTATTAAGGAATTGAATTACTTGCAAAACAAAGGAATTTTTATAGAAAATAAGTTTTTTAAAGGAACCGTAAAATTCAAGGTTGTTGCTATAACTGGCGATAATTTAGGCCTGAATTCAATTCTCGGGTTTACTGAAAGTTTTTCAGCTAACAAGTGTTGCAGAATCTGTAACATTGACAAGAAAGGTTTGCAAACTGCTCTATATGAAAACAGTAACTTGCTTAGAAATATGACTTCATACCACGCTCAATTGCAAGAAAACGATACAACTAACACGGGCATTAAAGAATCATGCTGTTGGCTTAAGGTGACAGGATTTGATTTATTTCAAAATGTAGCAGTAGACCCAATGCATGATAT
Source organism: Ecliptopera silaceata (assembly GCA_932527185.1). NCBI lineage: Eukaryota > Metazoa > Arthropoda > Insecta > Lepidoptera > Geometridae > Ecliptopera > Ecliptopera silaceata. The sequence goes on along the minus strand of OW052207.1, from coordinate 8,283,130 downwards.
ATTAGAAGGTATAGCTCGTTATGTAATGACCTTTGTCATAAACCACTTCCTTGCCGAAGGTCTTTTAAAGATCTCAGTATTGCAACAAAGAATAATTTCATTTGATTATGGACCAGATAGGAATTCAAAACCAAGTAATTGTTTAGTTGTCCAAGGTTCGAAAGTAAAATTGAAAACTTCAGCATCAGAAATGCTTACCCTTATTAGATACTTCAGCCTAATAGCCGGATTTTACATTCCTTTAGAAAATAAAGTATGGAAATTATACATTATGTTGCGGCAAATCACTGACAGGTTATTAAGTCATAGGGTCTTTAGTGACACCAATATTCAACTCCGGGTTATAATAGCAGAATTTAATCAATTGTACATGGAGCTAACAAAATCACCCCTGCAACCAAAGTTTCATTTTCTGACTCATTATCCTACCATGCTAATGAAGTTCGGCCCCGTACGTAACATGTGGGCTATGCGTTTTGAAGCCAAGCACAGGGTATCTAAGTTAGTGGCTAGATCATCTTTTAATCGAGTCAATGTTTGCAAGACTCTAGCAATAAAATGTCAACTTATGCTCAATGACTTGTTTGTGAAAAATGCAATACCTACAACAAAAATACTAGGGAAAAAATCTGCATTAAATTCAGGAGACACTGTCAAGTTTTCTCTCGGCACTGGCGTTGTCCTCAAATATTCGGTTACTTCCGCTACAATAGCTGGTGTTATATGGCAGCAGAACTCTATTGTTACTGTAGATATAGATGATGAAGAATTATTACCCACTTTTGGCCGAATTGATGCAATTTTGGTGACAGATACTGAAGAGGTTTTTTTCCGTTGCTGTATGTTTGAAACTATTGAATTTAATTCTCATTATGAAGCTTATGAAGTTAAACAAGGTAATGATTATCTGTGCCTTCCTTGCCAAAATGCCGTTTCTCCGTGTCCTAGCACGCTCACTCTAATGCGAGGTAACACGTCATATATTACAAGTAGATGGCACCTAGAGTAAAAATTTCAAAATTCTGTAGGTATTCTAACGGCTTACGGTCGCTGCTAAAATTTTATTTTGAATCCAGTAATATCAATTTTTTTTCAAACGTTTACATAATTATTAATTATGTACTCATACCGTACGCGGCGTTGCTAGTTTGAGGCACTGCAGAGTCCAAGGGCAGTTAATTTTTTATAGCAGAGTGCGCTCAACTAGTAATCTACCCTTAGTTACGGTATTTATCGGATATCCCTTTAGGATATCCTATAAAGACGGCCCGATAACGGTGTCCGCATAAAGTAATGGTATGAGCCAGCACCAATAGCTAGTTCAATAGCTGGTTTAATAATAGATTTTAAAGTAAAGTATTTGTATGTACAATTATTTATTTATACCGTACGCGGCGTTGCTAGTTTGAGGCACTGCAGAGTCCAAGGGCAGTTAATTTTTTATAGCAGAGTGCGCTCAACTAGTAATCTACCCTTAGTTACGGTATTTATCGGATATCCCTTTAGGATATCCTATAAAGACGGCCCGATAACGGTGTCCGCATAAAGTAATGGTAAAATCATTCTAAAATTCTATTCTTTCGCCTCCTTCAGCTCTGAAAAGTGTGCGTTCACCTTTAGTAATAGATTTTAAAGTAAAGTATTTGTATGAGGGAAAGATTAGTCTCATCGGAGTGTTTATAGTAGCACTTTACTTGAAAATAGATTTTTACTATAATAATATAACCAATTTATTGTATGCAGCTTTAAGGTGAAAGCGTCAGGGTAGCCCGCGAAATTCAATTTTTTTTACGTAGTACAACTTATGTACTTACACTCGCGTGCAACATTTAATTAACATTCAACCTAGTACTGGCCTGCAAATTGCAAAAAACGTAAACAAAATGGCTACCCTGAAACAATCAACTTAAGGGCAAAAGTGTTTTAGTTATAGGTACATTAATGTAAAGTTTGTTATTTTTTGTAAATTAAACTTCTACTCGTCTCAACCTTTATTTTAATTGATTAAAACTAGAATTATTGAACATAATGTATATAATGACTATTTATAATGACCGACAAATAGATATTGATTAAAACTAGAATTATTGAACATAATGTATATAATGATTAATTATAATGACCGACAAATAGATACTGTAATCATTAAGGCGAGGATGTTTCTAAACAAAACAGTCTTCTTTTATACTGAATAAATGTTTAGAGTAAGTATATAATAATTATTCATTCATACTATGGAAATAAAAATACCATTCAAATTTATTTCTTTGTTTAATTTATACATACATCCTTTCTTACCTTCTTACCATTCTTGCCAAGGTACTTTTTCCTATTTTTTTACTTGCTCCCCATTTTTTTAAGGTTCAATTTTAGGGTTCTTCAGTTTTTTCTAATAATCCAAACAATTTCTGTGTAATCCACCAGTATTTAGTTGTAGTCCTACTGATGGAGAATGAGTAGAACTACAAGTAATCACTGGTGTATTATAGAGATATTAATTGGTTAATTAAAAAAACACAATACTCCTATTGAGGGCGACCTCCGTAAGATAATAGGCTATAACCAGAGATATGAGGAAATAGTAGGAAAAGTAATAGGACCTAACCTAAAATACGAGGAGGTAACCGAGAAATAGTAGGAAAAATAATAGGATATAACTGGATATATGAGGAAGTCACCGAAAAATAGTAGGAAAAATAATAGTATATAACTGGATATATGAGGAAGTCACCGAAAAATAGTAGGAAAAATAATAGTATATAACTGGATATATGAGGAAGGCACCGAAAAATAGTAGGAAAAATTGTATGACATAACTGAATATGTGAGGAAGTCACCGAAAAATAGTAGGACAAATTGTATGACATAACTGAATATGTGAGGAAGTCACCGAAAAATAGTAGGACAAATTGTATGACATAACTGAATATGTGAGGAAGTCACCGAAAAATAGTAGGACAAATTGTATGACATAACTGAATATGTGAGGAAGTCACCGAAAAATAGTAGGACAAATTGTATGACATAACTGAATATGTGAGGAAGTCACCAAAAAATAGTAGGAAAAATAATAGGATATAACTGGATATATGAGGAAGGCATCGAAAAATAGTAGGAAAAATAATAGGATATAACTGGATATATGAGGAAGGCATCGAAAAATAGTAGGAAACTAAAACTAAATTCATGGTGACACATCATCTTAAATACTGTTATCATCAACATCAGTATTATCATCGTTCTTTTTGGTGAATCACTATGCTCCGTCCTTTGAGTGAATTCATCATACTTTAAGCTGAATTCACCTCTTTTATGATTGTCAGTTTTCTCAGTGTAGACTGCTGATAAAATACTTATACACATTTTCGTAAATACATACATAGAATACATACTAACATCCAGACATCGAAATATGTAAGTTCATCACAAAAACATTTGCTTTGGGTGGGAATCGAACCCACGACCCACAACTTTAACCAACTGAGCTGTGACGCCTGTCGAATTTCTTTGTATCAAACTTTGAAACTTTTAATTGGCCTTCAGATTTACTTTTTACTATGTATTTTTTTTTACTTTTTACTACCTAGCTGTTAGTTTTCCTAAAACTTATAAAATAAAATAAATTACGATAAAACTATTGAAAGCGCATGTGATATCAGAACAGCAGCCCCGTAACAAAAGGGTTGGTCAGTTTATTAGCAGATATTATCCCGGCGCGGTCCATTACGCCGGCGGAGCGCAAAAATGCGTGTTCACGCCCACATAATAAATTTACTCGCTGTTAACTTGCCCGTTTGTGAGCACGCGACCTGTGGGTTCCTTGCGACATATAGCGGGTTACTTTATTTATTTATTGAGAAACAAACTTCAATTGCATTTATTCAATAAAATCACAAGGATCACTTTGAAACGTCTTACATACTAGATGATTCTAGGCGCCAGTTCGTCGCGACCAGAGTCTAGAAGAACTGGCAAGAAACTAGACATGGATTCTAGCGTTTTTTATATGATCCTTCTTACAATTGTTTAATAAAGAAGTTCGTGCTAGTTCGTCCCAAGCTTGCTTGTCTTCTAAATAATCAGATATTTTATAATATGCCTTTGATAAGAGTTTTCGTTTTATTACGTTTTTGAACTTGCCAATCGGCAATTGACAAACAAAAAGGAAATGATAAAAACAAAACAGACAAAAACTGATTGATATTATTGGGATAAAACATGCACTTAAGTAAAATACATAAATACTTTAAATAGCTCCTTAACTTGTGTCAAAAATTAATGACCATTTAAAAGTATCATCTCTTTTTGTTGATGTGAAAAAAGATGTGACGTGAGAGTGAGAAAATCTTGAGAACTGTTTACCTATACTGTGCGATTTATGTAAAACAACATTACTCAGAATATTTTTACTACACAACATCAAATTACGTACCTACTTTTAACCATTTACATACACAATATAAGGAGAGCAAAGCTAGTCATTAAATTAACAAAACACCAACGTTCAAAAAAGGTCTGCCATTTATATTTACAAGAGAGAATTCAAATAATCTATCAGTTGGTTTCGGTCTGATCGTTAAAACTTGATACATTCAATTGGTACTCCATATCACAGGATATTCCTAGTTTGGGTACCAATGTTTTCAAATCTGCATCTTCCGCAGAGATACAGTATTGTTCATTAACTAATGAATGTATGATGTTTGTTGTTGATTAAATAAAATTTCAATTTCAATTTGTTCGCTACTCGCTAACAGTCACACCGCACCCTTCTCCATTTAAGTGGTAGTTTAGTGGGATGGACCTAAGTGATTCGTTGTGATTTTATGTTCCGCGATTAGGGAGTGATGCAATACAGTAGAATACAGAAAACTACTTAATTACTGTAGCTTCTAATGGAACGTAGAAACTGCAATTGTTTTTATTAAGTGCTCCGTTAAATGTTTCCTTTCGTAAGCCATTTTAGTAATGACGACCGAAGTGGCGCGGCGGGCGAAGGTCGACGCGGAGATTGTGGGTTCGATTCCCGCCATGGGATAAATGTTTGTACGATCTGCAAATATTTATTCCAGGTGTTCTGGGTATTTATGTGTATATTAAAAAAATCTATCTATGTAATGCATTGTATTAAGTATTCAGTCTTCTAGTACCCATAACACAAGCTCTGCTTAGCTTGGGGCTAGATGATGTTGTGTGGATTGTCCAGCATTATTTATTAAAGTATTTTAGTAATGGTTTTAATAGTACTTGTTACTAGGTACTTTATAGTTTTATTTAAAGATCTACTATGTTTTGTGAGATAGATGGAAAAAAAATGGCACAATAATACAATAATCATAATACAATAATTTCAATAATGGACATTAGTTTGTTGACATTATTAATTTGAAATACCTATCTACTGACATTTTTATTGTATATTAAATTCTATCAATTCATTATTATTATTATGCATGACGTTTGTAAGCCTCAGGTTGAACTAGAGATATAAAGAAAAATTATGACCAATGTAATTGAACCTAGTTTCTAACGAACAATAAATATCATTCCATTTCATCGTTTTATTTCATCATTTCATTTCATTTCATTTCATCATTTCATTTCATCATTTCATTTCATCATTTCATTTCATCATTTCATTTCATCATTTCATTTCATCATTTCATTTCATCATTTCATTTCATCATTTCATTTCATCATTTCATTTCATCATTTCATTTAATCATTTCATTTCATCATTTCATTTCATCATTTCATTTCATCATTTCATTTCATCATTTCATTTCATCATTTCATTTCATCATTTCATTTCATCATTTCATTTCATCATTTCATTTCATCATTTCATTTCATCATTTCATTTCATCATTTCATTTCATCATTTCATTTCATCATTTCATTTCATCATTTCATTTCATTTCATCATTTCATTTAGTTTCATCATTTCATTTCATTTCATCATTTCATTTCAAATTTAACTATCAGATCTGCAATATTTACAGTAAAACAAATAACCAGCTAAAATATTGTGGAAGTGAAAAAACAAATTATCTGGTAATATTTAAATAACGCAATGAATCGATGACCGCCCACTCAGCCGCCATTAGTGGGGAGAAAAGTTGCAAGAAAAATTATTTTAAAGGGCAACGCACATTGACCTAGTCTAAAAATACATCAACCATATAAAATACATACATTTATTGCTTTTATGCGTCTCCCCGCGACCACGTATATTGCCATACGTAATGGTGACAATGTCAAAGCTAACTTTTAATAAGATAGGTGGTAAGTATACAAAACAACTAATCAACAATTTAGTGCAAGCTTTGCTTAATTTGGGACTAGATAACGTTGATAAGTCCATAAATATTTAAAAAAACTACAACTTTTCTTATGTACATCTCACTTTCACCAAAGGTTTGCTGGAAGAAAATAAATAAATAATGCTGGACAATCCACACAACATCATCTAGCCCCAATCTAAGCAGAGCTTGTGTTATGGGTACTAGACGACTGACATACTTAATACAATACATTACATAGGGAAGAGAATTATTTTCAGGGTTAAGCTCGCCTCTGTACATCTTATCTATTTAAGTTTTTTTTGTATTAATTTGTGTACAATAAAGAATATAAAATATCTCAATGTGCGGTGTCCCTAACCAACCCTCCGTCGGAATTCTTCCCGAGTTTTTAATAGACCAGCAACCCTTTTATTGTGATTAGTTATTGTTTGCGAGGGGCTTACCGCCGACCGGGGCGTATACCAGATACTTAATGGGAATTAAAAATCGCAACTTCACTGACACTGATCATTTTTGATGGTATTTCTGATTTTGTTGTAATTAGAGAAGTGAAAAATAATAAATCAAAAAGTTACAATCGATTTAAAAATTAGTAATATTATTAAATATAATACGCAATTAATGATAGCTAGCCTTGGTTGGATAAATAATGAATCATAATTTAAACATAATTATTAATGAACACAAAACAAGAAAATCCAAAGAAAAAAATATCACTAATTATATTTATTCTTCAACAAAATACAACACATTAAGAAGAGACTTTTAAGTCAAATATTTGTATTTTTTTTAAATACTTTCAACATCGTTAGTAATAAATTGCCCGACTTTCAGATTTTTAGGACAACACTATCCCAATGGGCTTTTTAAATAATGGACGCTGTAATTAGGGAAGTGAGTTTGAAGAATATTGGGTTTGAAGAGAAGGGTAAAAAGATAAAATAAAGCAATAATTTTATAAAAGACTGACTTATTCTCATCAAATAATTTACAGGGGAATCCGAAACGAGGAAATTCTGAGTAGAATTATTGATAACGAGCGGGTTTTTTAAAAGTTTTTAAGGAAATAGATACCGATTTTATTTCAGATTTACTAACTATCCATAGATCTAAAAAAATGTATTTAAGTATCTAATTTCCATATTAAGCTTTGCTTAGTTTGGGGCTAAATTGTGGTGTGTGTCCAGGCATATTTATCAATATTTTTGCAAAACTAAATTAAGCTAAGCTAGACCATTTTGGCTCATATCAACATCACATCATCTACTATTTTTGTTATTTTTTGTAATTAAACAAATGTCGTCAAATTTCTGTGTTTTTTTATACCACCGTTTTGTCCTTTATATTTTTGTTACAACACAATTAAATAGTAACGAAAGTAGTAATAAGATAGACTTATAAAAAGTTATCGCAGACTTGATGTCTTGATTACCATACGTAATGGTGACATAATGTCAACGCTAACTTTTTTATAAGATAGGGGGTAACATAGATTTCATTATAAACGAAAAACGACGAATGAAAACTATGTTCAAAACCGTGATAGTTTCAAATATTATAGGGGGTAACATGTTTGTTACGTTATGTTTTGATTCTGTTGTGTGTTAAATATATCTCTCTTACTCTATCTCTAACTATACCTATCGTTTTAAGGAATAGTGCATAGTACGAGTTGCAATTTAGCATCAAAACAGATACATAGACCGAGTACGAATGGCGCTAATTAAAACTGTGTTTGCTAAATTCGCATCGTGTATTGTGAGAGCGTGAAAGCGCTCCGGAGGAAACCACAGAGTAATGTTTAGATGAGACAAGTCTATGGAGTCCGATACTACTATCAACTGATGCTGAACAGTCAAACGGATACTGGAGTGGAGACCGCGTTTAGGCAAGCGTAGTGTAGGACGCAATCCGGCGAGATGGAGCGACGATCTACGGAGTTACGGAGCTGGCAAACACAACATGAGAAGAGCCGAAGACCGGGCTCAGTGGCGCGTCTTGAGAGACCTACGTCCAGCAGTGGACTGATATAGGTTGATGATGATGATGATGACTACTATCAACGAATATTGATTAAAAGATTATGAATAAAATTCAATAAAGTTCATGGTGGTCATACCGCCTGTCCGCAAAAATCGCTTTGCCTCAACGTTTATATTGAGGACCGAAGGAATGGAATTCCTTGCCGGCGTCTGTGTTCCCAGATAGCTACAATTTGGGCGCCTTCAAGAGGAGAGTCAATAGGTTTTATCTAGGCAAACATCAGGCGTGATTGCGGCCAAGCGTTTGCCAAATAAAAAAATAATTGTTTAAAGCCTTGTTACGGACGGACAGATAGCGAAATCTTAGTAATTCGGTCCCGTTTACGTAAGGAACCTTCAAAAAATTGTTTAAGTTTGATATACCTAATTATTTTTTCGTGTAAGTGACACCGTGTCTTTATGAAAAATATTTTTTTTAAGCCTATGTATCACCTGTGCGCTAATCTATGTTAGTAAACACGGTTCGCGCGGCGAAGTCACGTAATCACGGCAATCTCGCGACGAGTGCGCGCACAAAAAGAAATAATTAAGCCATCCGCGCGACTCGCACTTGGCAACGCTTTGCCTCTTCACAACTAACACGGAATGGGTTTGGTCTAGAGCTATGCTCTTATTTGTGAGTATGCTATCTGCTGTAACCTAACCCTATTTTAAACCTAACCTAACCCTATTTTTAACCTAACCTAACCCTATTTTTAACCTAGCCTAACCCTATTTTTAACCTAACCAATCCCTTTTTTTAACCAAACCTGACCCTATTTTAACCATCATCATCATAGGCAGTATTAGCCCACGGCTTGGTATAAGCCCCCTCTCTCAAATATCACTCTTTTCTTTTGGATTTTTATAGGTTCGGTCTTAAGCTTCGGTTTTATTAGTGAAGATGCTCTCTGCTTTTGTAAGACACTGCTTTTGTAACAGAATAAAATAAATATTGAAGAGAGTTGTTATACAAAACGTGATTTTTGGTACAGCATACTTTGTGCCCGACTCGAACTTAGCCGGTTTTTATAAAGTTTTGCAAAGCACTGATATTTGAGTACTAAAATTAGTTACTTCATACGAAAAATTGAAGTATACAAATAGGGTCGAAGCCTAAGATGCAGTTTATGAAGCGAAAGTCGGTTTTGATTGAGGCGCGTTTACAAACCTAGATCTAAACAGCGCGTTTCATAATGCAAGCGTCTATTTCGGCTTGGGAAATATGATTTTGAACGAAACTAGCAGCCATATTCACTAACGACAGATATAGTAATTGTTATACATAAGCTGATCCCTATAGAAAAAATTTAACACTAGAACAACGCATCAAAGAATATGGAAGACTTCGACAGGCGTCACAGCTCAGTTGGTAGTAGCTCTGCCTTCAATGCTGTGGGTCGTGGGTTATTACTGAGACTCCGCTTTCCGTCTATCAGTCTGTCTGTCCGTCTGTCACCAGGCTGTGTCTCATGAACGTGATAGTATGAGAGTTAAAATTTTCAAAAATTATGTATTTCAGTTACTTTTTTAACAACAAATAATAATAAGTAATCACGGGTTTTCACACATCGTAAAGTAAAAAAAAATCTTTATTCAATAAAATCACAAGGATCATTTTGAATCGTCTTACATACTAGGTGATTCAAGGTGTCAGTTCCATGCGACCAGAGCAGAGTAGAAGAACGGGCATGAAACTTGAATCGTGCTCTATAAATACTGAGAAACACAAAAAAAAACTTCAAGAAAACTCTCATGCAAAAAAATGATTTTTCGGTACCCTGTGTTCGCAAGTCCGACTCGCACTTGGCCGGTTTTATTTTATTTAGCCGGAATGCGTCAATGAATGAAGCTATTTCTAAGATAATGTATCTAGATTGAGGTTTTTTAATAAGGTTTTTTTAAACGCGGCAAGTCATTAAGACATGAATAGACGACAGTTTGCACGCGCTGATGGAATATATTAACGCGGCTCGTATTTGTACCGCTTATACCCGACTTTAGGGTAAAGTTTTTGTGTTTTTACCCTCATTTAAGAAGGGTAGCTTGAAGGGAAAACTTTAATCAGAATCGTTAGCATTATAAATAACGTTTTTTTTTTTAAATAAATAAATAAAATAAAAACTTTGAAAAATAGTCTTTAATTCGAAAATTTCCTGAAATGGGTATTTGTAGAGACATGTACCTACTAGACAGTTAATGATTATTATAAATATGTACATATGTATTATACTTGCAAAGTTTAAAATAAACAAAGTTAGTAATGCATTTGAAAGTACTGCTAACGCCATCTATCGCAGGAAAGTCAAAACGTCTCACGGCCCGAATTGTTTTCATGAAAACATGAAATTCACTAAATATGTTATTAAATATATAGACAGTTGTCACGCCTGTCAGTTACAATGTAAAAAAAAATCTTAATCTTACTTGTGGCGCAGTTTTTGTGACTTCCTTAGGTTTCAGCCGCTGCAAGTGATTTGGAATTCTTGTTTCACTTAGTTTCATATCCGTGCTTTCTTTGGCGACTGACTTGCTAATATTCGTTCTTGTAGTGATTTTGTTGGATACTCGACTTGTCTGCAATTAAAACAAAATTTATATCACTACATGGTATAAAAACTACTAAGTATAAATAGAAAGACGTGTCTCCGGGACTGCCACGGTAAAGCTATTGCATAGCATTTTTTACTGGATTACGAATGCGCAGTGTTAGGTTATTTTCGTTCAGTATTTTCGTTACGGAATTTCCGGATTCGGTCTCCACGCTCAAGGCCCGCGATAGAAGCTATGAAACAAAAAAAAGCTTAAAAACAAAAAAGTAGTATCAGTATAAAAAAATAAGAAAAAAGTAGCTTCAAGTTTTTTCTCTGTCCCTATGCATGGTCTTTAAAACTGCACAACGATTAGGAAGTGATTTAATTTAAGAAATATAATGAGTTTCATACCATCTCTTCATTCCGTCTTATCATTTCCAATTGTTGTTCTCTTGAGATCGCTTGTCGAATGGCGGGCGGAGGTCGCTGTTTTTCATCATTACCTATTAATAACAAAACAAAATAATTACAAAATAAATAAAATAGATAAATTGGAGATAATTGGGGCATAGGTTCATTGCCCACCCAAACAATTTAGTTATGTCAAAAAATCATCTAAATTTTATTGATGTGTAGCGCCATCTATCGCACTACATGATGAAATATATCGAAGTCTACGCAACAGACCAACAGATGGCAGGGAAAAATCCTAGATCGAGCAAACGAAGTTCTCACAGAGTTTGAACATAAGTAATAGAACCGATTACTATCCATTGGTCTTCGACCCAGAGCCAAAGGTCGCTCGGCGTGGAAGATCTTCCCTTTTCGGAGGAGACTAATCTCGTCTGATGTTTGTCGTGTTAGGGCGATACTAACCCCCTATCTTATAAAAAGTTAGCGTTGACTTTATGTCATTATTACGTATGGTAATCAATACTTCAAGTATGCGCTAACTTTTTATAAGATAGACCGTAAGTATTATATTCCTTCTAGTTTCTACTCAAGCTTTAACTTTAACTTTAATTAAACTAAATTATACTTACCAAAAAAAGCAGGTCTGTATATATCAGGTTCTAGTACAAAAGCGTAGACCCCTTCAGGCGTGCGTTGTTGTACGTACTGCAGCCCATAATCACACATTGCGCCTGCACAAGATTTCAACGCTTTTCGCTCATTCTCACTGCACAACTAAAATATAGTAAGTTTAGAATAAAATAATTAAGTATAAATAAATTACTTATTAGTTATGTATTTAAATTATAAATGAATAGAAATCAAATAAAGCAATAGCATTAAAAACATTGTTAATTAACGCTGAGAAATGTCCCATTAATAAATAAATAAATATTCATTATTTTGTAATTAATATTCTGTATTGAAGTATTATATCAAATGATATAAAAGAAATAATAATAAATAAATAAATAATTCTGGACAATCCACACAACATCATCTAGCCCTAAGCTAAGCAGAGCTTGTGTTATGGGTACTAGAAGACTGACATACTTAATACAATACATTACATTGATAGATATTTTTTTATTATACATATAAAATACCCTGAACACCCAAAATAAATATTGGCAGATCGTACAAACATCTATCCCAAGGCGGGATCGAACCCGCAACCTCCGCGTCGCGGACCTTCGTCCGCCGCGCCACATCGGTCGTTATAAAAATAAATCTTTATATAACTAACCTGTACATTAGCAGATCTCAACTGCACTCTCAGTATATGTGGTAATAGTGGCAGTAGATCCAATAGCACTGCAGTTCGACCGTTGGTAGCACCAGCGACACTGCCTTTGCATACCGCTGTAACTATACTCTCACACTCTAGACGTTTTCTGTATACCTGAGGGTAAGGACTTTGAGCTTTATTTCAATAATTTTAAAGTTTATTTTACAATATGTTGGAGCAAGCAGTGATTTCGTGTTTTTTTTAACTGACGTCAATAAGAGGTTCGCAATTAGAACGGACTATAATGATTCTTTTATATGACAGACGTCACAGCTCAGTTGATAGTACATTCCATGCTGTGGGTCGTGAGTTCGATACCCACCCAGAGCAAATGTTTGTGTGATTAATATACATTTTTGTTCTGTGTCTGGTGTTACTATGTATTATTTAGATATGTATTCTATGTATGCATTTACAAAAAAATGTATGTAGTTATTCTATCAGCAATTCTAGTTCCCATACTACGAGCTTTGCTTAGTTTGGGACTAGAATGTGATGTGTGAAATGTGCATGAATATTTATTTCATTTATTTATTTTTAAAGTTTATTTTAGAGAACTTTTCTGTGAAAATACGGCCTTATTACAATAACAATATATAACAATAAGTCAGCATTTGTATTACCTCTTGAGCTTGCATAGGAAACTTAATCCTATGCGGGGTCCTACTGGCCAGTATTTGATGACACCTCATTATACACATCGGTAGTACTCCGTATAGAGAGTAATTCTGGTTTCGTAGGGTCCAAGCGTGGATGGTGTCATGGAATTGTAGCCAGGATAGCGTTTCACAGGCTATATGGAGTCTAGCATCCACTTTTAGTGTTAAATAGTTCTCGAATATTCCATCTGCTAATCTGAAAAAATAAAGATTAATTAAATAATTGGATAAGTGCACGTCGATATATTTCGGTATTATTAAATAAATCTTAAGTAATATTGTAAGAATTGTAATAAAAAATCTGAATGCATAATATTTAACACAAGCTCTGCTTAGCTTGGGACTAGATGATGTTGTGTGGATTGTCCAGCATTTATTTATTTGCCAGGCGTCACAGCTCAGTTGGTAGTAACTCCATGCTATGGGTCGTGGGTTCGATTCTCACCCAGAGCAAATGTTTCATGATGAACATAAATATTTGTTCTGTGTCTGGGTGTTACTATGTATTGTATGTATGTACATATTTACAAAAAAACTATTATAACGGCCGGTTTCTCGAACGATGATCAACGAAAAAATCAAATAATTACTATGTGTCAAACTTCCAGAAACCGGCCGTTAGTATTCTATCAGCAATCTAGTTCCTATATTACAAGCTCTGCTTAGTTTGGGACTAGAGTGTGATGTGTGAATTGTCCGTGAATATCTATTTATAAATACTAACCTGTCATATTCCCCAGCTGATTGTATAGTCCGGATTATGTTCGGCTGTTTGTCGTTAATAACAAAAATTGATTGCAATGCCTGCATCATCGTCTTGTTGCAATCCTTTGTACCTATTGCTGCATTTTCTACGTCTTCCATACTTAACTGTAATCAAAGAAAAATATACAATTATTAATTAATAAAACAACGCCATCCAGTTCTAAAATGAGCAAGGTTTGTGCTAGGGAAGTAAATTGTTGATAGAATACTTAGCAAATACGTAGAATACATAGAGACTGAATAACATAAAAAACAAATTTTCATCATCACATTTATTTGTTTTTATGGAGAATTGATCCTAAAACCTACACCTCATATTTATTCGTGGATGTGAAGACAAGACTGGGCTAAGTAGTGCGTCTTAGGAGAGACCTACCTTCTACTACGACCAATATAGGCTGATGATGATGCTACTAGTGTAACCATATGGTACAGCCATATAGTTAAACTGTGCAATATAGCAGGTATAGCCGTATTAAGTTAGTATAGCAGCGTTAATAACGAACCTGTGCTTTAGACCGTGCTTTGATGAAGCTGAGTAGTTGTATAGCAGCTCTGACGTCACCGCTCGCACGGGTCGCTAGGGCCGCACAGACGTGGGGGGCCATTCCCAAAGCCTCGCACTGCGCGATCCACGACAATCTGCCCGCTAAACGGGGAATTGATACTCCGTTCACGTACACTATTAACGCTACTGCTCTGAAAAAAACGAACATAAAATAAATAAATATTCATGGACAATTCACATGCTACACTCTAGTCCCAAACTAAGCAAAGCTTGTACTATGGGAACTAGACTGCTGATAGAATACTTATATACATTTTTTTGTAAATAAATGTATACATAGTAACACCCAGAAACAGAACAAATATTTATGTTCATCACATCACACAAACATTTGGTAAAACATTGCTCTGGGTGGGAATCGAACCCACGACCCACAGCATGGAAGGCAGAGCTTCTACCAAATAAGCTGTGACGCCTGTCAATAAATATCCCGTATTTTAAGAAAAATCTATTATTTTTATTCTTATTATTTATATTCCGGGGTCGGCACAACACGAATGACGAATCTTTAGCAAATTGATATACCTAGCTTTATTTAAACTTTAGTCATTTCAATTATTAATTCATCATTTTAATTACTACACTATTAAATTTTCGCAAGAAATTGGCCACAACTGTCAAAGTTTGATTCCGTTTATTTATTGTAGAAAGACAAATATGTAATTGTATTATACCTCAGTGGCCTCAACGAAGTGGCGTAAAGATCATTGCATATAGCAATAACAGGCCTCCGCAGCGGTTGGGACTTGGCCTTCTTCTTCCCAGTCTCTGCAGTCGCCGTGCACCATTTCACTAGCAGTTCTACCGTGGGCAATGGGGCTCCGTCTATTTCATCTGGAATGATGAAAATTGTAAAGTTTACAAATGTAAAGTATTTACTTCAATACAAAAAGAATAAATATCCTATATATATATTATAATTCTCACCAAACACCAAACACAATCTTGGTCTCTTCAAGGAACGAGTGAACAGGTGTCTCATAGATCGTCCTGCTCCATCGTCGGCCACAACATCACTTTCCATCAGGTGAGTTTGTGGTCAAAGGACGAACTATCCTTAGTAAAAAAAAAAAAAAAAACATTTCTAAAACCTCACTTACCTAGTATCAAGCAGTTAGGTTTTCTATCAGCATCCAGTACAGATCTCATGAGAGTGGCGCTTTTCAACGCATTACTGAAGGCTTCGGTACTTCTCTCATCAGATGCGTTCAACTCCACTGGTCTGTAACCTGAAAAATGACAAAATCAAAACAAAAAATTTCTTTGTTCAATAAAATCACAAGGATCATTTAGAATCGTCTTACATACTAGGTGCCAGTTCCACGCGAACAGAGCCTAGAAGAACGGGCAAAAAAATTTACGGCCTGGTTCCTACCGTTTTTTTATGTGTAAGACAGTCTCACCAGCTAACTTAGCTAATAAATGTGCCCTTTTCGTAGGAGATACCACACCTATCTCCTCACAATATTTATTAACACACAGACATAGAACAAATATTTATGTTCATCACACAAACATTTGCATATTACTATAAAAAGATGTATAAGACAGTCTTACCAGCTAATTTAGCTAATAAATGTGCCAGGGTTGTTTTCCCAACCCCCGGCGGTCCACACAGCAACGCCACCTTGTGGTGCGGTCTGCCATCATCATCCATTTCCGGTTCCGCTTCCTTCTTGCCCTTCCATTTGTTACTGAGTTGGAACTGGCCGGTGCGTTTCACAAAGGTAGTGCGTTGTTGGGGTTCCTTTATTTTTACTTCTTTTTTGAACACTATCTGTGAAAATTGTATTGTAGGTTATTAATGTATATTATATATATTAATGTATAAGCAGTGATAATAATTAAAAATAAAACATTTAATTATTATCACTGCTTTTTTATTTATTTTTTATTGATGTATGTAATTTTAATGATATTTATATAAGACATTCTAATACGATTTATAATTGTTTAAGAATAAATAAATGAATGAAATGAATGTTAAGTTGGTAAGGTTCTAGAGATAATATTTTCCTTTATTTTCCGATTTGAAAGTTCTATATTTTGTGACTACAGCTAATAGTAATAAATAGATAGATAGATAACTCTTTGTTGTTCACCACACACAAATAAAAACAAAGAACTTAAACAAGTAGTTAGTAATACATGGCAGCAATACATCACAATAGGCGGCCTTATCGCTAAGAGCGATCTCTTCCAGGCAACCGAAAAATATATACATGGACATTTCGCACACAACACTCTAGTCCCTAACTATGAAAAGCTTGTACAACTAGATTGTTGATAGAATATATACAGGGTTACATGGAAAGTCGTGCTAGATCCGTTAAGAGCGTGGAGTACCCATCATTTCTGACTTATTTTGCTATGAAACACCCCACCCTAAACTTATCCTATTTCGAAATATTCGACTTTTAAATTTTTATTGAAAATTGCTGATTTTTAGGCTACTAAATTTATTTTTGTTTTTTCTGTGCATCTTATTATTATTATTATTGCATTTTTACATGGTTAATAAGATGCTTTAGGACGTCAATCATTAAAATAGTGCATAAGTTAATTGAATAGATCGTAGTAGACAAGTGAAACTTATGAAATAAAAAAATATTTTATAGGGTTTATTTTTCTCTAAGGGATATCTAAAAAATAATATATGGCACTTGTTCGGCGGATGTTATAATAAATATCTACGTTTCAACAGCTATCTAACGACGTATAATAATCTAGGGTTTGTATTACATTTCGTGGAAAAAAAGTAATTGGGACGCACCAGGTTGCAGTTCTAACGGTCCCACGCGAGCAAGACAAGTGAAGATTTAGGTAGGTGCGAATAATAGAAAAAATGTGTAGAGACCGGCTAGGGCTGGGAATACAACAGGGGATATTGTTTGTTGTCAGTCTGCTTTTGTGCTTCGCACATAGTGAATGTGATATCGTTTTGCTCTTTTTCTCAACTTGGCTGTGATTCTGAACTATTTCTTCTGATTTTGACTACTTTTCTATCATTCGCACCTACCTATATCTTCACTTGTCTTGCTCGCGCGGGACCGTTAGAACTGCAACCTGGAGCGTCCCAGCTACTTTTTTTCCACGAAATGTAATACAAACCCTAGATTATTATACGTCGTTAGATAGCTGTTGAAACGTAGATATTTATTATAACATCCGCCGAACAAGTGCGATATATTATTTTTTAGATATCCCTTAGAGAAAAATAAACCCTATAAAATATTTTTTTATTTCATAAGTTTCACTTGTCTACTACGATCTATTCAATTAACTTATGCACTATTTTAATGATTGACGTCCTAAAGCATCTTATTAACCATGTAAAAATGCAATAATAATAATAATAAGATGCACAGAAAAAACAAAAATAAATTTAGTAGCCTAAAAATCAGCAATTTTCAATAAAAATTTAAAAGTCGAATATCTCGAAATGGGTTAAGTTTAGGGTGGGGTGTTTCATAGTAAAATAAGTCAGAAATGATGGGTACTCCACGTTCTTAACGGATCTAGCACGACTTTCCATGTAACCCTGTATATGATAATTTTTTTTGTACATACATTCATACATTAATAGAATAGTAACATAATATAAAAAGTACCTTGTCCCACAGATGAAGCCAGTGTAACAATGCTCGATTCACCGGCTCATCTGATAACAGGTCCAGGTAACATTTAGGCCTGTACTTATCTACCCATAGAGAGTCGTGTACTATGATGGGTGTGGGTGTGATTTCTTCAATGATAGGCTTTTGTTTTGTTTCTAACTGGAACAAGATGGTGCATGATAATATTTAATTCATCAAAATAAAAATATTCATGGACATTTCACACATTTCACTTTAGTCCCAAACTAAGCAAGACTTGTATTATGGGAACTAGATTGCTGAATACTAATATATTTTCATTTTTTTTGTAAATACATCATAGAATAAATAGTAACACCCAGACACAGAACAAATATTTATTACACAAACATTTGCTCTGGGTGGGAATCGAACACACAACCCACAGCATGGAAGGCAGAGCTACTACTAACTGAGGTGGGACGCCTGTCAATTATTACTGCTGTAATATCACTATGGCCTTTATTGTGATCTGATATTAAGTATTTTGTTGGCCAATTAGATGATGCGAAAATTATAGCCCTTTTAAAAACGTTTCAAATACTGTGTATAATTTAACAGGTTTTTTTGTATGCTATGTTATATGATTACCTACTCCACTAACTGTGAACCATTTTCAATACTTTTTGTTTATATATAAAATATTAAATTTAAGATACATACAATTTTCCTAGCCTCTTCCCATGTTTTAGTGTACATGGACAGAAAAGACACATGTCCTGCTGCACTGTCTATTGACTGATCCCATGTCTCTTCTGATTCTAGCTTCACATAGATACGTTCACCATCTGAATTGGTTACCGGCATGAAAGCCCAACTGGAAATTACAACAATTACTTAATTCAGTTTATAAAATATGTTAAGTATAAGTAGGTATATATTTTTATTAGTTATTCTGTATTTAGGTAGTATCACAAATATTGGTGTGATAGCAAATATTGTAACAATAAAAAAAATATATGATTGTTTTGGCAATCTGCTACTGCTTTTATAATACTGTGGTATATATCTTAATTTTACTACTCTCTTTACATTTCTTTAAGCTTTCCTGATCACAACTCATAATAAATTGCAATTTAGCCAAAACCTCATGATAAATAAACATTTCCTATCAACATGTTTTCATTAAAATTAGGACATAATAAATACAAACCTTGTTGGTTAACTTGTAAATGGTGTTAAGTGAAATATCAATAAAAGGGAATGGGCATTTTGGGTCACAACAAAAAAAAGTCCCTCAGAGTTGAAATGGGCTTTTACAGACCTACATTTAAAATTCTGATAAACAGTTTTTTATTTAACATCATACTATCAGAATGAGGAGTAATACAAATGTTCCATAGGGAAATGCCCATTCTCCTTTAATTAATAACATACTTATAAACTTTTTTTACCTGGGAATGTCTAGAGACAGATTCTCTTTAGCCTTGTAAATAGTTTTCCTATCATTCTGCAATTTAGTTGGCTCTGCCAAAATCTGTCGCAGCCGTCTACCTTCGAGTATCTTATCTATCAGGTCCATATCATTCTCCTCTTCCGTTCTAGGCTTTTTACTTGGCAGTTGAATATCATCAAAGTCTATATCTCCGATGTCACCAAAGAGATCATCTGCTGTTCTTTTGTTTGAGGTTTTATTTGTAACATATTCTTCAATATGAATCGGTGAATTTTCTCGGACAATATTAGGTGTTATAGTAGGAGAAGGAGCTATGTCTTGGCTCGGAGGTAGGGGTTGTATGCTCTGGGATAGTGTTATTTCCTCAGCTTTGTGTTTCTGTTTAGATGTTATAGAAGACGCTGGACTCGCAAAGTTCAAGCTACGTTTAGCAGGTAAGGTTTTCGGTCTGGCTATGTTCGGATCTGAAAATCGACGTAAATACCAGCTTTGATTAAATTTGATTGTAAAATATTAAAATTATGGCGAACTTTTTGAAGTGCTGGAAAGTATATAATTAGCATGTTCCAATGGGAAATTCTTTGAAATAAAACATATGAATATGAAATTTGGACAAATAACAGCATACCGTCATCGTCTTCTTGTTCTCTTATCATCTCCAACTCTTCAGCATACATGAGCTCGTATTCTTCATCAGGATCGGGAAAGTCACTCATCTTGCTGGCTTTTGGTTAATTAAATCTTAGAAATACGAAGAAGCTAGCTACAGGTAATTTAGCAGTGATTGATTTTCAGATAAATTCAACTTCACAAGAAAGAAAAAGAACATTAAAATAAATAAAAAGTGCTTTGTTTTCAAAGGATGAAACAATTCAAAACCAAAACATTATTTTTTTTACCGCGATTTATTTCTTCACTTCTGTATGTCACTGTCAAAATCAATCTAATCAAGCAACACGGTCCTTGCTCCACGACATTCATTGATTGTCAATGCTTGTTTGCTAGACGAGTGTACCAAGTGTGTACATACATTAATTACAAAAAGATACATCTACTTAACGATAGATGGCGCTATTTGCAACTATTAAAAATTATTCCTGTATGCTCGCGCACTTGACACGTCACTTTTAAATATAATTTTAGCATAATGAATTTTAATACTTTTCATTGGACTTTATATTACTTTTTATCACACAAATGTAAATAAGTCGTTGAACGCAAGGCAAGTTCTTTTGAACAATGCATGTGCTACGCATGTGCTACGTCGTAGAGATGCTACGAGATTCAATAAATTCAACCAAAGCTCCAAATTACAAGTCATTATTGTTCCAACGTTTGAGTCTCATAAATGTCATATCGATCATTTTCTGCGCCAATGCACAGCAAGTACGTAGCTAATTACCTACAAAATACGTTGTAACTATATCAGAAATTTGGGTATTCTAACATAAAATAAAACCGCACAGTTTGTATATACGAAAGTTTTTTTAATAATTGGGTATATTTACAATAGATTAATTAACAAACGTGAGTTACATGAATATTAGAGGAGGTTCTGACGAAACCTTTCAACTATGATAATGACACATTCACACTCAATATCAAAGTTATACTAATATCTTAAGATCACTGAAATTCGACTCCAACAGGATCCGACACGATAAAAACTTGACAATCGTAAACGTATCGGTAAGTTCGTATACGTTCGATACGTAGTTTGTAGAGTTCGATAATCGAATTCTACACTAGGAATCAAAGATAAGATCGCGGGGAACTGGCACCTAGAATCACCTAGTATGTAAGACGATTCTAAATGATCCTTGTGATTTTATTGAATAAAGTAACTTTGACTTTGAATCGAACATTTGAAACGAAATTTTTCATTTCCGTTATTATACGTTTAAGATTGTCATATACCGTGCAGTTAAGCAATACATTGCGTTTATTATTAAAGAAATAGTTTTAAGTGTATCACACCACACAGCAGTCTGATCAAAACCACTGTTGATGTGACTACACTTGCACATTTCTTTCAAAAATAAACTAGAATCAATGAGTCAAATCTATAACTGTACCTACAGAAAATAGGTAATCAATACTTCTACATTTGCTAGAAAACCAAGCTTAGTTCTAAAAGTAATTCTGTAGGTAATTATCGATTGTAAAACCTGTGTTTAGTAATTAACTAAGACTTTTATTTTAATTAGAATGTAACATGACTAATTCATACGTGCATACCTTAATTTTACCTTATCGAGATCAACATTCACTACATTACTAAAAGAAATAAGAATGTTCAAGGAAAAATAGCAACAAAATAAGTAGATTACAATCTTTCATAACCATTAATTTTAAATACGAAGGTCAACTCGTTTAATTGGTACAAGTACATAAAATAACCTATTTATTCTTCGTCGCTAGGATACTCTGTAGCTCTACCATGAGTTTTTACTATACTCGCTAGCGTCTGTAGTTAAAAAAATGTATGAAGATTTGTACAGCGCCTCTAGCGGATAGTGGGGACTAAAATTCGTGATACGAATATTTACGTAACTACTGTAGTAAAGTCAGGCGATTTTACTGTGACAATTCATGGTAGAGGTACAGAAGTCGTAAACCTCGCTTGAGGTCAATGACCATAGTGACAATAAAATTACCAGTAACATGCTTCGATATGAGCTGTTACTTTTTATAGTGAACAGGTCATAAAACTTATGTCAGTGCTTTAGTAGGTAGAAATTGAGCGACCTGAATCAAGACATACCTAGTTCTCTCAATTTCTATTATTCATCTATTCAATTGAAAAGCTTGTAGGTATAGATTATTCTAAATACATCATTTTGAATAGATCAAATTGAATAGATCAAATTAAATAGATCAAATTGAATAGATCAAAGTGAATAGATGAATAAGAGAAATTGTGAGAACTGGATATGTCTTGGCCCAGGTTGCTCAAATTCTACCTACTTGCTTTATTTTCATTGTCTGAACATGAATAAATACTCTTTTCAGCATAATAAACAATATTTTATACTAAAATTTAAAATTAAATTAAGAGTAAGGTTAAAGCAAAAAATCACGGAAATCTTAAAATATAACTTGATCGATAAATGTACAAGACTGTGTATAAATAATAATAATTAATTTTTGTGTCACATATTATTTTCGGGGACGCCCGAAATTATGTGACACGAAAATTAACTAAAAATCATGGAGCTAAATTAACATAGATCTTTTTTAGTTATCCTTAAGAAAAGTCGCTGAATAAACTTGCTCGTAGGTAAATCAGGTATTAAAAAAAACACAGTTTAGTCCAACAATTATCGATCTACAAACTAAATTAAAACGAATTATCACAAACACAAAGCTAATATCAGAACATCACAGACATCTAATTCACCTAATAATAATGACTGGAACGCTTCAATGAGAATATTCACCATTAAAATACTTACACGATACGATAGTCAACAAACTTATACTAGGGCACTCGACATTCGTATAATACCATAACTTAGTGCGAGATCTTGACATTACTCGGTAAACATGCTCGAAAGACGAACGTCATGATAGCTTTTTATCGACATTTGACAGAAACATGAAAGTCACAAGACAATGGAAAAAGATTCTTTATAACCTTAAAAGATCATTACCTCGAGGAACGATCGATCCATGAACTCACTTTTATTTAGCTGTGTAATTCTAAATAAATTTAGGTTTATGAATCATATTCGTCCAAGTAATGTTAGATGTTTTGAAACTACGTTGTTTCACATAGACACGTGAGCTAGATTATTAATTCTGTTGAATACCGCAGCGGAGTATTTTGATTAATATTTCATGTCGTCAACGCGAGTTTTGTTATTCATGACAATATGTCCTAGCTTCGGCTATACCTACCACTGAATGTTAATTACCCGAGTGCCTCTCCTACCCACCCAAAACCTTTCCTAACATATTCTAACGTTAAAGACTTAGATATTCATTATATCTGTACAAAACGCGCTTTTCTGTCGCAAAATTTGTCCTATCTTAATCAACACCGACGCTTTCCAAGATTTCTCACTTTGAGCCGGCATTTACGTACACTTCGAAGAAGGGATTACCAGATACATTACGAGATGGATCAGAGAAGGTCAACAGTTAATCAACATGATGAGATGATCGTGATAGTTATACAGCAGGGTATGAATATCTGGGCATCAAACGCGCGGAACTATCGAGAGATTAAATAAATAATGCTGGACAATCCACACAACATCATCTAGTCCCAAGCTAAGCAGAGCTTGTGTTATGGGTACTAGAAGACTGACATACTTAATACAATACATTACATAGAGAGATATTTTTTATTATACATATAAAATACCCAGACCACCCGGAATAAATATTTGCAGATCGTACAAACATTTATCCCAAGGCGGGAATCGGACCCGCAACCTTCCGCGTCGCAGGCGGACCTTCGCCCGCCGCGCCACATCGGTCGTCAGATTACCTTTTGTTTGGCAAAATCTACGTAATCTATAAGATAGACATATGACGCTCGCGGCGAGTTGATTGTCATTTAAGCTGTGTGTGGGTATCCCTGGCATAACTATAAATGCAGTAATTGACCCTTTTTAACGTTGTGAGTTCCGATATTCGCACAATACCACGTATGAACCGACCCTCTCCAAATCTCTCTACTACGGAGAACCGTCTATTGCACCCTCCCGTCCTGCCAAATTTCACTAAATATCCTCTAACTATAATGGCATACGATTCACTACTTTACGAAATAACTTACAATTAACCGCAATTCTTTTTTGGACTACACCGTGGAACGGTTGAAAATAAGTAATATCAGACAATTACCTACGAAAACATTACATAATATGTTCTTATATAATATAATACGGTGCAAACTTATAACCCATGAAAAGGTCTGCAAAAACATACCTAAGTTTTTTCTTACCTATTTATATGGTAAACAGGTTTTTTGAACTTTTTTAAGGGAACTCTTTCATGGCAGCTGACTGGTCACCAAATCGTAGAAGGCAATTGAGATAATCAGTCTGTGGAGCTGCCAGCAGCATCATTTCTTACTAGGTCTTCATGAAACTTTGACAGCAAAAGATTATTTTAAGTCTTGTATGAAAATTGGCATTCTATGGTGAAAATACGTGGAAATATACCATTTTCACTTCTCCGATCTGCATTTATAGCCATTCTTTTATATCTAGCCAATCTGTAAAACCCTGCATATTTGAGTTCTTGTAGGTACTATATGAAATAGTCACATAATTTAGTATAAGTACTCTACAGACGCGAAAAGGAACTAGATATCGAATTTGATCCGATGATTTCTCGGTATCATCGAACCAAATTGAAAAGTACCCCTTCGGCTGTTTAGAAGTAACTTTATACTTAAAGCATCAGTATAATTTCGCGTAACTAAGCACTTTATTTAATGATCCTACTGGCCCACATAAGCCTTGTAGTTATGACGTGGTACTTACAAATTGGCTAGACTTTACACGTTACGTTACAGGGCGGATGGCCTCACTCGTATCATTCGATAACATTCGAAAACAGGACGTATCGCAAACTAATTATATTTAAACACGGTTTGAATCAGAAGCTTCACTTGAATTCTTGTATATTGACTTATTCAAAAGCCTTGGTCAATCATATTGCTAGCATTACAATCATAAAATTGAGCAATTATTTAGGAGTAAGGTATTTGTTGGTCAACAATGCCCATTTTGTAGATAGAAAATCAAGCTTCGATGATTTTCTACATAATGGCAAGTGCAATACTCCAAAGGGAAATCTGTTATGCAGCATGGGAATTGAATTATCTACGCCGTTTTAGCGACAATCGGTTTTTTTTTCTCAAAACCGATCATCTGTTCTGTTGAGAAGTAACCCATTCATGATGCACAGATTGACCAAGTCTTTCGAACGTCAAAAGCCGACATCAGACCCGGCTGGGGCGGTCAGAGAGCGCCAGCCGGGAAACGGCCACCTCCGTATGTCAGGCAGCCGTCAGCGCGTGCGGGGGTGCAGGCGCGGGGTGCGCCGGCGCGGGCGGGGGCAGCGGGCTCTCCACCCCGCACCCCTTCAGCTCCGTGAACACTTCAGTGAAGAAACCCGGCTCCGAGTTGATTCTCAGCATGTTGAAGGACAGCCGATCGACGATTAGCAGGCACCGGTCCCAGAACTTATCTTTGGAGTCTTCGACGAGGAACGGTTTGAGCGGGTAGGAAATCTCGTTGCCCATGTAGGAGTAGGAGAGGTAGAGACAGGTGAGGACGACCGCTTGGAGCTCCTGAGGACGCCCTATCCGCTCGCCGTCCACCAGCTCACGCACCAGCATGTACACGAACACCACGTTTGCGGGGTTGATGAATGCCACGTCCTGGAAGAAGAGAAATGGAACAATCAATTAAACTGCGAGTAACTCAAAATAGTTAAGTAAATCAAGGCCTTGGCAGACCAACAGCCAGATGGATGGACAATATCGTTACCGTAGGGTAGGACCTGGATGCAAAGGCCCATTTAAGGAAAGAGTGGCCAAGGGCGGATCCAGCTTTGGCTCCAGGGGGGGGTCACGATCAAGTTTTGGTGCCAGGGGGGGGTCACGATCATGTTTTGGCGCCAGGGGTGGGTCACACAGTCGTGGTCAAGTCAAGAACTTATATAAATTAAAAAAAATATATGTTCAATTAGTGGTCCACCTAAGTCCTGGAACCCGCTGAGGGGGTGTCATGACCCCCATGACCCCCCCTCTGGATCCGCCGTTGAGAGTGGCGTTTGAGGGAGGAGGCTTATACCCAGCAGTGGGCTATTACAGGCTGCCTATGATGATGAAGTAAATCAATAGGTTGTAAATCACATAACTAACGGTATTTAACACACTGAAGATGTGTGAAACTGCATTAAGAACGCTACAAATCAATACACCAAAAACAAAATGAACGCGCCAAATATTCAACGCCCGAAACTAGGCCTCACGTAGACCTACGAGACGGCGAAAATAGGGCAATTGTAGGTCGTTACTTTATCTCCAAACAGATTTGGATTATTTAGTTCAAGCCCTCGGCTCTTGACACAGAAACACGGATACCAGTACCTCTACCATGAGTTGTCACAGTAAAATCACCTGACTCTACAGTAGTTACGTCAATATTAGTATGACGAATTTTAGTACCCAACTATCCGCTAGAGGCGCTGTACAAATCTTCATACATTTTTTTAACTACAGACGCTAGCGAGTATAGTAAATATAGTATAGTAAAAACTCATGGTAGAGCTACTGGGCCTCAAACAGTGGCCCATGGGTATACGTTTGCGAGGTAGCTTTCATCGGCATTAGTCATAAATATTGATCGACAGCCCGTGTGGCGGGCAGGTCGCTGTTCTGAGACGCGGTGTAATTACGTGGTGGCATTCGAAGCAGCCACTAGTGACAAGTAACAACGAACTTTCATAACGTTTTTATTGTAGTAACGATTTGTCCTTTTGCGCAGTTTGTGTTTACTTAATACAATGTTGTATATATTTTTTTATATAGTACAATGTTGCACTAAGTATATAAAAACAAATATAATCTGACGTGGTAGATTATTATCTTATCTACTCACCTCTATTCACAGAGTTTATCCTCTTTCATCAAGTACTGAATGGTAAAATAATTTATGAATGAAAAGCTTGGTAGAGATACATGATTGTGTTTTCTGAATTTATCCCTTATCATAATTCAGATTGAATATAATAATGATTGTATGTATTATTTATTTATTAATACTAAACAATCTGTCAAACACTCTTGAGTACTTCTGGGCATATATTTTTACAGTTTTGCGAATAACCATATTTATTTAAAAGGTAGTCAGCAAAAGACAAGTCCACAATAATATGATACACAGTAACAAATGACAGCCGTTAGACAATTTACTTAATTAACAAGATACTATTATAAAAATCAATGACACGCAACTAGCAACATCTATCATATCGATGGACCATTTATAAAGAAGGCTGTAACAAAAATGAGAATACTTATCATATTATTTAATACCATAAACTTTTTGCTTAGTGATGTGTCTTAGTTTAGGACTAGAGTGTGATGCGTGAAATATCCAAGAATATATATATTTCATAATATACGATCACATGAAGGCTGGGAATCTTATAAAGCATTAATGACTAGCAGAGGGCATTGGGCAAATAGCCAAAGTCTTCAACAAAACCCTTGTCTTCACAAAAAGCTCTCGATACCTACTTGAAGAAGAATTAATTCTGTACTCTGGTTTGACAGCTTTGACAATCTTAGATTAGTATTTTTATCTTTACTTAGTTATCTATTTATTTTTGTGTTCTAGTTGAATTTATATCATTTAAAAAAAATGATATAATTACCTAAAAGAAGGAATGTAAATTAATATTTGAATAGCCCATAGCCTAGCATGATTTCAAGTATCCCTCAAGCTTTGATCTTGCCAAATGGCCTGAATAATGTTAATAAAATATAAATAATGAAATAATGAATATTATCAAATACATTAATATAATATTCAACACCAAACGTGACATATCGCCAACACTTTATAAACAGAGAAAAAAAAACTGTAATATATATTCTAACAATAAAACCTGTATATCCATATTGTTATTGACTGAACAAAACCCGTAAAAGGGGCGAAATACCATCGTAATCCTATGAAATATAAACTGCCCCATCATCAAAACAAACAAGGTTTTGTCCATGGCGAAACGTCGCGAGTCTATCGATCGGAGCTTTCCCCATCCATATTGAATGAAGGGAGACCATGGAAATATCGCGGTTTCTCAATGAGGTCTCTCTCAACGCAATTCTGTAAGTGTTTGGCACAACTGAGGGTACAATATTTCAAAATGAGAAGTTGTTAAAAGAAAGTTTTTTTAAAAGTTGGTAACAAATGTTACCATAGACTATTTAATCTGTTGTAACAAATGTTCAGTTCACCAATAAAATTTTCATTTCATTTAATTTCAAGTTAAATTTTTACACAAGGTTCCAAGAAAGTTTGTCCATTTTATGACACTAGATTAAACGTCAGAATTGTGATAATTAGCCACAAAAAAGAAAACAAAACAAAGCTTTGTTCACTGGAGCTTATTTCAACATATTGTAAAAGACTATCTTCAAAAAACAAGATAAAAATAGAAATAGATTGGGGTGCTAAAAAGAGCCATCATTCTTGGAAATTACTTTTTGATCGATCATATATACGTGACGTCAACGTAAAACTTCAAGATGGCGTTACACAATTTATTTATTTTTTTACAAATATTTCAGAGCAAATCCTTTTTATTTTACATATTCAAATTTAAAATTTATGTGGACAAAGTAGCGGTTGACAGCCGCTTAGTGTCCAATGATTAGGGTTGCCTCCATAGGTAGGTATATTCTTTATGAATGTGGCAACCCTTTCCATACAGCGGTCACCCCACCACCGCACGGCGGCTTGAGTCGAGTTAGGGTAACCCGACTCAAGCCGCCGGTAGTTTATACTACCATACATAAGTTCATGACCACTATGATATAATATTTATGTAATGTAGAAGTTACGAATTAAAATCGCATGGGCAAGTGTGCTTGGGTTAGTTGAGGCAGAAAAATGGACTGTTTGAAATGACATATTTTATATTGAATGCTCACAATCATGTCTAAATAAATAAATATTCATGGACAATTCACACATCACACTCGAGTCTATATTATCATTCACATGATAATTAAGATAATAAACATTCTCATACGTATTTCGGGATAAAGCTAAAAAATGTTACATCTGTCAAGTAATGGCACTTCTGAGCTGCCGAGCTATGCGTAGCAATATAAATGAGCTAACTTTTTACAGGATTGCCACATAAGTTTCTCCTGTAAGTTATGTTTTTGAGGACTTAAAAATGTTACATCTGTCAAGTAATGGCACTTCTGAGCTGCCGAGCTATGCGTAGCAATACAAATGAGCTGACCTTTTATAGGATTGCCACATCAGTTTCTACTGTAAGTTATGTTTTGGGGGACTTAAAAATGTTACATCTGTCAAGTAATGGCACTTCTGAGCTGCCGAGCTATGCGTAGCAATACAAATGAGCTAACCTTTTACAGGATTGCCTCATAAGTTTCTACTGTAAGTTATGTTTTGGGGGACTGAAACGGATAGCATATTTTTAGCTCAGTTTATTGCAAACATTACATAGTAAATAATGTTTGCAATAAACATAATCGAGCGCAGTTACAGAAGGAAGATCGTTGTGGGTTATGGCGCAATATTCGATTGCTGACGCGTGAAATGTCAAAAGAGTTTCCGCTAAAGGTAAAAACCCTATTTTCGTAAGCCTTGACACTGGCAAGATTGCCTGTCTATTGACATTAGCTACATGTAAAGACTCAAGGAAAAAAAGAAGACGTTATTTTGGTATTTTTTCTTCTAGTTCTTTCATATTTTGCAGATATTTGTTTTTGCAGTTGTTTATTGTAGTTTTTGTAGTATTATGTTGACTTTGGTGTTTAATTCAGAAATGTAATCAACAATAATAAAGGATTTCAAATAAAATAAAGGATTGAGAGAGACTTAGAACCGCGCGGAGTGGAAAGAGCCTATACCCAGCAGTGGGTCTAGACAGGCTGTGGATTTTTTTTTTTTTTTTTTTTTTTATGCATTATAGGCTAACGCTTGGCCGCAATCACATCTGATGTTAAATGATGATGCGGCCTACGGTGTAACGCGTTTGCCTAGATAGAACCTATTCACTCTCCTCTTGAAAACATCCAAATTATATGTGTCTGGAAACACCGACGCCGGCAACGAATTCCATTCTGATGATGATGATGATGATGAATAAAGGATTTAAAACTCTACAATTTTTAAAATACTGCAATCGTAAAACTCAGCCTATAATTTTAAAATAAAGACAGTATATATAACACAGTTATAACATACAGTTTTAACATAAGTCACTACACCTTATAAAAAATATATTAAATGAATGTCAACGTGTTATAAATAATATAAGTCATATTGTCCGGATGTTATAAACTTTTATAGCCCCATAAACATATCAACAGCAATCTCATTTAATGTATAATATCAAAATTCCGTCCTTGGTGTTAAGTCGGCGATCGTGTAGCCATGGCCTAAACGTTTGAAACATGAAATGTGCGTGACATACTATTTCCGAGAGCGAAGGACATTGACGCATTGCAATCATATCAAACAATTTAAGTATGTATTGTATTATAATTATGTTATAGAAATACCTTTTAAAACAAATCATATCAAACATAAAATCAAATTAAATAGCTCTGTTTTTTATAAATATAAATAAAAAAAAATATTCGCGACATTTCACACATCACACTCTAGTCCCAATCTATGCAAAGCTTGTACTATGGTAACTAGAGTGCTAATAGAATACCCAAACATTTGCTCTGGGTGGGAATCGAACCTACGACCCACAGCATGGAAGGCAGATCCTACCAACTGAGCTGTGACGCCTGTCTTTTAAACATACAATTTGTAAATACTGTAAGTCGTAAGTTTGTGAATAAATATTATTTTTTCTGCACACGTTTATTTATATATAATGTAAATATATAAGCAACAAATAAACACGTAAAATACAATATCTGGTTTTACGTAACTTTTGAGAGATCTCTACAAAAGTTAAGATATGATGAGCTGGCGTCATTCCAATCTAGACTTTGCAGGAAATCATTTGAAATTCTTAAATATTTATAATTTTCTAAGATTGATTGTCAAGTTACCGTATCAGCATTGCTATTCAGCGCGGCAATGCAACCAGTATCTTACGCTTCCGATTGGTACTGATTTAGATCAGTTGACCTATCTATAGATCGTTTGCAACGGTCTGTAGATAGCTCAACTGTTTCTTGTGTATTTTATATGCCAATGTACATATTTATATTTTGTAAATACTGTATAGTTGTAAGTTTGTTTGTGAATAAATACTTATGAGTTACCAATCTAGTTCTAACCCATAGTGTCTGGAAGCAAGCTTAATATTATTACAATATGCGAAAACCTATAATTGGTTAATAGTTAGAAACTTAAAGACTTTGTTTTCCTTAGAAATAAAAAACACTAAATAATATAATACTTAATGCATTTAAATGTATAAAACACACAATGTAGATTGTGACTTCATAGCGTTGTGTGAAATGTCCATGAATATTTATGTGTAACATAACAATGGCGTGCTCTTTATATACTTTATGTATACATACTTTGTGTACATTGTGTACTAGTATATAAATTATGTTTGCACTAGTCTGGCTTCAAATTAACAGAATAACAGGTAGATATAACCTTTCAAGGGTAGTTAAGGCTTGTAAGGATTGATATAAAGATTTTCTCTGTTATTATATACAAAAACATGTTTTTTTTACTTGGACTTATCTTTGATAGACAAAAGACGGTCTTAATTTTGACTTTCTTTTAAAAGAGCAGGTTCTGAAAGTTATAGTTTCAATACGTAATGCTCTTGTTACGAAACAAATTTTCACTTTGTTTTTATCACTTTAATGTAGGTAATGATTTTCTTCAATATATTAAACATGTAATATATTTTTTTGAATTATACCATATTTAAACGAGTATTGAATAAACTTCGTAATAAAAATACAACATTTACTAAAGCTCTACCAGCTTTGCGTAAATCTCAAACTAGTCACAAACTTTTAAACGAAGAATTTATTTTAAATTCTTTTTTTCAATTCAAAGCAAATTTTCAGTTCTATTTATTTATAGTTCAATTTATTATATTTAGTTATTAATTTTATATTATTTTTATTTTATTTTATTATATAGTTCTATTTATTGAATAAAAGTCCCACTTTTTACATCGCAGTCTCATTAGCTCTACGCTTCAAACGTAGCAGCAAAGTGCGTAGCAATTCGTAGAACATGCTACGACGGGCTATTCTATCGCTACGAGACGGACTTATTCTAGCTACGAGACGGTCTTATATTATCGATTGTGGAAATTCTTTCAATAAGTAATGAGAGGCTATAATTAGAAGTTATTTTGAACTTGGATCGTAGATTAGACTTCAATCGATATGCTACCGATGGCGATGTAGATTTCTGGGCTGTTCTAATGATTGGAAAGATTTTATCAAATGTTACGAAACTACCCACTTTTGGAACTTAGTGACTGACTTTCGAGTATAAATAGAAAAAGGCATGATTAAATAAAATAATAAATAAATATTGATGGATATTTCACACATCGCACTCTAGTCCCAAACTAGGCAGAGCTTGTACTATAGAAACTAGAATACTTATATGTTTTTTTTTGTAATACCTACATAGAATACAGTAACATCCAGACACAGAATAAATATTTATGTTCATCACACAAACATTTGCTCTGAGCTCGAACCTACGACACACAGGATGGAAGGCAGAGCTACTACCAACTGAGCTGTGACGCCTGTCCAAACAGAAGATTCTGATCAAACTCCACCAATGTATAAATCAATTTTGATCATTTTTGTACTTCACATACAGTAAACATACATTAAGATCCGACTAAAATTTTAAGTAATCTTTAAAAATAATTTTTGTATTACTTATCGACGTCGATTGTAGTCGGTTTTGTTCATTTTGCAAATCAGTATCTTGGGTACGCTTCCGATTGGTACTGATTTGGATAAATTGAACTATCTATAGATCGTTTGCAACGGTCTGTAGTTAGCTCAACTGTATCTTTTGTATTTTATATGCCTATGTACATTTTGTAAATACGGTATTAATCGTAAGTTTGTGAATAAAGTATAGATTT
Source organism: Ecliptopera silaceata (assembly GCA_932527185.1). Classification (NCBI taxonomy): domain Eukaryota; kingdom Metazoa; phylum Arthropoda; class Insecta; order Lepidoptera; family Geometridae; genus Ecliptopera; species Ecliptopera silaceata. The sequence continues at coordinate 8,249,667 of OW052207.1, read as the reverse complement.
TTGCAAAAAATATATGATCTCAGCACCCTTCGTACGATTGCGCGATGCATATCGAGTAGACACCGTCGTAGATATAAAATGTGACAGAGATAGCACGATAAAGAGTGAGACAGATGCCATAAGATGTCTCTCGGGCTTTTTATTTACCAACGGACTTTTTTTATAAGACGGATTTAGGAATGAATCAGCAGTTTGATCGCCAAGTTGGTAAGCTTCGGTGACTTTCGTCGTATCTTTTAAACTGAATTAGAAGGTATTTAGTTTTATATATTTTACTACTTATTTAGCGACAATTAAACAAATATAGTATACAAATAACAATAGAAAAAATGGTTACTTCTTGATTTTCATTACCCTCTGAGTCATTACCATAGCATCTGTGTGTAAATAAGTATGTTAGTGTGTGTAATATATTTGTAAGACCAAGTGCGACAGCTTCCATGTTGTTTGTTGACGGAGGCCTAAAAGTTTTGACATTACCCGAGCTCATTTAGTTTGTATGAATGTACTGTTTACCTGCCATCCCTGTAAGAGTAGCGAGCGGTCTACCGTCCGCAGCCACATGACAGCATCGCCTGCTTGGAAGTCGCGCAGGCGATGGCAGCGCGAGTGCAGGAACAGGCCGAGGCACTTGAGCAGCTCGGACGTGGAGGCCTGGATTATCGTCTTCCGCGGCTGCACCGGCGGGCCGGCCGTCGGCAGCTTCTCGAAGCACACGTTGTTGTTCAAGGCGTTGGCGCGCGCCACGTCCGCGGGCGGCGGGCGCGGCGTCAGCGCGGGCGCCGGCCGCGCCGCCAGCCCGCCCGCCGCGCCGCTCACGTTCTTGTTGCGGTCCAGCGGCGCATTGTCCGACAGCGGCGGACGGAACGTCGCCACGCTCTTGCTCTTGCATTCTAGCTTCTTCTTGTTGTTGTTCGCGGTCGAGAACCTCTTCCACGACAACGCGTTTATGAACAGCGAGTGCTTCTTGAGGTTCTTCTCGAGGGCCGTTTTCTCGGAGATTATTTTGGCTGCGTCGTCGAGGGTGGCGCGCCGCTCGTCCCGGGGCAGGTCGCGGTTCTCCCTGTTCTTGGCGTTGTTGAGCCGCTCGTAGGAGTAGGCGAGGTGCGGCTGGTGCGGCGGCGGCGCGGCGGGCGGCGGGCGCCGCTCGCGCGGGCTGAAGCTGAGCACGGTGCCCATGAGCGGCGCGCGCGTGCAGCCGCTAGGTCCCCGCATGCATCACGTGCGCGGCGCGCGGCGGCCTCACTCCGTGTGTGGCGCGGCGGCCCGCGCCTGCGCCCCTCGCGCCACCCTATCGACCGCGCCAGCTGACGCCGCGCATAGGAGCCCTGCCCGCCGACGAGACCCTCCCCCGGACTCAACCCCGCACTTTAGGGTTGCGACATCAACCTACTGCCTCACTATTGACCGGACAGCTCTCCTTACCGATACAAGAACAATACTTTAGTACCTACCTACCTAACGAGATATAAGAAAATTTGAATTTTCTGTCCCTAGAATTTACTTTTAAAGTTTTGTACAAAAGAAGCACTGCTTTTATGAAAAAATAGCTTGTGGAAAGTTCAATTTAAAGTTTCCCCATTACAATTAATAATAATTGATGCTAAGCTAAGCTTTTTTAAATATCCGAGCTTTACAAGCTATAATCCGGCTTTTCTAAGTCATGTACAAGTAACGACACTACCCACCTAAGACACCCGTAAACAAACCCTCTCCTATGAATCAGGGAATTACTTATAGGTTAATGATTTTAATTGAGGTTCGGCCTAGGTCGAGATGTCGCGATAACGAGTTTTGTAGATTTCCGTGAGATTTTCCTCTGACCTACTTACTTCTACTAATACTTCAATGCAATTTAAATAACGCTGACGGAAATATTTCTTGGAGTAGCTTTTACTAGTATTTACGAACGAATGCTCCAAATTGATTACTCTCAAGAATTATATTTGTTTACTTAATTTTTGTATCAGAAATGCTTTGAAGAATATTTTTTATAATATAGCTACAATATCAATTGTAAATCTAAAATAAATCGTAAATGATTGTATGAGCACTTCTTGCAAGCATGTGCTTGTTGCTGAAACACTGTTGCTAGTAACATATACATATAATACCATATACATAACAAATATAACATATATGTAGCTAGGTATCTCACATTATCTGCGGTCACAAGACATCAAACTATCCAATCCTCTGAACACATAAGTACAAGCCCCTTAAATTTAATCGCTTAAATGATCATTGGACATGAATACAATCGATTTATATAACTCGCTCGAAACTAAAGGTCACTTACAAGCCCATATTACCATTTCTGCCGGCCTCTCAAACTTGTGACGTTATTATTGATAGGATTTAATCATCATCAACCTATAGCAGTCCACTGGTGAACGTAGGTCTCTCCCAAGACGCGCCACTGAGCCCGGTCTTTGGCTCTTCTCATCCAGTTTTTGCCAGCTACACACGCGAGATGATGTTGTGTGGATTGTCCAGCATTATATATTTATTTATTATTTATTAATAGCAGAGAATATATCAACCCTCAAAAACTACCACAAAAAACCGAAATCGAATGCCATAAAATCCCATTTGCAATCCGGAAGTATTCTTAAAGCTCAAGAATACGATAATGGAAACACTGTCACGAAATATTACCATACAAAAGTGCCATATACTTAGGCAAATTCGAAGGGGTAGTTTTACCATAAAAATGTCCTCAGCCAAGGTACCTGTGTCGTCAAGCCCTCTCTAAATATTTTTCTTTTAGTTCATGTATTTTATGACTGAAAAGTGATGTACAATTTTGTATTCGTGTAGTAAAAAATAATCTTGCTTAGCGATCCGGCGAGATGGAGTGACGATCTGCGGAGTGTAGCTGGCAAACACTGGATGAGTGGAGCCGAAGACCGGGCTCAGTGGCGCGTCTTGGGAGAGACCTACGTCTAGCAGTGGACTAATATAGGTCGATGATGATGATGATGATTCATTCGATCTATAATTTACTATAACCTCCCCTTTTTATAAATAGCCTCTGTCTGACAATATAATACAAAGAGACTAAGTGGCCATTGATATTTTTTCTAATAAAATGGTAGCTTGACGTTTGACTGACACCGATTGCTGATCAAAGAATCTGTATTATGCTGTCAAATTTGAAAATCAAACGCAAAATATCAAGTGACCATATAACTTGAAATTATACTTTATGATGACCGATGTGGCGCGGCGGGCGAAGGTCCGCCTGCAACGCGGAGGTTCCGGGTTCGATTCCCGCCTTGGGATAAATGTTTGTACGATCTGCAAATATTTATTCCGGGTATTCTGGGTATTTAATATGTAAAATAAAAAATATCTATCAATGTAATGTTCTAGTACCCATAACACAAGCTCTGCTTAACTTGGGGCTAGATGATGATGTGAGGATTGTCCAGCATGTTATTTCGCTTCACAAAAGAACTAACACATTTGCTACATAGTCAATATTCTAGAGCAAGAGCCGATCTTTTCAGAGCCTGCAATACAATTCTATTGCAGAGGTGGGCCCAAATTCGATTATTCCCGTGGGCCGAGCCGACGTCGCATTATTACGCAACCTTTCAGAATGCCACAGTTATCTCGTTTACGGATGAGAAAAACATTGCCGTTTTAGCTTAAAAGCTGAAAATTGTAATTAACCTTTTCGAAGTTTCGAGCTTCGAGCTTATATTATTATTCGAGCTATTAGAAAAAAGGTGTTGATCATTTTTGTGGTGGTAAAAATTCTCTACGGGTAGAAATGGGAAGACATAATTTGACATAACTCCCATTTTAAGCCTAACTTTCATCATTGTAAAAAAACGCCTCATTTTCTTTTTATGTTCTCTTGGTAATATCTGTTTTGTCGAAAATTATGTCTAATGGTGTCTATCAATTCAATTCAATTCAATTTTTATATAATGGCATATGGGGGTTAGCCAACTTCGCCAATACATATCCATTTGAATACTAATTTTGACAGCTTGTCAAATGACATGTAAAAAAAAGGTATTACAAAATTAAAAAGAGACACATTGTCATTTACATATTTTTCATGTTATGATATACTGTGTTACTATTTCTCACATTTCATTGGCGATTCATTGAAATTAGGTGACCCGCTTACCTGAATAAAATGTTCATTAAAAATGGTAGAAGGATCGATCTCCGACAACAAAGCCAGTTAACGAGCGGTGACGAAGCGGTGCCGGCTTTTACCTACAGTTTTACGGACCTCAGAGAGCTTACGAATTCAGCCTATCCTAGGCTCTCAAAACCTGCCATTTTAAATCACGTTCAGTTTCTATAGTAACGTATCGGTATTCTGTGGCATTTTTTGTGGACTGATACAATCTGTATTAAATCCTGTCAATAAATACGTCACATCAGTCCACAAGAAATGGCACAAAATACCAATGAGTTGATATAGTGACTGATATAAAAGATAGAATGACTACAGTGATTTAAAACCTGTACCCCTAGTGCGGGCGCGCTCACTTTTAGCTGTCGCATATACGATAGCTAAATTAGACGCAGTCGCTACGAAGCCTACGCCACGTTACCTAGCGAGTGCGAGTACATACGTAGCAGCTTCTGCCAGGTATCGCCCCTGCGATACCGGAAATAGTATTTGAAATTGACAGATTAGGTTTGTTTAGTTGGTCCTTGGCTGTTTTGATGTTTGTTTCGTTCATTTCATTCGATTTTGACTGATTTGAAACCGAACTATGTGTTAAAATGTCAATGTTAGTGTCTTGTCATTCAATATCAAAGAGTCAACGTCATTTTCCCAATAATGCTATTCTTTTATTTAGGTTATTTATATAAATATGCTCAAACATGAAAATTCGTATGAAAATTATATTTATAATATTTTTAAAAGAAATATTAATGTTATATTATCACTTTTGTAAAAAAAGTTACAGATAGTTCTAAACGAAATTAGCCGGATTCAGTGTGCACAACTAAATTTATTATTGGATGCTTAGGGTAATTGTTATGGGAAAATATTTTCACAATAAATTGATTTATTTTTGATATTGCGAATTTATGGTGTGAAGAGAATGAAATAAGTGATAAATTTTGTTACTTCATAAAACATAATAAAATATTTATACAATTAAATTGAATTTTGTGTAATATTTATTTATTAAATTTTTACGTGCACCGATTTTATGAATACGAATGGGCTAAAGGACATGTTATTAAATGGGCTTAAAATCTGAACAACTCTCATATGCGGTTTTTCTGATAGAGAATATTATCCATTATAGCCTTACAAAAACAAAAAAAATATTAGAAGCGCCATTTATTTAATAACTAAATATTAAATCCAATCTTTTTGCATCGTTATATTATTTCTACACAAAGAAACATTGGTTGAATATCGTTTTTTAAAGCATATAATGTACCTTAATGTTAATAAAATATTTAAAAACAATGGCAAAATATAATAAACAAATAAAACCAACAAATTATTTCTGATAAGTATGATTAGGATGTATGGTATTGATACCTTAGCCTCATAATGGAATCTTTAAAAACATTACCTCAGTCACTGTCAGTCATGTTGTCACACTTGTCAGTTGTCATTTCACTTGTAGGGTTGTACCTATGTTCATATAAAAAATATATCGATATTTCAAAAAGATCGACACCAATCAAGTACTTGTATTAAACTAGTCTAGTAGAAATAAACTAAAAAACTAACCTTTGCAATAACGAAACGCAGACATATTGTCCGCGAGGACAGCACTTGTGGCAAAACTTCTATAATCTGTGAGTGGTATTAATGGTCACTTGTTTTCGTTCGTCATTAATATATACGTTTCATTTATATTTATAAATTGATTTGTTTCCTTTCTTTAGTGTTTTACTCATAATTAACCCGACCCCTATTTAATATTATGGACTAGTTTAATACAAGTACCTGACCAATATCGATCTCCTCAAAACATCGACATATTTCTCGAACATCCCTACCATAGTGACATCCAAGAGAATAGTGTTGCCAAAATCAATAATAACTGTGGGTTGCAATTTAATTTTTAAAACAATATTTTTCTAAATGATAAAGCTAAAAATTAGTGGTTCAAAAAAAATTAAAAAAATTATGCAAATTTTTAATATTTTATGTACTTTCATAAAAGTATAATCTCATCTCTGTTCTTAGCCGTTCCGAATAAAAGCCCAGCCTCCATAGAAAAACCAAACATGTTCCGCTTCGCTAGAAATAACGCTAACACTATGTTACTAAAATGTAAAAAGAGATAAGATAAAAGACTAATAATAAAGACTAATAACTAAGACTAATACGGAATATAATCCAAGGATAGGTTCTTTGCGGCAGTTGTAGCAACTAAAATCAATCTTCAATCGATCGGAACATGCAGTTCAAAAATGAAAAACCGGGTATAGTATCCCTTAATAATGATAGAGAAACACATTGTGTCATATTATCTCTTTTTGTGGGACTTCGAAATCGCTAGACTTGGCAACACTGTTGTTTATTTCTAGAATGTCGGATAAAATTTGCAGGTTATTAAGTTTTTTGTCATAAACAATAATAAAAAATACTTATTCCGTGCTAAAGTTGTAATAATAATATATTATTGAGTGTTCTAAACTGGATGGCAAAGTTTATGTAAACTCAGATTAGCAGAAACAAACTCTTAACAGTACCTACCTTGTTCCATAAGTTGTAACTTGTTTCAGGCATGAAGAAAACAAAATTACATTATCAGTAATGTAAAGTTGATATGTAATCTACGCGTAGGACTGTCATAGCTTTGAATACATACTCAATATGATTAAAAACATTTGGTTTTCCTCTATGAGCGTTCACGTGGATTCCTTGTTTTCAAAGCCAATTTTTCACAGGTTTGTATTTCCTAATAAATTTGCATGATTGTTAGATAAATAAAAATACTTTGTATGACAGCTATTCAAACTACAAGTATAATATTATATTATGTTGTCCAGGATGATTGTTGGAAGAACTTAGGGCAAGATTTATTACTACTACTGCTTGATGTAAAAACTCCAATGTTAAAAATTCTTGAAGGAATGAAGCTTTACCGAGTAATAGATATAGGTTATTTAAAGTTTATGTTTTTTATAAAGGCTACCTGTGAGAAACTGGGAGGCCACTAATATATTCATAGTAATATAACTATCAAATACTATTTCAGCCGCTGGAGCCAGATCTGAAGTTGTCATCTAGTACTATCTTGGCAGTGGCACTGCAACAACACTTGGCTGAACAAGGAACACAGTCAGATACACTGTGACAAATTCAGCGAACTGCCTTCAATAGATATATGTAGTTTCAACAGATAACAATGTTTAAAGTTTAGTTGATGTACAGTACATACCAAATATATATATAAATTAGTTTTTTGTTGGCTTACTGGTTTTTTTTGGAATAAAATTAAAACAGCTACATATTTATTTGAATAAGTGTGTGTATTTGAAGTGAATAATACTTACTACCTATAACATTATTTAAATCTTTGTAATATTTATAAATTGGTTCAAGAAATATGAGATTGGAATTCGATCTGATAATATCACCATTGTAGTGTTTTGAGCAACTCAAAGTTAGTGTAGCAGTAACATAGAGTTTAAATTTTGGTTGACTTTTGAGCTTTCCGAGTAGTGCAGCTCTGCTTTCAATAATCTGTAACAAAGACAAAAATATCAGTAGATGCACCAAAATGAAAGAATATAAAGGTCTGTCTTTGAATACTCAATTGTTTACAACTAATGAATGTTTTAGACATATTATTAAATAATTTAGAACTACACAATTATATACAAACAGTATCAATAAAACTAAACTGACCAAGTTGAATAACTTGCTCTGAAGTTGTTCTCCGGACCAGTTGATTACACATCCTTGTCTTCATTCTTCACACTTCCATCGGTACCATCCTGACCTGAATGAATATGAACACTAATTTAGTTATGATAGTAAATGTCATTCACTGAGTAGGTGGTGTAAAAGCTGATTAGATAAATCATAAGGTTCATCGGTATCAGATTCTATGTATAAAAATCAGAGTTTTTATTCTCTACTTATGCTTGGCTTTACAGTAGATAGTACTGAATAAACTATGGAAAATATTATAAGTTATACAGCAAGGTGAGAGTATGTAATGTTTTTTTTATGAAAGCTATTGGTAAGTGATTAGGTACAAGAAGTAAAAATGTCCTTGAAAGATTGAGTACTTAGTCAATTCCCTGACTGATGGTTGTACAGAAAGTAGGATAAATTAAAAGTGCACAATAATATATAAACAGTTTCAATAAGATTAAACTGACCGATTAGCTTGCTCTCAAAACTGTTCTCCGGACCAGTTGATCACACATCCTTCATTCTTTACACTTCCATCGGTACCACCTTTATCCTGACCTGAATGAATAAAAACAGTAATTTAGTTATGGTAGTAAGTGTCATTCGCTGAGTAGGTGGTGTATAAGCTGTTTAGATAAGTTATGTTTCCTTTATGGAAGTTATTGGTAAGTGATTAGGTGACAAAAGTAACAGGAAAGACAAAAAGAATTTGTAATTCTGAAAGATTGAGTACTTAGTCAATTCCATCAATGATCCTATAGATACAGAAAGTAGGATAATCAATATAAATGACAATATGAGACATTCACAAAATACCAATTCTCAGGTAGTACATTTTATCTAGATTTTTACTGAAATTACCATTCTAACCTATCCTTTCTTGTTTGGGTGGTTAGATAATGAGATCTAATAAATATAATCTTGAGACCTTTTGTAAATAAAAGCAATGGTAAGAAACAACCTGCAAAGACAGTTTAGCAAAAAAAATAACTCACCTTTACCATAGGAGTATCATAACAGAGAAGAAGTCCTAGGCAAGCGTGATCCAGTCTTTGCGAAATATATAATTTGGATGGAGATCCAAAAGCAGCTCGGCCTTGGAATGACCATCAACAGAGTCGCTTGGTGCTTTGGGAGCTCCGTTTCTCGTTTGATTTTTGCAAAACTACACTAGCACAACTATAACATAAGAGTCACCACTTTCACTATATTTTTACTTCTTAGAAGTTATAAACACTGCAATTAATATAATTTGCAAATTTATTTATAATTATTATGTGAGTTGTTACTCTTTTTATTGGTTCCTATTCCAATATAATTTTAGATATGAACCCTATTTTGGTTCAAACTCGAACCATTTCGCACAGATAGGCTAATAGTTAGTACTGCCACACCAAGAAATTTGCGGTGTTGCTGCGATATCGCCGAGCAAGCCGGAGACGCAATCGCAGAGGCGTCTAACTGTGGCTCAAACTCGCATATAACAGCGTAACGGTCAAACATCATCGCATGCGATGGTCATCTTGCGATCACGTAGCGACTTCGCTACGTAGGCTAGCCAAATACTCGCAATGCAAGCTTCTCAAAAAATCTTATAGGGGGCTCTGCTTAGATCTCCATACAAAATTGGTGGCTTACACTGCGAAGGCGATACGTTCAAAACATGTGCAAAACTTAAACTAAGCCCACTGGACGGTTTTGAGAAGCTAGGATAGGCTTACAGGTGCAATTTTCACAAGCTTTTTCTACTAAAATAAAAAGTTTTTAATTAAGAGAACAGCTATAATTGAATTAATTTTCCGTGATTCTAATGAAAACATGCATCGGCTATAATTCGTCATGATGCCGTCATACAATGTATTTTGGTTAAAATACTTACAGGTCAAGTCAAGTCATCATTACGTATGGTAATCAGTACTTCAAGTCTGCGCTAACTTTTTATAAGATAGACCGTAGGTATTTTTCTATCTAGCAAATTATGCGAATATATTAATTTTCACATAGAGAATCAATCAGTTGTGAATTAAAGAACAATTCTTAAATCAGCAAGTTATAAAATAACATCACACACAATGCGAAAAACCAAGTAATGTTTAATAATTAATTATTATTTCAATAATAATAAAAAAACACAACAAACGCCAGATAATAGCCCTGATTCTTGAAACAAATAAATAATCTATCGGAGGTTGCGGGTTCGATTCCCACCTTGGGATAAATGTTTGTACTATCTGCAAATATTTATTCCGGGTGTTCTGGATGTTTTTAAGTATAATAAAAAATATCTATCTATGTAATGTATTGTATTAAGTATGTCAGTCTTCTAGTACCCATAACACAAGCTCTGCTTAGCTTGGGGCTAGATGATGTTGTGTGGATTGTCCAGCATTATTTATTTATTTATTTTATTAATTGTTACATCCATAAAAAGTACTGTGTAAGTTCACCTTAATAAATATTTTCCCATCAACAGTCGCTCTATACGTCTGTGTTTCCTAGACAATGCCGAGTGCTAAAAGCACTCTCGTTCACTTTTGTGTAGGTGAAACAGAGTAGCATTAGTTTCAACTACTTTCTCTTCTCAAATCCTAAGTATTTTATCTCATAACTTCACGCAATATAGAGAACTACAGACAATCACACAAATAAAAATAAGATGAAGAGGTAAGGGATTATCTTCTTCGTCTTATTTTTATTCGCAAGCGCGAAATGCAGACGCGTGGTTATGCACGAATTAAAAAAAATTGGTAAATAAAATAAATAAATAATATTCACGGACATATTAGCTATTGCTGATGGAATACTATTAAACATTTTTTTTGTAAATACATACATACGAGGTAACATTCAGACACAGAACAAACATTAGTGTCACTATAAATTTAAATGGGAATTATCAAAAACACAGCAATTTAAAAAAACATCTTTATTTTGACTTCATTTTTGCGAAACACTTCGCTAAATCTCATCGATACTATAGAAATACCTACTTAAAATAGCTTCTATAACTACTTTTTCCAATAACTATTAGAAAAGCTATTTATTTATTACTCCAACAATACACCTCAAAAGACTGGTGCTTAAACCAGTATTTCAGTCGTAACTCTCGTCTAGACGTCGAATTTCTGAGATCCATAGACTCCCTCAAAAGACAGCAGTGTACGTGATCGTTATTTCTATAGACATATCTTGAAAGTTACTAGTATTAAGAATAGTGTCAACTATAGTGTACCTAGACTTTCAAGAGCTTAGTTTTCTTTATAAACGGGATATTTACCATGATTTGTGAGTTTGATTATTTGCCACAAAAACCAGTTCGACCAGTGATCATCGAAACAACTGTGCCAAAGTATCTCACCTAATGAATAAATAAATAAATAATGCTGGACAATCCACACAACATCATCTAGCCCCAAGCTAAGCAGAGCTTGTGTTATGGGTACTAGAAGACTGACATACTTAATACAATAATACATAGATATTTTTATTATACATATAAAGACCCAGAACACCCGGAATAAATATTTGCAGATCGTACAAACATTTATCCCAAGGCGGGAATCGAACCATCAACCTCCGCGTCGCAGGCGGCCCCTCGCCCGCCGCGCCACATCGGTCGTCATAAAAGACTCTTGGTCTATTTACAAAAGCTTAAAAAATAAATACAGCAGTTACAAAACCCATTTTAATAAAAATATCGTAAAATGTCGATTGGAAAATTCACCAAATACTTTTCTTGATCAAATCTTCATTTTTATTTTATGAACCCTAAAAACGTATTAAGGACAGATGGTGCAAATACTTAACGCCATTTTAAAGGCGTTATGTTGAAGGCTGAAATTGTTTTGAATAAACTAAATAATTTTCGTTAATTGCTTTCATAATTTTCATAGCCTAGTCTTTAAAATTCAGGTTAAAACTCGGATAATTAGAGTGCTATAGGATATACATACTTTAGTTTTTCATGTTAGTGAAATGTTAGAAAAATAAATAGTCTCTAGCTGAAAATGAGAAATATTTATCGTATTCCTACCTCAGGAAAATTATTTTTCTGCATATTATACCTATTATTTATTTTCGTTCAATGATTTTTTTTTCATTATTTACCAACAGCATAAGATTTTCAAAGTGTAGTTACTGTCTTAACGGTTTCATTACTTTGGCTAATGTACTTAATTGAAACTTCGACACACAAGCAATTTAAGAAAGTTTAATACGTACTGCGGAGTCTATCAATCCACATTAATACAAGTTCTACTAAAAGTTGATTCGTTTATTTGTCTAACTTAGCTTTTAAATTATTTACCCAGCCTCTGTGGCCTAGATAGATGGATAAATCATTAATTGTGTACTAGAAATTCATTAATATAAAAATAAACTTTGTATGGTTAGGCTCGCTGACAGCAATTTCTTCCAGACAACCGTAAGCTAAGTTGATATATTACAAAAACAAATTAAAACGTAAAAGCGTACCTACTTGTCTAGTTAGAGTATTAGCGGTATGATAAATAATATCCTGTTCTTCTAGGCTCTAGTCGCATGGAACTGGCACCTAGAATCACCTAGTATGTAAGATGATTCTAAATGATCCTTGAGACTTTACTGAATCAAGCCATTTTGACTTTGACTTATCAAGCTATACATATAATTAAATGAAAACTAGACAGTAATTCAGTTTATTTTTTGCGAAAAGTCTTGATAAGACATGCAAATCAAAGCAATCACGAGAGCCGACCGTGGCCGGAGGCGAGGTCGTCGATAATGTGTTTAGTGGAAGCCCTACGCGGAGCTCTCGCAGACTAAGCTGTTGTTTACAGACTCCTATAGGGTTGGCTCACATCGAAAATATCAAACATACCGACTAATATATCTACTCTTTTGCTACAAAATGTAGTTTTTTGTTTATTGACAAGCGTCACAGCTTAGTATAAGTAGTATCATAATAACTATTATAATTAGTAATAATTAATAATTAGTATACACGAAGAAGAGTATTAAATTAGTAAATATTTACGGACATATCACACAGTACATTATTCCCAAACTAAGCAAAGCTTGTAGGTATACTATGGAAAAGAAACTAAACATGCATTTAAAAAAAAATTGTCATTTATTTCATTACAGTTCACTTATTATATGTATTTAATGTCATATATTATGGGAATGCCCATAGAGTAACAGAGTTCTAAGAATCAATAATCAGTGCGCTATCCAAAGTCAAACTGATCCGTTTAATACCCAAGAAAATTCATGGTGCGATTAGAAGCGAACTGATTATGACGTCACTGGTAGGGTGAGGGCGAATAGGGGGCGCATACTAATTCACCCTCAAACAAAAGATTTTCAACCTTATACCTGAGAAACTAGGCGTAGTTTCCCGTGAAACTGTCGTAAACGCATGTTAGATTTTGCAGTGAGGAGTACTGCAAGAGTTCGATGACCTAAAGGGGTGTAGGTGTGTAATTAAAATGTCTGTCTTTTGACGTCATCTTGCATATTTTTATTAAATAAATAATGCTGGACAATCCACACAACATCATCTAGCCCCAAGCTAAGCAGAGCTTGTGTTATGGGTACTAGGAGACTGACATACTTAATACAATACATTACATACATATTTTTTACATATATATTTTTTATTATACGTATAAAATACCCAGAACACCCGGAATAAATATTTGCAGACCGTACAAACATTTATCCCAAGACGGGAATCTAACCCGCAACCTCCGCGACGCAGGCGGACCTTCGCCTATCGCGCCAGATTGGTCGTCATCGGTCGTCGGTAACTTTCACCGCCTTGGTAGATTTTTGACCTAGACTTTATCAATTGCAGACCTTTTGTATCTTTACTAGACCAATTGGAGTTTTGTGCGGTTGATAATTTTATCTAAAAAATCTGTCAAACGAATCTTCAAAAGTCTCTTGATTTTAAATGAAACATATCTTAAAATTGAAATCTTGAAATTGTTATTCTCACTACCCAAAGGTTAGCTGGTAGAGAATGCTATTTGTAGCATTAAGTTCGCCTGTATACACTACTTTAAAAGTGCAATAAAGAATTTTCTATCTATCTATCTTACGACAACTCCATCTACATTTGAAACCTGTAATCGAAATAGCAACTAAGCGAAGTTACGTGTACGTGGATCGTCAAGAGATGGCGCTTTACCGAGTAATTTCAAATATATTAGTTTTAACTTTATTTGAAAAATATGTACGCCTGCGATTTCGCCTGAAGATACGGTGCGGATTGACGATGTAACAGGCTTATTTATATTTATCAATAAGTATTATATAATTATTTTCTCAAAACATTTAAACTGTACGAATTTGAAATTGATGCTGATAATGTATTAATTGTATTCTGTGTCTGTCTCAGTTGTCATAACAAAATTAAAAGAAGGATTAATAATAAAAAGAAACGTATTTTTCATATACATTTTAATAATAATAATAACTGGCAGTCAAAGTAGTAATAAGTAATCAAAAAAGCTAACATGCATACATCACACCAATTAACAAAGAGAGTCTTTATGAAAAGGAAATCTTACAATAATACAATATTTTTCTTATCGTTTTATTTCAACTGAAAAATAGTAAATTTTTAAGAGTTTTTTTACTGATTAAAACTAGAAATGTTGTAAGTAGATGAAAACTGTCATCTACTTAGTTTCTTAGTTTTATTTAGTAAAAATGATTTTTTTTCAATCCTTTTGCAGCTTAAATACCAGGATTTTAATAATAATATCTTTCTGTGACCAAAATCATCTCTAAACATCATAAATATCTAGATTTAAGATAGTTCAAATAAGTAAAGGTATTTTGAGATTTCTTTTAGCAAAAACCAATTAAGAAGAATATAAAAAAAACAATTCTTCTTTCAATATGGCACTTGCTTCCTAGGCACCTAGTTGTGCGTTACACGCTTGACTTAAAACTTAAAACTAAATAACTATTTACATTATCCCTTACTACTTTTTAAGTAACAATTAACAACATTACAATCCATTCCATTAATAATTTCATATTTATGATTTTGATTGTTTTATATTTTTTTTAAGCTATTATCGCGGGTTTTGAGCGTGGACCGAATCCAGAAATTGCGTAACGAAATAACCTAACACTGCGCATGCGTAATCCAGCAAAAAATGCTATGCAATAGCTTTACCGCGGCTGTCTCCGAGTACCACACGTCTTTTTTTTATTTTTGAGTTTATTTATTTTTTATTTGTATTTTGGTATGTAGTAAGAGATCGCGTTCAAAACGCACCGACATCAGTCACTCTGTTTATCTAAGTTACTTATTTAAAAAAATTGGGTTGCTTTTTTTACGGCAAGTATTAAAATGCATTCCGCTTAGACGAGGCAGTGTTTCGGAATGTTATAGACATTCACATTGACTATATCACTGACTAATTTGCCCATAATCAATACATAGAATTTTATGCATCTGCAAAGCTTAGCTTAGATCTTAAGCAGTGTCTAGTCTGGCTAATCTTTCCAACACGATGCTACAACAGAATACCTGCAGTTGTAGCATCGACACGATAAGAAGAAGAAGCTTAGATCTTCATCTTATTTGATAGCTCTTGCGTAATAAGTGCAAGTCACGACATGTTTATTTCGAAAACTAAAGAAATTCTCAGTCAGTTTTTGACAATTTCAGCATAAACACATGCCTGTCTTTATCATTTTAACTTAGGATTTCTTCTAGAAGCTCTGAGGATGACCTAAGCGAACTAGGAACTGCCTCAGGAATTACAGCGTTCATATTAGAATATGTGTAAAAAGAGGTCTTAGCTGTACGCATTTAGATTACCTACTTACACCTATTTCAACTCAGTAATAGGTAACTATCCAAGTCTCTAAAAACCTGCAAGGTTCTAAATCACGTTCAGTTTCTATAGTAACACGATTCTATAGTACTGTACTACGCCGGTTCGACGTGCTTTGCTTAAAAACAATGTCCAAAAGCTCTCATTCTAACAATATTAACCAATAAAAATAGCAACCCAAAAACTAAGTCTAATCTTAGAGATCCATGCTGAACGTCTCCTGACTCTCATCAAAGGAGATGGAGTTGGATCGGTTCTTCTGTGATGTTGGCAGGACTGGAACAGGTCCTGAAGCGTTTTTGAGCATTGCTGCTGGTAAAGCGCACTTTGGTGGGGTTTGGGATATCGGTGATTTGCTTAAAGACATCATGAAGGAACGTTCGTAGACTATTCTTGTGCCTGAAAAGAGAGATTTTAGGTTAGTTTTATTGTAAATAAATATTCACGGACAATTCACATCACACTCTAGTCCAAAACTAAGCAAAGCTTGTATGCGAACTAGATTGCTGACAGAATTCGTTTTTACATTTCTTTTTAAATACATACATAGAAAACATAGTAACACTCAGACACAAAACAAATGTTTATGCATCATCACACACACATTTACTCTGGGTGGGAATCGAACCCAGCAACGATCTACAGCTTGGGAGGCAGAGCTACTGCCAACTGAGCTGTGACGCCTGTATTTTTCACATTTATTGCTAAATTGCTATTGGATTTTATAGAAGCGTACATAAACTATTTTCGTGTGTATAAAAAAAGTAGTAAAAACCGAAACCCTTCCCGGTTTCGGTTTTTACTACTTTTTTTATACATTTATCACATATCATTGTGTATCTATCTATTGCATCCGCAAAAACAAACTCAAATACCTATTTTACTCTGAACAAAGTTTACAGTTTTTTTCCGCAAACATGCTAATTGGCAGAGGAAACGGATACCATTGTTTTGGTTCCTAATACGGTTAACAGGAAAATTTACAAAATTAAACGTAGTAGCCAAATACTTAAGTTGTTTTTATTTTTTTAGATTTTAAACTTTTACCTCGCGAATTCGGATACTTCTGAAAGTAAAGAACATTTTGCCAAATACTTATGTTTTAAGTTTTTTAAAAAACAGTTTGCCAAACATCTTTTAAGTTAATAAAGCTCAGCTCTAACTTGGTCTCTCTTTTTGTTCAGGAATATCTTTCTTGCCCAATGTGTCCAAGACCACCCATTTAGTATGTTTAGGGTTTTAACCGTTCGTCATTTTTTTCTTTAGTACAAGCCTTTATTTATTACAAGCCTTTATTACAACTAAGTACATTTAGAGGGTAACATGGTCGAGGTCGAATCAAAAGCCACGCTAGGTTAATAAAATCTGTGTTGTGGAATTGATACCTTCCTTCGGTTGATGCTAGATTAGTACCTACACTAAAGTATTTCCATTCATTTTTTTTTATTTAACATTTTTTTTATGACTCATCTAAAATCAATTAACTGATAACATAAAGTAAACAACAACAATGTGTACGGTACGTGCGCAAACGCAGGCAAGTTTCCAATGTAATCCTACTCGTTAGCCTAAATACTTGTGCAGAGATATTCCTATCCACAAAACACGTTTAAATATTACACAATTTAACTGGTTTTGCATCTATTGTCAATTGTCATAAAATCTTTTTCGCCCATTTTGTAATACTTATAAGATATTTGAAAACGAATTTGACAAATGACTAGTATAATAAAGAAAGTAATTTTACTTGAAATGTAAATAAATATACTTAGTATAACATAAAAATAAATTTTCAATAAAACCTTTAAATCATACTTCATAATAAAAAAAATGATGGTATTTTAACTTCAATTAATTATCTACAAAAAAAGCTTTTGTTTTTAGTATTAGAAAATTATCTACCTAAACGTATGTAAACATTTAAAAATAAATTACAGGTTTTTTTAAGTAAGTATACGATTTTATAACTTTGACCTATGCAAATTATTTTTAAGTCATTACAAAATGTAAAGTTTTTGTCTGGTCTGTTTTATTCTAGACTTCTTAGTCTAGTTTAATTTCTTCGTTTTTCAAATAATTTTAAGAAGTACGGAAAAAAAAATCCGACACTTTTCTTTCTTGGTTATCGTTAGTTCAATGACCTACCAAGGTTTTCCAGGTAATAAAAAATTGTTATTGAAAACCACCATTAAATCAATTTTACTCGATGTGGTCACGGTAACCTTAACCTATTTGCAAACGCCAGTTTAACAAATACACGTGTGCTTATAAAAAAAAATCCGCACGTCTGTCAACGGTGTAAATGTTGTTTTTTTTGTCGCCATGGGTAGGCTAAAGTCGTAAAACTATACCGCCACATCTTTCGTTTTTATTTATATTGTGTCTTTGGTTTTTAGTTTTCTCTTCTTATGCTTCGGCTACATTAGCGGGCGAATATTCGTATCGTGTTGGTGCGACAAAAACATCGTGTTCGGGTATAGGCGATCTTCTTGTCTAAATACTATACTACGCGATGACACGATGTACCCGGCCACATACATCGCGTTAACACGAATATTCGCCGTAGCCCGCTAATGTGGCTCCAGCATTAGTAGTCAAATATGCATTTAATATTTGTCTTTTGTTTTTGTATCTCAGTACGATCACAAAAAAGCCAGGGAAATCACTCGAAAAAAAACTGACAATGAACACGCTTGATAACATTTAAAATAATTTCTCACAAAAAGAGTTTTTAGTAAAATAGAAGTAATGAAAAACTTTTTTTGGTAAAGAAATTTTTTGTGTAGTAGACACAAAAAAATTCATTACGTACCCAAAAAAGTTATTCCTTACTTTATTTAGACTAGCAATTACAATTCATAGTACAACAGCAAATTTGAAATTATTTTTGCAATAATAAACTTAACCTAAAAATCTCTAGAATAAAGTAGCAAAACCATGTGGTTTTATTACATAACTCAAGGCGACTTTGTTCGTGTTTGTGTAAGATTACACAGAATGTGATTGTGTGTGTGCACACTACTACATTATTTATATATGTTAATCTAATCGCCGGCACCAGATAGTGTAGTTTATATATTTCTGTGTAAATAATCTTTCGACTTTTTATTATTTTTAAGAGTTCCTAACCTTTTTTGTTTCTGCATGACATGTGTTCAACCTTTTTAGTGTGGATGTTTGAGTTGCATCTTTAAAAAAAAAACAATCTTGGGTTTGGTTTTTTCCCGCGTCGCATAATCTGTGCATGGTTTCAGTTATTACCTAAATCTCTTCAGCTGCGGGTAGATAAGAGAAAATTTTGAATGAGTAGGTAATTTTTAATCGCTGCGGCGCCATTTTTTTCCAAGTTTTCCATAACTCTTAACTATTCCTAATCTATATCGAAGATTGTTTGAAAGGTGATAAAAACTATCGTTTTTTTTATAAAATGTTATAATTTTGCTTTGAAATACGAAAATATCTACTTCCGTAATTAGTAGTAATCTACTTCCGTAGTAATGAATATTACTTTAAGCGCAAGAGCGCAAGGTAACCAAGAAATTATCTCAAGTCGTTAAATAGGAAAACCAATCAATCTAAATATTGAGTTAAGTATATCTCTTTATTGTATTCTTATAGAATATATTGTCCGATCTTAATTCAAGTGTCTCTAGCTCTCTACCAACCTATATCTTACAATAATTATTCATCTACCTCTGTTAGCTCAAGTTATTATGTTTATGTAGATTATTATGTTTTTGTTAGCAACTAGTTTTGAGATAAAAATGTAGAGACTAGTAGAGACCACATTTTATATGTTTTCAGATTATATTATCAAATTGACACTCGAAAACTTGATACCATTTTTATTCAATTCAAAACCATATGTTCTGATAAGAATCCTTATCACATTTGTTTTAGCGACAGAATCTATACAATTCAGGTCAATTTAGTCGTTCAATTTGAGCCAATTGACCTTATTATTACCTCCTGGCGTCGTGGAATACAGGGTACCTCCAGGTGTGCTGGAATACACATCTGGCATCTGCGAGGGATCCGTGATCATCACTCTTCTAGAAGGAATACTTTGGGTGATGGTAGCCGCTCTTGCGATTGGAGACGCAGACATAGTGGAACAATATAAAGCTTAATTTCACTAAACACTGACACTGTTGATCGGTCGAAAAGTTAAGGAGGACTGAGCCGGGTGCTAGTGGTACCTAAAATAAATATGCTTGTAGCTATGCACTCACACATGCACGAGCGCGGTGTAAACATTCAACACATGAGCGCGCTTCATCAAAACAACCACAGATAAGTTAGACTATTCTGCTTTTTCCGTCCAAAATAATGCCTACAATACCACTTGCTTTGATATAGGTATACATAAAGATAAAGATCATTTATTGCAAAAACACGTGTAAATAAGATGAGAACAGTTTTTAGATCACAACATGCTTTACCGTTAACGGTGTGCAAATCCAGATGGCACGCTACTAATCTAAACTATATTATATAAAAATATCTACCTAGGTACCATAAGGGAGTTATGTAAATAGGTATTTTGTACCATTTAAATATTAATTTTCGACATGAATATCAAAGGTTTCCTTATAACAACGTAAAAAGTCATTTATATAACAATAACATAAAATAAAGTTGCGAAAGTATAAATTAATAAAACCAGCTTTTGTGAAGCTTCGTGTTCAACAATGCATTTAGGTTACGTTTGTTTTAGATATTTTTAATAACACTTGTTTTTTCCGGTTTGCGACGTGAAAATTTAAATAGATACCTTTTAATTTTGTTTTGTTTACCGTTTTTACTGCCTATTAGATAATAATTATCATGTGACCCGAGGGCTGGTGAGTATCTGGCCCAGCGTATCAGCATTGCTATTCAGCGCGGCAATGCAGCCAGTATCTTGGGTACGCTTCAGATTGGTACTGAGATCGTATGCAACGGTCTGTAGATAGCTCAACTGTTTCTTATGTATTTTATATGCCAATGTACATTTTGTAAATACATTATCATGAAAGTGTATATTTCGCCGTAAGTTAATCTATCTATATTTATCTTTGACAACGCACACATAGACATTGTTATCGCACATCCAATACCCACACAACGATCTAACAGAATAAATAATAGTTGATATAATCGAGGTATATGCGTAGTTGAAATACATTACCGTACTAACTATTAATAGAGCTGTGACACCGCGTGGTTATATACTTGTAAAGAGGTAGGTACCTAATGGCTATGTTGATAATCTTGGAGAAAATTTATACCTATTGTTTTTATATTATTGCGAATTTATGACGAATTGGCAGATTGCCCTACAGTGGGTGTGGATTGTGGGATACAGTAACAATTCAATAATACAAAATACTCAATTTGCACACCAGTAATGGTAAAGTATGTTGTCTTATATAAATGACTATGTATGTCATCTTACTGAACGTATGTATATACATATATTTATATTTTTGTTCATAGTAATAATTTGACTAAAATTGTATTAGTGTATAGGTACTTACTTATAATTTATTGATCAATTTAATTTGTCTAGTTTTAAATTCCGCACACAATGTATATTGTTTCTCATTATGGAATAAATGAATATGAATATGAATATATGAATATATGCTTATATGCTAAGCAAATAAACTATCTAACTTAAATTACACTAAAATATAATTAGTGTAATTTAAGTTACTTGAGAAATGAAAAGAGACCTATACCTTAAATATATAAATATCTTGAAAAAGCTTTTTCAATCATCATCATCATCATCATTTCAGCCCGATGGCACCCACTGCTGAGTATAGGCCTCCTCTTTATTATGCCATTCTTTACGGTCCCTTGCGACTCTCATCCATTTTTTTTTATTGCTTTTTCAATAAAAAAAAATAATTATAGCCTGTTATTCTGATGCGCAAACTACATTTAGTGTAAAGTTTCATAAAGTTCCGTGTATGAGAAACAAAGATACATTCACACAAACTGTCGCGTTTATAATATTATATACAGTGAAACTTGGTTAAGTGGGACCTGGATAAGTGAGAAACCTCCATAACTGGAACTCATGCTGAGGTCCCAACACTTTGGCACTGAATTGTCTCTGTTAGTGGGACGAGGTAAGCCTCTATATCTGGGATTTGTTCTTTCGATTTATCATCATAGTTACCTTTATAACACATACGACATTGCAGGTCCCTTGATGTCTCACTTAACCAGGTTTCACTGTATATATAATATGTATTTAGTAGGATTCTTGAGTTCACTTCAGCTGATCTTCTCGTTTGCCCATTGTACATGGCACATTGTGTAGTAGGTATATTGTATTGTGTTATATAAATATGTGGGTGTGTGTCACAGCTCAGTTGGTAGTAGCTCTGCCTTTCATGCTGTGGGTCGTGGGTTCGATTCCCACCCAGAGCAAATGTTTGTGTGATGAACATAAATATTTGTTCTGTATCTGGTGGTTAATATGTATTATATGTGTATGTATTTACAAAAAAAATGTATATAAGTAGATATTCTATCAGCAGTCTAGTTCCCATAGTAGGTACAAGCTTTGCTTAGTTTGGGACTAGAGTGGGATGTGTGAAATTTCCGTGAATATTTATTTATTTATATTGTATTCATATATCAGGTAGAGAGCTATATATTATATAAAAAAAAAACTACGACGTTTACTTATTTATCTAAGTACATAGATTTGTTTACAATCAGTAACATGATTACATAACAAACAAGGTCAGTCTATCTAGCTAGACAATGCGTCATTCATACTCTATGGACTAGTTATTAGACCATAGACATAGGCGAGCGGGCGAGCGAGCGAGGGGCAGTTAGGTAAGTGTTGTAACGTGCGACTAACCTAATCCCTTGATCACACGTACCGAGTAAACCGGCGAGACAGTGACGTATTTGAGATACACTGCGCGTCGACATCAGTTTTACTGTTGAACGTTGCAGCGTTAGCGCGCAGTGTATCTTAAATACGTCACTGTCTCGCCGGTTTACTCGGTACGTGTGATCAAGGCATAACTGCCTCTCGTTCGCTCGCTCGCTCGCCCGCTCGCCCACATCGCATCGCACGAGGGCGGGCGAGTTTCGTCACATGAAAACGTCACAGTGTGGAGATCCGCAGTAAAGTCGCACACACACGTTAAAGAATATAGTGTAAGTACTAAATAATAGCCTTACTATTGACCTCTTTCTAGAAAGAGAGAACGCGACTATGCGGCCAATATTTATAGGTACCTACATACTCTTTTTTTTTTTGAAGTCTCTTCTGTATGTCTGAAATAATCATCTAGAAAGACACAACCACTGGCCGCACAAGTGTTTTGTCTCTTTCACGTTTTGCCATATTTATTTCATATCAGAGGGTGAGCTCGAATAAATGTGACAATCGTAAACGTATCGGAACAGTGACGTATTTGAGATACACTGCGCGTCAACATCAGGTTTACTGTCGAACGTTGCAGCGGTAGCGCGCAGTGTGTCTTAAATACGTTACGTTTACAATTGTCATAACCGCTAAAGAGTGGAATTTGTTGCCGGTGTCGGTGTTTCCAGATGCATATAATTTGGACGTTTTCAAGAGGAGAGTAAATAGTTTCTATCTAGGCAAACGCGTTACGCCGTAGGCCGCATCATCATTTAACATTAGATGTGATTGCGGCCAAGCGTTTGCCTATAATGCTCAGTCCTCTCAAATAATAAGTCTATGGTAAGTTACTTACTGCTCATAGGTATGTTAAAGCCGTTAAACTTATTATGATAAGAAGTTATAAACAAGAATATAAAATAGATTAAATTCTATGCAATAAGAACCTTCTTTATAAGTACACTAGCTGACCCGTGCCTACTTCGTTGGGCATAATTCGACCGCAAAACGGACTACCACGTAAAATCCTTTTGATTTTTCGGTTTTTTATATAGTATCCTATGACACTCAGCAATAATGTAGCTTTCTATTGGTCTGTCTTTCTATGTATTTATTTAAAAATATAATATTCAAGTCTTCTATCAGCAAACTAGTTCCCATAGCTTTGCTTAGTTTAGGATTAGAGTGTAATGTGTGAAATGGCGTGAATATTTGTTTAAATACAAAATACCTGCGCTGTTATTCTCAAAATTTGTTTTGTACCATCTATTAGTTACTAAAACAAAAACAACATCGCAAAATATTCCCCTGTTTATCGTTTCAATAACCTTGAAAAGTCTGTATTTTTAGTTTATTTGTTTACTAGTCAATGTTAGTTAGATAATTTGTTATCTTAGATATCAATAGGATCATTATTTATCTTTGAATGGACAGTATCGACAGACGTTTTTTGAAAAATAAATTAAATTATGGTACTTAGTTAGCTGCCCGCGACTTCATATGTCCAGCAGTGTACATAGTATGACATAGGTTGATGATGATGATGGAAATAAACCAGAAATAAATACTTGTAAATATTAACATAAATATGCTTTAAGACAAGCAAAATATAGGTTTTAAGCTACGTATTTTCTACTTATACATATACAAATAAAAAACTTCTAGAGAAAACAAAATTCTGTTCTTATTTAAAAGTTTAACCTCGATAAACTAGTAAATAAGAACATTTGCTCTTGGGAATGGCATCTGCTGGTGGGAATCGAACCCACGACCCACAGTATGGAAGGCAGAGCTACTACCAACTGAGCTGTGACGCCTGTCAAATGTATGCTAGATATATATTTATCTTACAACTAAATATATTTATCTAAATACTACAGAAATACGTAAAATTTGTATGTTTATTTTTGATGCAAAGACCAACGCACTGACAAGTGTCTGTAGACAGAAATACATTCCTGTGCAAAAGGGGCTGACGCATGTTTTAGAACATATATTATTATTATTATAATGTTTATTTACAGAGTGCTTAGTCCGAGGATGCATTTTAAAACTCCCTACTCTCGATCCGAGAGTCGTCTCTCGGATCATACAAAAATAAGAGGACATCCGAGAGACGACTCTCGGCTCGAGAGTCGTCTCTCGGAAACATTATAATATGTGTTCAAAAACATGTGTCAGCTCCATCTATCTATAAATTAATTGTTATATACAATGTTATAATATTAATTTCTAAGTTCTTGACCTTATAATCTTATGTAAATTAATATATTTATATCAGCGATAGTTCAGACTAATGGACTGATAATAAGTTTAGATGATTCGACCTAAGAATACGTCATCAATAACATCTGTTAAACTTTAAGGCCTTTCAACAAACTATCAGAAAAACACACTGCAAAAATAAGCCTAAACCTCTAACTTCGTACGCTTTCGATTGGTATCTACTGATTTGGATCAGTTGAAATATCTCATCATAGCTTTGCAATGGTCTGTAGGATAGCTCAACTATTTCTTATGTATTGAATATATATCTATGTATATTCTATACACTCTCCCCCCACCCCTGGGCGTGTAAACAAGTACTGATAGAGCTCTTGCTAATATTTATATTTTACCTGGAAATTGTAAGCCGATTCGTGTTAAAGTTGTGACATAGAAAGCCGACGACTGGATATATATGGTGCCACAAGTACAATACACTTTCGAGATCACAATCACAAGATTTTGCGATAGAAGAAGATCCATAGTAGCAGCACAAAGGTCGGTTATCACTTTTGAAATTCATAGTAAACCGTAGAAGAAATTTATTTACATCTCAGAAAAGTTTTCTATGAACTTAATGCCGGTGCATTTGTAAACTTTGCAAACAGCTGATTGGACCAGAGACAGACTGTCAAAGGGACGTCAATCTGACATTGAAGACATTCACCACTTCATAACTAGTTGCCAGTGGAAAAATTAGCGCCGTTCGGATACATTTCATAAATATCGATCGATTCTTTTTTTAATCGACTCGATCGATTAACAAAATATATTATTTTTAAATCTGTATACAACAATAATGGAAACAGACAACATTACATTTAGAGTTCGCCAACATCAAAGATCTAATTCATTGGGAAACCTCTCCGACTCCTCTTCATATGATACGACCAAAATTAGTCTATCAAATACATTGCTTGACCAAAGTATTTCCACAAATATACTTCAACAAAAAATAATTAATCTCGAGCTTCAGCTAACTACAGCTAACAGTGAAACGAATGGACTACTTCAAGAAATAGAAAAATATAAAATAACCCTAGAAAAATGTTACAAAACTATTGATTATTATAAAAAAAACGACATAAGTGAGGCTTATGCTTCCCCGTGTGTCGAAAGAAAAAGGAAGAAGCCTAGTTATTTATTAAACGAAGATTTAGATTATAGGCATGTAGCCATTACGCCTAACAATAATACGAATAGTTATGGAAATTCAATGAAAGTAGAAGAATTACAAAATCAGGTATTCCAGCTATCGGAATGGTTAGAGACTGAAAAAAAAAGGAATATCGAGATCAAAAAAATGACTACAAAACAAACCAGCAAAACAGTAAAGCTGAAATTCAAGAAAACAAACACGTCAAAACCGGTGAAACAGAAAAAATCACGCATCTTAAAGAAGCAATGCAAAAAACTGGAAAAAGAAATCGAAAAACTCAATTTTAAAATTTTTGAACTTGAACATAAATTGAAAATTGAAAACACGTGCTCCTCCAGTCCTGATGTACCAAAAACAAAAAATCTGGTACCTTGTTTAAAGAGAATCGCCAATAAAAGCACTGTGACAACGAAAGTAAAAACTACCGAAACAATAGTTGTCTCAGATGAAATGGGCCAGGATTTGGCAGCGTTATTGATGAACAGCAAGACAACAAATATGAAGATAACCAATTATTGTAAACCAGGTGCATGTGCTGAACAAGTACTCGACAATATAGAAGAAAAGACGAAGAATTTAAAGCAAGAAGACACATTAATCATAGTCATATCTCGATATATAAATCGATACTCTACTTTTAACAAATATTTACAAATGCTAAGTAAAGTCATATCTAGTCCACAACGTAAATTCAATATTATATTAACAGGTTTTTTATATAATGATCTAAAAGATAATAATATCTATCACTTAAACAATAAAATAGTACAACTTGTAAGCTTGAATGAAAATATGAGATATGTAGATCTCAATATTGCAACAAAAAGTTTAAAGGCAAAAAAATATTATCTTAGTTCAGAACTCTTAAAAACAGTTGGTGACGTAGGCTTTAAGGGACAATCATCACTTACTTTTATAAAAACTGTCGAGAACTCCAACAACAACAACCTACAAAACAAGTCAATTTTTTTAAGGGACCAATTATACAATGTAAACCGTTAAACATAGTGCATGCAAATGTTCGTAGTATTCATAACAAATATTTACAAATAGAATCAACACTAGATGACACAAACTGTGATGTACTCTGTCTTACTGAAACATGGGCTTATGACCACCACATTCCTGGTATGGTATTGGATGGGTACGAGCTCTCCACATATTTCGTTGTAATGTTGTATAGTCTATCTACCTAGTTAAGTAATTATAAGTGTGTTTTTCTGCAATGACCACAGAAAAGAGGGGTCTCTTCTAACACAGGTTGAAAAACTTAAAAGAAGAGTTCCCAACCCAATTTATGTACACCACTTGTTTAAAATAAAGACTATTTTGATTTTTGATTTGATTTGATTTGATATTTCAATAGGAAAATTTTTGAACATGGGGGAAATGCCATATTTACTAGAATAGGAATAGACTATAAGATAAGAAAAGATATAAACCGCTTATCTTTTGAAATGAACTTAGAGATATCCGCGATAGAATTACGGAAGCTCAAACTCGTGGTAGTCTGTATATACAGAACTGGTACGGACTTTATCTTGTTTTTTGATATTCTGACTATGTAAGGTTTCCGCCCTACAACTTTAGATGATAATTGATTGATATGATTTGATAATTGATACGAGATTAAGACTGATTAATGATTTATTGATACGATATGAATACACGCTACTGCTGTCGAACGCGTACTGACGACGTGTTCGACGGATACAAAAGATGCACCGTAGGCAGTGCCAAATGTGCAATTTACCTACATTAATTGTACATGCTCCCGAGGGAGAAGAATATAATTAAACATGATTTTAAATGATATAAATGTAAAACAAGTAGCTTAAAAATGATAAAACAAATAGTCGTGTAAAGTATAAAATCACAATAATAAAATAAAGTCAATGTCTTGATTAATATATTTCATTCACTGCACTTCACTTTTAACGAATCTATTAATAAATAATGGGAAAGTAGTAACGTCTACTTCTCTAGGTTTACTGCGCGCACTATGTTTCACTGCAGTGTCTAGTTCAATGATGCTGGTGCTGGTGCTTGCTGTTGGTACCGCGGGCGGGCTCGTGGTGTAGTGCACGCTCATGCTGGCTGAGCGATTGCGCGGCGCCGGCGCGGGCGCGGGCGTGATACCCGCGGAGCAGCGCATCCTCCCTCGCCGCCACACAAACAACGCGAAAGACAGGAGCCCTGCGCCGACCACGAGATATAGAACCACGAACTGGTGCACGTCATGTTGTGATAAGTCTGATGCCTCTAAGTTGGTTTCGGCTGCTTTAATGTTCGTAATTTGGGTGGCAATGTTTTGTAGATCCTTTTCAAAGTTCGGATTATCTGAGTGATGTGATATGTTTTCTTTAATTGATATTGCTGGATTAATTATGTTATTTATTGGTGGAATCTCTATTTTCATGATATCTGGATGAGTTTTCAACTCATTTATTTGCCTGTTGTGTGCAAATATTTCATAGCCATCACCTTTGATGACGCAGCTGTCTCTAAGGGTCATTATACCGGCGTTGTTGATTTGTACAGACGTAACTTGATGATCACATATGATTTTGATGGTACGTACATTGCAGGTAAAAAATAAGTACGTATTTAACTGGTTTAATTCCGACCAGATGGTTGTACATTTTTGCGTGTTGGTCTTGCATTGATTTTTCTGATCCATAGCGCAAAGATTTTCGTCTGATGACATATGCTTGATAGGTTTTTGTAGTGGGCACAGACGTGTTGATGGGTCATAAAGAAGACAGTTCTGAATCTCGTTTTCCGATAAGGTGATATATGAGTCCTTTTGAATATTTAATGCTACAAATTCCGCTACCGGTGTGATTACGGTCACCTGATTCCCGTGTTGATGAGGAATAGGTATGAGCTTATAAATGTCATAACTATCTCTAGTAACCAGCGGAATTTTTATTTCAAAAATGAAGTAGAGACTAGTCATTCTGACTTTCACTTTTAATAAATGATATATGCTTGATAGTTCTGTTTGAATGTTGCCTATGGGTATGGTTAAGTCCTTGGAAAGCTGCCCTGATATGATGTTTAGTTCATTCCGAAGTTGCTCTGGAGTCAACAAATGAACATTGAGTTTCCCATAGTGTATATCAGTGATAGTATCGACTAGTGTTTCTTGAATGTTTTTCAGGTTCATAAGAATACTGTTGGCAATAATTGATAATAAGGCGAAGTCATTGTTATTTGTGACCGAAACAATCTGTTCTGACATAGTGTTTGATTTTTTCTCCAGGGAAATAAGTTGCTGATTAAATAGTTTATGCTGATTGTTCATAGATTGCTGTACTCTTTTTAATAAATTGTATTCGGATTCAACGACTGATGTTTGATTTTTCCACAACATCGATAAATGTTTTTGATTGTTTCTAATCATATTGATATCTTGTTCATATTGTTCTGCAAAATGCTCGTCCAGTACTCCAAACAGATGTTTAATGCTTTTACTTATGTTTGCATTTGATAATCTGCCTTTTTCTCTTAATAAATGATTTTGATCTGGAAATGGGTTCAACGAAAGAAGCTTGCTGGTTGCCTTACATTTCGTATGATTTTCTAACGAATTTATTTCGTTTTCTCGTTGAACGTATTTAATGAATTTGATTTTTGCTGATTGCATTTCTAGCTTTGTTAGGTATGCGAGGTATCGGTTTTGAATGAACCGTGATACATGATATATCCACGCGCCAGTTCGCGTCACTCGAGTAAGACAGCTGTGTTTGTTGATAAGCTCATCGATGACGTCATTGTCTGGACACAGTGGAGAAACGTTAGTATGATAATATTTCAATTCTTGATTCGTGTCATAGACTACAGCTTGGTTGATTATTCGTGTTCGGTTTGATACGAATGGTTTCCCACGGTGAGGTGATGCTGATTGGATGCTGTGTGTTCCACTGATCATGTTATCCATGTTAAAGTCCTTATCCAAGATATTTGCTGCTTTTGGATAGTTTTGGCCTTCGACAAGTGCTAGTTGCTTGAGGGTCATTATGGCTAGGAATAATGCCGCCATTGTCCCATAAGTCACGGTGGTAAGTTTCCATTCCTTAAATGATTGATTTTCATTATCTCTCCATATTATTTTTTGATATATTTGATCCTCTTCATGGCAAAGTATTTGCCTAAACATTTTTTCGATGTCGGCAGTAAATGCTATTTTATATTGCCTCCATCTCAACTTAAGTGCTGGTAAATCTGCTTGTAGGTTAGGTCCACTGTATATAAAATCATTTAAACTGTAACCTGATGACGTTTTGTATGACGTAGTAAATACGACACGAAGTTTAGTAGTAGTAGACTCCGCGCGCTGCACACAATGATGTGGTAAGTAATAACTTGGTGTCAAGTTACTTCCGCTCGACCTCATATGACCTAACAGCTGATGTTCGCTGATAAATTGTTTGTAATCCTTTGCTATATTTTTATTCTTTTGATATTTATTCTCAAATTGATATAATTGTCTTTCAGCCTTTTGTTTTGATTCATCGGATTTGATTTCGGGTTTCAGGGGCAGTCTAACGACGTAACGACCATCCTGTCGTGTAGTTTCTGTCTTATATTGCTGGAGACAGAAATGATCTTCCGTAGACATATTTACGGCGGTGTTCTCGGCAATATCTTCAATTTCCCAAAATTTACTGATTTCTTCGATGTTATTGATGACAACATTACACTGATAGGATTTCATATTTCCGCAAATAATCCAACCCAGACGGCTTTGTTGTATGATAGGCATTGAGTCATTTTCTCTGATAATGCCACCTAAGATGATTTTAGAGTAACTCTCGGCTCCTAGTAAAATATCTACGGGACGACTGATATTAAAGTCCGGATCTGCTAATTGAATACCTTCTAGGTAGGACCATGTCGGTTTCTCAAATGTTCTGTTTGGTAGGTTATTAATTAAATTTTTCATGATAAGTACGTCAGTGCTAAACGTGTAATTGTTGTACATTGATTTTGCTGTGATCTTGATAACACCCTTGCAGTTATTTTCCTTTGTTCCGATTCCAAAAATAACACCTTTACAACGTTTACGTGTCAACCCTAGGCGTTGCGCGGCATTTTCTGTAATCAAAGATGTCTGTGACCCTTGGTCTATAAGGGCGCGCATCTTTATGATTGATCCATCTTCAGCTTCTACCTGAACCTGTGCTGTTGCTAATATAATTTCTGGATGATTATCTCCCGATACATGTGATACGTTATTGTTGCTAGAATGCTCTAGTTCAGGTTCATTCACACATGCCTCGTGCAAAAGTGTATTATGATTACCTTTGCACTGTTGACATCTTTTTTCTGAAAAGCATGTTTTTCCCTTATGATCATA
Source organism: Ecliptopera silaceata (assembly GCA_932527185.1). Lineage (NCBI taxonomy): Eukaryota > Metazoa > Arthropoda > Insecta > Lepidoptera > Geometridae > Ecliptopera > Ecliptopera silaceata. The sequence continues at coordinate 8,218,290 of OW052207.1, read as the reverse complement.
TAAGCAATTTGTGCATAAATTATGTTTCGCAACACTTTTTAGTTTATCAGCAGGTTTTAATTGATTAAATATTTGGCACTGAAATATTTTGTGCTGATTGTTGCACTGTGGGCATTTTAGCATAGAAACATAAAATGATTTGCTGTTTGATTGATAGTTACTTGATTTATTAAATGAATTGTAATTAGACTTTTGATCATTAGATTTCTTATTTGTTTCTTGTTGAGATGATTTTGATGTTTCTCCACGAACACGACGGGATGCTTCTAATGCTGTGAATTTTGAGTCAAGGAACTTCAAGAAGTCTGATAAAATTGGAACATCTTTGGGATCTTGAACATACTCTACGTAATCCTTATGGGTGTCCGCGTCCAATTTTTGTGACAATAGATAAATTATAAGAGGGTCCCAGTTCGAAGTATCTATGCTTAGATTTTTGATGGCATTTAAACACTTGTTTGTTGTATCGTGAAGATTTTTGATAGATGCTGATGATTGATGCTGCATGTTAGGGATTGATAGGAGTATGTTTAAATGAGAGTTAAGAATAAGTTTTTTATTATCATATCTTTGATTAAGTATTTCCCAGCATGTTTCGTAGTTGTCGTGGCTGATATTTAGATGTTGTATCAGTTTTTCTGGTTGTCCTTTGACCTTACTTTTAAGATATTGCATTTTTTGTGAATTTGATAATGATTTGTTTATGTGAATGGCTTCTGTGAATAAATCTTTAAAGGACATCCACTGATTAAAGTAACCATGAAAAACTGGAATTTCCATAGCCGGAGTTGATTTTTCACGATGTTTAACTGACCACATACTGCTATTAATACTTTTCTTGATGGCATTGTACTTTTCTTCATACTCATAATATGTACTCTCATACTCATAATTGTCGTTGATAAGTTCGCTGTCTATTTCCCAATGTAAAGTGTCTACAACGGACCAGCGAACCTTAATAGTATTAAGTGCGTCTTCGAATTCCCATTTTTCTGATAATGAAGACACCTTGATGCTATCTAATGCTCTTGCTAGTGCTTTAAAATTGCTCTTTTGTTTTCTAAACATTTCGTCTAGTTTTGTAGTGTTACCTCGGTCAACTTTGTCGATGGCCGACTGATTAGAAGTACTTGCTTGATATTGATCGATGTTTGCTGTACGCTGCGGTGCCTGCGGGGGCTGCTGTGCCTGAGGCGTCCCTGTTCCAGCGGTATGCGACCATTCGAATGAGCGAGCCAAGCCTGGGCTGGCTGGCTTCAACAATGGTTTATCTTCTATAAGGTAGGGTTGGATTTTATCTCGGAGCTCCTTTGCCATTTTTGTGAAACCTTCGTAGTAGTTGTCCTTGAAGTAGGGGTGATCTGACTCGTAATGACACAACTTACTATGATTGCTTTCAAACTCTCCATAGAGGGCTGTAAGAGTGTCGAGCTTCTTCTTGGCGTACTGCGGGGTTTTCCTCTCCGATCCATCCTTTCCAAAGTTAGTTATCGACCTTTCCACTTCCTTAATGATCTGTTGCTGGGTTGCTAATAGGTCTTCCATTTTCTAGTACTTACTTACAGTTGTATGCTGCGTTCGGTTTTGCTGAGCGCAGCAGGAAGCTAGGTACCTATTAAATATTGCTCAATGATAGTGATGATGCTTTTCCAGGTTTCCCTTGCGCGATATATGCACCTTCTCAGTTTAATTGGTGAGACCCGCTGGTGGGAGGCCGATTAAACCGATTTGCTATCGCACTCGAGAAGCTTAGGAAAGTTACCTTGATACTGCTACTACACGAAGGCTTCAATACTACCTTACGTGATGATGATTATGATTTCACTCACACAAAGGCACTAAACACTTCACACGAATGATTTTAATTATTGATTGATTTGATAAAACGATAATGTTTTTGATAGTCAATTTTAATGCTAGTGAACGTCACACGGTAAATTCACAGGAAACGCGTGTTAAAGTAACTAGGTCACTGCAACGCGTGGTCCTGAATTTAAACTTTACCGCACGATAGCTCAAATTCTCGAAGGACCATAAAGATGTAAGGTTTCCGCCCTACAACTTTAGATGATAATTGATTGATATGATTTGATAATTGATACGAGATTAAGACTGATTAATGATTTATTGATACGATATGAATACACGCTACTGCTGTCGAACGCGTACTGACGACGTGTTCGACGGATACAAAAGATGCACCGTAGGCAGTGCCAAATGTGCAATTTACCTACATTAATTGTACAGACTAAGCTCCTTCATAAATTATGTCGTGAAGGGAAAAAAATGGTGGTGACGGGTGATTTTAATTTGGATATTTTGACGGTAACAAATAATTCGCGTAGGTTGGTCCATATATTGGATAATTTTAATTGTAAATTTGCAATAAACAAACCTACCAGAACCATTACTAATACTAAAGGCACTAGTTCGACGTGCATCGCCAATTTCATAATTAACTTCGACAAGGCCGTTGGAGCCGTTTTAGATTGCAAGCTATCTGACCACAATGTTATAAAATTACAATTTGAGATTGGAAACAAAACGATTGACCCGACCCCCATATCTCATCTAATAAGAGTGTTTTCTTCGCAGAATGTTGACTATTTTTGCTTCTTACTTAATCAGGATTATGATATTTTGAAAGGTAACCTGGCGTGTACTATTAATGCTGATGACAAGATGACCTTGCTGTTAGAAGCTGTAGAGTTCTATTTTAACGTTGCTTTTCCGAAAAAGAAACCACGAAAACCAACTCCCAAAAAATGGACATCTAAAGGCATTCAGGTATCTAAATTAAAATTAGAAAAAATGGAACTTTTAGAAGAACTACAGCCTAATGAGAATTTAAGATTAAAGATTAAAAAATACAGGAAAATTTTAAGAAAAGTCCTGCAAAAAGCCAAAAAAATACAGTTCTCAACGAGAATAAAACGTTCAGAAAATAAAATAAAAGAAGCGTGGAAAATTATAAATGAACAAACTAAAATACATCGAACACAAAACAAAAATAATATAGAACAAATACTTAATGACAAAAAAGAACAAATAAAAGACTCTCAAATGATTGCCGACAATTTTAATAACTTCTTTCTTAATATAGCGAGAAACCTTACTAAAAATACCAATATTAATGTAAATAAATCACTAAATTATTTGAATAATATAAAAAAACCACCAATCAATATTAAATTCAGCACAATTAATTATAAAGAATTTCGAAAAATAGTAAAAAATATGAAAAATAAAAAATCTCCAGACTGCTACGACATGAACAGTAAAGTTGTTAAAGAAATAATAGTAAAAAATGATAAACTCCTGATGTTAGTATGTGATGTAATAAATGATTGCATCATAGAAGGCGTATTCCCAAATGTTCTTAAGACAGGAAGGGTAATTCCAGTATATAAAAAAGGCAGTTGCCAGGAACTTAATAATTATAGACCTATCTGCATTCTGCCCACATTATCAAAACTGTATGAAATTATTATCAAAAAGAAAATAATAGATTACTTTGAGAATTTCAACATTTTTTCTACAGCACAATACGGCTTCCGCCAAAATAAATCTACTGAAATGGCAATCAGGAATGTAGTTTATTACGTATTACGAGCTCTGGATGAATCGCAGAAATGTGCCAGTATTTTTTGCGATCTGTCCAAGGCATTTGACTGCATAAGACATGACATTCTACTAGAAAAACTAAAATACTATGGTTTTGATGGTAATGAACTAAAATTAATGACTTCGTACCTAACAAACAGATCGCAAATCGTGACAGTAAATGGCAAAAAATCTAAATGCGGCGTCATTGATATAGGGGTACCGCAAGGATCAATATTGGGCCCAATTCTCTTCCTTATTTACGTAAACGACTTGGCGAGCTGTGTTCCAGACTGGGCTTTCGTAAACTTATTTGCAGATGATACTCACTTAGGTGTCAAAGATAAAACCGATGTTAAGCTAGATAAAAAAATTGAAAAATCCATGATGCTACTGAATGACTGGTTTGAAGCAAATGGAATAATCTTAAACGCAGATAAAAGTGTAGTTCTCAAGTATCAAACTCGATTAACAAAAGACGCGCCTAATAATACGGACCATGCATTCTTAGGTTACATGATTGACCGAACGATTTCTCATGTACCCCATATTGAAAAAACATGTAAGAGACTAGCTAGTGCTAACTACGCTTTATTAAAACTAAAACCGTTGATTGACATAAAATCACTCATTTCAGTGTATTACGCTTATGTACATTCCATTATCAGCTACGCAATAACTGTCTGGGGAAACAGTTCGACCGTAAGCGAGGTACTTTTGTGTCAAAAGAGAGCGATTAGGATTATTTTCGGACTCAAATGTAAAGTGTCAGTTAGAAAATATTTTGTATGTAATAAAATAATGACTGTGATATCACTTTTTATATACAAGAGTTTGTTAGAAATTCACCAAAACAAAGACCAATACTTAAAAAAAGAAGACACGCATAAATATAATCTAAGAAACAAGAATAAATTGTACAATCCTAGAATAAGATTAACTAAAGTGCAAAAACAGGGTGATTATATTAAGCTAAAAATGTACAATAAGTTGCCTACTAAAATAACGAACCTAGAAAATATTTCAGAGTTTAAAAAGAAAATCAAAGGTTTTTTTGAATTCAATCCTTTTTATTGTGTAAATGAATTTATGAATTTGACATTGCTGGAATCTTCTTTTGATGTAAAATAATCTTGACATGCACCTATTTTTTTATTTTTTATTTTTTTATTTAAATTATTTAGTATATATTTGTTATGGAACCACGCACTACTATTTTACTGATAATTTTTTGGAATATGTATAATCGATTATAGTTATTACTAAATGAACTGTATAAAATTTGACATGCCTTGTATGACATTTATTGTGAATGTGATAGTTATGGCGAAATAAATGAAATGAAATGAAATGAAATTTTCCAAATACTGTAATAGTCGCAAGTTTGTTTGTGAATAAATACCTAACTTGCTACCAAAAAAAGTGATAAATCGAAAGAAACTTTAATCGTCTATCGACTTATAAACTTTACTAAAACACATTTACCAACGCCACGACACGACGATCGCTCTTACTTCCTCTTCCTGTTATCTACAACTATCGTACTGACAATTGTACAACACGAAAAATATTCCCGCCAATTTAATTTTATCTTGTACCATGTGGGCGGCCCGCTCATTATGGATTTAGGGCACACCTACTCACACCTATTTCAACAATGGTATGCCCAGACTTTTTAACACAAAACTATCTGTAGATAGCAACAAGAATGAAATGAAAAAAAAACTAAACAATTCTTATGGTTAGGATGTCCAGACACCGTAACGCGAAAAAAAAAGTTAAAAAAAAAGCACTTTTCACGCATACGTATTTACATGGTAGACTGAATCAAATTGTAGAGCTGTGTAGAGCTTTTTTATAAGTAAATCTTTTAAATAATTTAGGATAAGTATATATTATTTTATATGTATTAATTATTACTAAGTTAAATTGACACCGCACTGGAACTTCAGTACCTACTTAACTTAGTTGAATTGTAATTCTTTGTAAGAAGGATCAGATAAAAAAACGGTAGGAACCAGGCCGTAAGTTTCTTGCCCGTTCTTCTAGGCTCTGGTCGCGTGGAACTGGCACCTAGAATCACCTAGTATGTAAGACGATTCTAAATGATCCTTGTGATTTTTATAACTATCAAATACTATTTCAGCCGCTGGAGCCAGATCTGAAGTTGTCATCTAGTACTATCTTGGCAGTGGCACTGCAACAACACTTGGCTGAACAAGGAACACAGTCAGATACACTGAGACAAATTCAGCGAACTGCCTTCAATAGATATATGTAGTTTCAACAGATAACAATGTTTAAAGTTTAGTTGATGTACAGTACATACCAAATATATATAAATTAGTTCTTTGTTGGCTTACTGGTTTTTTTTTTGGAATAAAATTAAAACAGCTACATATTTATTTGAATAAGTGTGTGTATTTGAAGTGAATAATACTTACTACCTATAACATTATTAAAATCTTTGTAATATTTATAAATTGGTTCAAGAAACATGAGATTGGAATTCAATCTGATAATATCACCATTGTAGTGTTTTGAGCAACTCAAAGTTAGTGTAGCAGTATCACAGAGTTTAAATTTTGGTTGAATTTTGAGCTTTCCGAGTAGTGTAGCTCTGCTTTCAATAATCTGCAACAAAGACAAAAATATCAGTAGATGCACCAAAATGAAAGAATATAAAGTTCTTTCTTTGAATACTCAATTGTCTACAACTAATGAATGTTTTAAACATATTATTGAATAATTTAAAACTACACATTTATATACAAACAGTATCAATAAGACTAAACTGACCGAGCTTGCTCTGAACTTGTTCTCCGGACCAGTTGATTACACATCCTTGTTTTCATTCTTCACACTTCCATCGGTACCATCTTTATCCTGACCTGAATGAATATGAACATTAATTTAGTTATGATAGTAAATGTAATTCACTGAGTAGGTGGTGTAAAAGCTGTTTAGATAAATCATAAGGTTCATCGGTATCAGATTTTAGGTATAAAAATCAGAGTTTTTATTCTCTACTTATGCTTGGCTTTACAGTAGATAGTACTGAATAAACTATGGAAAATATTATAAGTTATACAGCAAGGTGAGAGTATGTAATGTTTTCTTTATGAAAGATATTGGTAAGTGATTATGTGCAAGAAGTAAAAATGTCCTTGAAAGATTGAGTACTTAGTCAATTCCCTGAATGATGGTTGTACAGAAAAAAGGATAAATTAAAAGTACAAAATAATATATAAACAGTTTCAATAAGATTAAACTGACCGATTAGCTTGCTCTCAAAACTGTTCTCCGGACCAGTTGATCACACATCCTTCATTCTTTACACTTCCATCGGTACCACCTTTATCCTGACCTGAATGAATAAAAACAGTAATTTAGTTATGGTAGTAAGTGTCATTCGCTGAGTAGGTGGTGTATAAGCTGTTTAGATAAGTTATGTTTCCTTTATGGAAGTTATTGGTAATTAATTAGGCGACAAAAGTAACAGGAAAAGACAAAAAGAATTTGTAATTCTGAAAGATTGAGTACTTAGTCAATTCCATCAATGATCCTATAGATACAGAAAGTAGGATAATCAATATAAATGACAATATGAGACATTCACAAAATACCAATTCTCAGGTAGTACATTTTATCTAGATTTTTACTGAAATTACCATTCTCACCTATCCTTTCTTGTTTGGGTGGTTAGATAATGAGATCTAATAAATATAATCTTGAGACCTTTTGTAAATAAAAGCAATGGTAAGAAACAACCTGCAAAGACAGTTTAGCAAAAAAAATAACTCACCTTTACCATAGGAGTATCATAACAGAGAAGGAGTCCTAGGCAAGCGTGTTCCAGTCTTTGCGAAATATATAAGCAAAGTGTCTTTGCTTGGATGGAGATCCAAAAGCAGCTCGGCCTTGGAATGACCATCAACAGAGTCGCTTGGTGCTTTGGGAGCTCCGTTTCTCGTTTGATTTTTGCAAACTTTCACTATGTTTTTACTTCTTAGAAGTTATAAACACTACAATTAATATAATTTGCAAATTTATTTATAATTATTATGCGAGTTGTTTCTATAAATATTGGTTCCTATTCCAATATAATTTTAGATATGAACCCTATTTTGGTTCAAACTCGAACCATTTCGCACAGATAGGCTAATAGTTAGTACTGCCACACCAAGAAATTTGCGGTGTTGCTGCGATATCGCCGAGCAAGCCGGAGACGCAATCGCAGAGGCGTCTAACTGTCGCTCAAACTCGCATAAAACAGCGTAACGGTCAAACATCATCGCATGCGATGGTCATCTTGCGATTACGTGGCGACTTCGCTACGTAGGCTACCCAAATACTCGCAATGCAAGCTTCTCAAAAAATCTTATAGGGGGCTCTGCTTAGATCTCCATACAAAATTGGTGGCTTACACTGCGAAGGCGATACGTTCAAAACATGTGCAAAACTCAAACTAAGCCCACTGAACCCGGAAATAGAACAAAGATGGCTTTTGATCACCATATTTAATGACAATAAAATGTAAATTAGTGTAAAGTGTAAATAAGGTTTCTTTGTCTTTTTGATAATGGTTATTTGGTCAGGTGATTATATGTGATATATAGGTGATATGATAAATGTTGACTCGGGTAGGTATGTACCCGCCAAAACGTTTTAGCGGCAGTCAATTTCATTTAAATACCGGGCAAAATTTGGTTTCTTCATACCATTTCATCAACTCGCTTTGAAGAAACGTCTAATAGTTTCCAATACTTTTCTAAAATCAAGTAAGGTTTTATTCTCTTCTTTCTTAAAAATTAAATTAATAACTTTGAAGCATTTGTAACGATCACTTTTAATTTAAATTACTATTAATTCCGTTACTGGTATTAGGCTCACCATTCTACAATTTTTTTTGTTGTAAAAAGCAGTCTGAAAGATATCGCAATAAGATAACACCACCTATTGTATCTTACCCTGAATCATTTAATATTATATTCTGCTCTCAATAGTTTTAGTTTAAGTTTCTTGCCCGTTCTTCTAGGCTCTGGTCGCGTGGAACTGGCACCTAGAATCACTTAGTATGTAAGACGATTCTAAATGATCCATGTGATTTTATTGAATAAAAAAATGTTTGACTTTGACTTTATTATTACATGAGTTGTTACATATTTATTTTTCATGTGTCAGACTTAAGTTTTTGATTTCAAATACGATTATTTTATTGTTTGTGAATAAATAAATTGAAAAAATTTAATTACTTTATTTAAAAATTTATTGTCAAATTTTGTTTAAAAACTGAAGTTTATTTAGAAAACCACGATAGAGGCCGAGAATGGCCAAGGTTATATATAAAAAATGGCTGGCGCTAATGAAAGCGGGAGTGCTTTGAGTTTTATTTTTTGTTTTTGTGAGCCGCATTTTAATTGTATGTGCCATTGTGGAGCGCTAACTACTCGTATTTTTAAATGCATGAGTCATACAATGAAACCTGTTTGTAGATAAACAATTCACAAAACACTAGCGAAATTGCACAGCATTTTGTGACAAGACAATTTCCATATGCAGCGGGACTTCAACAATAACTGTACTAAAACTGTATAAAGTTATTACTTACATACTTAATAAATGAAGTTACAATGTCAAATACATAAAAGTACCATAGACAATTGAAATTGGAACTAAACAAAAGTTTTTGAAGTGAAAACTTCTTTAGCGGCGCTGGGTGGGTAAAAACTTTCAAACTCGCGTCAGGGTCACGTGACGTTGATAAAAAGCGTAAGATCGAGGGAAAGGGAGAGGAACTAGTATCTCCCACTCTTTCTACCGTGCCTGAGTGTGCTCTGTTTAGGCGGCACACAGACACATTCGCGCTTGCGCGAATGTGTCTGTGTCATTGTGATTGTCATTGTCATTATGACGTCTGTGGTTATATTTTTGAAGTGAAAACTTAAAAGTGAAAACACAACGTTAATATTGAAGTTTTCACTTCTGCCGGCACTCCCGGAGTGCTACCTTTTTTTTTTTAATCTCCACTTCAGTCTAAAGAGGATTTACATAAGTAGGTACGTAAACTATTCTAAATTCAAAAAGCATGCGTTTTCTTAGTCTGTGTGACGCATAGCATAACGGATAACGTTCTTAAAATGGATGGATCTCGCGAGGGTATTTTAGATGTAAAATCATTTCCTCACTTTAAATAATTTTGTTATCGTCGTAGCACGGACATTGATAGATATGGATATAATAATTCCGTGAACTCTGTATTGTTGTATCGAATAATAAAATATTCCGCAAGTCGTTATTCACGTATGATCGCGACAGACTTACTCATTGTGTTACCAACTGAGTCCAACACTGATTCCTTTTTTTTTATTTTCCTATGTCAACCACAATCAATTTTGGCAGTCTCGATTATATTTTTTTAAAGTAATTTCAAGTGAAGTCTTTAAATTATTTAAAAAGTCTTAAGCTGAAATAAATTAACAAAAAAATATTATTAAAAAAAGGAAGCTTATTTTATTTTATCTTAATTGTCTTGCTTGAGACATATATCGCCATTAACTGACTTTTAAAAATTATGTTTTTGTTTTATTAAATATAACTTATAAGAGATTGTTCATTATATACCAACAGAAACACAAAATTCTTGCAGCATAATGTTTAACCATTTCTAGGTAAAATATCACAGCTGGAAACACTCACCTGTCTTGGAAACAATTGTGGCCTTGAATTTAAAAGTTGTTTACTAGAAAAGAACCCGTGTTTTAAATTAACTTATGTCTAGATTAAAAATATATTTTTATTATAAAACGTGACTATCAACGCTTAATAAAAAAAAGTGCTATCACGGTTAATAAAAAAATAAATACTTAAACAAAAAGCCTGATTTTGTATGGAACTGTCTTTAAAGTCTATAAAATCTTTTTTATGGAACTGTATTTAAAGTCTAAAAAAAAGGCTTGCTAGATACAACCCTTTGATCAAGTCTTGACAAGACAAGACTTATAATTATATACTATAATTATATGACATATAATTTACTATAATATATATAGGTATAATATATAATTTATTTTTTACATGACAATATAATTATATTATCATCTAAATTTAGGTATAATTAATATATAAACTAGGTTACAAAAATTAAAACCAGGATAAAAACTAATACAATTATGTAGTAACCTTGGACATGTTTACTGTTTTGCACTGTAAAATGTAGGTATATCATGATTTGAACGCAGTTAGGTATATGACGAAGCACTACGCATTTGACACACCTCTCGCTCACAACCAGAAAACTTCTACTTCTAAGTTATACAATGTAACTTATGTATAAAAATGTATTTAAGAGATAGAATATAATAGATAGTAGAATACTTATATACCTACTTATTTTTGTTTGTAAATACATACATAGAATACACAGTAACACCCAGACACAGAACAAATATTTGACGACTGATGTGGGCGCGGCGGGCGAAGGTCCGCCTGCGACGCGGAGGTTGCGGGTTTGATTCCCGCTTTGGTATAAATATTTGTACGATCTGCAAATATTTATTCCAGGTGTTCTAGGTATTTTATATGTATAATAAAAAATATCTATCTATGTAATGTATTGTATTAAGTATTCAGTCTTCTAGTACCCATAACACAAGCTCTGCTTAGCTTGGGGCTAGATGATGTTGTGTGGATTATCCAGCATTATTTATTTATATTTACTTATGTTTATCACACAAACATTTGCTCTGGCTGGTAATCTAACTCACGAGTCACGTCACGACACACAGCATGGAAGGCAGAAGCTACTACCAACTGAGCTGTGACGCCTGTCATATTAGTGTCAAATGTTAGTTGTTTTGTACTTATTTAAACTCTACTTTCCAGTGCGGTATGGTAGGTATGATAGGAGGTATGGCCGGTAGTGCCGTGACCATGAAAGAATGCGTGTCCAATGATTAAAACGAATATCTTACATAACGTAGGTATGGACAAGGTCGCTAAAGTAGTCAAACTCTTAGTTGTAAGTGTTTTTCATATATATTATTATGTTAATAAGGGAATTGGTTAAGACCATTCTTATTAAATAAAGCCTAATTTAGTATACTTCTTTTCATAAAAAGTTTTACATCAAGTCATAGACAAGAACCAAAGAGGCTGCTTTATGTCAGAAAATAAAAAAGAAAAACATAAAAGGTTTTATTTTTGTTTAGAAATGAATTCTTTTTCTTTTTTGTTCTGTCAAATAAAAAAAATACGGATCTGATTGCAATTAACTGCATCGACGATTGCACATTGAAATTTTAATGCATTTAGGTACGTCGACCAAGCGTCGTCTAGACTGAGATAAAAAAAAACTAGAAAAAAGGAATCACACCATAGAGTTAAACGGATAGAGAAAATTCTTGCCAACAAGTAGTCGGAAAATACATGAGCATAAATAAATCGTAAACGTATCGAAACAGTGACGTATTAGAGATACACTGAGCGTCAACATCAACTTTACTGTCGAACGTTGCAGCGGTAGCGCGCAGTGTGTCTTAAATACTGACGTTTACGATTACCACATTTATTTGGCTCAGTCGTCTAATTCGGTCTAGTTTGTGGAAATTTCTGTTGACATTTGATCAAGAGTTAGAAAACAACTTTTTTTATTTGTAACATAACAACATTTCTGCGTGAAAAACTCAAGTGCGTAGTCAAATGATTCGTAAAAACCTCACACTGCAATAAAACTCCAGACTCGTTTAAATCAGGTAAATAAGTACCTATTTTATTAAGACTAATCAAATATTATGTATATATATTATTTACCAGCCATGCAAATGCTATGCCATAGCATTTTTTGGCGCCGGTCGGAGTGTTAGGTTATTTCGTTACAGAATTTCTGGATTCGGTCTCCACGCTCAAGGCCCGCGATAGAAGCTTTGCAATAGCTTAAAAAGAGATATTTAAGAATGATCTAGAATTTATAGCTGTAGTAGCGTTGTCATACTGAAATTTTAGTTTAAGATCTACAGTCGGAAATTACGTAATATCTACAAGTAGCTGTACGTAGGTTCACTGCCAAGGCTATATCGTCAGTCAAGGTCTCAATCTGAGTTTGTACTTCGTTTGTAAGTTTATGCTCTAAAATTCTATTATAACAAGAAGAAATAAAAAATATTCACGGACATTTCACATATCACACTCTAGTTCCAAACTAAGCAAAGCTTGTTATATGGAAACTAGATTGCAGGTGCAATACTTATAGATTTAAAAATAATTATACATAATAAAAACTCACTCTATAAATGAATACATGTATTAAAATTCGCTGTGAAAGCTCTTTTTTTTATATTTGAGTACTTACTAGGCTTAACCTTGAAGAGGCTTTTAATACAAGATGGGTGGAACTCGTTAATTGGAAACACCATTACACGTACTCCATTTATTGAAACAAGAAAACATACAATAACATGAACTAGCATTAGCATTTTGATATTTACGCCGCATTTTATGAAAAAATACATTTAGGTAGGTATTTGCCGGGACACTTGGAATCCTAATAATAAACGTTTGTATAGATGGATGATGTATCGTGAATGTATGTTTGTTACTCTTTCACGCAAAATCTACTGAATGGATTTTAATGAAACTTTACAATAATGTAGTTTATACATTAGAATAACACATAGGCTATAGTTTATAAAGATATCGTGTGAATTATACAAAATATAAAGATAATAAGACGAAGTCGCGGGCATCAGCTAGTAATATAATTTACTAGCTGGCTGATTATTTCTGCGCTATGTCTATTAATGTTTAATTGTCAATTAAAACGCATCGAGCTATGACCTGAATAAAACTTTTAGCACATTTTATTATTAAATTAATCTGTAAAATACTATTATTCCCCTAGTTAGTGACAATCAGAGGTTATAAGTACCTATAGCTTTTTTTATATTATTAGCTTTTCAATAGATACTATTAATGATAATGGGATACTAGTAGCAAAGTTATAAGTACTTGAACTCTGTTAAAATTATTGTTATTGTGTATTATTGACACGCTAGAAGAAGACTATTAATTTATAACATACAAACTTCGAGATAGGATGAGCAGGTTATTTTTATAATGCATGCTACGGAACTCTAAAATATCAGCTAAATAACCTTGGTCTTGAATTAATGCGTAGTTACTAAAACTGGTAGCTCGTTCAATCGAGGAATGTTTTAAAAACAGAAATAGTTACATTGCTGACTTCATATGAATGAAGATAAACTTGTGCGAAGTAAAAAAGCAGTGTATATGATTATTGGCGATTGCGAATTCGATGAAGATTATGAAAGTTTTTGTTGGATTTGCATCATCCGTCCTATTTTTACTTTTAGGTAGTAGGTACCTATACTTCAATTCAAGGTTAATTTTCGTGAAAACTACGTTACTAGAGTCTGTCAAGCGAAAGATGGCCCTGATAAATCGCGGCAAATTCAAAAACTATTAGTATGGCAATAGTATATCATCTACTTATTCATAATCATCATCAAAAATTATGTAAGTATATTTATTTAGAATAATATCAAAGTATCAAATTATGTAATTCCAAGTTATCCTATTATTTAATGTATTGCCATACTAATAGTTTTTGAATTTGCCGCGATTTATCAGGGCCATCTTTCGCTTGACAGACTCTACGTAGCTAATCTGTATAAACTTTTAATGATTTATAAATAAAGGGTTCTGTGGGCTTAGTTTGAGTTTTGCACATGTTTTGAACGTATCGCCTTCGCAGTGTAAGCCACCAATTTTGTATGGAGATCTAAGCAGAGCCCCCTATAAGATTTTTTGAGAAGCTTGCATTGCGAGTATTTGGGTAGCCTACGTAGCGAAGTCGCTACGTAATCGCAAGATGACCATCGCATGCGATGATGTTTGACCGTTACGCTGTTTTATGCGAGTTTGAGCGACAGTTAGACGCCTCTGCGATTGCTTCTCCGGCTTGCTCGGCGATATCGCAGCAACACCGCAAATTTCTTGGTGTGGCAGTACTAACTATTAGCCTATCTGTGCGAAATGGTTCGAGTTTGAACCAAAATAGGGTTCATATCTAAAATTATATTGATAAATAGGAACCAATATTTATAGTAAGAACTCACATAATAATTATAAATAAATTTGCAAATTATATTAATTGTAGTGTTTATAACTTCTAAGAAGTAAAAACATAGTGAAAGTGGTGACTCTTATGTTTTATTTGTGCTAGTGTAGTTTTGCTAAAATCAAACGAGAAACGGAGCTCCCAAAGCACCAAGCGACTCTGTTGATGGTCATTCCAAGGCCGAGCTGCTTTTGGATCTCCATCCAAGCAAAGACACTTTGCTTATATATTTCGCAAAGACTGGAACACGCTTGCCTAGGACTCCTTCTCTGTTATGATACTCCTATGGTAAAGGTGAGTTATTTTTTTTGCTAAACTGTCTTTGCAGGTTGTTTCTTACCATTGCTTTTATTTACAAAAGGTCTCAAGATTATATTTATTAGATCTCATTATCTAACCACCCAAACAAGAAAGGATAGGTGAGAATGGTAATTTCAGTAAAAATCTAGATAAAATGTACTACCTGAGAATTGGTATTTTGTGAATGTCTCATATTGTCATTTATATTGATTATCCTACTTTCTGTATCTATAGGATCATTGATGGAATTGACTAAGTACTCAATCTTTCAGAATTACAAATTCTTTTTGTCTTTTCCTGTTACTTTTGTCGCCTAATCACTTACCAATAACTTCCATAAAGGAAACATAACTTATCTAAACAGCTTATACACCACCTACTCAGCGAATGACACTTACTACCATAACTAAATTACTGTTTTTATTCATTCAGGTCAGGATAAAGGTGGTACCGATGGAAGTGTAAAGAATGAAGGATGTGTGATCAACTGTGGGCTTAGTTTGAGTTTTGCACATGTTTTGAACGTATCGCCTTCGCAGTGTAAGCCACCAATTTTGTATGGAGATCTAAGCAGAGCCCCCTATAAGATTTTTTGAGAAGCTTGCATTGCGAGTATTTGGGTAGCCTACGTAGCGAAGTCGCCACGTAATCGCAAGATGACCATCGCATGCGATGATGTTTGACCGTTACGCTGTTTTATGCGAGTTTGAGCGACAGTTAGACGCCTCTGCGATTGCGTCTCTGGCTTGCTCGGCGATATCGCAGCAACACCGCAAATTTCTTGGTGTGGCAGTACTAACTATTAGCCTATCTGTGCGAAATGGTTCGAGTTTGAACCAAAATAGGGTTCATATCTAAAATTATATTGGAATAGGAACCAATATTTATAGTAACAACTCACATAATAATTATAAATAAATTTGCAAATTATATTAATTGCAGTGTTTATAACTTCTAAGAAGTAAAAACATAGTGAAAGTGGTGACTCATAAGTTTTATTTGTGCTAGTGTAGTTTTGCAAAAATCAAACGAGAAACGGAGCTCCCAAAGCACCAAGCGACTCTGTTGATGGTCATTCCAAGGCCGAGCTGCTTTTGGATCTCCATCCAAGCAAAGACACTTTGCTTATATATTTCGCAAAGACTGGAACACGCTTGCCTAGGACTCCTTCTCTGTTATGATACTCCTATGGTAAAGGTGAGTATTTTTTTTTGCTAAACTGTCTTTGCAGGTTGTTTCTTACCATTGCTTTTATTTACAAAAGGTCTCAAGATTATATTTATTAGATCTCATTATCTAACCACCCAAACAAGAAAGGATAGGTTAGAATGGTAATTTCAGTAAAAATCTAGATAAAATGTACTACCTGAGAATTGGTATTTTGTGAATGTCTCATATTGTCATTTATATTGATTATCCTACTTTCTGTATCTATAGGATCATTGATGGAATTGACTAAGTACTCAATCTTTCAGAATTACAAATTCTTTTTGTCTTTTCCTGTTACTTTTGTCACCTAATCACTTACCAATAACTTCCATAAAGGAAACATAACTTATCTAAACAGCTTATACACCACCTACTCAGCGAATGACACTTACTACCATAACTAAATTACTGTTTTTATTCATTCAGGTCAGGATAAAGGTGGTACCGATGGAAGTGTAAAGAATGAAGGATGTGTGATCAACTGGTCCGGAGAACAGTTTTGAGAGCAAGCTAATCGGTCAGTTTAATCTTATTGAAACTGTTTATATATTATTGTGTACTTTTAATTTATCCTACTTTCTGTACAACCATCAGTCAGGGAATTGACTAAGTACTCAATCTTTCAAGGACATTTTTACTTCTTGTACCTAATCACTTACCAATAGCTTAACTAAGTACTCAATCTTTCAAGGACATTTTTACTTCTTGTACCTAATCACTTACCAATAGCTTTCATAAAAAAAACATTACATACTCTCACCTTGCTGTATAACTTATAATATTTTCCATAGTTTATTCAGTACTATCTACTGTAAAGCCAAGCATAAGTAGAGAATAAAAACTCTGATTTTTATACCTAAAATCTGATACCGATGAACCTTATGATTTATCTAATCAGCTTTTACACCACCTACTCAGTGAATGACATTTACTATCATAACTAAATTAGTGTTCATATTCATTCAGGTCAGGATGGTACCGATGGAAGTGTGAAGAATGAAGACAAGGATGTGTAATCAACTGGTCCGGAGAACAACTTCAGAGCAAGTTATTCAACTTGGTCAGTTTAGTTTTATTGATACTGTTTGTATATTATTGTGTAGTTCTAAATTATTTAATAATATGTCTAAAACATTCATTTGTTGTAAACAATTGAGTATTCAAAGACAGACCTTTATATTCTTTAATTTTGGTGCATCTACTGATATTTTTGTCTTTGTTACAGATTATTGAAAGCAGAGCTGCACTACTCGGAAAGCTCAAAAGTCAACCAAAATTTAAACTCTATGTTACTGCTACACTAACTTTGAGTTGCTCAAAACACTACAATGGTGATATTATCAGATCGAATTCCAATCTCATGTTTCTTGAACCAATTTATAAATATTTCAAAGATTTTAATAATGTTATAGGTAGTAAGTATTATTAACTTCAAATACACACACTTATTCAAATAAATATGTAGCTGTTTTAATTTTATTCCAAAAAAAAAACCAGTAAGCCAACAAAGAACTAATTTATATATATTTGGTATGTACTGTACATCAACTAAACTTTAAATATTATTATCTGTTGAAACTATATGTATTGAAGGCAGTTCGCTGAACTTGTCTCAGTGTATCTGACTGTGTTCCTTGTTCAGCCAAGTGTTGTTGCAGTGCCACTGCCAAGATAGTACTAGATGACAACTTCAGATCTGGCCCCAGCGGCTGAAATAGTATTTGATAGTTATATTACTATGAATATATTAGTGGCCTCCTAGTTTCTCACAGGTAGCCTTTATAAAAAACATAAACTTTAAATACCCTATATTACTCGGCTTCATTCCTTCAAGAATTTTTAATATCAGAGTTTTTACTTTAATCCAAACAAACAAAGCTATCTTCATTATAATATTAGTATAGAGAAGGAATAAGAATTATCATAAAGAATTAGGAATAGAATTTTTATTTCAGTTGTCAAAAAATCTAAATATCAGCTTCAAGTTCTACCACCGATGCAGCTAGCAGCTAGTTAAGTGGATTGACTTCAGCCTCATGCCAATCTAGAAGCATAGCATTAGTTGAAAACAATGCATTTGAAAAGAAGTCACATCCCGGACAACATAATATAAGGTCAGTGTGGGTAAGTTCGTCTAGGCCCTAAGTCCGTCTAGTGGCAATAACTTCCGTTTTTGAATAGCTAGAGCCATATAACTCGGTTGGTAAAACAGTATCATTGAGTTACTTCGAACTAGGAATAATAGATGTCGCTAACATCTTAATGTTGGAAAAAATTTGACAACTAATTTTTTCCGCGAATTTAACTTGAAGTTGAAGTTTGACGTCTCGTCGAAAAATGAAAAAAAAGGTGTGAAATCTAACGAGTTTTCTGAATATCTGTGATAAAGTAGGTCATTTACAGATTCGGGAATGTATAACTGGTGTCCGATTCAAAAATAACGCATTAGTTTCGTAATAATAATTATAACACATAGAAAAAATCCAAGCTTTGAATATTATAGTTGGGAAGTCCGTCTACTATACATAAGGCAAGTCCGTCATATGCCGGTCTTGCCTTAATTCCAGATATTGTCAACCTTTTTAGTAGTTCAAATTTTATAATTATTTTATACTGTTTATTCAACTTGTAAATATTATTCGCCTGTCTACGAAAGTGAACTCTTTTCAGGCTTGCTTCTGTAAATCTAATCTATTTAAGTTTATTTTTCTGTATTTACTTTGTGTATAATAAATAATTAAGTGAAAGATGCACTGGTATGTTTGCAAGAGGACTAGCATCACCTATAAGTATTCTTTAAAAGTTTATAAATTGTGAATACATATTTTGAAAGCATGGAACTATCCAACCTTTTTGTTAGTTTCTGATTTTTTATACCTGACTCGTGTAGCTTGGCACATCATGTCGGACTTTGTGAACATTTATCGTTTTAACAAAGATCTGGTTTAGAAAATTATCCCATACTCATTTATTTCGTACTGGCAGAAAGTGTTATAAATGTAGCTACAGATCCGGCAATAGTTTGCCACACCATTTCTAAATTCATACATTACATTATTAACGATTACTTGTTTACAAATAAAGATTCTTGTGTATTGATTTGTATGTTATTGACAAAAAAAATCGTAAGTGGGTACTTTGTAAAAATGTTTACAACCACTGAAAGTACATCATCAGCAAAGATATGCCGGACTTGCCCTTGATTTTAATAATTTTATTTTTCTTTAAAAGTATACCTTATAGTCACACGTTTAAAACACTTATTTCAACGGCAGCTTTTCATCATTTATCGATAAGGTTTTCATACATATTGGCTCACTAGTTACGATTTTATTGCTACTAGACGGACTTGCCTCAAACTGGTTGGGAAGTCCGTCTAAATGCCTACTTTACAAAAAAATGCTATAAATCTGAAGACAATCACAATTAACCCTACTTTTAGATAGATATAGAAAGATAAATGTAATACCAATATTTTCCGACTACTTAAAGTAACTAATAAATTTTATTTCGATTTTTAAAGTTAAATTGAAATTCAATTTAAGAAAACTATGCCGGACTTGCCCACACTGACCTTAATGTTATACTCATAGTTTGAATAGCTGTCTCATATAAAATATTTTTATTTATCTATTGAGCATGCAAGTTTATTATGAAGTACAAACCTGTGACCAATTGGCTTCGAATACAAGGACTCAAACTGAACAAGCTTGTAGGAAAAACAATAGTTTTGAAACATATTGAGTGTGCGAGTTCTCCTAAACCTCAAAGCTGTGACAGGGCTCCTACCCGTCAATTACGTATAATCTTTTAAGTTACTGATCAGTTACTGATTTTGTTTTCTTCGTGCCTGAAATGAGAAACATTAGATATTAAGTAAGATAATACATTCAAAGGTATTATTAGGTATATTTTAAACAAGGTGTTTGTTTCTGATAATCTGAGTTTACATAGACTTATCCATCCAGTTTGAAACACTCAATAATATCATTATAAACAGTGATAAAATTAGATACATACTCATTTAAAAAGATCGTTCATTACATTTTCATATATCGTATCTTGATATTAGTTTCAACTATTACAACTTTTTCACTGATAAAGTGTTTTTTAATGTTCAAGACATAAACTACATGTTATTTTATTATTTGATTAAATAACCTGCAAAATCTGCAAATAGAACTTTTTTATTCATAAAGTAGGGTGCCGTGATTACACAACCAAGGAAAACACAGCCACGGAATGTACAGCCCGGAATCGGTGACCATTTTGGCATCCAATTCCGGGCTGTGCATTCCGTGGCTGTGTTTTCCTACTGTGTTGTACATTCCCGACACGTGTTGGGAATTTGATGCCAAATGACGTCATAGCATATGCTTCGTTTGCACTTACTCAAATTTTTCGTTTAGCCGATCATGTACAAGTAGCTAACTATGCCACTGTCAAAATATTATTTTTAAACTTATTTTTTTTCATGCGTGATGCGTCACAGTAGGTGCGAGGAGCGAAGCGACGAGCGTTAGTTTGATATAGAAAACCGCGCCAGAACCTACATGCGTTTAACCATTTGCCAGACAACAATCAGAAAAACGAAGTTAGGAACTGTAATGATCGGTTGTTGGACCTAGTGTTAGTTTCAGAGGTCATGGATGATGTGAGTGTGTGCACCGCAGACGAGGCATTGGTGCCAGTGGACACACAACACCCACCACTAACGATCATGGTGACGCGCGCATCTCGTCCTGTAGTTTTGGCTGAGTCAAAACCCGTTCTTAATGATTGGAACTTCTCAAAAGCTGACTATCACTCGCTGTACTCGTCGATAGCGTCAGCAAATTGGACCCCATTATATGAGATGCGGGACTCAGAAGAAGCTTTAGATTATTTCTACGGATCGCTTAATAATATTTTTGACATGTGGGTACCTAAGAAACGACAAAAACGGGAAAACTCGAGGTATAGCTATCCAAATTGGTATACGGCTGATTTAATACGTGGAATAGAACGCAAAGCTAGACTGCATAAGAGGTATAAGACAAGCGGAACCAGGAAGGACTATTTGGCATTCTCAGAAAGCAGATCAGAAATAAAAGTCATGATACATGCAGCTCAGGAGCATCATCAAGAGCAAATTCAGAGTAATATAGTCAGTGACCCCAAATCATTCTGGAACTACGTGAGATCAAGACAGGGAGCGACGAGTCGTAACAAAATTACTCATAATGGAATTACATTACCTGATGCGGATTGTGCGGAAGAATTCGCGAAATACTTCCACTCGGTATATGGCAGTACCCCAGCAAAACTAGATGTGGCTGAGGCGGAGGCACATAGTCGCGCCGGTGCTGCACGCCTGCATATTCCTCAGCTCTCGCTCGTCGAAGTCACAAAGGCGCTGGCGAAGCTGAAGCCTAAACGCTCCGCGGGACCTGATGGTTTTCCAGTTTTCATATTTAAAGATTGTAGGATGGCATTGGCTGAGCCGCTAGCGCATATTTACAACCTTTGTTTGCAGCTCTCTTATTTTCCACAACGCTGGAAAGTAACCCGAGTAATCCCGATACCTAAAAGTGGAACCGGTTCAGAAGTTAGCGGCTTTAGGCCCATAGCTATCCTTTCCACACCAGCAAAGGTCTTTGAATCGGCGGTGCAGCGGTGTATGCAGGAACAGGTGGCTCCCCAATTGTCGGATGCGCAACATGGCTTTCGAGCAGCACGCAGTACAACGAGCAATCTTCTTGACGCCATGGCCCATGTGATACCTCATGTGGATGCAGGAGTGCAAGTCGATGTAGCCTACTTTGATTTTAAAAAAGCTTTCGATCTAGTTGACAACGATATTTTGCTGACAAAGCTGGCGACAGTTGGCTGCACAACCAAGTTATTGCAGTTCTTTGCTAGCTATATGAGGGATAGGCAACAGTTTGTGGAGTACGCGGGATATAGATCTCAACCCTACTACACCAGAACGGGAGTAAGCCAAGGCAGTAACTTAGGCCCATTGGAATTCATCATTATGATTAATGATTTGCCTGAGGTTGTTAGGAATGCAAAATGTCTTCTGTTCGCGGATGACCTAAAGTTGCTCTTACCTGTTCAAGAAGAGGAAGACTGCAGTCGCTTTCAGCAAGACGTAGATAGAGTAGTTCAGTGGAGCCATAGCAACTGACTGAACTGACTGAAAACTGCAGTTTAATAACGATAAATGCTCAGTATTAAGCTTCAGCGGAGCTAAAGCACCGGAACGTTACAAGTATAGAGTAGACGGAACGTTGTTGAAGCGCGTTGACTCAGTCAGAGATTTGGGAGTTCGTATGGACTCTGAGCTGAGATTCCGGGACCAGGCTGTTAGTGTTTGTAAAAAGGCATTTAGAAGCCTGGGTTTTATATTGCGTCGAGCACACTCCTTTACGAACATAAGAGCACTGACAGCCCTGTACAATGCGTTAGTCAGAAGTCAGTTAGAGTGTAATATTGCTGCGTGGGCTCCTCATGAAACTAAGTACAGTCTCATGTTGGAGCGCATACAAAACAAATTCACTCGTTACCTATACTGGAAGCGGTACGGCGTCTATCCCTTCTACCCGTTAATGTATCCGACCTTGTTCGTTCTGGGTATGGTTGGATACAATAAGCTGGAAACACGTCGGGATCTTGCACTGGCTGTTTACGTCGTGAGGGTGCTTCGGGGAGACGTCACTAACCCAGGCGTCTTGAAGACTATTAATTTGTGCGTACCCGACGAATACGTGCTGCGGCGAAGGCGGCCGCGCCTGTTCAGTGTGCCGCGCGGCAGAACCAACTTGTTGGCTAAATCGCCTCTTATCCGCGCCATGCACACACTCAATCTAGTAGCAGAGAATGTTGACGTGTTTTATGTTTCTCTGAATGAATTTACAAAGGCCACAATGTTTATTTTATGTTATTCTTGACAATGAGTTTGTGTTGTGTTGTATGTTTGTTTTTAATTTTTTTTTTATTACTATAAAATTTGATTTGCATGAAATAATTAATGACATATTATTATTATTGACATATATTATTATTATTGTAATTGTATAATTTATTTGAGCACAATGACAACGAGTAATTTATTAATTATTAATTTTATAAAATATAACTACACTATTACATTAGGATAACCCTGTTAAAATAGATGTAAGTAAATGAAATAAATAAATAAAAAATTATTGAATTGGATTGTTTTCTTTTCATATTATAATCTGTGCAGTTTATCTTTATCAAAATGGGATAGTAACATTTTAATCTTTGGTTTCATCTAAACGAAACATAGGCTAGGCTTTCGACCAATCAGAGCAATGGTCGCCAATTCCATGGTCGTGTTTTCCACGGCTGTACATTCCGTGGTTGGACATTTCCAACACATGTCGGGAATGCGTAGCCCGTATATCATGCACATTTTGGCTGCGAATTCCTGGTTGCGTATTCCTGGCTGTGCTTTCCGTGGTCGTACATTCCGGGTCGTGCTTTCCATGGTTGTACATTAACCGGACCCATAAAGTAGACAACAGTGTTGCCAAGTCTAGCAAATTTAAAGTACCACAAAAATCATAAAATAATAATTAAAAAAAAAGTATTTATTGCAGATCTCGCTTTCTATGGATTTTAGGCAATATGAATATAAAACATAGGTATAATGTAGAAAATTAAATTCTCTATAACTTTCGTTGAGACGTTTTTTTAAATATTTGGAATCATTTTCGAGATAGCTAAATTGATATGTAAAAATCGTTATTTTACACTTTATTGAAAATGTCTGACTTTCCATGGGTTTTTTTTATGCTACATTATATTATATAATATATTTATTATTATCGAATACTAATGTTTAAAACTGTGCGTGCTCTGCCCTCATATCTCAAAAATAGTTAAAGATATAAAAAAAAAGTTTGTACAAAAGTTGTAGAGTATTTAATTCTCTATGATATATATTCTACATCTATATAGCATAAAACCAATAAGAAACGATATATCTACAATAAATGTGTAAAATAACGAATTTTCACTTTTGACTTTGACTATCTTGACAATGGTACATGCTATAAAAAAAATGTCTTTACAAAAGTGGTAGAGAGTTTAATTCTCTATGATATATATTCTACATTTATATAGCATAAAACCAATGAAAAACGATATATCTACAATAAATGTGTAAAATAACGAAATTTTCACTTTTGACTTTGACTATCATACAAATGGTACAAGTTATAAAAAAAGACCTTGGCAAAAGTGGTAGAGAGTGTTATTTCCTACAATTATATGAAATATTTTTTTATTTTATTATTATCAGAAAAGCCTGAGTTTTTATATAGTTGGTATATTTCAACTGTAGTCCCTATAATCTTCGTAGAAATAACGGTTTTAATGAAGGATAACATTTTATAATATGCTTTTTTTGTAGGTACTACTCACGGCAAAGTGTTCTTTCATACTTCATTTTTTAAATTACATCCTTATTATTATTTTGACCACAACATACACGATCGAAAGTACGCTATTTTTGCTAATATTCGAAAACCTTGTCTACAATTAATAAATTTCTCAGTTGTTAATTAATAAATCGTTTTTTTTAATACATACAACTGGACAGGGATGCTCGTAGACCAAGAAGCAGACCACCAGCCCGATGGTCCAAAGACATTATGGAGCGAGCCGGGAATCAGTGGATGAGAGTCACAAGGGACCGTAAAGAATGGCATAATAAATAGGAGGCCTATAATCAGCAGTGGGTGCCAACGGGCTGAAATGATGATGATGATGACATACAACTTTTGAAGAATCATTCTTTGATATGTATATCTTTTTATAACCGTGAAACGTTTCTGTTTATAAAAATCTTATTTGAAAGCTCGCCAATTTCACAGAACTCAACGAAGGGACTCTACTCACAGTATTTTACTCAAACATTTTGAAGCCTATTATTTTTGTTTGTTTCATATTCACCTATTCATTGTGAAAATATTTTCCCATAACAATTACCCTAAGCATCCAATAATAAATTTAGTTGTGCACACTGAATCCGGCTAATTTCGTTTAGAACTATCTGTAACTTTTTTTACAAAAGTGATAATATAACATTAATATTTCTTTTAAAAATATTATAAATATAATTTTCATACGAATTTTCATGTTTGAGCATATTTATGTATTTATCCTAATTTTAAGAATAGCATTATTGGGAAAATGACGTTGACTCTTTGATATTGAATGACAAGACACTAACATTGACATTTTAACACATAGTTCGGTTTCAAATCAGTCAAAATCGAATGAAATGAACGAAACAAACATCAAAACAGCCAAGGACCAACTAAACAAACCTAATCTGTCAATTTCAAATACTATTTCCGGTATCGCAGGGGCGATACCTGGCAGAAGCTGCTACGTATGTACTCGTACTCGCTCGGTAACGTGGCGTAGGCTTCGTAGCGACTGCGTCTAATTTAGCTATCGTATATGCGACAGCTAAAAGTGAGCGCGCCCGCACTAGGGGTACTGGTCCGGAGAACAGTTTTGAGAGCAAGCTAATCGGTCAGTTTAATCTTATTGAAACTTTTTATATATTATTTTGTACTTTTAATTTATCCTACTTTCTGTACAACCATCATTCAGGGAATTGACTAAGTACTCAATCTTTCAAGGACATTTTTACTTCTTGCACATAATCACTTACCAATATCTTTCATAAAGAAAACATTACATACTCTCACCTTGCTGTATAACTTATAATATTTTCCATAGTTTATTCAGTACTATCTACTGTAAAGCCAAGCATAAGTAGAGAATAAAAACTCTGATTTTTATACCTAAAATCTGATACCGATGAACCTTATGATTTATCTAAACAGCTTTTACACCACCTACTCAGTGAATTACATTTACTATCATAACTAAATTAATGTTCATATTCATTCAGGTCAGGATAAAGGTGGTACCGATGGAAGTGTGAAGAATGAAAACAAGGATGTGTAATCAACTGGTCCGGAGAACAAGTTCAGAGCAAGCTCGGTCAGTTTAGTCTTATTGATACTGTTTGTATATAAATGTGTAGTTTTAAATTATTCAATAATATGTTTAAAACATTCATTAGTTGTAGACAATTGAGTATTCAAAGAAAGAACTTTATATTCTTTCATTTTGGTGCATCTACTGATATTTTTGTCTTTGTTGCAGATTATTGAAAGCAGAGCTACACTACTCGGAAAGCTCAAAATTCAACCAAAATTTAAACTCTGTGATACTGCTACACTAACTTTGAGTTGCTCAAAACACTACAATGGTGATATTATCAGATCGAATTCCAATCTCATGTTTCTTGAACCAATTTATAAATATTACAAAGATTTTAATAATGTTATAGGTAGTAAGTATTATTCACTTCAAATACACACACTTATTCAAATAAATATGTAGCTGTTTTAATTTTATTCCAAAAAAAAAAACCAGTAAGCCAACAAAGAACTAATTTATATATATTTGGTATGTACTGTACATCAACTAAACTTTAAACATTGTTATCTGTTGAAACTATATCTATTGAAGGCAGTTCGCTGAATTTGTCTCAGTGTATCTGACTGTGTTCCTTGTTCAGCCAAGTGTTGTTGCAGTGCCACTGCCAAGATAGTACTAGACGACAACTTCAGATCTGGCTCCAGCGGCTGAAATAGTATTTGATAGTTATATTACTATGAATATATTAGTGGCCTCCCAGTTTCTCACAGGTAGCCTTTATAAAAAACATAAACTTTAAATAACCTATATTACTCGGTAAAGCTTCATTCCTTCAAGAATTTTTAATATCACAGTTTTTACTTTAATCCAAACAAACAAAGCTATCTTCATTATAATATTAGTATAGAGAAGGAATAAGAATTATCATAAAGAATTAGGAATAGAATTTTTATTTCAGTTGTCAAAAAATCTAAATATCAGCAGTAATGTAATAAATCTTGCCCTAAGTTCAAGTTCTATCACCGATGCAGCTAGCAGCTAGATTGTGGATTGACTTCAGCCTCATGCCAATCTAGAAGCATAGCATTAGTTATATAAACTCATAGTTTGAATAGCTGTCTCATATAAAATATTTTTATTTATCTATTGAGCATGCAAGTTTATTATGAAGTACAAACCTGTGACCAATTGGCTTCGAATACAAGGACTCCACATGAACAAGCTTGTAGGAAAAACAAGTGTGCGAGGTCTCCTAAACCTCAAAGCTGTGACAGGGCTCCTACCCGTTAATTACGTATAATCTTTTAAGTTACTGATCAGTTAGTTATTTTGTTTTCTTCGTGCCTGAAATGAGTAACATTAGATATTATTAAGTAAGATAAAACATTCAAGAGTTTACATAGACTTATCCATCCAGTTTGAAACACTCTCAATAATATATTATAAACAGTGATAAAATTAGATACATACTCATTTAAAGAGATCGTTCATTACATTTTCATATATCGTATCTTGTTATTTGTTTCAACTATTACAACTTTCTCACTGATAAAGTGTTTTTTAATGTTCAAGACATAAACTACATGTTATTTTATTATTTGATTAAATAACCTGCAAAATCTGCAAATATAACTTTTATAATCATAAAGTAGGGTGCCGTGATTACACAACCAAGGAAAACACAGCCACGGAATGTACAGCCCGGAATCGGTGACCATTTTGGCATCCAATTCCGGGCTGTGCATTCCGTGGCTGTGTTTTCCATTGTTGTACTGGAACAAACAATGAAACACGGAGATAGGAAACAGACTGGTTTATTCAGATCTACCCACACTATGCTGTTAAATAGACGTCAACACTACATTTTTCCCCTTTCAAATACAACAATAGGTAGCTAAGTACTTAACAAAACTCCACCACCAAAATCTTATACATATTCTTAATACTTATACTTAAAATTAACATATGATACAAAAATCATAGTAGGTATATAACCTAAGTACCTACTATTGTTTAGCTCTATTGTACGCTCGCACAGCGCGAGCCGATGCGTCTTGCGGAGGAGGCGTCGGCGTGCGCTGCGCAGGGCTCGGCGGCGCCGGCGCCCTCGTGCCAGCTGCAGGCTGGAGTCCCGAGCTATCTGCTGCTACTTCCGACTCCTCCCCCGCGGCATCTTCGAATGTGTCGTCGGCATCGCTATCCACTCTTTGTGAACTAGGAGACTCTTGTGAATTAAGATTGGCTCGAGAAAGAGAAAATCTACTTTTTCTATTTGGATTTAAAGAAATAACTTGATCTTGATGCCTCCGCCATTGCAGTCCATCACCCACACTGACTCTATAGGAAACCGGTCCCGTTTTTTCGACCACACGGACCACACTACCTTCGACCCATTTCTGACCCTTATTAGAATAACTGCGGACGAGCACCGGGTCCCCAGTCCCAATATCTCGATGCTGACCACCCTTGTTAGCGACTTGGCGGTCCTGCGCGGTGCGTACGACGGCCGCTACGTCCGGCCGTAGCGCGTCCAAGCGGCCGCGCAGCCGACGGCCCAGCAGCGCGACGGCCGGCGGGACGTTTGTCGTCGCATGCTCGACATTTCGATATTGAAACAGAAATTTACATAAAGCCCTTGAAATGTTTTCGCCTTCATGTATCGCCCGTTTGATAACCTTTTTTACGGTTTTCACAGCGTTCTCCGCCGCTCCGTTACCTTGTGGCCTATACGGTGCCGACGTCACATGTTTTATACAATTTTTACTACAGTATTCCTTAAAATCTACCGATAGAAACGGTGGACCGTTATCAGTAACCAGTTGGGACGTTAAACCGAATCTTGAAAAAATAGACCGCAATACAGAAATCGTAGATTCCGCATCTGTTCGATTCATCGCGACTACTTCGATCCATTTTGAAAAAGCATCGACTAATATGATATACTTTTTACCGCCACACTCGGCAAAGTCAGCGTGAATGCGGTGCCAGGGCTTTTGAGGAAACTCCCACGGATGCAGCGCGGCGCGTGGCGGCGCGTCCCGCACGGCGCGGCACGGCTCACATTCCCGACCTATCTTTTCAATGTCCTGATCAAGACTGGGCCAGTAGACATAACTACGCGATAAATTTTTCATTTTATTGACTCCCAAGTGTCCTTCGTGAATTTCCGCTAAAACCCTGTTCCGCAAAGGGATCGGTATTATAAGTCTATACTTATAAATCAAACAGCCCAACTCTAGTAAAATTTCATCTTACCGCGCAAAATACGGTTTTTCTTCGTCACAACTGGACCTCGACGGCCAACCGAACATGACGTAACCCTTTATCTTACTTAAAATTTTATCTTTATCGGTTTCCACTCCAATATCCTTAAAACTGACCGGCATCACTGGCCGTGTAACAAACCGGTTCTGGGAGGTGCCGCCGCTCGCATTGCAACGGTAGACGGGACAATGCGTCCGCTGGTCCGTTATCACGGGATCTTACAAATTTTGTTGAAAAGTCATATGCGGCTAAGCGAGCAGCCCACCTTCGAAGGCGACTTGCCGCTGTTTGTGGAATTCCCCCTTTGTCCCCAAAAATATAGCTTAACGGTTGGTGATCGGATCTCAAAGTAAAACGTCTACCGTACAGGTACTGGTGATGTTTCGTAACACCAAAGAATATTGCCAGCGCTTCCTTATCTAACTGGCTATAATTTTTTTCTGCTGAATTAAGTGTCCTCGAAACGCAACTGACGGGACGCTCACTACCGTCCGGGTAGACATGTGCCAGCACCGCGCCTAGCCCGTACGCACTGCTGTCCACCGCCAGCACGAGCGGCCGCCCCTCCTCGTAGTGCGCCAGCACCTTGTCGCTGGCAAGTGCACGCTTTGCCGATGAAAACGCCTGCTCACACTGTATGTTCCAATCCCAAGTGACGCCTTTTTTCAACAGTGCATGCAAAGGATGTAGTATTATACTAAGATTAGGTATAAACTTTCCGTAATAGTTCAACATGCCTAAGAAACTTTTTAACTGAGTCACATCATTCGGGGTTGGAGCATCATAAATAGCCTCAAGTTTTTTTGGATTGGGGCGGAGACCGGTTTTATCGATAATAAACCCTACGTACTTTACACTGGTTTGTAAAAAACTACATTTCTCACGCTTTACAGTAAACCCCATTTTACTCAATCTTCCTAAGACAGCCCGTAAATTATTTAAATGGTCTTGTCTATTTAGACCCGTAACACAAACATCGTCCAGAAATACCACAGTATTAGGTATACCACGAAGAGTTTCCTCCATAATCTTTTGGAATTTTTCTGGAATACAAGATAAACCAAACGGAGTGCGGCGATAGACGAACGTACCTACGTGAGTAGTTATAGCAGTATACGGTTGAGAATCTTCTGTTAACATTAATTGTTGATAACTATGTTTCAAATCGATTTTTGAGTATTCCTCTCCCCCACTTAAGGTGGCAAACAATTCTTCAATGCGAGGGAGGGGATAAGGATCGCGTTTAAGTTTCGGATTGATAGTTATTTTATAATCACCACAGATTCGGATATCGCCGCATTCTTTTATAACCGGAACTATAGGTGTTCCGTAGTCGGAAGACTCGACGCGGTATATGGTACCTTCGCGCTCCAGCCGCGCGAGCTCGTGCTCGACGCGCGCGCGCAGGGCCAGCGGCACGGGCCGTGCGCGCACGTATACCGGCTTGTCATCGCTTAAATACAGTTGAACTGATTTTTTACAGGTGCCTAACTTTTCCGTAAACACTTCCGGAAATTCTGTTGTCAGTCGGTTCACGAACGGATCGCTCGCCTCATCGCTTATCTCGTTTAAATCAATGGTGATGTTTTGAACACCTAGAGCGCGCACCCACTCCCGTCCTAAAAGAGGACGTCCCCCGTTTCGAATTACGTGCAATTTACAACCCGTCGTCGACACGTTACCGAGCATTAAATCGACAGCGATGAACCCGAGCGATTCCATTTTAGAACCAACATAACTTCGTATGTTTAAATGATCAGGTACAATGGACTTGTTAGAAAATTGTTGTCGATAAAACATCTCACTGATAGTCGAAATTCTACTACCGGTGTCGACTTCAAACTCGAAAGGTCGACGATCTACGAGCACTGTTATGACATAAGGTCGATCACCTGAACCGTCCACCCTGATGTTGAAAAAGTCCTCGCTTTCGTCGTCGCTCACGTAATTCTGTCGGGCTGCAGGACGCCCCTTTTTACACATCACTTTTAAATGGCCACGCATACCACACTCATCACAATTATACTGAGCAAACCTGCACTTGTCCGGCCGATGAGCCTTACCGCACCGCCAGCAGCGCGCGGCCGGCTCTGCGGCGCCGCCGGAGCCCGGCCGCGCGGCTGCCCGGCGCCCGCCGCCGCCACTCCACCGCCTCACGTTTGCCTGATGCAGGCCTTCGCCTGCCGCCGCGCTGCCGCTGCCCGTAGCCGCCGCGCTGGAGGTCGCAGCCGCCACGCCCGTAGCACCGCTCACCTCCGCATGACGCTCGGCCGCCTCCAGCGCCAGAGCCAGTTCCACAGCCTCCTTGTACTTGATATTTTTTTCAGCAAAGATCCGCGAACGCATCGTTTCGTTAGCTAATCCCGAAACAAACTGATCACGGAGATTTTCTTCTAAGGTTGTTCCAAAATTGCAAGTAGTGGCAAGATGTTTGAGATTTTGTAAATACTCAGTGAGAGACTCGCTGCCATTTTGTCTACGCAAGCGAAAGACGTGTCGTTCGGCGATCTCCGATCGCTGCGGCTCCAAATGTTCGGTAACTAACTTCACTAATTCGTCAAACGTTTTTGTTTCTGGATGCGCAGGAGAACACAGATCACACATGAGAGAATATGTGGATTCTCCGACCACAGTAATTAACAACGACACACGCAGTCCCTCCTTGATTTCATTCAACACAATAAATTGTTTTACACGACGAATATAAGCCGGCCACTGAGTTGAATTGAGGTCAAAAGGTTCCAACTTGCCGATCGGCATGATGATTGCACCTTATTATTATTTTATTTCGTTAAATACGCGTAAAATCCAATCGTCGCCAATGGAACAAACAATGAAACACGGAGATAGGAAACAGACTGGTTTATTCAGATCTACCCACACTATGCTATTAAATAGACGTCAACACTACAGTACATTCCCGACACTTGTTGGGAATTTGATGCCAAATGACGTCATAGCATATGCTTCGTTTGCACTTACTCGAATTTTTCGTTTAGCCGATCATGTACAAGTAGCTAACTATGCCACTGTCAAAATATTATTTTTAAACTTATTTTTTTCATGCGTGATGCGTCACAGTAGGTGCGAGAAGCGAAGCGACGAGCGTTAGTTTGATATAGAAAACCGCGCCAGAACCTACATGCGTTTAACCATTTGCCAGACAAAAATTATTGAATTGGATTGTTTTCTTTTCATATTATAATCTGTGCAGTTTATCTTTATCAAAATGGGATAGTAACATTTTAATCTTTGGTTTCATCTAAACGAAGCATAGGCTAGGCTTTCGACCAATCAGAGCAATGGTCGCCAATTCCATGCCGCCAATACATTCCGTGGTTGGACATTCCCAACACATGTCGGGAATGCGTAGCCCGGATTTCATGCACATTTTGGCTGCGAATTCCTGGTTGCGTATTCCTGGCTGTGCTTTCCGTGGTCGTACATTCCGGGTCGTGCTTTCCATGGTTGTACATTAACCGGACCCATAAAGTAGACAACAGTGTTGCCAAGTCTAGCAAATTTAAAGTACCACAAAATCATAAAATAATA
Organism: Ecliptopera silaceata; assembly: GCA_932527185.1. Classification (NCBI taxonomy): domain Eukaryota; kingdom Metazoa; phylum Arthropoda; class Insecta; order Lepidoptera; family Geometridae; genus Ecliptopera; species Ecliptopera silaceata. The sequence continues at coordinate 8,185,253 of OW052207.1, read as the reverse complement.
ATTAAAAAAAAACTATTTATTGCAGATCTCGCTTTCTATGGATTTTAGGCAATATGAATATAAAACATAGGTATAATGTAGAAAATTAAAGTCTCTATAACTTTCGTTGAGACGTTTTTTTAAATATTCGGAATCATTTTCGAGATAGCTAAATTGATATGTCAAAATCGTTATTTTACACTTTATTGAAAATGTCTGACTTTCCATGGGTTTTTTTATGCTACATTATATTATATAATATATTTATTATTATCGAATACTAATGTTTAAAACTGCGCGTGCTCTGCCCTCATATCTCAAAAATAGTTAAAGATATAAAAAAAAGTTTGTACAAAAGTTGTAGAGATTTTAATTCTCTATGATATATATTCTACATCTATATAGCATAAAACCAATAAGAAACGATATATCTACAATAAATGTGTAAAATAACGAATTTTCACTTTTGACTTTGACTATCTTGACAATGGTACATGCTATAAAAAAAATGTCTTTACAAAAGTGGTAGTGAGTTTAATTCTCTATGATATATATTCTACATTTATATAGCATAAAACCAATGAGAAACGATATATCTACAATAAATGTGTAAAATAACGAAATTTTCACTTTTGACTTTGACTGTCATACAAATGGTACAAAATATAAAAAGAGACCCTGGCAAAAGTGGTAGAGAGTGTTATTTCCTACAATTATATGAAATATTTTTTTATTTTATTATTATCAGAAAAGCCTGAGTTTTTATATAGTACAATATGCTTTTTTTGTAGCTACTACTCACGGCAAAGTGTTCTTTCATACTTCATTTTTTAAATTACATCCTTATTTTGACCACAACATACACGATCGAAAGTACGCTATTTTTGCTAATATTCGAAAACCTTGTCTACAATTAATAAATTTCTCAGTTGTTAATTAATAAATCGTTTTTTTTTTAATACATACAACTGGCCAAGGGATGCTCGTAGACCAAGAAGCAGACCACCAGCCCGATGGTCCAAAGACATTATGGAGCGAGCCGGGAATCAGTGGATGAGAGTCACAAGGGACCGTAAAGAATGGCATAATAAATAGGAGGCCTATACTCAGAAGTGGGTGCCAACGGGCTGAAATGATGATGATGATGACATACAACTTTTGAAGAATCATTCTTTGATATGCATACTTACATATCTTTTTATAACCGTGAAACGTTTCTGTTTATAAAAATCTTATTTGAAAGCTCGCCAATTTCACAGAACTCAACGAAGGGACTCTACTCACAGTATTTTACTCAAACATTTTGAAGCCTATTTTTTTTTGTTTGTTTCATATTCACCTATTTAATGTGAAAATATTTTCCCATAACAATTACCCTAAGCATCCAATAATAAATTTAGTTGTGCACACTGAATCCGGGTAATTTCGTTTAGAACTATCTGTAACTTTTTTTACAAAAGTGATAATATAACATTAATATTTCTTTTAAAAATATTATAAATATAATTTTCATACGAATTTTCATGTTTGAGCATATTTATATAAATAACCTAATTTTAAGAATAGCATTATTGGGAAAATGACGTTGACTCTTTGATATTGAATGACAAGACACTAACATTGACATTTTAACACATAGTTCGGTTTCAAATCAGTCAAAATCGAATGAAATGAACGAAACAAACATCAAAACAGCCAAGGACCAACTAAACAAACCTAATCTGTCAATTTCAAATACTATTTCCGGTATCGCAGGGGCGATACCTGGCAGAAGCTGCTACGTATGTACTCGTACTCGCTAAGTAACGTGGCGTAGGCTTCGTAGCGACTGCGTCTAATTTAGCTATCGTATATGCGACAGCTAAAAGTGAGCGCGCCCGCACTTGGGGTACTGGGTTCGGCCATTTTTAATGTTAAACAAGAGGAAGGATATTGGCTTGATTCATGATACTTACCTACTCGTAAAAAAAGTGTATATTTTTTATAAGAAAGTTTAGACAAAATAAAATATTTTTGCATTTTTTTAAGTAGTATTTAGTAAACCTTCGTCAAATAAGTTGGTGATGATAATGATTACTGCCTTAATGAACCTATTTCTATGTTGTGATTATTATTAAAGTTACACCCTATCTTTAAAAAAAATAAAATAGCATTGACTTTACCTATGTCATCATTACGTATGGTAATCAACACATCAAGTCTGCGCTAAATTTCTATAAGACCGAATGTGAATAAGCTACAGTATTCAACTCATTTTCTTTTCAATTTTTCTACGAGCGGAGCACGTTTTTTTGCCAAAGTACAGTTTTCCCAAAAGCTTTAATGTGACCTTTATTGCAAAGCAGTAGAGTATAAAATCAAAGCGTTTTTTATTGTTTTATTCGGCTACATGTATCTCTTCACCTAGTCACCTACTTCGCGGGGTTAGTAACCAGAGTCAGTATGAATAAATGTGACAATCGTAAACTTATCGTCACGTTAGCGTATTCGAGATACACTGCATGGTGAAGCTTCAACACTCGGCAGTTGAACAGGCGTAGGCACGCAATGTGATTTAAATACGTTGAGTTTGCGTAAAGCAGTACCCCTAGTGCGGGCGCGCTCACTTTTAGCTGTCGGATATACGATAGCTAAATTAGACGTAGTCGCTACGAAGCCTACGCCACGTTACCGAGCGAGTACGAGTACATACGTAGCAGCTTCTGCCAGGTATCGCCCCTGCGATACCGGAAATAGTATTTGAAATTGACAGATTAGGTTTGTTTAGTTGGTCCTTGGCTGTTTTGATGTTTGTTTCGTTCATTTCATTCGATTTTGACTGATTTGAAACCGAACTATGTGTTAAAATGTCAATGTTAGTGTCTTGTCATTCAATATCAAAGAGTCAACGTCATTTTCCCAATAATGCTATTCTTAAAATTAGGTTATTTATATAAATATGCTCAAACATGAAAATTCGTATGAAAATTATATTTATAATATTTTTAAAAGAAATATTAATGTTATATTATCACTTTTGTAAAAAAAGTTACAGATAGTTCTAAACGAAATTAGCCGGATTCAGTGTGCACAACTAAATTTATTATTGGATGCTTAGGGTAATTGTTATGGGAAAATATTTTCACAATAAATAGGTGAATATGAAACAAACAAAAATAATAGGCTTCAAAATGTTTGAGTAAAATACTGTGAGTAGAGTCCCTTCGTTGAGTTCTGTGAAATTGGCGAGCTTTCAAATAAGATTTTTATAAACAGAAACGTTTCACGGTTCTAAAAAGATATGTCTATAAGTATGCATATCAAAGAATGATTCTTCAAAAGTTGTATGTCATCATCATCATCATTTCAGCCCGTTGGCACCCACTGCTGATTATAGGCCTCCTATTTATTATGCCATTCTTTACGGTCCCTTGTTGTGACTCTCATCCACTGATTCCCGGCTCGCTCCATAATGTCTTTGGACCATCGGGCTGGTGGTCTGCTTCTTGGTCTACGAGCATCCCTGTCCAGTTGTATGTATTAAAAAAAACGATTTATTAATTAACAACTGAGAAATTTATTAATTGTAGACAAGGTTTTCGAATATTAGCAAAAATAGCGTACTTTCGATCGTGTATGTTGTGGTCAAAATAATAATAAGGATGTAATTTAAAAAATGAAGTATGAAAGAACACTTTGCCGTGAGTAGTAGCTACAAAAAAAGCATATTATAAAATGTTATCCTTCATTAAAACCGTTATTTCTACGAAGATTATAGGGACTACAGTTGAAATATACCAACTATATAAAAACTCAGGCTTTTCTGATAATAATAAAATAAAAAAATATTTCATATAATTGTAGGAAATAACACTCTCTACCACTTTTGCCAAGGTCTTTTTTTATAACTTGTACCATTTGTATGATAGTCAAAGTCAAAAGTGAAAATTTCGTTATTTATTATTTTACACATTTATTGTAGATATATCGTTTTTCATTGGTTTTATGCTATATAAATGTAGAATATATATCATAGAGAATTAAACTCTCTACCACTTTTGTAAAGACATTTTTTTTATAGCATGTACCATTGTCAAGATAGTCAAAGTCAAAAGTGAAAATTCGTTATTTTACACATTTATTGTAGATATATCGTTTCTTATTGGTTTTATGCTATATAGATGTAGAATATATATCATAGAGAATTAAAATCTCTACAACTTTTGTACAAACTTTTTTTTTAAATCTTTAACTATTTTTGAGATATGAGGGCAGAGCACGCGCAGTTTTAAACATTAGTATTCGATAATAATAAATATATTATATAATATAATGTAGCATAAAAAAAACCCATGGAAAGTCAGACATTTTCAATAAAGTGTAAAATAACGATTTTTACATATCAATTTAGCTATCTCGAAAATGATTCCAAATATTTAAAAAAACGTCTCAACGAAAGTTATAGAGAATTTAATTTTCTACATTATACCTATGTTTTATATTCATATTGCCTAAAATCCATAGAAAGCGAGATCTGCAATAAATACTTTTTTTTTAATTATTATTTTATGATTTTTGTGGTACTTTAAATTTGCTAGACTTGGCAACACTGTTGTCTACTTTATGGGTCCGGTTAATGTACAACCATGGAAAGCACGACCCGGAATGTACGACCACGGAAAGCACAGCCAGGAATACGCAACCAGGAAGTCGCAGCCAAAATGTGCATGATATACGGGCTACGCATTCCCGACATGTGTTGGGAATGTCCAACCACGGAATGTACAGCCGTGGAAAACACGACCATGGAATTGGCGACCATTGCTCTGATTGGTCGAAAGCCTAGCCTATGTTTCGTTTAGATGAAACCAAAGATTAAAATGTTACTATCCCATTTTGATAAAGATAAACTGCAAGATTATAATATGAAAAGAAAACAATCCAATTCAATATTTTTTTATTTATTTATTTCATTTACTTACATCTATTTTAACAGGGTTATCCTAATGTAATAGTGTAGTTATATTTTATAAAATTAATAATTAATAAATTACTCGTTGTCATTGTGCTCAAATAAATTATACAATTACAATAATAATAATATATGTCAATAATAATAATATGTCATTAATTATTTCATGCAAATCAAATTTTATACTAATAAAAAAAAAATTAAAAACAAACATACAACACAACACAAACTCATTGTCAAGAATAACATAAAATAAACATTGTGGCCTTTGTAAATTCATTCAGAGAAACATAAAACACGTCAACATTCTCTGCTACTAGATTGAGTGTGTGCATGGCGCGGATAAGAGGCGATTTAGCCAACAAGTTGGTTCTGCCGCGCGGCACACTGAACAGGCGCGGCCGCCTTCGCCGCAGCACGTATTCGTCGGGTACGCACAAATTAATAGTCTTCAAGACGCCTGGGTTAGTGACGTCTCCCCGAAGCACCCTCACGACGTAAACAGCCAGTGCAAGATCCCGACGTGTTTCCAGCTTATTGTATCCAACCATACCCAGAACGAACAAGGTCGGATACATTAACGGGTAGAAGGGATAGACGCCGTACCGCTTCCAGTATAGGTAACGAGTGAATTTGTTTTGTATGCGCTCCAACATGAGACTGTACTTAGTTTCATGAGGAGCCCACGCAGCAATATTACACTCTAACTGACTTCTGACTAACGCATTGTACAGGGCTGTCAGTGCTCTTATGTTCGTAAAGGAGTGTGCTCGACGCAATATAAAACCCAGGCTTCTAAATGCCTTTTTACAAACACTAACAGCCTGGTCCCGGAATCTCAGCTCAGAGTCCATACGAACTCCCAAATCTCTGACTGAGTCAACGCGCTTCAACAACGTTCCGTCTACTCTATACTTGTAACGTTCCGGTGTTTTAGCTCCGCTGAAGCTTAATACTGAGCATTTATCGTTATTAAACTGCAGTTTGTTGCTATGGCTCCACTGAACCACTCTATCTACGTCTTGCTGAAAGCGACTGCAGTCTTCCTCTTCTTGAACAGGTAAGAGCAACTTTAGGTCATCCGCGAACAGAAGACATTTTGCATTCCTAACAACCTCAGGCAAATCATTAATCATAATGATGAATTCCAATGGGCCTAAGTTACTGCCTTGGCTTACTCCCGTTCTGGTGTAGTAGGGTTGAGATCTATATCCCGCGTACTCCACAAACTGTTGCCTATCCCTCATATAGCTAGCAAAGAACTGCAATAACTTGGTTGTGCAGCCAACTGTCGCCAGCTTTGTCAGCAAAATATCGTTGTCAACTAGATCGAAAGCTTTTTTAAAATCAAAGTAGGCTACATCGACTTGCACTCCTGCATCCACATGAGGTATCACATGGGCCATGGCGTCAAGAAGATTGCTCGTTGTACTGCGTGCTGCTCGAAAGCCATGTTGCGCATCCGACAATTGGGGAGCCACCTGTTCCTGCATACACCGCTGCACCGCCGATTCAAAGACCTTTGCTGGTGTGGAAAGGATAGCTATGGGCCTAAAGCCGCTAACTTCTGAACCGGTTCCACTTTTAGGTATCGGGATTACTCGGGTTACTTTCCAGCGTTGTGGAAAATAAGAGAGCTGCAAACAAAGGTTGTAAATATGCGCTAGCGGCTCAGCCAATGCCATCCTACAATCTTTAAATATGAAAACTGGAAAACCATCAGGTCCCGCGGAGCGTTTAGGCTTCAGCTTCGCCAGCGCCTTTGTGACTTCGACGAGCGAGAGCTGAGGAATATGCAGGCGTGCAGCACCGGCGCGACTATGTGCCTCCGCCTCAGCCACATCTAGTTTTGCTGGGGTACTGCCATATACCGAGTGGAAGTATTTCGCGAATTCTTCCGCACAATCCGCATCAGGTAATGTAATTCCATTATGAGTAATTTTGTTACGACTCGTCGCTCCCTGTCTTGATCTCACGTAGTTCCAGAATCATTTGGGGTCACTGACTATATTACTCTGAATTTGCTCTTGATGATGCTCCTGAGCTGCATGTATCATGACTTTTATTTCTGATCTGCTTTCTGAGAATGCCAAATAGTCCTTCCTGGTTCCGCTTGTCTTATACCTCTTATGCAGTCTAGCTTTGCGTTCTATTCCACGTATTAAATCAGCCGTATACCAATTTGGATAGCTATACCTCGAGTTTTCCCGTTTTTGTCGTTTCTTAGGTACCCGCATGTCAAAAATATTATTAAGCGATCCGTAGAAATAATCTAAAGCTTCTTCTGAGTCCCGCATCTCATATAATGGGGTCCAATTTGCTGACGCTATCGACGAGTACAGCGAGTGATAGTCAGCTTTTGAGAAGTTCCAATCATTAAGAACGGGTTTTGACTCAGCCAAAACTACAGGACGAGATGCGCGCGTCACCATGATCGTTAGTGGTGGGTGTTGTGTGTCCACTGGCACCAATGCCTCGTCTGCGGTGCACACACTCACATCATCCATGACCTCTGAAACTAACACTAGGTCCAACAACCGATCATTACAGTTCCTAACTTCGTTTTTCTGATTGTTGTCTGGCAAATGGTTAAACGCATGTAGGTTCTGGCGCGGTTTTCTATATCAAACTAACGCTCGTCGCTTCGCTCCTCGCACCTACTGTGACGCATCACGCATGAAAAAAAATAAGTTTTAAAATAATATTTTGACAGTGGCATAGTTAGCTACTTGTACATGATCAGCTAAACGAAAAATTTGAGTAAGTGCAAACGAAGCATATGCTATGACGTCATTTGGCATCAAATTCCCAACACGTGTCGGGAATGTACAACACAGTAGGAAAACACAGCCACGGAATGCACAGCCCGGAATTGGATGCCAAAATGGTCACCGATTCCGGGCTGTACATTCCGTGGCTGTGTTTTCCTTGGTTGTGTAATCACGGCACCCTACTTTATGAATAAAAAAGTTCTATTTGCAGATTTTGCAGGTTATTTAATCAATTATAATAATAAAATAACATGTAGTTTATGTCTTGAACATTAAAAAACACTTTATCAGTGAGAAAGTTGTAATAGTTGAAACTAATATCAAGATACGATATATGAAAATGTAATGAACGATCTTTCTAAATGAGTATGTATCTAATTTTATCACTGTTTATAATATATTATTGAGAGTGTTTCAAACTGGATGGATAAGTCTATGTAAACTCAGATTATCAGAAACAAACACCTTGTTTAAAATATACCTAATAATACCTTTGAATGCTTTATCTTACTTAATATCTAATGTTACTCATTTCAGGCACGAAGAAAACAATATCAGTAACTTAAAAGATTATACGTAATTGACGGGTAGGAGCCCTGTCACAGCTTTGAGGTTTAGGAGAACTCGCACACTCAATATGTTTCAAAACTATTGTTTTTCCTACAAGCTTGTTCAGTTTGAGTCCTTGTATTCGAAGCCAATTGGTCACAGGTTTGTACTTCATAATAAACTTGCATGCTCAATAGATAAATAAAAATATTTTATATGAGACAGCTATTCAAACTATGAGTATAACATTATATTATGTTGTCCGGGATGTGACTTCTTTTCAAATGCATTGTTTTCAACTAATGCTATGCTTCTAGATTGGCATGAGGCTGAAGTCAATCCACTTAACTAGCTGCTAGCTGCATTGGTGGTAGAACTTGAAGCTGATATTTAGATTTTTTGACAACTGAAATAAAAATTATATTCCTAATTCTTTATGATAATTCTTATTCCTTCTCTATACTAATATTATAATGAAGATAGCTTTGTTTGTTTGGATTAAAGTAAAAACTCTGATATTAAAAATTCTTGAAGGAATGAAGCCGAGTAATATAGGGTATTTAAAGTTTATGTTTTTTATAAAGGCTACCTGTGAGAAACTAGGAGGCCACTAATATATTCATAGTAATATAACTATCAAATACTATTTCAGCCGCTGGGGCCAGATCTGAAGTTGTCATCTAGTACTATCTTGGCAGTGGCACTGCAACAACACTTGGCTGAACAAGGAACACAGTCAGATACACTGAGACAAGTTCAGCGAACTGCCTTCAATACATATAGTTTCAACAGATAATAATATTTAAAGTTTAGTTGATGTACAGTACATACCAAATATATATAAATTAGTTCTTTGTTGGCTTACTGGTTTTTTTTTGGAATAAAATTAAAACAGCTACATATTTATTTGAATAAGTGTGTGTATTTGAAGTGAATAATACTTACTACCTATAACATTATTAAAATCTTTGAAATATTTATAAATTGGTTCAAGAAACATGAGATTGGAATTCGATCTGATAATATCACCATTGTAGTGTTTTGAGCAACTCAAAGTTAGTGTAGCAGTAACATAGAGTTTAAATTTTGGTTGACTTTTGAGCTTTCCGAGTAGTGCAGCTCTGCTTTCAATAATCTGTAACAAAGACAAAAATATCAGTAGATGCACCAAAATTAAAGAATATAAAGGTCTGTCTTTGAATACTCAATTGTTTACAACAAATGAATGTTTTAGACATATTATTAAATAATTTAGAACTACACAATAATATACAAACAGTATCAATAAAACTAAACTGACCAAGTTGAATAACTTGCTCTGAAGTTGTTCTCCGGACCTTCTCCGGACCAGTTGATCACACATCCTTCATTCTTTACACTTCCATCGGTACCACCTTTATCCTGACCTGAATGAATAAAAACAGTAATTTAGTTATGGTAGTAAGTGTCATTCGCTGAGTAGGTGGTGTATAAGCTGTTTAGATAAGTTATGTTTCCTTTATGGAAGTTATTGGTAAGTGATTAGGTGACAAAAGTAACAGGAAAAGACAAAAAGAATTTGTAATTCTGAAAGATTGAGTACTTAGTCAATTCCATCAATGATCCTATAGATACAGAAAGTAGGATAATCAATATAAATGACAATATGAGACATTCACAAAATACCAATTCTCAGGTAGTACATTTTATCTAGATTTTTACTGAAATTACCATTCTAACCTAGGTATCCTTTCTTGTTTGGGTGGTTAGATAATGAGATCTAATAAATATAATCTTGAGACCTTTTGTAAATAAAAGCAATGGTAAGAAACAACCTGCAAAGACAGTTTAGCAAAAAAAATAACTCACCTTTACCATAGGAGTATCATAACAGAGAAGGAGTCCTAGGCAAGCGTGTTCCAGTCTTTGCGAAATATATAAGCAAAGTGTCTTTGCTTGGATGGAGATCCAAAAGCAGCTCGGCCTTGGAATGACCATCAACAGAGTCGCTTGGTGCTTTGGGAGCTCCGTTTCTCGTTTGATTTTAGCAAAACTACACTAGCACAAATAAAACATAAGAGTCACCACTTTCACTATGTTTTTACTTCTTAGAAGTTATAAACACTGCAATTAATATAATTTGCAAATTTATTTATAATTATTATGTGAGTTGTTACTATAAATATTGGTTCCTATTCCAATATAATTTTAGATATGAACCCTATTTTGGTTCAAACTCTAACCATTTCGCACAGATAGGCTAATAGTTAGTACTGCCACACCAAGAAATTTGCGGTGTTGCTGCGATATCGCCGAGCAAGCCGGAGACGCAATCGCAGAGGCGTCTAACTGTCGCTCAAACTCGCATAAAACAGCGTAACGGTCAAACATCATCGCATGCGATGGTCATCTTGCGATTACGTGGCGACTTCGCTACGTAGGCTACCCAAATACTCGCAATGCAAGCTTCTCAAAAAATCTTATAGGGGGCTCTGCTTAGATCTCCATACAAAATTGGTGGCTTACACTGCGAAGGCGATACGTTCAAAACATGTGCAAAACTCAAACTAAGCCCACAGGTATTTGCATACTTACCTCGACAGTTGATATTTTTGACGCTGATATTTTTAACCTTGGACGCTGTGTGATTTCAGCTGTCTTCCTACTAAAGCAGAGCAAAAAATTCGCTATAAATAAATTAGGTATTTGGCAAAAACAATGCAACGAAGGATTTGCAGTATATCATATGGAATACTAATCTTACCTACCTGTTTACATTATTAATTAGATACAATGCGCGTACGGTGCAGCTTTAAAGAAGTAATAACTACATAGATAATATTAGAAAATAAGAAAAATTGTGTTATCAATATTGACGACCGATGTGGCGCGGCAGGCAAAGGCCTGCATGCGACGCGAAGGGTGCGGGTTCGATTCTTGCCTTGGGATACCTAAATGTTTGTACGATCTGCAAATATTTATTCCGGGTGTTCTTCTAATTTGCAAAATTGACAGTCAAATCAGTTACAACCTGCTTTGATCGACAGTTTGCCTTATCGCCTTGAGTTTATTTTACAATCTTGTCTCACTCGTTTATATGGTAATAGCGATAATAGTATTTAAATCTGTAAGCGAATTTGATAAAGGTTTAATAATTTTTTTTAGATTCTTGCATAGATACCTACTTCTGATATTTATTCTAAGCACACAATGCTCTGAGGGAAGCACGAATACCTATGTGACAATCGTAAACGTATCGTAACGTTAGCAAATTCAAGACACTGCGCGGTGACGCTGCAACGTTCGTCTTGAATGTACTATAGGCGACCAAGAAATTGGTTATTTGCACATACAAAACTTCTAGGGCTATTTTCGCTTGACAGATTAATAACTGCTACGTCAGAATCTGTCAATCTGTTATCCTTATTGAATAATTATGTTACTGGGAGATGTCATCAAAAGTGGTAAACCAATTTCTTTGTCGCCTATACTAACGTTATATTACGATACGTTTACGATTGTTACATTTATTTGTGCTCAGGCTTGCGTCTCAAAGTGGGCGCAGTGTCATGCTAACATAGATCACGTTCTCAATGAAAATAAAATGCTAATCAGATAGGCCTATCATTTATCATTTATGGGCCATTTTTTTCACTTTTTCTCATAAATAAAATATCTACTGCGCAATATACATTTCACCACACCCCCACTTAGAACCTAGCCTTACAAACATATTTTATTTTGTATTATTAAACTGACTCATACAACAAGCACGTGTTTTTGTCAAATAAAACAATTGAATGTCGGTACCATACATTTAAATTGACACTTGTATTAATATTTGCACAAATGGTAGTTATTTTGACACAAAGAAAAGGAAGTAGGTATCTATCCTATCCTACTGATATTATAAAAGCGAAAATTTGTATGGTGATGTATGTTTTTTACTCTTTCACGCAAAAACTACTGAATGGATTTTAATGAAATTTTTGTATTATAACTAAGTTAAATTGACACCGCACTGGAACTTCAGTATCTACTTAATGTAGTTTAATAGTAATTCTTTGTAAGAAGGATCATGTAAAAAAACGGTAGGAATCAGGCCGTAAGTTTCTTGCCCGTTCTTCTGGTCGCGTGGAACTGGCACCTAGAATCACCTAGCATGTATGTAAGACGATTCTAAATGATTCTTTGGATTTTACTGAATAAAGCAATTTTAAAACTTTACAATAGTGTAGTTTATACATCAGAATAATACATAGGCTTTAATTTTTAAAGATATAGTTCGAATTGTCCATAATATATTTATAGTAAGACAAAGTCGCGGGCACAATCTAAGTAGTAATTAAATATCTTTGTCTCATTCTTATGTCATTGAATTGATCTTGGATACATAGTACATATATTTACTACCGAATGTTTGGGATGTGAATTCAAACACACAGATAAAATTGAAATAAGTATATTGATATGGCTTTTTCTTACTACACTATTCTGAGTGCGAACTTTAGACTTAGTTTTTCGTAACTTTTGATCGCTGTTCGAATATCCAACAAAATAAAGTAAATTTTAATCAAAGTCTCGAAAAATAAGCGATTTAAGAAAAAAATACATTAATACACCAAATATACATACAATAAAAAGTGTAGAAAACCATATGAACCATGATAGAAAAGGTTTTTACACGTTTTAGATTTAGTTTGGTGTATAATGGTAATAAAGAACCATTCGTTTTCAGTGTACATATTCAGTTAACAGAAAAAAGCTCGCACCTACGTACATACAGGACCTTTAATGATAAAGTTAAATCAGAGTCACGTTATTTAAATAAAGATTTGAATTAAAAATAGGTTTATAAACGAGATCTTGTTTACAATGCTAAAAATCTCACAGTTTTAGTACAGTCTATCGTGAAATTAGTTATTAAACAAATTAATTAATTAAAAATAAATAATATTACATTAATATTACAGGCACATTAGACTTAATATCTCTACATCTCAGTATTATGAACGTAGTAGTACAATGTCCTCGGCAAGTCCTCGACAAGTGCTCGATACGCCATCGATACGTCTTCGATACATCCTCGGATACGTCATCGATACGTCCTCGGCGTATATTAATCTACATGATTAGTGAGGCCATGCAGTCATAGCAGAAGTTACCACTTAACATCAGTAGGGACATCAAATTGTATTTTTAAACACCTATTCTAAAAAAAAGTTTCATAGCCTAATTTCTAAAAAATATATCAGTCGAACACATTTTTTGCTAAATAACTAATTGGGATCCATCAAGGAATTTTGCTTTTTCTAGTTGTACAATAACATACTTCTACAGCTGCCTTATTTACCCCCTATCTTATAAAAAGTCAGCGTTGACATTCAATCACCATTACGCATGGTAATCAAGAAATCAAGTCTGCGCTAACTTTTTATAAGACCGTACACATCGATAATCATAAAAAAATCTCAAGCTGACTTTAGTAACTTAATTTCCAATCAGCTGCAAATATTTTTTGAATATCCCATAAACAAAATTAAACAAAATATAAATATAATAAGCTGGCTAAATGGTCTTACAATTAATCGTTAATGCAAATTAGTAACTACATAAAATTAAAACTTAAAAATAATATAAACACTTATATTTATCAGGTAAAATTCTCATAGATTCTCAAATGATTGAATTACTGTAATAATAGAAATAAATAAATAAATTCAGTTCGTTTTAGTGGTCACACACGGCTAAGCTAATATAACTTACAATCAGCCAATCAGGGGCCTTCATAGAAAATGCTCGTGTTTTCTACAGCCTCTGATTGGTTGAACTCTGGATGTAAGTTGTAGCATATCCATGTGTGAACTTAAGTCTTTGTGCGATCGACATAAATAATATGCAAGATAAAAGCCTCAAGTATATGACTGTATACTTTTTTATGAATGAATTGAATGGTTTTTTTAATAATGTTTTGGTGGTCCACCCGTAGAGCATGCATCCTTAAAATTACTCGCATTAAAACTAGAAAAGTAATCATCATGTATAAACCTAACTATATTCTCTATCGAGCACAGATATGTGTTATAAATCTTTAAATCATCTATCGGATGTACCACTTTCATAGCAATATTAGTTTTTTTCTTACAAAAACTTAGCATATTCGTGACATCTTCGCCGTTGTAAACAACACGGAAGAAAAAATCTTGTGCAACTGCTTTTCGTTTTGTAAATTTAAATTCATCGAGCAAATCCTTTTTTCTGTAAACTTCAAATATCATTCTTGAAGCGTATTGTATATTATAATGTTGGTAGTTGTTCAATCCTAGTGCTAATATCAATGCTTGCAAAGTTTTATCATGTCCAGAGTACAGAACGAATTTCGGTTTGTTTTCTGATATCATACGGATCATATTCTGCACTATATTGTGTATCAATCCGTATGCTAACAGCAATCCTCTCTTTCTATTATTAACGTTTTTTATTTCCTGTCTGTACGTCCATTCTAGGTACGCGAATAGAGACATTACATGTTCCTTCCTTACGCATATATTTTCTGATGTTTCAGGAGTCGGTTCTTTGTAATCGTCTTCAAAATCTGTGTCCATTCTCGCGTCGTTTGGAAAGTTGAAATCAGCGTCTAGATTCTTCTTTACTATAACAACGTCATCGTAAGCTTCCGCGTTGTCAAAATACCGTTGTTGGTAGTAGAGTAGTTTTTCCCTTTCCATTTGCGCGTCAAAGTCTAGAGGCTGCTTCATTTTGTTGCTATCGTAGTATTTGCCGATAATATCCCGGGCTTTTCTGCCTATCTCATTGTTGAAGTCTAATTGATTATTTATATAGTCCAACTCCATATTTAAAGCGTCGATATCTACATCTAAGATGCCTCTAGTGTTACCGCGAAGTTTTCTATGCCTTTTGTCTAGAGATAGTTTAGTTTTTGTATTATCTGTACAGGGGAATGGCTCGTCATGACACATGTAAGCTAGAACTGCATCTCTCACAACGTCTGCGTCGGGATGTTCTTGTGATTCGAAGAGTACTTTCGTCAGTTTTGCGACTAGATCTTTGATAGCTGGGTGGGATTCTAGACGGTTCTTCGATTGGGAGTTTATTTTTCTGAAACAAATTTAAAATATAAATTATTGTTGCTGCTTTAACCCGTCAAAATTTGCAACAGTATTGTCTTCTGTATAGAAAGATACAGCGAATACCACTCGATATGAAAACGCTCGGCTCAGCCGAAAACACCCGAAGCTCTCGCTCGGTTCAGCCGAAAGCACCCGAAACAGCCTCTCGTATCAACCGAGAACACCCGAAGCTACCTTTCGACTCTCGTCAGGAAAAGCTCACATACTCGTATTTCGCAGGAATCACTTTGATATATTAAACAGCCAAGTGCGAGTCGAATACCACGTTAAGTGGGGCCTATTATTCGTCAGTCTGTTTTACCCTTTGGGTATGGAACCCTAAAAATAAATTGTTGCTTAAGGTTTACTTTGTGTACTCACTTGTTAAGTGCATGATGTAGTGTGCAAGCGCATTCGCTGAAACAGAACGCGACGGAATGGCTCTCCTTGGCGGCGGCCGCGCGAGCCCCCGCCGGAGCCCTGTAGGAGCCCCACAGGAGCCCTACGAGAGACTGGTACGTGCGGCGATATCGTGTGCTGTACGCTATCACATCTCCTAGAACATATCAAAATCAATTCATCTTTATTATGTTAAATCACAAAGACTACTCATAACTAAATGTT
This sequence comes from Ecliptopera silaceata, assembly GCA_932527185.1. NCBI lineage: Eukaryota > Metazoa > Arthropoda > Insecta > Lepidoptera > Geometridae > Ecliptopera > Ecliptopera silaceata. The sequence continues at coordinate 8,169,270 of OW052207.1, read as the reverse complement.
ATAAGTAAATCATCCTATTAATATTAAATACTTATGCGAAAGATGATGATGTATGTTTGTTATAATCTTTCACGCAAAAACTACTAAATGGATTTTAATAAAATTTTACAAAAATGTAGTTTATACATCAGAATAACACTGACATGTGTTTATTAAAATTTATTGTGCGAATTGTCGAAAATATAAATAATATCAAAACGAAGTGGCGGGCTTCAGCTAGTTTTAAATACCAAATGCACCAAGCGTTTAAAGAGATCCAAATGTTATTCACAAGATATTGGAAGGCATACAGTGAGAGACTTTGAATGGGTAAAACTACTAAAACAAGTTTACATACCGGTATCTTTCTTCCCTTGAACTTCAGGCGTGTCTAAGCCAAGTATCTCGCCATACGCATCTCTAAGAATATTTCCTGAAACATAAAATAATAGTGTCAAAACTAAATGCCACACATCATAGAACCACACATTATTGGACCAAGTTTAAAAAAAAGTGGATCTTAGATCACACAAGACTGCTTACAGATAAGTTGTGGAACGGCGGCAGCGAGGGTAAGTTGGGGAAGGGACTCTGAAACCACTGTCACTCACCCGGAAACTCCCACCATTCACCCGGAAACTTCCACAACTCACCCGGAAACGCCCACCACTCACCCGAAAACTTCCACTACTCACCCGGAAACGCCCACCACTCACCCGGAAACACCCACTACTCACCCGGAAACACCCACCACTCACCCGGAAACACCCACTACTCACCCGGAAACACCCACCGCAACTGCTTTCTACCCACCACGTGCGATCTGGCCCCGCTACAGTTCCATAACTCACCAACAGTGATCATCTGCAGCAGTCCGCGCGGGGTGAGTTGGCCCAACGCACACGTGGTGCCACTCGCGCGCGGCGGGAGTGACGGGAAGTTGTGGAATGGCCCCGGGCCTCCCACCCACCACGCGCGTCCTGACCCGCTCGAGTTATGTACAAACTCTTCATAGCTGGAACAAGTTTAGTATGCAATGGTATTATTTGAAAGTCAAAGTCAAAACTGCTTTATTCAATAAAATCACAAGGATCAATTAGAATCGTCTTACACACTAGGTGATTCTAGGTGCCAGTTCCACGCGACCAGAGCCTACAAGAACGGGCAAGAAACTTAAACTAAAACTATTGAGAGCAGAATATAATATTAAATGATTCAGGGTAAGATACAATAGGTGGTGTTATCTTATTGCGATATCTTTCAGACTGCTTTTTACAACAAAAAAAAGAATTAGAAAGAAAGTAAAGTGACTTGACCCGAAAAGGGGTCCTTAATTTTCATACTTGTTTTTTGTTAATATTTTTTTAAGGAACAATAAAGGCTTTTTATTTTATATTTATTTATTTTATTAAGTGACTTGACAGTTGTCAAAAATCCTGGCCATAGAAAATTGTAAGCACCAACCGATTTTCTACCTCAATAAACACAGAATAGGTGTAAACACCTGCCGATTTAAACTCAATAAACACAGTAGATTAATAAACAAACCTCTTCAGCAGCGGCGAGACCGGCACAGCATCACAAGGTAGTTTATCTCCCCCGCGGAGATGAGTAAGGGGCCCCCTGTCTCCGTGTCTAGTAACTACAAGAACACCTTGGAGCAACCACGTGTCTGTATCTACTAGACCTGCAAGATAAATATAAACTTTACAGGAGTCACAGTTCAGTTGGTAGTAGCTCTGCTTTCCAGGGTTGTGGGTGTAATTCCCACCCATAGCAAAAGTTTGTGTGATGAACTTAAATATTTTTCTATGGCTAGGTGTTACTATGTATTCTATGTAAGTATTTACAAAAAAATAAATAAAATAAAATAAGCATTCTATCAGCTGTCTAGTACCCATAGTACAAGATTTGTTTAGTTAGGGACTACAGTGTGATGTGTGAATTGTACTTAAGACTTACAAAAAGTTGATAGGGCCTAGGTAATTTTTTTTTTTAATCTTTCTTTTATGGTCACGATGTCAGCATTCTATTTATAAATAGAAGGTCTCTTCTCTCCCTCAACTTTTCTTCTCTCTCTCTTGTCAAACCCAACTTATTCACATGTGTCTTAACTTTTAAATATTTTGAGTAGTTATAGGAACTTACCTTCAGCCTTCCGTATGATATTATCAGCTGGATTGCAGGCCCTCATGTATATTCGTCTAAACTTAGCATCACTCTTTGATATGTATTCTGTGTGAACTACCTTTTTCACTGGCATTTCTTCACCAACGGACATGTATTTGTACATTACTAAAAAAACATTTGTAAGTAGTATAGCAAACTTGCATTTACCAGAACAATAGAGGATAGTATTAAAAAAAAAAACAAAAAGTAACAACAAAAAATATCTGTGGATTAGTTGTCCTACCTGTAATTAGGAAAAATATCCAAATACTCATGCCCAGGTAGCAGTAAAAAGCCCTGTGATGAAAAGAACACTTCATCATTTCTGCAATGACTTTACTTTTACTTGTATTACACATTTTCTGGGTAATTCAGACCAAGAATTCTTATGAGTAGATAATTCTCGAATATTTACACATTTCTGGTAGTTACACCGCCGATGACTTTACAGTCAGGCCATGGTATTCGATGCATGTTTGTCTTTAATTTTTTTAATACTTTGAACAAATCTACGTCAGATTTATAATATCTTGTTATTTTTTAATTACGTGGAAAAAGTAAACAATACACAAAAAATATCCAAAGAATGAATGAAATATCATATTGACTTTGACTTGACGAACGAATGAAAAATTCATCATCATCAAATCATCGTTAGCTGTCTAATTTTAAAAATCAATCAATGTCATGTCAGTTTGATTTCAAAACGGGTAAGTCAAGTCAGTCTTCGTTAGCGATGTGAAACTGTCGATAGTTAAATATCGATACTATAAACAGCTATCTGTCACTCGGCAATTCTCAGTTAATTTCTCATATTTATTAGCATTGTTGACACAAAGTTAATTATAATGTTGCTCAAAGAGAGTTGATTTATTGAGGGTTTCTTAAAATCACATTTTACACGCCCACACCACTGCAAGGTTATGCTATCGAAAAGCTATTTATAAATATCGATCTAGGATCGATATCGACAGTATGGCTTGTCCATCGATATCTCTACTCTCTACTTTTATTTTGCCGGATAGAATGCATGTTTCGACTTGTTTGTTTTGAAGTCTCACTCAATATATATAAGTTACTCTATGGTCTCACTATTAGGTTCTGTTTAATTCCTTTAAAATTGAGTTTTTCTTTTATAATTATGCTTTAAAGTGTTTACTTTGTCGTCCATTTCCATAAGTTTATTATACAGAGTACAGAGTTAGAGCTGCTAAAAGCCGGTAACCATCACCTCTCCCAAAAACTGACATGGCTCCGAAAAAAGTAGACCAAGGTGCAGTAATCATCATAGACATTGGACGTAATGTCTCAACCCCGGACGAAAAAGGGGAAAAGAGTTTCTTTGAACAAGCGCGGGAATGTGCTATAAGATTAATAGAGCGTAAAATAATCAGTCAGGGCAATAATCTAGTTGGTATTTTGCTGCTGGGGTCTAAGAAAACGAAGAATGAAATGGCTGAACAAGTGGAGGGTGCATTCAGGCATATAGAGTTGTTCTCTGAACTGGTGACTCCTACTTGGCAAATGATCCGGGACCTACCTAGCACGGTAAACTGATTAACTGCTCATAGCTTTTTGTAATATTTGTGAGTATGACCTTTCCATGAATTATTTTTGTACTTTTTTTTCAGCCATCAGAAAGTAAAGGAGATTGGGTAGATGCTATCATTGTAGCTGCCGATCATTTCAAGAGTCATGGAGCGAACATAGATAACAAAAAGATCATCCTGATGACTAACTTCAAAGTGCCTACAGTTAATGCACACAAAGATGTACAAATTGTATGTAATTTCTATCAAACTTATTTAGAATTTATTCATTTTGTATTTTTTTTTAAATGTATAATTTTTGCAGATTCTTGAAGGTCTAAAAGAAGACAATTTTGAAGTGGATGTGATAGGAATTGACATATTTGATGAAATGGCTAAAGGGGATGTCTCACTTGCACGCCAATTCGTAGAAGCTACTAATGGTGCCACCGCCAATTTCGAATACACCATGAGATATTTGCTTTTCCACAAAAAGAAAGGAGTGTGTGCAAGACCTTGGAATGTCGATCTAAGCATCGGTCCAAATATAAAAATCCCTGTCTCCGCATACATTAGGTTAAGAGATGAATCTGTTGTCAAAACCTGGCAGAAAGCTATCAAAGATCCTGTCACTAACACAGCCAGCTCAACCGAAACCATCATGAAACCATCTCCAGTTTATGTCAACGCAGAAACCAAAGAAGTTGAGAAGGATGAACCAATAAAAGGATACCAGTATGGTCAGACTCTGATTCCATTCACAGAGCTTGAGAAAACAATGTTGTATGAAAGTGGGGACAAGTGCCTGTCTGTGTATGGCTTCACACAGGCAAGCAATGTTAACTGGCAAAACCTTAATGGAGATGGACTACAGTACGTGTTTGGAAGGAAAGGAGACAAGAAAGCACAGGCTACTATGAGATGTCTCATAGAATGTCTGCTAGAGATGAACCTAGTCGGCATAGCAAGAAGAGTTTACAACAAGAATAATGCGCCGAAAATGTTTGCTCTCTTCCCGGTCATTGACACAAACAATTATGTATGTCTCTCAATGGCTACTTTATGCTTCAAAGATGATATCAAATTCATGTCATTCCCAGCAACCAGCATCAAGAAGTTTGACTGTACAGATGCACAAGTTAAAGGCTTTGTTGATCTTATAAAAGCAATGGACCTCACCAGGGCTTATGATGAGACATTTGATGAAGCAGAAGCCCTGCCCATAGGAGAAACTGTCAGTCCCTTCGCACAACACATGCTAGACTGCATTGCCTTCAGGGCTATGCACCCCGGAGAACCACTGCCCCAACCACGAGATGAGATCATGAATTTATTCAAAATGCCACCACAAATTGAAAAACGATCCAGAGAACCAATCGAAAAACTTAAAGGCTTATTTGAGCTAATCAAGGTTGAGAAGAAGGAAAAGAGAAAAGTCAGATTTCTATCTGAACCATCTAATATCATCCAAGCATCTCAAGGTGATGCACCTGATGATTTAGATATGGAAATGACAAAGATAGAGCTACCGGTGAAAAGTCATGAAATAAAACGAATTGGAACATTGGACCCGATCGGAGACTACACAGCTTTAAAAGCTAATAATAAAGCCATGGTTGAGCTAGCCCAACAAATGACAGCAGCTCTAGAAAGCATGATTAATGGCAATCTAGATGGAACATACACAAAAGCATTTGATGCTATGCTGTTCTTCAGAAAAGAGTGTGTTGATTCAGAACCATCTTATTACAACAACTGGTTGCAAAAATTTAAACAAACATTGAATTATAATAAGAAACATGATATTGTGGGCATGATAAGTGAGAGAAATGCTAATTTTATCTTGAAATCTGAGAACAACTCGAGCAATTATGACAATGAAGATAGTCATAATGAGTCACAGTTGTATGAGAATGACACAATACCTAACACTATTGAGCTCACTCTACAAACTGAAGATGATATGTTTGCAGATTTTTAAAATTAATTTGTTATTTAAGATTATAGGTACCTATAAGATTCTTTGCTAAGCAAATTTTGTACAGTAATTGTATATTGTGATTCTAAATCTGTCAATAAAACATTTAATTAGGCCAGAAATGTTTGTAATATTTTTTGTTATAATAATTTCTAATCCATATCAAATCTGCACACAATAAATTCATGTTATAATTTTGCCTTATTAACTAGATGTTTGCAGTGATTGATCATGGGATAGTATTAGGAATTTTGTTCTGTGAATGGAGCAACTCTAGGAACTCTTGTAAAGACAGGTCTTCTTGGCAGTCTGTATCCAGGTCATGCTCAAGTTGGGCCTCTGCAGAACTGGCGTCGGGGCTCAGAACGATGTTTTCGTCGAGGACGACGTGGTTTAGCCGCGATTTCAGGCTTTGAAGGATCTCCTCCAGTTCCGCACACTTGTTTCTGATCGACGTACCGAGGTCCGACGCGGGATCGATGTCGTCGATTGTAGCGTTCTCAGAAAACGAATTAGCGGGGGTTCTGGTGCGCGGCGGCTGTATCATACTGAACAAATTCTCTGGAATGCCAATGCCGTTCCGTGTCGGAGGTGATCTGGATTCTGTAAACTCTGCCAGAATTTCGTCGATGATATCTTCGGCGTTCTGCCTTGGGTCCACCACTTCTTCGGGAGTATCGGCGCCGCTATCACTATTCACCATTTTATTGTTCGAATCGAGCTTCATTTTACGACGAACTCGCCCAATTATCGATTTCTTTATCAAAATAAATAACGGAATGTACACAACAGTCAGATGATTAGTTATTGGCTTGACATTTTATCAGTGTTGCCATTTAAATTTAACATATCTACCATTATATTTTAATCTTTATCTACCAACTTGTTAGTACATAGATAGCTGTGTCAAATCACCCAAGATTTTGCTGATTATTAATTATTGCAAAACCGACGTTGTGGGAAATATAAATCTAGATAAGCTTCTTTCCTGAGCTTCTTTACGATTTCTTCACTCTTCATTATCTTGAGAGCAGCCTTGCAACTGTTATGCGCATGTGCGAAAAAACAGTCCCTCACCGACTGCAACAAAGTTTGGTCTAAAGTATGATAATGTTATTTATGTAGGTATAAAATAAGTGATCTGCACCAAGGATAAGGTAGAAAATTTTTAAACCTAGAGTATTAATTATTCAAATGTTTTGTCTGCCACCCATCTATTTAAGTAAACAATAGGAAGAAAATACCAAAAGTAAAGTGCATTTACTTTGAACTCTGCCAGTTTGGCTCCCTGGAACTTGGCTAAGCAATGCTTGAATAGCCTTGTGTAGTGCTTTCGGCAAAGAAAGATTCTGTTTTCAAACTGCCAGTAGTCTCCTTGAGCTGAGCATGAGCAACCGCAAGCACCGCATGCATCCAAATTGTACGGAACACATTGTATCTAGTAAAAAAAAAAATATCATCATTGTAGAAAGTTATGTTTTTAGTGGGTGACCACACGTTTGATAATTTTAGGATAACTATGGAACAAAATAATGTAACTTGTGGTTTTGCCGCTTGTTTTTGGGAGTTCGAAAGATTTTGGTTTGAAATTAGAGGGTTACCTACTAAAAGAAATATATCTACTTATTATAGTAAATCAACAAATATACCTGAACTGCACACCGCAACACCTTTTTACCAGAGAAACAGTAGGCGAATTTCATCTCTAGTTTTTTGTATTCCGGGCAGTAGTCGCATGGTCTACGGGCAAAAAGATTTTTCAATCAATTAAATAAAGCCTACTTTAAAAGCCAGCTTATTAAAAAAATAGCACACATCTTAAAAAGCTTGGTATTGATTATGTTATTCGCTATGACTAGTCGAGGTGCTCCGATTTGATCAAACAAAAAAAATAGAGAATATTTATAAATGGTTGCAATTGACTTACGCGGGATAATCACTCGCCCGGAAAATTCCTTTCCTTTTGGAAGTTTGGTTGAAAGGAGCACAGTTTTGTGGTATCTTTTCCTTTGGTGGAGGTTCCTTTAAGGGTGGCTGGTATTCATGCTTGACTATCCAGCGTGGTGTTTTGGCACCTAGACCGACCGTGCTATAATGCTAATGACAAAAAATCTATCATTCTAGTTACCAAGTAGGTTACGACCTCTTTTGTATAATAAAATATACTACGGGTTAAAAAGCTGTTAAGAAAGTTGAATAGATTTAAACTATGCCAAAACTATATAGGATAATTGTTAATAAGTGAATAATATCTAGCTTATTATATATTTATATAGCTTACCCTGTGTGTAAGTTCGTAGAAAGCGTCTCTACCATCATCGTACGATCCTGGACCCAAGTTAGGTTGCACAGCAGGCGCGATTCGTCTCATGAAGGGGCTCATACATTTTCCTTTAGTAGGTAGAACTTCACGCTCCAATCCGGTGCCAAAACATATGCGAGGTGGAGCTTTTTTTGTGACGACATACTCGAAGTCTAAAAGAAACGGCAACCATCAGTAGACCAACATACTATGTTACAAAAAAAATAGAATAACAGATAGCAATCATTTTTGTATAGAGTAAGGATACCTACACCTACCTTATTCAATAGAATAACAACAGTAGTATGTACCTAATTTTGTCGTTGATCTTTTATATCATTACAAATTGTTATAATTAATTTACAAATAAATA